>JBBGZY010000427.1:8657500-9262500 GCA_037952925.1 Lithobates clamitans
TACTTTAGCTACTGGCCAGCACTCGGGCCAACCTGAGAACACACACTAAAGTGTACTCATAGGTGCCTATTCTGGGCATCTGAATGTAGTCTATTTGAATTCTTTGGAAAGGGAAATCTGGCTTAGGAGAATGCTTTTGGGGAACATGGACAGGCCTCCCTGCATTGTACAGAGCACGCATGAGACAGGAAGCACAAAACCTGTCTGCTAATGCACTAAATCCAGGTGCCAATAGCAGTCAGTGAGTGCCACCATCGCACCCTTAGCAAGATGACTGACGCCATGTGCCAGTTGTGCTAAAACTGGGTACAAACTCCTGGGTAGACACCACCTGTTGTCAGCGCTCCACAGGCCCTGCTGATTTTGGGTAGCATTACATTTGATCCACTTATCCTTCTCTTCATCAGGGGCCTGGTTCTGAAACTGAGTTAGAGTTTCTACATCCCACTGCTCTCGATGAGGGAAATCTGTACCCGCTACCTGGGCGACCCCTACAGTGGGTGTGACTCCAGATGCCATAAAGGCAGCATCCTTTGCCGGTTGGTCCGCTAAAGCATTTCCTCTGGCTGTCATGTCATTTCCCCTTGCATGTCCTTTTACCTTCAAGATGGCAACTTCTACTGGTTTCTGAAAGGCCTCAAATAGCCGCTTTATGAGTTTTGCATTTCTCACTGGCTTCCCTGCACTAGTCAGGAAGTTCCGTGCTTTCCAAATAAGCCCAAAATTGTGAGCTATTACAAACGCATATCTGTGTCAGTGTAAACGTTTCCCCTGTGATCCTCTAGGAAATTACATGCTTTGACTACAGCACACAACTCCACTTCCTGTGCTGACATCTGGAGTGGCAATGCTTCCTGATGTAAAATGGTGTCTGTAGTGGTTACAGCAAACCCTGTGTGTGTCTGACCATCATCAGTGTAAAATCTGGAACCATCTACGAAAAAGTGTGTGTCACGATCTGATAAGGGCTCATCTTTTGCTGGTGTGACAGAGGCCCTTTCTACCTCCATCAGAGCCATACAATCATGAGAAAAACTCTCAGGTTCTACATCAGTACCATTTGTTGCATCTTCCTCATCAATTATAGGAAGAAGAGTAGCCGGATTTAAAGTAACACGTCGTTTGATAGTTAAATTCGATGGAGCAAAAATAACAGACTGGTACTTGTCAAATCTACTGGCAGACACATGTCTGGTATTTACTTGATTCATGATTTCGGGTACTGCATGTGGCACATACAGGATCAGAGCAGAATCTAGTAAAAGCTCCGTTACTTTGTCTAGCAGCAAAATGCAGGCTGCTATGGCTCGCATACAACTGGGGGAGCCTTTGATGACAGGGTTTAATGAGGCTGATACATACATTACAGGCCTCTGTTTTTCTCCATGTAGCTGGGTGAGTACACCTGCAGCAAATCCATTGACTTCATGACAGAACAATGAGAAAGTCTTAGTATAGTTAGGAAGTCTAATGGCGGGATCTTCAGACAAAATTTTAATAAGCTCCTTCATCTGCAATTCATCATCCCATGTGAGTTTGAAAGGGTTTCTAGTGGTAGCCTCATATAGAGGAGCCATAAGTTCTGATGCATTTAGAATCCAGTCCCTACAATATCCCACTAACCCCAGGAAGGCACATAGTTGCCGTACATTTCTTGGCTTTTCAGAGATTTGTAGAGTTTTAACTCGATCTGGGGTTAGGTCACGGATTCCATGTGAAATGCAGTGACCCAGAAAGATCACTTTCTCTTGGCAGTATTGTAGCTTATCTTTGCTAACTTTGTTGTTACTGTTATAGAGAAACATGAGAAGGCTTACTGTTTCTCTGCTACAAATGTACTTTGCATCAGAACAAATAAGCAAATCGCCTATGTACTGAAGCAAAACTGTGTTTGGGTGTAAGGGGACCATTGGTCCAATACTTGCTTTAACGCAGTGTTATATTCAGAGGGGCTACTCACACAGCCTTGGGCCAATCTTGTCCATGCTAACTTTTGGGCATGATGGGTAAATGAAAAAAAGGTGCCAGCAATCTGGGGGCAGGGGCACCGAAAAGAAAGCGTTTGCAAGATCAATCACTGTAAAGCAGGTGCTGGAGGCAGGTATTCCACTTAGTAAAGTGCGGGGGTTGGGCATGATCGGGGTATCTGCCTCAATTATATTTTTAATGGCGCTCAAATCATGCACCATGCGGTATGTCACATTGCCCACCCTTCTTGTCTGGCTTCTTTGCAATTGGGAATAGGGGTGTTTTGACTTGGGACTTAATTGGTACAACAACCCGTGCTGCTTTCAGTTGAGTGATTTGATCCTTTATCCCCTCAGTCTGAGCAATACTCAGTGGGTACTGTTTAAGCTGTGGGAGATGGACTCCTGGTTTAATTTTTTTCATGACTGGGGTGCAATCCAGCAGACCTACATCATATTTGCTGGTGGTCCATAATTCAGCGGGAATTGCTTTCAATTCTGGTGGAAATGGTGCAGTGGAGTCTTGGATTAAAAATACTCCACAGGCAGAATTTAAAACTTCTCCTGACAGACTACTGACCACTTGGACTCCTGTAGGAGTATAGTCTATGTTTGCTAAAATTTGGTTCAAAATGTCAGCTCCCAAAAAATTAGTAGGTACTGTGTCTGAAACTAACACTTTAGTGACAATTTCTGTTTGCTGTCCTAGCCTGAGTTTAAGTGGCTTGGACTCAACCAAATCAGTAGAGGTCCCGGTTAGGCCAGCACCAAAGATAACATTTGTAGATAATAAACCTGGAGGTAAGTCCTCTATATTAAAAACACTTCGGCTTGCACCACTATCTATTAAACAGGTTAATTCTGTTTCTCCTCCAGGATAGGGGAGTTCTTGTAAAAAATACTTTTACTCTGGCCTCCAAACCATTGTCTCCCCTATTTAACATGATTTATACTGGCATGCCATTTTCCTATGCCTGATCCGCTGCTTTTGGCATAGAACTGGGATCGGCATGAGGTGCCTCTAAGCTCTTTTCCAGTCTACGGTCAAGAAGATGGCAGAATTTGTGGCTATGTGTCCTTCCCCATTACAATTATAGCATATAATTGGTCCCCGATTGCCATGATTTCTGAAATTGCCTTTTCCTCTTCCCTTTCTTCTCTGCTTCCCCATGTACATAACCTTGGGTTTGCTGTCTTTTTTGGTTAATCCTGTTTTCTATGGATAACAGGATAGGCAGGATGCCTCGAATAGACATATGCCTGCCTCAGGCCTTGCTGCGAACAACTTTTCTTTCAACTGGGGTATTTAGACCATCAAGAAACCTTTGTTTCATCAGTTGTGTAGATGGACTTGCAGTTTCTCCCGCCTTCTCTTCCTCTATTTTAAGGCCTGCTTCCTCAGCCATATCGCTTACCGCCTCCAATATGCCCCTGCGGCTTCCTCTTTCCCTTGCTTAGCATTCATAAATTTAGCATGTCTGGTTTGTCCATATATTTAGGGCAATTTTTCCTTCAATTTCTCACAAACCTCCCGTCCACTAACCATCTTACCTAGATTTTTGACGTCTACACCACATTCTTTATGTATATAGCCAGACATGTTGCTTCCAACTGCTTTAATAAGAAGCTGATGAATGTCAGTAGCAGAAGCCTCATATGCTTTCTGTATAGTGCTAAGTTTGTTTGCAAACCCAATTGAATTCTTTCTAGGATTTCCCAATCCCTCTAATATGGCTCTCATTTTTTGGGGACTAAAAGGTACATGCCATTTAATTTGAGACTTGCTGTCAACAGTATTACCTTCAAAAACTAATTGGGTTCTGACTGGATAAACTGATTGCTCTGTGCCAGGGGCAGAAGGGGTGGCGTCTCCCTTCCTTCTCTCTTCATCTTGCTGCAACAATTTGGAAATTATGGTTTGCTCTGGAAGTTCAGACTCTATCTCTCTTTCTCTGGCCAAGGCCTTAAGTTCAGAGAGATCTAGTTTTGCATATGTGCCGTTTGATTTATGCCAATCATCTGTTTCTAGGATATGAGCCAAATCCCTCTTTGTAGGTTGATATGGGGCTGTCAAACCTCTGCTCTCTACTATATTGTCCAGCTCATCTTTTGTGTGTTCCAAGTAATCCAATTCTTTTGCTTTTGTGTGAGGACACCTTAAAGCCAAACTGGCAGCCACATAAGGTGGGGGGTCCTCCTCTACAGAGTCTTCTGGCCAAACGTAGTAAATTTGGGCAGTACTTTTATTAAACATCTCCGTCAAGCCAGTTTGATTTGCTACTTCATCTTCTGTCTCCCATGTGCAAGCTATTCTCCACGTTCCTTTACTGCACAGTAGTGGGCCATAATCGTGCAGAAAACTTTGCCATACTTGTAAATCTACAAGCAGGGCCCTCCTGTACCTTTTGTATTGAACTGTACTGTAATTGTGCTGTCCCCCCTATACATTGTAAAGCGCTGCGTAAACTTTTGGCGCTATATAAATCGTGAATAATAATAAATCAAAAGTCCCTTCAGATTTTAAAGGTTTAGCTGTTCCCTTTGTCCATTCTACCAATTTATCTAGGGGCTCAGTATAGGCGGAACCGTTCCTTCGGTTCATATACAGTGGGGCAAAAAAGTATTTAGTTAGCCACCAATTGTGCAAGTTCTCCCACTTTAAAAATTTAGAGAGGCCTGTAATTGTCATCATAGGTATACCTCAACTATGAGAGACAAAATGTGGAAACAAATCCAGACAATCACATTGTCTGATTTTTGAAAGAATTTATTTGCAAATTATGGTGGAAAATAAGTATTTGGTCACCTACAAACAAGCAAGATTTCTGGCTCTCACAGACCTATATCTTCTTCTTTAAGAGGCTCCTCTGTCCTCCACTCATTACCTGTATTAATGGCACCTGTTTGCATTTGTTATCAGTATAAAAGACACCTGTCCACAACCTCAAACAGTCACACTCCAAACTCCACTATGGTGAAGACCAAAGAGCTGTCGAAGGACACCAGAAACAAAATTGTAGACCTGCAGCATAGTGGGAAGACTGAATCTGCAATAGGCAAGCAGCTTGGTGTAAAGAAATCAACTGTGGGAGCAATAATTAGAAAATGGAAGACATACAAGACCACTGATAATCTCCCTTGATCTGGGGCTCCACGCAAGGATTGGGAGAATGTCATATGGTCAGATGAAACCAAAGTAGAACTGTTTGGTAGAAACACATCTCGTCGTGTTTGGAGGAGAGAGAATGCTGAGTTGCAACCAAAGAACACCATACCTACTGTGAAGCATGGGGGTGGCAACATCATGCTTTAGGGCTGTTTCTCTGCAAAGGAAGCAGGACAACTGATCCGTGTACATGAAAGAATGAATGGGGCCATGTGTCATGAGATTTTGAGTGTAAACCTCCTCCCATCAGCAAGGGCATTGAAGATGAAACATGGCTGGGTCTTTCAGCATGACAATGATCCCAAACACACTGCCCGGGCAACGAAGGAGTGACTTCGTAAGAAGCATTTCAAGGTCCTGGAGTGGCCTAGCCAGTCTCCAGATCTCAACCCCATAGAAAACCTTTGGAGGGAGTTGAAAGTCCATGTTGCCCAGCAACAGCCCCAAAACATCACTGCTCTAGAGGAGATCTGCATGGAGGAATGGGCCAACATACCAGCAACAGTGTGTGACAACCTTGTGAAGACTTACAGAAAACGATTGACCTCTGTCATTGCCAACAAAGGATATATAACAAAGTATTGAGATGAACTTTTGATATTGACAAGATACTTATTTTCCACCATAATTTGCAAATAAATTCTTTCAAAAATCTGACAATGTAATTGTCTGGATTTGTTTCCACATTTTGTCTCTCATAGTTGAGGTATATCTATGATGACAATTACAGGCCTCTCATCTTTTTAAGTGGGAGAACTTGCACAATTGGTGGCTGACTAAATACATTTTTGCCCCACTCTATTCTCTAGCGCTCATCTTGCACTGGGCATTTTCTGAAGGCCTCTCTTACTTCATTCCCTTAATTAATTTAATGCCCATAATGACTGGCCAGGCTTCTCTACTTGTGCCTATACCCTCTTGCCTCTAAAACAAATAGTACAGCAAATCTGCACATTTTCAAAAATAGTCTCCGCTTATCTACATGGATAGAAGGAGTTTATGACAAAAGACAAAACACGCATTAGGAGACCCTCCTCATCTCTTCTCTTCTCTGAGTTTTATCTGGCCCTACCATGCGCCTCTGACCCAGGTCGCCCACAAGGAGTCAACGCAGGGAACTGCAGAGGATTCTCCCTATCCACACACAGTCCAACCCGTGAAGGGGGACACAAACACATTCACACACACACGTTACCCAACCAGAAAGGTCCGAGAGTGGTCTGGTTTCCTTGAGAACCGACAGATAGGATACATAGGAAAGGCATCAATATAGCAAGCTTAAGGACAGCTTACCTAGCCGGCATTTAGAGGTCTGCGTTCCCAATGATCCCGATCAAAGCACGGTTCCTTCTGGAGACTCTGCCAAACTCCTGATATCTGACACGCCAAAACTGTTATAACAAATTTTTGATTGGGACTCTAAAACAAAAGTTAATACTGCAGCTGCAGGAAAAGATTCACATCACTCAATCAATGTTATTTTATACATAAATAAGAAAGGGGTGGTGTGAGATTGTCCAATCACGGCTGATCACGATGTAAATAGGAAGAGCCGGTTATCGGCTTTTCCTCACTCGCGTCTGACAGACGCGAGTAGAGGAAAGCCGATCTGCTGCTCTCCTGACAGGGGGGGTCTTTGCTGATTGTTTATCAGCACAGTCCCCCTTGGATCCCACCCAGGACCACCAGGGAAGCTGCCCAGGACCACCAGAAAAGCCTCCCAGGACCGCCAGGGAAGCCATCCACACTGGACCACCAGGTATGCCCCCTAGACCCCCAGGGAAATACTAATCTGTGCCCAGGCTGCTGCCAATCAATACCCAGGCAGCTGCCAATCAGTGCCCACTCACAATGCCTACCACTGCCAGTGCCACCAGGGATGCCTATCAGTGCCGCGTATCAGTGCCACGTATCAGTGCCGCTATCAGTGCCCAGGAGTGCCACCCATAAGAACCCATCTTTGCAGCCTTTCAGTGCCCATCAGTGTCGCCTATCAGTGCCCACCAGTGCCACCCAGTGCCACCCATGAGTGCCCATCAGTGCCGCCTATCAATGCCCATCAGTGATGCATATCAGTGCCGCCTTATCAGTGCCCATCAGTGAAAGAGAAAACTTACTTGTTTACAAAATATTTTAACAGAAACAAAAGCAAAACTTTTTTTTTGGTCTATTTTTATTTGTTTAGCAAAAAATAAAAACCGCAGAGGTGATCAAATACCACCAAATAAAAGCTCTATTTGGGGGAACAAAATGATAAAAATTTAGTTTGAGTAGAGTGTTGGATGACCGCGCAATTGTCATTCAAACTGCGACAGCACTGAAAGCTGAAAATTGGTCTGGGCAGGAAGGTGTATTAGTGCCCTGTATTGAAGTGGTTAAACTGCTGTATGGTCTTGGCCACCATGCTGCAGCTTCGTTTCAGGGTCTTGGCAATCTTCTTATAGCCTAGGCCATCTTTATGTAAAGCAACAATTTTTTTTTCAGATCCCCAGAGAGTTCTTTGCCATGAAGTGCCATGTTGAACTTCCAGTGAGCAGTATAAGAGCATGAGAGCGATAAAACCAAATTTAACACACCTGCTCCCCAGTCACACCTGAGACCTTGTATCACTAAAGAGTCACATGGCACCAGGGAGGGAAAATGGCTAATTGTGCCCAACGTGGACATTTTCACTTAGGGGTGTACTTACTTTTGTTGCCAGTGGTTTAGACATTAATGGCTGTGTGTTGAGGGGACTGCAAATTTACACTGTTATACAAGCTGTACTCTCACTACTTTACATTGTAGCAAAGTTTAATTTCTTAAGTGTTGTCAAATGAAAAGAGATAATGAAATATTTCCAAAAAATGTGAGGGGTGTACTCACTTTTGTTAGATGCTGTGTAATATATATATATATATATATATATATATATATATATATATATTACACACTGACACCTTTAGGTAACATATATTAAGGGGATGGCTATTCTGCATTTATCAGCATTTTTAAGCCATAAGCTTTTATGGGAGTATAGTTTTGCTGAAACAAAAAAGCTAAAAAATAATACAGATAAAATGCCAAAAAACGCTGAAAAACGTACTCTACAGCTACAGCTTTCTACAGCTAATGCTACTGGCTTTTTTATAACGTCCAATGTGCATGAGGCCTAATCTTATGTTATCAAACATAAGATTAGGCCTCAATCTTATGAAACAAAAGCAAAACTTTTATTTTTTTCAAAATTTTTGGTCTATTTTTATTTGTTTAGCAAAAAATAAAAACCGCAGAGGTGATCAAATACCACCAAATAAAAGCTCTATTTGGGGGAACAAAATGATACAGCTAATGCTACTGGCTTTTTTAAAACGTCCAATGTGCATGAGGCCTAATCTTATGTTGACCACACAGCTGGTGCTTTGTGATAGGTATTGCATAGAAGGTATAAGGAATTGCAAAGAAGCATTATATCATCAATTAAAATACCCAACAAAACAACACACACAGCATTGTTTTCCTTTGTGGTTAACTGAAAATATCAATTGAAAATAGGATCATAAATAAGATAACAAGGAACTCACTAATAATAAATAGATTCATAAATAACTTAATAAAATAGATTAATAAATCCAAACTATTAAAATATGATTTTATTCTGTTGTTTATTACAAACTTTTTTTTTTAAACACACTGATATTTAATTCAACTTGTTTGGTCGCATTGAACAGTTAATTGAATGATAATATTGATGCATGTGTGTGACCATCATTTGAAATGACATGTTTCTGAAAAACATTCACAATGTGAAAAATTGTCATTCCAACTTTTTATGTGCAGGAACAACAGACAGTTAGACCCCTTTCACACTGGGTCGTTTTGCAGGCGCTATTGCGCTAAAAATAGCGCCTGCAAACCGACCTGAAACAGCCACTGCTGTCTCTCCAATGTGAAAGCCCGGGGGCTTTAACACTGGAGCGGTGCGCTAGCAGGACGCTGAAAAAAGTCCTGCTAGCAGCATCGTTGGAGTGGTGAAGGAGCGGTGTATATACCGCTCCTCCACCGCTCCTGCCCATTGAAATCAGTGGGGCAGCGCGGCTATACCGCTGGCATAGCGCTGCTGCAGCAGTGCTTTGCGGGCGGTTTTAACCCTTTTTCGGCTGCTAGTGGGCTGTAAAACCGCCCCGCTAGCGACCGGATAAAGCCCCTAAACGACGGTAAAGCGCAGCTAAAAATAGCGGCGTTTTACCGCCGACGCACCCACTGCCCCAGTGTGAAACCGGCCTTATGCAGTAAACCCTAAATGAATTAAAAGGTGTATAACTAGGCAAAATATTTTTTTTTGTTTTGGATAGAGTGGGGAAAGGTTAGACCAGGGTTTCTAAAACGGGGCTCCCCAAAATCTACCCATCAGTTGCAGGAAGCTGACGGGTAGATTCATTCTACCAAACAAACAAACGATTTCCCTGCATACTTGCCAACCTGCAAAACAATCAAATTGGCCTTGGCTAACAATTTACGTTAAAAACAGTGGGTTTTGTTTGCAAACATTTGCTAATATGTGTAAGCCACGGTGCTCACGCCAAGAAACCTCTGTAAATACTGTCATCCTAATGCCGTGTACACACAGCCGGACTTCCCGACAGAAAAAGCCTGATGGGAGCTTTCGGTCGGACATTCCGACCGTGTGTATGCCCCATCGGACTTTTTCTGTCGGCATTTCCAATGGACTCAGATATAGAACATGTTCTAAATCTTTCTGTCGGAAATGCAGGAGTTTAGCCCGTTGGCAAGTCCGGCCGTGTGTACGCGGCATTACTCTAAATTTTCAGAGCCTCCCTAGTGGGAGCACATATATAAGAATGGATAGATTGAGGGCATGGTATGCCTGGAGGGAGCCCACCCCTCCTTAATGGCACAGGGATGCATGTGGCGCTCAGCAAGAACACAATGGCAGCGAAGGCATCCAGTGCATCCCCGCACCAATTCACCCAACTGTACAAAAAAGTGGCAACCACCCCCGCCTTTAAATCGCATCTCCCGAATGCAGAGCGGCACAGGCAAGCGAGGAGTTTCCTCACTGTTCCCTGTTTGCCCTTCCTCCCCTCCTGTCCATCCCAGGTGATAGTATGTGACATCAAATGTGATGGACAAGAGGGGGGCTGGTGGGGAACAGCGTGCCAGAACAGCCACTTTCCTGCATGAGAAGTAAACCACTACTGTCCTCCTCCCATATAATGTGCCCTGTTCCTATGTAATTAGTGTGCCCTTCTGCCCCCTTATACTGTGCCCTCCTGACCCCCTGTACTCTGCACTGCTAAACACCTGTGTTCTGCCCTGCGGTCTCCCTGTCCCCCACCCTGTCCCCGTATTAGAATACAATAGCTCAGTGGGGAGGATTCTCCCATCCACCTCACTTGTGTGGATGGGGGAGTCTGTTGGGGTTTTTTTTTTATTGGCCCACCAGCTGATCAAAAAAAAAAAAAGATGCATCCATAGCCAGCTTCAGAATAAAATTCCCTATACTTTTTCTAGTATCCTGTTTTAGCTTTGAGACAGGAACAAAACTGCACCCAATGGTGCACAGGCAGCAAGAGATAAACTGGCAGGGATTTTACCACGCTACCCAAAAGAGAAAAAGAGTTTTGTCTATACATACGCCATAACTGTCACTAGGCATTTTTTCCCATGTGTGTGTGTCTGCAGAAGCCCCATTTATTGAGAATACAGATCAGAATACCCATATGTACTGCAGGTGAAAATCAAGACAAAAATGTGTTGCCACTGTATATTTAATTCCAAGTATCAAAACGAAGCATTATGGCCTTTATTTAATCATGGCACAACAGGTGATGATACATAGTAAAACATAGCAACTGATCATGTTTTAGCCTTCAGTTAGGTGCAGTGTAACCAGTGTAAGAATATGTCTGGCAGAGGCTAAGCATCCTGTGTGATGATTTCATATTACATGAGAGTAACATGCACACTCAGCACCGACATAAATCACCAGTCCTTAGTCATTCATTAGGCGATGCAGACTTTACAAGGCACACACCTCATAAATCATCAGGGCATATGTCAGCATTACCAAATCACGCCTTTTTTGAATAAGGACATACCTCGGGGGTGTCCAACCCATGGGACAGCTGTGAATGCGGCATAACACAAAATCGTAAACTCACTTAAAAATTTTGATTTTTTTTTGGAATTTTTAGGAAAATGCAAAGAACACGAGCGGCCGCAAAAAAAAAAACCTGAAAGTGTCTCTTTAATCTTATTTTATCTTCCCAAAGAAAAATATTGCACTCTTCACAATCACGCCTTATTTATGTCATCAGTTTTCGGCAGCACCTATATTTGTGAGCAACTATTTTCAAGGATGAAAGTGATATTAAAGCTTTTTTTTTTTTTAATAACATACATGTCATACTTAGCTGCTCTGTGTAGTGGTTTTGCACAGAGCAGCCCTGATCACGCCTTATTTATGTCATCAGTTTTCGGCAGCACCTATATTTGTGAGCAACTATTTTCAAGGATGAAAGTGATATTAAAGCTTTTTTTTTTTTTAATAACATACATGTCATACTTAGCTGCTCTGTGTAGTGGTTTTGCACAGAGCAGCCCTGATTCTCCTCTTCTCAGGTCCCACCCTGGCGCTCTTAGCTCCCTCCTTCATGCCGAGTGCCCCCAGAGCAAGCAGCTTGCAATGGAGGCACCCAAGCAGGCATGTTCCCGAGCTGCAGCTGTGCGTGTCCACACACAAAGCCACGGCTTAGGAACGCCCCCTACCTCTGCTCATTGGCTCACTGGCTGTGATTGACAGATTGCTGTTTCAGCCAATGAGGAGAGAGAGTCCCCAGAGAGCCAAGGCTCTCGTGCACATCGCTGGATCGAGATGGGGCTCAGGTAAGTATTAGGGTAGGCTGGAGGACTACTGCACAGAGAAGGATTTTAACCTTAATGCATTGAATGCATGAAGGTAAAAAGCCTTGAGCCTTTACAACCACTTGAAGCACACAAAAGGGCAACATTTGAATCAAAATATCTGATGAGCACCCGAAGAATTAATTGAGAATTGATACTACATCCATTGAACCAGATATTGATGCGTTAGTTTATCAAAAACAGTGTCAAATATCACACTCGTTTTATGTTACCCCCTTTTATTATTATAATAAAAAATATTACAAAAAATGAAGTTTTATTACTCATTATCTACATCAGTGATTGCTAACTTGTGACCTGCTTGCTTTTTCCACTCATCAGCTATCCTTCTAGTTGGTGTATTTTATGTGTGGCCCAAGACAATTCTTCTTCTTCCAATGTGGCCCAGAAAAGTCAAAAGGTTGGACACCCCTGACATAACTCTTTTATTGAAATGGCATTTCCAGCTACAAGCCAAGGCAGTCTATGTAATATTGTGCCTGCCAACCAGTCATTACTACAGAAGGTCTGTTGTTTTCAAGCCATAGTAAGATGGGAGGATCAAAAAAGCTGCCCCATATCCATAGATGATTACAAAATATAAATGAGATAATATTGCTTAATGTTACAGTGGTAATAAACCCAAAAGCAAACAATATATTATTTTGCCGCTTACCAAGTCTTAGATGTGATGGCTCTATTAGTTTTCTTTATTAGGCTTTCTTTCCCTTATTTTCACCAGCTTACCAATCATTGGATGTGGTGTCTGCAATAGTGTTCTTTTTGTACGCTTATGCCTCCGTTTTCACCTGGTGATCAAGTCTGTTGTTTTTCAACAGAACAAACTGTCCTGCAGATGTATCAGTTACAGAGGCATTATTGACGTAAAACCTTTATCCCAAAGAGGAACAAAAAAAAAAAAAACTGTTTCTGTAACTGTATCCAAATCTGTTAGTGCATCTAACACCCCCCCCCCCCCCTCCAGATTAACAATGCTGCTGTCCAAATGTGTCTCTGTTGCTCCTTTTCCCCAGAGTGTAGGCCCTCTAATACAGAAGGTGTGTTACTGGCCACATCAAAGTTAAAAAAGAAAAGTAATGCAGCCTCCACATCTAATGATTGGTAAGCTGCAATATATTACATTATGGTATTGGGTTTATTACCTCTTTAAATTGATCTCTTTCTAATGTATGTCTCCTTTAACACTTTTATACTGCCATATGTTTACCTAGTGCCATTAATAAAGGACTCTAGATAAAGCACTGCAAAGTGGCTGCTACACACAATAAGACTGGCCATTGATGGAATGCTATTCTGCCAGTTCAGCATAAACCGACTGAATTTCAAACCATCTATGGGCAGGCTGGTTGTACTGAAGTTGATCGACTGCAGTACAACCAGCCTGTTGGGTTTTTCCTGTGCAATTATTGTATTCTAATGGCGGGGAAACCTCCCACTGTCAGAATACAATAGAGCAGCAGGAGGGATTTCCCCATCAACAATGACTGTGTTCATGGGGAAATCGAGCAATTTTCTTTCCTGCAACCCGTGGTTGCAGAAAAGAAACTTGTATAATCTATGGCTTGCTTAATGTCTGTGAACCAAGCTGTCCGAGGATGGCTTTATCAATAGACTCTGTGCACAGAGCTGATCCAAGCTACTTTGTGCCTTCAGATCACTCTGATTGGTCATAGAGAGAACAATTACAGCAATCACATGAAGCATACCTCCCAACTTTTTGAGATGGGAATGAGGGACACCTATCAGCAAAAGTATGCAGGCATCTAAGGGCCCTCCCCTTCCACTTACAATGGAGGAGGGGAATGAAATGGGAATAATGAATTCATGATTCAGTCACTAGCTCCTGAGCACTGTAGAGATCACGGCAGCATAACATTCAAGTCAAATTTAACTAAAAGCAAAACTAGAATTTTCAAAATGAGAAATCACCAGCCTCCATATTTCCGTCAGGAATGGTTTTCATTATTGTACTTACCACAACTGATCGTGTGTTGGCTTTTACTTTCATGGTGTTAAATATTTTGCCAAAAAGTAAATTGCATTTTTTTTTTTTTTTTTTTAGGTACATACATGCCAAACCTTAGACAACTAAAGCTGAATAACAGTGTCATATTGACAATCAGGTAAGGGCAATGTTGTTGTTTGTTGTATAATCTTTGCTTATTAACCTCTTGCCTACCTTAACGTTCAAACGCTGCTCATACGTGTCCATTACGGCCAAGGTTTCTGTGCTCACTGTGCGCTCCCAGCACACTTACTGAGCTGTCACTGACTGCTGTCGGTCTTTGTTTATGGTCAGGAGCCGATGGGACAGGTTCCCAATCATGTGACAGTGGATCACTGTGATCATGTCGGAAAGTCTCATCCACCTCCTGGCATTAAAGCAGAACTAAACCCATAGATACCTTTCTAACAGTCCCGCCAGCGCCGGCATCTTCTCCTGTGTGCCATTTTCGGGCCTCTTCATTAGGGTAACGTCACTCCTGCGCACATGCAAGAGCTAGTCATCCTGGCACATAGGATCGGGCTGGTCGCTGTAAGCTGGGCTACGCATGCGCAGCTCAGCTTACATTCCAGGGATCACTGTGAGCAGGCAGGAAGGTGTCGTTTATAAAGGAAAGAGATGGTCGGCACTCAGGATGGCATCCGAAATGGAATTTCTTTATTAAATACATGTACAAAGCTGTAAAACAGCGTACGCGTTTCGGACGCTGGTCCTTAGTCATGGCCATTTTGTGGGATCTTTTTGAAACCCTTTATCCACAACCTTTCTCTTCTGTAATGTGTGATCTGTACATCTGATCTCCATCCTGTCTCTGTATATTAGTCTCTTATCAGGGGTACATCGCAGAGTGAGTCACATCACATAGTGGAAGTTTGGAGCACGTTGCACTTATCAAAGGATTGGAGCACAAGAGTACTTTTTATAGGGACATTTTGCAATATATAATCATATCATTTGGTTTCGTTGTTTATATATGAATTTTTATTTTTGTTACAACTGTTACACAGCACATGAGCACTTTCAATAGAATTTTTGGGACATATCTGCACATTGTTGTAATTAGTTTCCTGCACGATTGCAAGCTATTCAAGTGAATAGCTCCTTGTGTACAGCTGCTGCAAGTTTAGTAATTACTATATATATATATATATATATATATATATATATATATATATATTTTATTATTATTCTTTACACCTTAGCACGAGTTTTCACCAATTCTCTGTATCAGGGGCAGCCCGTCCATTAAGGGCGCATGGGCGCCGCCCCCCCTAACCATCGCCGCCTCCCCCTATCCATGCATCCGGCCCCTTTCAGGATGCTGGATGCATGAATTCCAATGTGGGGTGGGTGTCTTTTTGAAGCACATTATTACAGGCAGAGGCTCTAATAGTAAAATAGGATGGGGCAGAGAATGCGCTCGGAGCCCACCCAGGTGTGTTACAACAGCGAATGAATATTCGCTACTGTAACATTGATCCTCCTCCTGGCCAATCAGGAATCGGATTTTGGGACCCGTCACCCTATTGGCTGAAAGGACAGGCGATCCTATTAGATGCCTAGGAGGAGGGGAGGGGCTGCCGACTGGAAGCCGCCGATGGAGGAGAGGGCACGGAGCCGCTGCACACTGCCCGCCTAGATGGGGTAAGTGCCAGACCGACCGGCAAACAGCGGGGGGGGCGGGGGGAGTTGCCTCCGGCCGCTCGGGGGGGGGGGGGAGTGGTTGTTTGCCGCCCTCTCCCAAAAAAAAAAAAAAACAACCAGCCGCCACTGCTCTGTATATTAAAGCATTAACCACTCTTATTCTGTACATGTGCACATTGACCCCCTCATATCCATCCTCCCTTGTGACATTTATATTAACCTCTTCACCTTATCTTCCCTCTGTGTATGACCTCAAAATTATACTGATATGATGTATCTAGTGCACCACCTCAGTACCAACATGTTTTTTAATTTAAAAAAGAATGATGACAAAAATGAGATTACATTAGGGTGTATACTTTATAAAAAGGAGTCATTTGTGGGTGTTAATGTATGTCTGGCATTTTTATTTAAAAAGTTGTATAACAGAAAGTAAGGGAAATCTTTGGCAAAATATAGCAAAACTCGGTAGTACATGACAGAAATTGTCACTCAAACTATCACAGCACTGAAAACTGAAAAAAATACCTATAAATGAGGGGATATTACAGGTTGGTACTCAAGTGATTAAAAAGTCACTATCTCTGACATCTCATAAAAATGGTAGTTGCCTAGCTTTAGTCTTTTTAGTAATTATTTAGGTTTTGGATATAAAAACTGGTAGAAAAAAAAGAGGTACTATTTACAGTGTGTGAGATTCCATCTATTATTCTTTTAATGCAGTATGGACATTTGTAGAAGCCACCTGGTTTGTTGCTTTTGCAAATACTTTTACAAATACTTTTTTGAACAAGTGCTGTAAAGTAAGCACTTTGCTAGAAAATACATTTAGGACATATTTACTGTTCAAAATCAACTACTTTGTAAATGATCAAATAAATACCCCAGCAATAAACATGCCTGTATACAAGATATATTATGAACTGTTGTTAATTAAATTTTTCATTTCATAGAGATCTTGGCACCTCTCTGTCAAATCTGCAAGTACTTTGGTTGGCACGCTGCTGTCTCACAGACCTTGATGGCATAGCCTCCTTTTTCTCCCTTAAGGTAAATCTGTCACTGTTTTGTTTTTTTTGTTTTTTCATGTGATCACCCATATGTTTCAAAGAAAAATCTTGCATATGGCTTCAATTGTCTCAACAATTTAATGACAAATATACAAACAGCTCCATAAAAGCAAAGCAGTTCCTCTAATGCATTTCAACAATAAAGGCCTTAGGCTCCGTTCACACTAGTGCGATTTCAGATGCGACGTGAGTGACAATGGAAGTCATCATTGTTTTCAATGATGCCTGTTCACATCAATGCAACTCAGCACTGCTCAATCTTGGAAAAGGTTCCTGTACTACTCAGGTGCAATGCCAACACAATTTTGACCCCATATATTAGAACATGCGAACCACATCCATGTTGCACTACATAATCACACTGAAAACTGGAACAATAGCAGATCGGTCTCATTACTGATTAGTTAATGTACATTATTATTGTACCTCCGAATACAAGAAGGCGGGTTAACAAACATTAAAGTGTTACTAAACCCACAACAGTAAAATCAGATAATATGCAATAAAGCATGATTGTTATACTCACTGTGGAACCTAAGGGGTTAAACCTCCGCATTGTGTAAAAAGGCTGTTTGATCCTGTCTTCTCTGATCCCCCCCTTCTTCCACTAATCTATCTCCTAATAAGACAGAGGTTTTGTAGTTACTCTGCACATGCTCAGTTTGATGTGTATTGCTAGAGAGTTTTTTTCTTTATCGTACATCATGGGACACAGAGCCATAGTAGTTACTATGTGAGTTATAG
The DNA here is from genome assembly GCA_037952925.1 of Lithobates clamitans. Taxonomy (NCBI): domain Eukaryota; kingdom Metazoa; phylum Chordata; class Amphibia; order Anura; family Ranidae; genus Lithobates; species Lithobates clamitans. The sequence goes on from JBBGZY010000427.1 coordinate 8,675,024, forward strand.
GCCACCTTCAGGTGATGGACACTGGCACACCCTAAGACAGGAAGTCCACTCCCTATATAAACCCTCCCACTACTGGGAGTACCTTTTTTCGCCAGTGTCTTAGGTGTTGGTCACGAGTAAAGATGTGTTAGGCTGAGCTCCGCTGGAGCAATCCTTGCTGGGGCTAGCTATGCAGCCGGATCCATTCAAAGTGTCTTTTCAGGCCAAATTGAATGGTACCCGGGCCTCGTGGCGTGGTAGAGAGCTGGACCCCGGGATCCAGTGCTTTGGTTTTTTCAGCCATAAAGTTTCCTGGTGGGGTGCTTTACGGGTCCAGGGGTGTGGATCCCCCGATAAAAGGGGCTCCGGTCCCTGAAGGTTTTTTAGCGGAGCCCACCGTGGGGGGTGAAGATTGGGTCCGTTGGTTTTACCACAGAATCCCTGCGGCGGGAAAGGTAAGTTGAGATTTCTAAGGTATTTTAAATTTTCTTATGAATTGTCTCCTAAAAGTAAATGTTGTCACGCCTAATAGTCACCACTGGGGGCTGTGTAGAGCACGTACCCTGTCATGCTGCAAACTTCTGGCTAGCAGTCCCAGGGTTCCGGTAAGATGTTGGGAGGAGACCTTTTTCTAAAAACGCCCCCCACCTGGGCAGACGCTCTCCCCCTCTCCCTGGATAGATAGGGGGAAACCAGAATGATCGGCGGATGCCGCTCCATTCTCCACTGCCTCTGCATGGCGGTTTGTCACCAGGTCTCCTCCTCGCTGCCCCCTCCCACACACACGCCGATCCCATCGGATCGGAGGCCCGCGGTGGGAATACGGAGGGGGCGTGGCTTAGCGCAATGTTAGCGTGCAGCAGCGTCCAGCGCGGGAGTACATTTAAAAAGCTCCATTTTGCCGACTGCAGCTGTCGGAGGGACACAAGAGCAAAAGGGGGCATGTAAGTGGTGACACAGGCATTCCCTTGACACATTTACTGAAGCATCAGGCTGAGCATTAATAGCAGCGGCAGTTGCTGGACTATTTGCTCAAGCAGTGGATGCAATTTCTTCTGGTAGTACCTCTGTATTTGTGCATCGGGCTATGGTCAGAAGGGGAGGTTGAAAGACCCCAAAAAAGGGCTCAAAAGGGACTCCCTCAAGCTCCAAAAAGCCTAGTCTCATCTCTACAATGGCATCCTCCCCTGAGAGTTCTGGGGTGGCTGGTCAGAGTGAGCCATTGGGACCGTCAAATGTTGCAACTGTTTCCAACACTGCAGCCCCTGTCTATATTACTGAAGACGTTTTTTCCTCAGCCATGATATGATTGGAAGAAAGGTTAGTGGCTTTAATCGCATCCCAGAGTGAGACAAAACACGACAGGTCCCCTTCCATTACCCAGGACCCTCAAACTGAGGAACTGGGGGCGGGAGGAGAAATAGAAATAGAAAATTGGCAGGCGGACTACTTGAGTCGCCAGCAGTTGTTCCCGGGAGAATGGTCCCTTCTCCCCAATATCTTCCTGGCAATATGCCAAAGATGGGGGATCCCAGATGTAGATCTGTTTGAATCCAGGTTCAACAAAAAGATTGACAACTTTTTGTCAAGAACAAAGGATCGACTAGCATGTGGAACAGGTGCTTTAATGTTCCCGTGGAATCAGTTCTCCCTGATTTATGCATTCCCTCCTATTCTGCTACTTCTTCGCAGCGTCAAGCAGGAAGGGAAGTCGGTAATTCTTTTGGTCCTGGCGTGGCCCAGAAGATTTTGGTATGCAAAGATCATAAGGATGGCGGTAGGGGACCCATGGACCCTACCACCATGTCCAGACCTACTCTCGCAAGGTCCGGTATTCCATCCTACCTTACAAATGCTAGATTTAACGGTTTGGCTATTGAGACCCACATTCTGAAAAAGCATGGGCTGTCAGGTTCAGTGTTATCTACCTTGATTAATGCAAGGAAGCCGGCCTCCAGAATCATATATTATAGGGTCTGGAAGGCATATGTCTCCTGGTGTGAAGTATGTCAAAGGTAGAATCCTTGACTTTCTGCAGATGGGGTTAGAAATGAAGCTGGCCTTGAGTACTATCAAAGGACAGGTCTCGGCCTTATCAGTATTATTTCAACAACCACTTGCTTCGCATTCTTTGGTTCGTAGCTTTATTCAGGGGATAACGTGGCTTAATCCTCCCGTTAGGTCACCCCTGAACCCTTGGGACTTGAATTTAGTTCTGTCGGCATTGCAGAAACAGCCTTTTGAGCCAATACGGCATATTCCCTTGGTTCTTTTGACAAGGAAACTAGTTTTTCTGGTAGCCATATCTTCTGCAAGAAGGGTATCAGAGTTGGCTGCTCTTTCTTGTAAATAGCCATATTTAATTATTCACAAGGATAAGGTAGTATTGCGTCCTCATCCTAACTTTCTACCGAAGGTAGTGTCAGGTTTTCATATAAACCAGGATATTGTTCTACCTTCATTTTTTCCAGAACCCTGTTCTACGGAAGAGAAGTCACTACATTCTCTTGATGTGGTGAGAGCAGTCAAAGTCTAGTTGAGGGTGACTGCTCAGATTCGAAAAACGGATGTTTTGTTTGTGTTGCCTGAAGGTCCTAAAAGAGGACAGGCAGCATCAAAATCTACTATTTCTAAATGGATTCGGCAAGTAATTGTTCGAGCTTATGGTTTGAAGAGGAAGATTCTACCCTCTCAAATCAAAGCGAACTCCACTAGGGCTGTTAGTGCTTCGTTGGCAGTGCATCACCAAGCTTCCATGGCTCGAATCTGCAAGGCCGCAACTTGGTCTTCAGTCCATACATTTACCAGATTCTATCAGGTGGATGTAAAAAGGCATGAGGATATCACCTTTGGGCGTAGTGTGCTGCAGGCAGCAGTATAAGTCCTCTAGTCTCATGGTGCCCTACTTTTGTTGTGTCTCCCTCCCCTCAGTTGGCATTGCTCTGGGACATCCCACATAGTAACTACTATGGGTCTGTGTCTCGTGATGTACGATAAGGAAAATAGGATTTTTATAACAGCTTACCTGTAAAATCCCTTTCTTGGAGTACATCGCGGGACACAGAGGGGGACCCCTCTTTTGATACATGTATATTGCTTTGCTACAAAAACGGAGGTACTCCCAGTAGTGGGAGGGGTTAAATAGGGAGTGGCTCTGTGTCCCATGATATACTCCGAGAAAAGGATTTTACAGGTAAGCTGTTATAAAAATCCTATATTTTTTTTTTGTCTTGGGAGGGTGGATGTGTTCAGTAAAGGGTCAATCAGCACTGTCCAGACAGAGGGACGGGGTCCTGCAGCCTCATAGGACAGTCAGAGTAGAATGAAAACTCCTCCTACAAGCTTTAACCAGAGACTAATAGAAGTCACAAGACTGCTTTTTACTGCTGATGAGAAATTCAGCAGTTTTTATTTACTAAAATAATTGCTTTTATATATTCTGTGTACTGTGGGAGACCAGATATAGTGAATGCAGGGTCCTGGGTTTAGTAACACTTTAATTGACATGTGAGCGTTAAAAACACATATCCCAACAATGACATTAATATACAGCAACAGAAGAGCATATGGACAAGTAAGTAAAATGCTCAGCAGTCTATTAAAATCTTAGTAATATTGAAGCATCCCTGTCCTCCATTTCACCATCCAGAGTGAGGCTCAGTGGCGGCCCATCCATTAGGGGTGCACGGGCGCCGCCCCCTCTATCCACACCACCCCCTATATGTATAATAGATAGATTCATGCATAGCATGAATCTATCCACCCCGCCGGGCGCCTGAATTACAGCGGCGGGGTGTTTTTTTTTTTAAGAACCTGGTTAGAGACATAGGCTCTAATAGGCTTCAAAATGGGGTGGGCTCGTGGCGCAGAGCATTGCGCCATGAGTCCACCCAGGTGTTACAACAGTGAACGAAGATTCTCTGTTGAAACACTGATCCTCAATCTGGTTAATCAGAAGCGGGGGCGAGAACCATTTTCCGAAAAGAGAATTCTCCCAATTGGCTGCCGAGGAGGAGGGAGGAAACAGAAACCGCTGCTGTGATCAGAGGGCAGGGGAATGGGAGGCTGCCGCCGCGATGACCCGTGAAGAGCAGGGGAACGGGAGGCCACCGCCGAGCAGGAGAAGCTGCCAGTGAAGCAATGGGGTAAGTGCTACTGACTGACCGGGGGGCTGGCATGTCGGTGCATACTGTTTGCCGCCCCCCCAGAAAAAATGACCACCGGCCAACACCGGTGAGGCCTAAAGGTGGTTATCACAAGTGGCTTGCTATTATTGTCTTGCCTATAGAAGCTTCCCATCTGCTTCATCTGGGATTTATATTTCTTTGCTTTGGAGGCCTCAAAATTTTAACTTTGTGTATCAGCCCCACCTACCAGCAATGCAAATACGTTATTGGCCAGTCACTCTCATTAGCCCAGAGGGTAGTGAGTTTGAGGTGGGAAGGCCTTCAAAGCAAAGTGAACATTCTGCTAGGTGGACCACAAAGGAGGCTATTGGTATCATAGCCGGAAGCTTGTGGTCATTGTTCTTAGACAGCAGTTTAGAGTTTACTGGCCAGCACTGGTAGCAGTAGTCTTTATACTAAAATGATCTGCCACACAGCAGAATGTAGGGTATAGCAGGTTGTCTGTTCAGTGCCATCTAGTAAAGAGGTAAACACAACATTTTTTCCCTCTCTATACCAACGTCACAGTAGCATTTATAAGCAGTTATGCAGATAATGGCTTGTGAGCTTGTCTTGGTAGTCCGAACAGATGCCCAGTGTTTTTGTCATGAAGGCCCTGCACATTGGCCATGTTTCTGATCCAAAAATTTCAGGCATATTGCCACTGCATTACTTGTAATGACTACGCCAAGTCCACAGCTGCCCAGATCTATGAGATGGGTTTCTTAAATCCCTCACTCTTGCTTGGTATGAGGCACACCTAACATATGGGACGCCTCCAGATTTTTCTTTTGCAGAACAATATCGTATCATAAAGGTAAACCAACTGTAAAACTATTTAAAGAATACACCTTTTTGGTGTGGTCAATGAATGCTCCATTCAGTCAATCAGGTTGCCTAAAATGCATTATTGTTTGGGATATCTGTGGGGTGCTGATTTCTTTTTGACCAGTGATTAATGTCTGACAGTGTATTGTCCAATGCAGGAGCTTTATCTGGCTTACAATGATCTCAGAGACCTCAGTCAAGTGAGCATGCTGGAAAATCTGGAGGTCCTTGACCTAGAAGGTAACAACATCGACCAGATAAGTGAATTGCAGTACCTATCACTGTGCAGCAATCTAACAACCCTCACCATAGAAGGCAATTCTGTGTGTGTTCGACCTAGTCCTGAAGGCACCACGGTAAGTGGACCCGACACGAAACATTGATACCTCTTCAATACCTAATTAAAATTAAAAAATCACTGACATGTGGTCTTCAATTATTGTTAAACATTTCTATAAAGTGACTCTGTTGTGGGGTAAGGGGGTTGCTATCAGCATTAGAGCCAGGTGACAAACATTTTCAAAGGAAGAGTGTAGCAATGGCAGCCTTTGTGATTTTCTTCTTAAAGTCTATGTCTAAAAAATACATGCATATTTTCCCATATTTTGCCTATTAAAAAATACTGCAAATACAGAAAAATACCTGTTCATACTGCCAGAAATTTAATAAACTCCTAACATTGCAGGGCTCTGACAACACTGCCTCTACTGCTTTGAAATTGAGTGAAGTCTTCACTGTTGGACTACAGAACACTTTTCCCCCCTTTTCGTCTTCATAACCTAACTCTTGCAACATTTTTAAAAAGTGAAAACATCAGGAAATGTGTACATATTGCAGATATATATACTGCATATATTTACTTTATTATTTTTCCTAGACATACGTTTTTAGTCCCAGAAAAGCTGATTGCAAGCCTTTTTATAGCCAGTACCTTGCTAAATAGGGGAAGCATTGATAAAGATGATAGCCACTGAGCGTGCCCTTTTAAATCAGCAATGGCACCTTCCATATATGTAGGCAGACGGGTTCCCTTTAAGTTTCAAGATTACAACTGTAAAATGGTAATAAGGATTTTTGCTTAGCATGGCGTCTATTCTTCTTGTGTTAGGTTCCATCTGTCCCCAGACAGAGCCTCTAACAAGGTTATCAACCCATGTCTGCATCTGGTGCAAGAGCCTGATCTGATTTCACCTGGGGTGAGATCATCTCCTCTGGTGATCTCACGTCTGACATGCAGGGAGCCTGAGCTACTGGTTACATCAAGTAGGGCCTTAGCTCAGATGTGCAGACTAAGCTGGAAAAATATAGCACAAGTGACGGGAAATAAATATAATTTAACGATCTTTACTGTATATCTTAATATGTTACTGTAGAAAAAATATACTTTTTTAGAATGAATGAATGGTACTTATTGTTAAAGGGAATATATATAGTTTAATTGTTTCTGTGCTGCCTATGTGACTGTAAATAGCTTAAAGTGAACCTCCAGTTTGCCCATGCTGGACAAAGAAATACATTCACTTTAATGTCAGCTGACTAGTTCCATTAGAATCAGAGTTAAGCCTAGTACACATGGGGCGAATGTCGGGGGACATCAGCCGGTTCAATAAAAAACTGGCTGACATTCAGCCGTGTGTATGGCAGCTTCTGTCGGACAAGCATCCTGGAAAAGCAGCAGCCAACTGACTCCCGATCAGCACTGGCAGCCAATAGCTGAGAGCGCTAACTGTAGTGTTCTGGCGGGGGGCCATCCCCGTGTCAGTACACAATAGCACAGCAGGGGAGATCGCTGTACTAACATTGGACTTTTAGTACAACGGCTTTGACCGGAGCTGTCAGTTTTTTCCATTCAACCCGCTGATGTGTACTAGGCTGTGGGCTACATTCACACAACAGTTTAGCAGCAGGTAGTTTGCTGTGTTCAGAGACTTCTAAACGCTATCTCCTGATACAGCAATACATTGCAATCCTGATACAGCAGCATAGCATTCTATGTGCTATGGCCGCATACAAACTGGATGATTAGCTGTGGCCAGTTATGCCCTGTACAAACGATAGGATTTTCCGACAACAAAACCCATGTTTTTTTCCGACGGATGTTGGCTCAAACTTGTCTTGCATACACACGGTCACTCAAAGTTGGTCGGAAATTCCGAACGTCAAGAAAGCGGTGACGTACGACGAGCCGAGAAAAATGAAGTTCAATAGCCTTTGCTGCTCTTCTGCTTGATTCCGAGCATGCGTGGCACTTTGTGTGTCGGAATTGTGTACACACGATCGGAATTTCCGACAAAGGATTTTGTTGTCGGAAAATTAGAGAACCAGCTCTCAAATTTTGTGTGATGGAAATTCCTATGGAAAATGTGTCATGGAGCCTACACATGGTCGGAATTTCCGACAACAAGGTCCTATCACACATTTTCCGTAGGAAAATCCTATCGTGTGTGTGGCCAAAATTCTGCAGAAATGCCGACCTAGGACACTTATAAAATGAGCAGCACCGGCGCCGGCCATTGATTGGTAAGAGTACAAATCTGACAGCTGCCGCTATTCGTACACAGTGTATGATAGCAATATTTACAACCGGCAGCAAGAACTTACAGATTCTGCTTGGCAGCCACCCCTCACGGCTGCTAAATTACTGTGTGAATGTAGCCTTAAAGGGGTTGTAAAGTCTCAAGGTTTTTCACCTTAATGCATTCTATGCATTAAGGTGAAAAACCTTCTGTGCTGCAGCTGCCCCCAGACCCCCTCCCCTTTTTCTTACCTGACCAGCAACGAGCATGAGCCCAGCAGCTCCAGCCGCTGTCTCCTTCCTCATTGGATAGATTGATTGTATAGATTGATAGCAGCGGGAGCCATTGGTTACAAAAAATTTTTTTCTGCTCTTAAGATTCCTAAGAGCACAGTGGCCTCCATAATCCTTAAATGGAAGACGTTTGGGACGACCAGAACTCTTCCTAGAGCTGGCCGTCTGGCCAAACTGAGCTATCGGGGGAGAAGAGTCTTGGTGAGAGAGGTAAAGAAGAACCCAAAGATCACTGTGGCTGAGCTCCAGAGATGCAGTCGGGAGATGGGAGAAAGTTGTAGAAAGTCAACCATCACTGCAGCCCTCCACCAGTCGGGGCCTTATGGCAGAGTGGCCCGACAGAAGCCTCTCCTCAGTGCAAGACACATGAAAGTCCGCATGGAGTTGCCCGCATGGAGTTTGCTAAAAAACACCTGAAGGACTCCAAGATGGTGAAAAATAAGATTCTTTGGTCTGATGAGACCAAGATAGAACTTTTTGGCCTTAATTTTAAGCGGTATGTGTGGAGAAAACCAGGCACTGCTCATCACCTGTCCAATACAGTCCCAACAGTGAAGCATGGTGGTGGCAGCATCATGCTGTGGGGGTGTTTTTCAGCTGCAGGGACAGGACGACTGGGAAAGATGAATGCTGCCAAGTACAGGGATATCCTGGACGAAAACCTTCTCCAGAGTGCTCAGGACCTCAGACTGGGCCGAAGGTTTACCTTCCAACAAGACAATGACTCTAAGCACACAGCTAAAATAACGAAGGAGTGGCTTCACAACAACTCCGTGACTGTTCTTGAATGGCCCAGCCAAAGCCCTGACTTAAACCCATATGAGCATCTCTGGCGAGACCTAAAAATGGCTGTCCACCAACGTTTACCATCCAACCTGACAGAACTGGAGAGGATCTGCAAGGAGGAATGGCAGAGGATCCCCAAATCCAGATGTGAAAAACTTGTTGCATCTTTCCCAAAAAGACTCATGGCTGTATTAGATCAAAAGGGTTCTCCTACTAAATACTGAGCAAAGGGTCTGAATACTTAGGACCATGTGATATTTCAGTTTTTCTTTTTTAATAAATCTGAAAAAATGTCAACAATTCTGTGTTTTTCTGTCAATATGGAGTGCTGTGTGTACATTAATGAGGAAAAAAATGAACTTAAATGATTTTAGCAAATGGCTGCAATATAACAAAGAGTGAAAAATTTAAGGGGGTCTGAATACTTTCCGTCCCCGCTGTAAAATATATATATAATTTTCCTTTAAGGGGGCGTGGCATTGGGTGTGTCCTATGCCTACATACTTTTGCTAATAGGTGTTCCTCGTTCCCATCTCAGAAAGTTGGGAAGTGGGGGGCATATACTGTTCATCGGGGCCACCATTAACGTGAACCTGTGGCTTCATCGTGCATCACGCAAAAAACACATGCTTGCTTTGATGCAAATGAGCATTACAATGTGTGCTTATATTTGAGAAATATTGATTGAGCATATTATTTCCATATTTGTAATTATTGTTCCTCTTTGTCAGTGCAAGCTTCCTGCCTGTTGAAGCTGATATTAGAGTATGTTGTTTGTAGCTAATACCAATCACAGAACTGACATGTTGTCATTGTTTACTACTGTTCATGTGCTTGCTGTGATTGGTCACATGGTACAGGCCGCTCACAGCTGCTGTGTCCGGTGGGCACAATGGGTCACCGATCCCACTGCTGCACTCACTAGAGAGCACGCACAAGCAGGCGCTGCAGGAAGACATACAGATACATCCTCCTGTCCAGCTGTTTGTGTACTATGGGCAGGCGGGAAGCAGTTATCTCAGAGAATTTAATTTGCTAATCTGTATATTGATGACAATCAGGTAAATATGCAACAGCAAGTATGGAAAATGTGGCATAAAAAATTACTTTCAGGTAATTATAGAATACGTGCAAAAGGCAGACAAGTGCTAGTAACTCACAAAAGCAGATCTGTGTTCCCATACAACAATGACCAACACATTTGCTCAGTGCTTCATAAAACTTACACCAGAAATGCTTCATATCGATCTTGCAATCCTTTCCTCTAACAAGGAAAAAAAGGTTTGGAGCCCATTTCAGGCTGAGACCCAGACAGTATGCACCGAACAGTATGCACCATTAGCTATCTTTGCTGATCTGGACACCTGGTCATGTCCATTTTTCTTCCACCTTCTTATCCCTGGAAGAAGACTTTGTATAGGTTGAAATGTGTTGGGTCGATTTGCAATTAATTTTAATCTTTCTTTCTTACACAAAAAATATCCCTGCTCCCTGTGAGGTCAGCAGGAAATATTTTATAGATTAGGACGTGAACTGTATAGACCAGCCATTTTTTAATTCATTAATCAATAAAGATTTTCTATAATATAAATTAATATATATATATATATATATATATATATATATATATATATATATATATATATATATATATATATATGTATATATCTATATATATATATATATATATATAATACACACACACATACAGTTGTATGCAAAAGTTTAGGAACCCCTGACAATTTCCATGATTGTCATTTATAAATATTTGGGTGTTTGGATCAACAATTTCATTTTGATCTATCAAATAGTGAAAATGAAGTTTATTGGATTAACAGGAAATGTGCAATATGCATCAAAACAAAATTAGACAGGTGCATAAATTTGGGCACCCTTGTCATTTTGTTGATTTGAATACCTGTAACTACTTAGCACTGATTAATTGGAACACACATTTGGTTTGGTGAGCTCATTAAGCCTTGAACTTCATAGACAGGTGCATCCAATCATATGAAAAGGTATTTAAGGTGGCCAATTGCAAGTTGTTCTCTTTGACTCTCCTCTGAAAAGTGGCAACATGGGGGCCTCAAAACAAGTCAAATGACCTAAAAACAAAGATTGTTCTACATTATGGTTTAGGGGAAGGCTACAAAAAGTTATCGCAGAGATATAAGCTGTCAGTGTCCACTGTGAGGAACATAGTGAGGAAATGGAAGACCACAGGCACAGTTCTTGTTAAGGCCAGAAGTGATGAAATGGAAGACCACAGGCACAGTTCTTGTTAAGGCCAGAAGTGGCATGCCGCATAAAATATTGGAGAGGCAAAGGCGAAGGATGGTGAGAACGGTCAAAAACAGCCCACGGACCACCTCCAAAGACCTACAACATCAACTTGCTGCAGGTGGTGTCACTGTGCATCCTTCAACAATTCAGCACACTTTGCACAGGGAGAAGCTGTATGGGAGAGTGATGCGAAAGAAGCCTTTTCTGCACACACGCAAAAAGGAGTCGCGGAGTCGCTTGAGGTATGCAAACGCACATTTGGACGAGCCAGCTTAATTTTGGAATAAGGTGCCGTGGATTGATGAAACAAAGATTGCGTTATTTGATCATAACAAGGGGCGTTATGTATGGCGGCAAAAGAACACAGCATTCCAAGAAAAACACTTGCTACCCACAGTAAAATTTGGTGGAGGTTCCATCATGCTGTAGGGCTGTGTGGCCAGTGCCGGTACTAGAGATCTGGTTAAAGTTGAGGGTCACATGGATTCCACTCAATATCAGCAGATTCTTGAGAATAATGTTGAGGAATCTGTCACAAAGTTGAAGTTACGCCGGGGCTGGATATTTCAACAAGACAACGACCCAAAAAACTGCTCAAAATCTACTATGCAGAGGAACAAGTACAATGTTCTGGAATGGCCATCCCAGTCCCCAGACCTGAATATCATTGAACATCTGTGGGGTGATTTGAAGCAGGCTGTCCATGCTCGGCAACCATCAAACCTAACTGAACTGGAGATGTTTTGTAAGGAGGAATGGTCCAGAATACATTCATGCAGAATCCAGACACTCATTACAGGCTATAGGAAGCATGTAGAGGCTGTTATTTCTGCTAAAGGAGGCTCTACTAAATATTGATGGGATTTTTCTGTTGGGGTGCCCAAATTTATGCATCTGTCTAATTTTGTTTTGATGCATATTTCGCATTTTCTGTTAATCCAATAAACCTCATTTCACTACTGAAATATTACTGTGTCCTTCAGTTATTTGATAGATCAAAATGAAATTGCTGATCCAAACACCCAAATATTTATAAATGACAATCATGAAAATTGTCAGGGGTTCCTAAACTTTTGCATACAACTGTGTGTGTGTATATATATATATATATATATATATATATATATATATATATATATATATATATATATAATATATATATTTCAATTGTGTGATTTCTATTGCTGTAACAAAGTCCCAGGAATAATTGCTATTCCTTTGTTTTTAAATCAATATCAATGACATGGTATTGATAAGAGCTATTTTATCTAAGGGAAGCTGGGAAGCTCCTAAAACATGGCCCGTTGGGGGTACCCTTGAGGACTGAGGCTGAGAACCACTAATGTACATCATTGCTGTCATTTTAAACATAGAACTTTGTAACCATTACATTAAAGTGGCTGTAAACCCTCACATATACCCAGTGAAGTGAACAGCCTCAGATGATACACAGAGATGAAACAAATCTCCCTACATAGGTTTTACATGTATATCTGCTGTCTTTGCATTCTTTAGAAAGTGCACATTGTGTTAGAAATTCTTCTTCCTGTTTCAGCAGTGGGAGGGGAGACTGAGCATACACTGTGTGTGAGCTATTTGGAGGAAAGGCACCCCCCTGCACATAGGCAGAAGAACGAAGAAACTTGCAGAGCTGTGCTGTTAATAGACAAGTTCTCTGCTAATCTATCTCTAAGCTCCCTCCCCGACACAAGTTTCCAGCTGCTTTTATCTCCTGTGTTAGAGAGCTTGTCAGAAGTTATCACGCTGATAACAGAGCAGCAGAGAGACACAGGACTTAGGGCTTTGGACAGAGATAAGTAAACACTACAGATATGTGCCTAGGTTATATTTTATGAATGGGGTTTACATCCACTTTAATGAGCAAATAGCAGGTATTTAGAAATGACTACTTTATCCAATATATTCTCACCCCACCAATCTAATTCATCAAATAGTTAAAAAAATGCAAGATTTACAGATTATAGTACTACAGTATATCAGGTATACATTGAAACGTGAAGTTGCTGCAGTCAACTTTCCTGAGGAATGTAACGCGTATCTGAAGATGATCTGAAAAACGTAATGTACTGACGCTTACCAGTCCTCAAATGTGCTAACCGCATTAGTTTGTTTTTTAAGCTTTTTACCTTTTTATATTCACTTAATTATTCAGCTGACAACACACTTTGTGGCCTAGCCTGACAACATTCTCATCTTTATCTCCACAAGATAAATATGAGAGCTGTTGTACCTGGTTTGTCCCCCTAACCAGTTTTGTCTCTCCTAGGCTGCTTCTCTGATATGGACTACAAACATCTCCCCCTCTCTTCATCTCTATTACATAGACAAGAGCAGGGATGAGCTCAGGTGTGTTCGGACAGGAGTCCAAACCTGCCTGGGCTATTCTGCTGGAAAGCTATCAAAGCCAACAGCCAATCATAGGCGGCTAAGACATTCCCTGCCCTCGGACTCGGGTCTGAAAAAACAATGTTCCTAAAAAATCCCAGGGCACTAAGAGCCTTGTTACAATCTGGTTGCTATCAACAACTTGTCAGCATCAGGATTGTAAAAAGTGCAGTGAAAATACTCACCTGCTTGCAGAGGTCCTCTGATCACTGGCTGGATGAATGAATGAACTCATTATGCAGAAATAATTTAGCAGCAAGAGAGTGGCAGCTTACTTATCTAGCCAGCAAAGGAGCAACCTGTGCAAAGTGGTGAGCATTTCTCTGGCCTGCATTGTAATCCTGTCACTATGAAACTCTGGGATTGGTTTGCTAGAGGCAAAAAGGCTGTTCATTTTGCATAGGAAGTTGCACTTCGCAAAGAGATTTGTTTCAGAGCTCAGTGCATGTGGTTTTACTTTGCAAAGAATACTTGATTAGCCCCCCTTCACACGGGGCGGACTCTGGCAGCAAATCCACCTGCTTAGCTGGGAATCTGTCCGCCGATCCCCACTGAGCAGGCAGATGACAGGTCCGTGTCTGTTCCGCTTATGCAGAGCGGAACAGACAAAGCCCCTGTTCTCTATGGGGTTGTTGGATGGAAACGGACTGCTTCTCTATTTCCAATCTGACTATCATCCGATCCGGTAGAACAGGGGTCTCAAGCTGGTGGCCCTCCAGCTGTTGCAGATCCCCATCCATCTGTTTTTAGCGGACACATGTCCGTTGACATCCACCACTCCATAGAGGGCAATAGAGGGACCGATTGGGTCCACCTAAAAAAACTGACAGATGGACCCCATCGGTCCGCTCGTGTGAAAAGGGCCTCACATGCAAGGACATTTTTTTTTTTTAAAACAGCATTTTTGCCTGCACATGATTGGATGATGGAAGTCAGCAGAGCATGACCTCATCTACTAAGCTCTGGAGCAAATTTTCTTGCAAAGTGAATGACCTATTTGCCTTTATTTAAAAAAGAAGTATGGCCAAAGCTTTTTTGGCCATACTTCTCTTGTTGGCCAAAGGAGTGCACTTATTTGTGATCTCCTGTGACCCATAATCAGCCTGCTAAGGGCTGCTGTTGGCTGATGTCACAGAGTTGCTCCAGATTCTGGAATGATTCCGAGCATATTGTCAGTATCCACCCAGCTGCCTGATCGGTAGCAGGTTCAGACTCTCAGCATGTGGCTTAGAGCCGGAGACGGCCACCCCCTCCCTCTCCACAATGACAGCTGGAGGGGCAGAGTCATTGTACTCTGTTCAGAGCTGTCCGGGAACTGGTCATGTGATTGTTCAGTTCCAGAGCCAGCAGGGGACAGCTGCAGCATGGAGGTGAGTATGAATGTTTTTTTAACATTCCCAAACTTCTCCTTCAATCAATCCCACTGTGTCAATACTGAAAGAACTTTAATTCACAAATTCTAGAAACATTCTGTTTCAATAGTTGGGGACTCAATTAAAGTAAATCACATATAAAAGTTAGAGGAACTTACTATTTCTCCACAAGATACAGATGCAAGCTGTTATACCTGGTATGATTAGTTGGTACACTGGAATATATACTCACTTTCAAAATCACTCAGTAATTTGAAATGAGAACCAACACCAGTCTGGAGGAAGCTTGACTACTGTATCTACTTAAAGACCTTTCCAATTCATCAGTCTTTAGGTCTCATGGAGCCTTACCTGTAGCTCTTAGAGGTGGAGGTAGCACAGCAACAGATAAAAGTGAATATTGCAATAATGATTAAAAAACTCACTATAGATTGACTTTAAGGTATTAATATTACAACTCATGCCTTGAGACAAGTATTTTACAATGTGTTTTTGTTCTGAATTTTAGCCTGCAGACTACAATTATCGGGTCGTGATTAAAAAGATAATCCCTCAACTACAATATCTAGATGATGCGCCAGTTGACCAAATAAACCCAACTACACCTCACACTCCATCAGAAGACTGGTTGATGGTAAAGGACCTAATTAAGGAAAGTGTCGGGAGCCAGACGGATACATCTTTGGGTAAGGAGAGTGGAAAAAGAAATACAAAAAGGGGTACACAGTGCACAATTATACTACAAATGTACATTTTTAAAGATAGATAAAATTAGACAATATCCTTAACAAAGTAGCATGTATCGTTATGGCAATAATTTTATTTCCTATAATCACCACAAGACACATGTATAGTTTTGGTCCAAAATAATATCTTAATTTTAAATTTTGACCACCATAACTTGTTTTGTAACTTGTCAAAATGTAAATATTTGGAACTGTGTCAGCCCTATAATTATGAAACTCTACATTATTTGATATAAAAAATACACCCCAGGAAAAACTATTTTATCCCGGAATTGGATTTTAAAGCAGAACTTCACTCTCTAAATCAATATTGACTATTTTTAATAATTAGTAAATAGATAGGAAAATATATTACATTTCCTTGTCTTAAACTTTTTTTTATATTTCTTCAGTTACTTTCTGATTTTGAGGCCTAGGAAATGGATGTCATACATCACATTCTGGAGGGTTTTCTCAGCTAAGCACACTACTACGCATGCATGTTTGAGCTAAGGGCAGATGGATTCCTGGAAGTGCTACATGAATCATTTGCCCTTACTCAAGATGGCCTTGGACAGAAATGTTGCGGCCATGTTTTGTAAAGTGATTTCTCCTCAAAATAAAGCATGGAGACATGGATGGGTGACTTTTCTTTGAATATTATAATTGAATTAAATAGCGTTTTTGGTTTGTGGTTCTCAGATACAGTGTTGTTCCACTTTAAGTAGTGTTGCTTAAAATTTGTTGACTTTTCATTTGTCTAAAGAATTGCAATTCCCCTAGCACCTAGACTTCAGGTTACTATAGTCAGATTATTGAAAAATGGTTTCTGATTGGTTGCTGCAGGACACTCCATGATGAAGATGATGTACATTGCTCATCAGCATTCCTTTTTTTCACTGCCTTACTGAATAAAAATATTATAATGATTACTTACTGAATAAGTCTGTGTATACTATATACATTGTATAATAACATTACTTAATAATTACCGGCATGTATTATTTATAGATGGTTCACTTCAAGACTTGAGAAGTGTCCTACAAAAGGAAAACATTAGACCCAGTACTGCCCAGCCAAGGATTACCAGAAGACCACAATCTGCACTAAGGCCTTCAAGTGCAGGGAGGGCGACTTCCAGCTTACATGGCAGACGAGCAAGTCTTATATCTGAATCTCCAGGGAATGACCCAGCAGATGATGAAGCCAGTGACCTCACTCATGGTGACCTAAACATAAGACTCAGTCTTGTCATAAACATGACATCTTTCTGCCTCTTTAGTCATTTTCCTTTCACTTTAACTAGCATGGGGAGTTATGGCTTTATTTTTACAATCTTTATTCCAGACTAAATTCAAATTTTGCTGCTGCTTCTGGCCTTCAAGGCTTCTTTCAAACACGCGGTACTGCTTACCTCCCTCTGTATCTGTGGTGGATTGCTTTTTAAAGGGCAGCATAGCATCGACTGACAAGCATTCAGGAGATGTCACTACACCTCCTGAACACCTGTTATTTTGTTTTGTTTTTTTACTTTTATTTTTATATTGATGGACAACAATTTTACATTGTGGGATCGTGCAGCAACTCCAAGTTGATTATTAAGCTCAATGTTGCAGCTCCCTTTGAACTCAAGGTGTGAGTCTAACAAGCAGTGCTGCCTGCTTGTTACCCGGAGTTAAAAATGCTGCGGCTGCTAAGCACAGTATCCTGGTTGTGGCATGTGTACAGCCATGTCCAGCTGTAGTGTTACAATTCAGGTGGGCAGCCAGGGGATGGTAAAACAATGGCTCAGGCTCCTAACTTTACTGCTGCCCAGCCGCTCTTTTGAAAGAGCCCTAAGTGTTGTAACCTAAACCTGCCACCACTAATGTCAAATTTGTCAAGTATACTAGCCTCCATTAATTATACCAGGTTTCGACCGTAGCGCGGCAGATACAGTGTGACATTGTACCTTCTGATCCCAGTAAAGTAAAGCAGCAGAATGCGGAATTAGATCTATCTTTTGTGCTTTTCAGGAAATATTTCTTTCTTGTATAGATCTAAACCTACAATGTTTTTTGTACATTTTATTCCTTCACTGATGCTGTTTTTGTCCATATTCTACTATATGCTGTACACAACCTTTGTACTTTTTCAAGTCACACATTATATTTAATATACCTTAGCATCTTGGTGATGTTCTCTTTCTTTATTTGTCATCCTGCAGGCATTGGTAAAGTCATCTGTGGGAATCCAATAAAGGCTCTTCGGACAAGAAAGGAAAAAATGGGGGTAATTGTCAGTAAAGGAAATAGACATTTTGGTTAGGTAGATATTGTACAGTATATAACATTTAAACAAAGTATAAATTCAGCAATAATAATATTATGCGTTTCACCATTTCCCCCACTAAGCTTCCAGCATCTAATATAAATGTATTTGGAAAAATTAAAAAGAACAAAACAAATTGAGTGCTGTCCCACCCCACAAAAATAAATAAATATGCTAGCTGTATGAACCAACTCTATGCAAAAATCGTATATGCTAATAGCAGAGATAGTGATAATATTATACAGAACATATATACATTTAATAAAAAAGCTCATGCTAACTTCTTTTTTTTTTTTTTAAGTACTGTAATCCAAAGCTTATAAAAGCTGCTTTATGTGCGTCACACAATTGTGTAAATAAAGTCTCTGTTCACGGTGTAAAAAAGTGTTTGCACCGCGCCAAAGTGTACCAAAATATAATATAACAAGTGCACTTTAGTACTTTGAGGAATGTGTCACCATATGGTACAGGATGCATTTAGAACTCCATCATCATCTTGGCATCTCAAAAAGCAAATACAAAAGGCCATACTGCTTTCCATTTAAAAACCATTTAACACATGCAGAGAAAAAGCACTTAGAAAATCGGAGCTCTATGACTGTGTACCAAGTCAAAATCGCTCAGCATATGTTAGCAGCAGTGTGAGCAACATCTCATCCAGCCAGGCACTTGAAGTGAAGAGTAAAACTACTCTTCTGGAAGTAGCGCTCTAAAGCATTCAGGGCAAAGCAAACAGTTTGTTTCAATCTTTCCCTCCAGTAGCATATACTTACCTTTCTTCACTCTCCTACAATCCATTCATCACTGGAAACCAAGGGAAATACCCAGTATTTCTTGATGTAGGAGCACATAGCTCACTGTGGGTAAAAGTGCTGGGCTAAGCCGCACAGTTATATGGAGAGTCCATAGCCCTGTGTAAGCCAGGACACCAGAAACTCAAAGCTTACATGGAACTTTGTGTCACTCCTGGTGGCTGAAAGGAGTAGTAGGGGAGAGAAAGTAAGGTAAGTAATTATGCCCAGGGAGGGCTATGCATGTGGGCAAAGTGCAGATTCGCTTTAAGGCACCAATAGACAGGCAGGCAGGCACAATCTGCCTGTCTATTGGCCTGGGTTGCCATTGGTGGTTTATGCAAAGTGTCCAGCACCAAGGTTTGGACCTTAATCCAGCCATGCATAGGTTGCCCTTCAGGGGAAGGCATTGTAAGTAAGTGCGTGCAGCATTGAAACTAGTGGAAAGCAAGGGAAACTCAGACATGGAAATTCAGTATGTTATTCAGCAAAATACACACATCAGATCTGTTAGTTGGAGGGTACTTGGTAGGGGCTATAAAGACTTTCCCAGTGTCTAAATATAGACTGTATTCAAAGGCATGACTGAAAATGGTCTATAAAAGCACTTGTCTATTTGTTTATCTGGTCTCGCTGTAGGTAGCCCTGTATTTGCCTTCGGCAAATTATCAGTGGCTGCAGCTGCTGATCAGTGTTTTCTTACACCAGTGGGGGCCACTGTCAAAATATAATGTCCTGGAGGGCAGGATTCCTCCATCCACCTTATTTTTGTGTATAGAGGAATCTGTCAGTTTTTTTTCTCGTTCAGCCCACTGGTTGAATGAAAAAATACTAACCATCTATGGTCAGTTTAGGAAGACTCCATCCAATTGTGCATGTTAGCTGTATGTAAACTGTATGGGAACTTTGTTAGTCATTTTATAACTGGGAGTCTTGGAAGAGACAATTCTGTAACTTTTCCATATATATATATTCTGATAGCGGAAACCTGATTGGCTGCAAGGCAAGTGGACAATTTCTTATTTTCTCAGCTGGGGTTCAGGCTTAGCAAGTTCTCCAATAGGTTTGCCACACACATGTATGGCTAAATTTTACAGATCTAATTGTTTCAGAAAGGGTTTGATCTCCGTGACTATATAAGCAAGCAGGAATAGCTATTCTATGCCTAACACTATTCAACATACACGTAGATACTGATCTTCGGCAGAGAACATTTGCAGTCTTCCCATGTCATATAAAATGTCATTCATGTTGGTATGGTCGCCTTAAAAGTTTTCATTTTGTCAGTCTAATCAACCTTTCCCTTTCAGTTAACTCCTGTGAACAATCTCCAGTCACATGGTCACAAACCTGAGACTGATGCCGTGGTGTCAACCCACAAAGATCGTGATGATGTGTTTGCAGAGTTGAAAGGCTGGAGAGAAAAGCACAATGAGTAAGAATTTTTTTGGAGACATTCAGCTGTCTATAACATTCTAGTATACAAAATTATTGTTGATAATAGCATATAGTCAGATAGCTTTTAATTTTAACACATCATATACACATAGCCAACACACATGGTTTAATAAGTAAAAAAAAGAAGCCCTGGCGGGCCAAGTGTATCAATACAAATTTTCTATCACTTTCCATTTGAGGCTGCAAGTTGTGAGACCACTAGTAGCTTATACCAAGGGTTGTCTCTGGTTAGGAGAGATCTCTTTCTAGAGTTCTCAAGAAACATAAGAAATGGTTGGGTGATTCAACCCCACTATATTCACTCAATTCTGTCCCTGTGAGGGAAGATCCCTTTACTGAACTCCTCAACAAATAAAGATTCTGGTGCTGATTCACCCCAAAATGTTTATCCATAGCTGTCTCTAGGGAGGAGAGGCTCTTTTTTTTTGACAGTAAAAGTTTTTATTTTGAAAATAAAATTAAAAGGGGTTTACAAGCGATGCATTGATAGATCAGTAGGTACAGTTCATGCACATTATTACAGGTCACTTAGTTTTCTTAGGTATAAGATTGAGCATTTCAGACATAAAAGTTACATAGGTGAAAGCATGTCATTTAGGAATATGTAATACGTCAGATAAGGAGGTAATTGATGATACAGAAGAGCATTTACCCTATGGCAGTCTCACCCCCCAGTTTTCTGAGGGGGGAGGGAGGGAGGGAAGAGGCGGGTCTGGTGGGGGTCGGGGGGGGAGGAGAGAGAGAAACGGACGTGAAAGGGGGGGGAGGGAGGGAAAAACAGAAAGAGGGACCAGAGTCCCCCACCACATTTGTTCGTACGCTGAGGTCAAGTATCCCGTAACTTCATGATACTCAGCCACAGGCATCGATCCAGTTTGACCAGATTTTGTCGAAATTCACTGGACAATTTTTGCTTTCATATGTGATTTTATATAATGGCAACACCTTGTTTATCGTGCCTTGCCAGGAGGCTCTCGTAGGAAGCTCCGTACTTCTCCACCATAAGAGAATTCCTCTCCTAGCATAAAATAAGGTGAAGGTCATGCACAGTTTGGTATATCTATCACTCTCTATATCGCCTAGATAGCCAAGGAGGAAGAGGAGGGGGTCAAGTGAGACCTCAAATCCACAAATCTCCGCCAGGGTATCCACCACCTTCTGCCAATATGGGCGAATTTTAGGGCAAGTCCAGACCATGTGGAAAAAGGAGCCCTGTTCAAGGGTGCATCTTGTACATAGTGGGCTGAGGGAAGGATATATATTGGCAAGCCTCTGTGGGGTGTAGTATGCTCTGTGTAGGAACTTCAGTTGCGTGAAACGATCTCTAGAAGCAATCATGGAAGGGATGTATGAAGAGACTAAATCCTCCCAAGTCTCGTCGTCTAGGCTGGGAATATCGGCCTTCCATTTGCCTAGGATGGACTTGGTGTCAGTGCCATGAGTTACCGTAAGGTGTAAATATATGGATGAGAGGGGCCTCCCCATAACCCCCGAGATAAGGAGTCTCTCAATCGAAACTGACTCAAGAGTAATTGGGTTTGGGAATTGGAAATTAACCTGAACTGAAAGGAGGTGGGGAGGCCATAAATCCGTCTTAGTTCTTGGAATATCATAATCTTGCCGTTTGTCATTACATGTTTGAGAGTTAGAATTCCATGTTTAGCCCATGTCGCTGGGTCATTGATTGTATTTAGGTGTGGAAGAAGGGGGTTACCCCAGAGTGGCGTATGAGGTGAAACAGAGTTCTGTCTGTCCCCTAATGCTCTGGAACACTGCCACACCCGAATAGTGGTCCTCATAGGCCCCCTCACGCAGGGATGTGCCTTGCAGCCCCTAAAGACTAAATTGGATAGAGCCACGTAAGACCTGAGGACCGCAGCTTCCAGGGTGACGGCCGGGTTCTGTTTAGGTTGGGAAAAGCACCATCTGACCGTCACTAGGACGGCCGCCCAGTAGTATAAGAGGAAATTTGGGAGGGCCAGTCCACCACAGGACAAGAGGAGATAGAGGGTATGCCACGCCACCCGGGGGGGACGCCCTGCCCAGATAAAGGTGGTTACAATGCTGTCTAGTTTCCGAAAGAAGGATCGAGGGATAGGGGTGGGCGTCTGTCTAAAAAATATAGCAGTTTGGGGAGGTATATCATTTTAATTAAATACCCTCTGCCCACTGGTGTGAGGGGGAGGTTGCGCCATGTGGTGCATCTCTTGGCCAGCTGGTCCAAGACCGGGAGGACATTGCGGGTCAAGTAGCCCTCCATCGTAGCACCCACCTTCACCCCCAAGTATGTGAATTCTTCTACCAAACGCAGAGGTGTGTGGGAGTCTGTACGGGGGAGTGACGGATGGAGCGGGAACAAGACCGATTTATCCCAATTGATACGGATTCCGGAATATCGGCTGAAGGTATCGAATTGGTTCAAAGCGGATGTTAAGTAAGTGGAGGTGTCTGCCAGGTATAGGAGGGAGTCATCTGCGTACAGAGATCATTTTTCTTCTAATGGGCCTATCCTTACGCCTCTAACTCTAGGGTCTTTCCTAATGTGGGCTGCAAGTGGTTCCAGGGCCAAGGCAAAGAGGGCTGGTGACAAAGGGCATCCCTGTCGAGTCCCCTTCCCAAGAGCGAAGGAGTCCGACAGGGTCCCATTGGTCCGTATGCGGGCTCTAGGGTGTGCATATAACATCTGCAGCCATGATAAAAACCGGGGGCCGAAGCCAAATCTAGAGAGGACCGTCCACAGGTTGCCCCACTCTACCGTTTTGAAAGCCTTCTCGGCGTCGAGTGAGGCCACCGCCCCGGGCTCTTCCGGATCCACGATTGCAATGTGAGTATGCAGGCGTCGAATATTAATATCCGTACCACGGCCCGGCATAAAGCCCGTTTGGTCCAGGTGAACCAGGGCTGTAATGACAGTGTTGAGGCGATTCGCAAGAATTTTTGCAAATATTTTGGCGTCGACATTAAGAAGGGAAATAGGACAATAGGATGAAACACAGGGTGCGGTACTTACCGGGCTTGGGGATAACTACTATAATTGCGTCACGCATCGAATCTGGAAGAGTCCCAGAGACAGAATCTATTGTAGTCTGGGGGCCAGGTCTTCCATGTAAGTCTTATAAAATTCGACTGGGAACCCATCCGGGCCCGGTGTCTTGCCTGTCTGCATCATTTTCAAAGCAGACTGTATTTCCTCTATCTTAATGGGGGGCATCAGGTGTGTTCGCGGAGGTGGTGGTAAGTACAGGGATGTCAATCTCCTCAAGGCAGTCGTCTAAGTCTTTCTGGCCATAGGTCACCCTGGAGCTGTAAAGCTGTTGGTAGTAGGTGGCAAAGCATTGGTTGATGTCCCGGGGGTGAGAGAGGAGGACCCCATCCTGTCCCTGGATCTGTGCAATGGTCGTTACTCCCGACTGCTCCCTGGATAACCAGGCCAGAAGATGTCCCGTCTTTTCTTCCTGCTCAAAGATACGCTGGGTTTGGTGAAGTAGTTTTTTTTGTGTCAAGGATGTCCGCAGAAGGAGGGCCTGTTGTGTCAGGGATTGAAGTCGGGTATAGTGTTGGGGTTCACAGGACCTAACATATAAGGCTTCTTGTTTAAGCGCCTCATCCTCCACCTTCTCCAGCTCAGCCCTACGGTCGCCCCTAACAGCAGCTATGATTGACTGGTATTGTCCCCTGGAGGAGGTCTTAAAGGCATCCCACACAGAGTTTTCCACGGCCGTTCCCAAGTTATCCGTCCAGAACTGTCTCAGCGTGTCATGAAATCGGGGCTCCACCTCTCTGTCTGTCACCCAAAACCTAGAAAGCCACCATAGTCTGTCAGATGGCTCTGTTGCCAGCTCCAGAGACTGCAGCAGTGGAGCGTGGTCCGAGATTCCCCCGGGAAGGATAGTGATGTCCCTGACTCTAGGAAGGACAGGCGCAGTCACATAGGCAAGGTCAATACGTGAAAAGGATTTGTGAGTGGCCGAGTGGAAGGTGAAGGCCCTAGAGTGAGGGCGTTTTCACCTCCACACATCCGTGAGGCCATATGTATCAGCCCACAAAGTCAACCCTTGACGGGTCGTGCCCATCGCGGCGCACCTGTCAATGCCAGAGTCAGGGACAAGGTTAAAGTCTCCCATCAGTATTACATTTTCGGAGGGGAACTGTGCCAACTTGGCCGAAATTAGGTTCAGTAGCTTGATAGATGCAGGAGGTGGCAGATACAAACCCAACAAAACCCACGGCAGGTTGTGAATCAGTGCATGGATTAATACAAATCTGCCGTCAGGATCGAGAACCAAATCAAGAAGTTTAAACAAGAGGGTTTTTAAGAAAAGGATGCTGACTCCCCTGGCAAAATTAGAATAGGTGGAGTGGTAGTGGTGACCCACCCACGTTTTTTTTAGGCTGAACATTTTGCTTCCTACAAGGTGCGTCTCCTGTAACACACATATATGGGGATTGCGCCTTTTGATAAATTGAAAGACTAAGGAGCGTTTAATCGGAGAATTCAGTCCCCGTGTGTTCCAGGAGAGGACATCAAGCATAGCCATAGAGATTTCTCGATAAGGAGTAGGCAGGATTATCAAATGTTGTGAGACATGGCTCACCCCATGCGGCCAAAAGTGGACCAAGGAGAGGACCAGGTCCCATCAACAGTGCAAACATATTGATCAAAAACATTACTGTCAAACAACATGAACCCATGAACTGAGAGCCGTAACCGTGGCTCAACTCACCCAGTGGTATACTCACAAGTCCAAGCAGGAAGAAAAGATAAGAGGCAGTTCATCTTTGCAGTGTTTCAGCCCATGCAGCTGCATCTCTGGGTGACGTGAAGAATTGAATCCGTTCGCCATCTTGCACCCTCAACTTCGCGGGAAAGAGCATGCTGTATTTAACCTCCTTTTCTCTCAGCATAGCTCGGACCTGGTCAAACGACTTGCGCTGCCTCTGTGTTTCCACAGAGTAATCGGGGAAGATCAATAGCCTGGTATTTTCAAATTTAAGCTCACCTTGCAAAGAGCTGCCCGAAGCACCGTGTCTCTGTCTCTGTAGTGGAGAAGTTTGAAAATAAAGGTGCGCAGTGGTAATCCCTGTTGGCCTCTGGCTGCAGGCATGCGATGGGCTCATTCGATGGAGAAGTGTGGGGAGAACTTGGCTTGTGGGAGTAGAGATGGCAGGAGACGTTCCATGAAGGTGACCGGGTCTGCGCCCTCAGGGCCCTCCGGGAGGCCGAGGACCCACAAATTGTTCTGGCGGTTCCGGTTCTCAGCATCCTCAGCCCTGGCTTCAAGGACCTTAACCTTGGATTTCAGAAGCTGCAGGTCCGCATGGTGTTCTCTTTGCATGTCCTCCGTGCCGGAGAACCTTCTCTCCACCTCCGTCACCCGCTCTCTGAATCTATCCATGTCCCGGCGGATGAGGGCCGTCTCTGCCTGTATATGATCAATTTTCACCGTTAAGGTAGACTGGCATGTGGAGATCGCCTGCATCAGTGCGTCAAAGGCCAGGGAACCTGCCTGGATCCCATCGTCAGGCGGAGACGCCGTCTGAGTCTCCATGTGGAAGATCGAGGAGGAGGGAGGCCCGGGTTTTGGCAGCGTGTGTATAGCGTTGGCGGTCCGTCTCTTCTGTGACCCCTTTTTGTTCCTTCTCATTCCCCGACAGTCAGGAGGGGGATCTGAGGGAGATGCAGTCAAATCTGCGCCGATTCCACACTAGGATAAGCACAGGATTCGATTCCGGAACAAAAGCTCAGCAACTAAGCGTCCCCTCTCAGCGCCATCTTGGCCACGCCCTGGGGAGAGGCTCTTTAATAAACTTCTCAGACATAAGAAATCAGTAGCAGACATAAGAAATCAGTAGCAGATTTAAACCAACAACATTTACCCAAATATGTCTCAGGTAAAGAGATCTACTTGCTCTAGTCTAACACATTATATTAGCTATATTTGAGTATAGATCAGCCCACCTTTACTTTTAGCCTCTTTGGAACTCAGCCAGGTTGTCATTTCAGGTTTTTTTAAATCTGCTTTGTTACATGAACCAAGGCCAAACCAACATTGTGACTCTGAATTGATGTCTTTCAGGCAGTTGAAGCGGATTCAGGATCAACGTGCTCCTCAGGTTCTCGTTATAACACATAGTGATGAAGAGGAAGAGGACAGCTTGTCTTCTAGCAGTGAAGATATAGAACTAGAAGACTCCTGGGACTCACAATGTCCTGTAAGAGTCACTCCAGATACCTCAAGCCCATCACCTCGGTCACCTGCAAGTGAGAAATATTGCCAACTCCTATTTTTTTTTCATTGCCAATTGCTAATAAATAACAGACAGGCCAAAATAAGTGTTTATATATATTTTTTTACTGTCTATAGTCATTGTAATTAGATGTAAGTAGTCTGGTCATACATGGTCATATTGTTCTTAGGTAGAATAAATATGAGAGCTGCTTCTTTTCCTTACAGACATAGCAGACGCCAGCAACTGAACGGCTCCAAAATCTGATAAAAGTCCACTAGCATTACTGTCCCACCAGTTCTGGGCTGCACATGTTTATGCCCAATTCCTAAAGAAGGGGGTCTTTAAAACCCGTGAAACCATTCTACTTTACAATAACACAAATTTCTTTACACTCATTTATCCTTTGGCACTCTACATCCTCTTTAGTCACAGATTGTTCCCAAGTGCTTTAAGAGTACCTATGACTTGAACACAGTCTTTCTGCTTGTTAGGAACCACAAAAAAAGAAAGAAAGGGAGCACCAACCTAGTGCATTATCCTAAATCCATAGCTTTATTGTTATAAAAAGTGGTATGTATTATACTCACAAAATGACAATTGCATCGAAGCTCATCACATAGCACAGCATCGTCCAGTCCACAGTACATCATACCATGTGGCAGGAGGTGAGGATCCAATAGGCTAATGCTATTCGAGGACTAGCCCCTTCCTTCCTAGCCTCTTCCCCGAGGGCTCTGAGGAAGAGGCTAGTCCTCGAAAGGCATTAGCCTATTGGATCTTCACCTCCTGCCACATGGTATGATGTACTGTGGACTGGACGATGCTGTGCTATGTGATGAGCTTTGATGCAATTGTCATTTTGTGAGTTTAATACTTACCACTTTTTATGACAATAAAGCTATGGTTTTAGGATAATGCACTAGGTTGGTGCGCCCTCTCTTTTTTTTGCTCCAGACTCCCCCAGCCTTATGAGGGCAGAAAGACAAGATTCATCCATACTAAGCCAGGATGGAGACATAGCCTACTTATTTTGAGCGGCACACTCCCAAGGGCTGGAGAATTTGTGTTTGTGTGACCATTTACTTTCTGCATGTTAGGGTCTGTGTTGACAGGCTTTCATTCACATCAAATGAGTTATGCATACCTGTACATGTTTATAGGTATGCAAAACCCATTTAAAGCGAGTCAAATGCAGGTCACAGGAAGGTCCACTGTAAGTCAAATGTACCTGTCATTTAATTCTGAATGATCTTATAAGCGTCTCAAAAGGATGCTATTCACACAAGCCCAAGGCCTGATAAACTAGGCCCTAACTCTTTTTGTGACAGGTAGACTATTGACAATTTAATCTATTCCAAGATTCAGTATCGCCTTCTACATAAATTGTTCACATACATACTCTTTTCTTTACAGTATCATCTCCTACACCACAATTCCATATTTTCATACTTTTATTAAAACAGTCCTCTTGCCAAGCACTGTTTTGCTGAGTGGATAATCAAGTGTTTTCAAGCAAGTTTTTTAGTCCTTTATGTGGAAGTGCACATCATCTTTTTAGATTTGCTAGTCTAAGTATTTTCTTAGGATAATGCGACACAGTTGTTTTATGATTTTTGTATATTTTACTTTCTATATGTTTTAATGTTGAACTTCAAGCAAAAAGCTAAATACACAGATGAAATATATAAGCAAGCTGTTTTACCTGCCAAAAGATTTGTATTTCTCTCCATTCCTTTTTGAGGTTTACATTCTGCCACATCAAAGGAAAAGATCCATAAACCGCACATCATGAAGCAGACCCATGTGCATGAAGTGAGATGAATGGCAGCCTCAGCCCAGACTCCAGCTAGGCCATGCCCCCAATGCATTTCGCTCCGCCCCTTGGAGCTTAATCATGGGGATCATGGGGATTCTGCCATGCTACACAGAACTGTCTGGCAGGGAAGAAGTCCTTTTCTCTGTCAGAGTTCAGCAACCGGTCTTGTCCCTCCAGATGCTTGTGTCTAGAGAGAGAAAGAAGATGCAGCAAACTGACAAGCTCATCTCTCTGTCACTCTGCTTTCTTCTCGTATCAGCATGCTACTTGTGCTACCTCGCCCTCTCCCAGAGCTGTGCTGCAGAGGCTTCAAAAGCTTGGCTCCAAGTTGTATTCAGATATATAAACTGCTTTAATTTGCAAAAATAAATTTCAAGTATTAGTTTACCATGTGAAGCCCACAAGCATTGATTTCCGAGATGCGGTGAATGCTGTTCATTCACAGCTTGTTCACAAGCATGATCATTGTTCCCGCACTGAATCTTGGGAAGCCTGACATTAAGCTCCCAGGAGACAGTGCGGCGCCGGGGAAAGGCAATAAACACGCCTACTCCCATGGGAGGAGAGAAAGGAAGTGCCACAATAAAGTACAATATAAAGGTAATTACAGCGATAAAAAAAAATTTGAACATCTATGCAATTAACTGAAGGGGGTAAGATTAAGTTAAAAATTTGAGTGGAACCCCGCTTTAAATGGAAAAGTGTGCAGCATCACTAGACCAACTCTGAGGACTAATTTCCATTTCACATTAAGTCCTAAGTTACCCGATAATTGCTTGAGGTGCTTGGATCATCTTTTTGGAACAATGCAAAAAAAAAAAAAAAAATCCCAATCCCACATACTTATGTTTGTTATTGACATTTTTTATGGAGGTCTTTTTAAAAAAGATAAATGGTAATGTAGCTTTAAACAGCTTCTGACAATTTTTTAACACTAACTGAGCTCAGTGTAAAAAAAAAAAAATAGTCCTATCCAAAGCCTTTAAACGTATTTTTGCTGTAATATTCTCTTGCAGGTTAGCAATTAAACTCTGATTGTGTTGTAGTGGCAGTAAATATCACATTGCAGAAGAAGGGGCTAACACTGTTTGTTTCTTGTCTGATCAGGCCAGCTTGGAGAGATGACTTTGCAGGATGCTCCACTTCAGCCATCCCCTCCTATTACGCCATGTCCACCTTCTTCCGCCACTGGAACTTCACGCCTAAACAAAGGAGCAGATATACGTGCCAGACGTTTACTCCAAAGTAACAGTCAGATTAAAAGCCTTACCCCAAGGGCAGTGGAAGTAAATACATACTTGGCAGATGAAGCATTCTTGCTTACTGATGACAAAAGCATTAGGACTCTGGTCATGGAAGGTGGAAGGCCTGGTTCTGGATACTCATCAACAGCTTATATATCCTCCAGGTTAGTGTTCAAATGCTTGAGTGATTATTGTTTTTTAAAGTATAGTATATACAGCCAAAATTTTTTTTTTTGTGTTTAATAAAGTACAGAAGGGCTAAACTCTTCATTGCTCTATCCAAATACTTCCTGTCCTGGAGACACAACAGAAAATGAGAGGATATTTCTTCAAAGCAGGAGAATTCCTGTTTAACCACTTCCTACCCAACCTGCACGTCCTTGGGTTTCAGTGGTTACACTGGGATGATGCCTGCACCTACAGGCATCATCCCAGTATCATTCTTTTCAACCGGCGATTGTCTTTCAGGCAGAAGTGATCTGAGTGGCTAATTAGCCACTCGATCACTTCTGCGAGTGGCAGAAGGGGGTCCCACCCTCCTCCCGCCACTTTGTTTACCTGGCCACCAGTGGCAAGGAAAGCAGCCAATCAAACCAATCTCTGTCTGATCGGCTGCATGGGGGCCAGAGAAAGATTTGGGGTCCAAGAGACCCCCAAATCTCTCCAAAAAGAGGACCTGTCACAGCCCATGCTTTTACAAGGGATGTTGTTCATCCCTTGTGATAGCAATAAAGTTAGTACAAAAAAAGTGTATAAAATAAGTTAAAAAACAAATAAACTATTTGAAGCACCCCAGTCCCACTGTGCTTACGCGCAAATGCAAACGCATATGTTACTCCTGCACGCATATTGCGTTTGAAAAACCACTGCGCAAATACTGTGTGACATAAAAAATTGCAACACCCACCATTTTATTCTATAGGGTCACTGCTAAAAAAATATATATCATGTTTGGGGGTTCTAAGTAATTTTTTAGTAAAAAAAAAGTTGATTTTTACATGTAGGAGCGAAATGTCAGAAATGGCCCAGGTACGAAGTGGTTAAGGCAGTTGTCACCCAAACAGGTCCCCATTGAAAGATTTCCTCTCAACCCATTTCTGGTGACATTGGTAAAGTTTAAGATTCTACATCACTTTCTTTGTTAATGACAACGGTCACTAGGGCAAATAGGGTGAACGTATCCAGTGGGGACACAGACAGCAATAAACATTGACAGGGGTAATAGTTTTTCTCCACTCTATTCAAAACATAACGTCTTCAAGCCGGCAGAACGCATATATGCAGCCTCTCAGTGGGTGGGCCTTAACTTCAAGAGGCTGCATATATGTGTACCAAAATGTAAACAATGCTGTTCCGAGAGTGCGCACCCTGCATGCTCTTAGCACACTTACCAGTGGGTAACAGAAAGCTTTTCGATCATGTGACTGCTGTGACAGCCAATCATGGTGGTCACATGACCGAAATGCCCGTCTCCCAGTGTCTGAAACCTAAAGGGCCGGGAGACGCTTGCACTAAGGGGTTAAAAGAATGTAGCCATACATACATTTTAACTGAGGTCACCTAATCATATTCGGCTCATACTTTGGGAGAAGTATGAAAGGTGCATTATCAAGGGGATCTGAAAACTTGAATTCAGGATTCCATAGTCTCATGTCTTTATCACTTCAGTATATACATAAGTCTTTTGTATCATATAATTGTTGTGTTTTTTTTTAGGTCTACATTAGAAAGAAAGAGTCCTACATTCATTACCTCCCATCAACCAGTCATCCGTTCCATTAGTAAAACGCCAGAGAGACCATCGCCACCACACATTATTCGACCTGTTACATCAAAGGGCATCTTGCAAAGATTGCCAAATAGACCTACCCTTCTAACAGCCAGCAAGACTTCGAACACATAGAATGGCATATGAGGATGGGGAAAGGTGGTAACTTAACTTTGCTGACCACAGAATCTCGCTCCTCTATTGGAATATTTATTATGATATGGAAATGTGTGTAAAAACAAGAAGAGGAAGAATCCACAAGAGAGGAACTTTATTCTTCCAAATGCAGTAACAATATTATGTGATGATTAATAATAATCTTCCAAGAAAAATGCTCTTAGGTTGGCTTATTTGTTTCACCTGTTGCACTAAAAGACATTATTAGCCTTCCTACGGGAAACACTGCAATACCGCAATAAGAAATCGTAATGCTTTATGGAATGTTAACGACATGGAATTTTGTACATATTGGATTGTTGATCATGCACAGTGGCGGGCAGTCCATAGAGGGCGCACGGGCGCCGCCTCCCCTATCCATGCGTCCACCCCCCCGATCTACATATCAGGGCCCCGGACCATGGATTTCAATGCATTGTGGGGTTTTTTTTAAAGCACCTGATTAGAGCCAGAGTCTCCAATAGGCTTCAAAAAAAGGGTGGGCTTGAAGCGCAAAGCATTGCGCTCCGAGCCCCCCCAGTTGTGTGACGATAACGAATGAATTTTCGCTATTTTCACACTAAAGCTCCTCCCCGCCAATCAAACTTCCTCCCCACCAAATCAGGAGGCAGGTCATGAGACCTGTTTCCCAATTGGTCAAAGCGCCAGGCGATACTATTGGATGCCTAGCTTTTAGGCGTAAGAGAGAAGACACGTGGTGGAGGAAGCCATTGGAGGAGCGGATGCCGGAGCCGCTGCCTGCACCCCGCCGGCCACAAGGACCATGCTAGAGGACACCACAGCCCGCCACATAGATCGGGTAAGTGCCGGACTGGGGAGGGGGTAGTAGTGCCGCGTCGCCAGCTGTCCGGAGGGGGGGGGTTGTTTACCGCCCCCCCCAAAAGAAAAACTCACCAGCCACCACTGATCGTGCAGTTACTCTATTATTGTCACATATTCTTTCTTATGTGTATATGTGTGACTAACAGATAAGCAGATAGCAAGTGACAAAGTGGTAGTGAGGAGCTTACTATATTGTTATCAGCGGATGGCTTAAACTTCTTTCCAGAGACTGCTAACTGAAATATATTTATTTCACTGATTTGTATATAGTTGAAACTTTCCCCATTAGCCCTTTTTTAGGGACTAATAAACTATTCACACAAGTCCCTGCTGCTAATTTGGCTCACAATTCAATGTCCTTACAACAGTCATACGCAAACTGTAGACTCACTTTAGCCCACCAGTATATTTTTAAACTGTGGAAAGAAAAACCAGCAAGCCTGCACAGAAAATACAGACTCCACAAAATGACAGCATCCTTGGTGGGATACAAACGCAGAACCCCGACCCAGTCAAAAGGGTTAACAATAATATAGTCTTATGTCATTGATTTTTACAGTATGAACGATTAGCATATTTAGGAAAAAATGATATCTTTGTATGTTCCAATGTTCAAATGAAGAAAAGAAGGAATATCACACACGGTGAGATTTACTAAAGCTGGAGCATGCAAAATCTGG
The DNA here is from genome assembly GCA_037952925.1 of Lithobates clamitans. Taxonomy (NCBI): domain Eukaryota; kingdom Metazoa; phylum Chordata; class Amphibia; order Anura; family Ranidae; genus Lithobates; species Lithobates clamitans. Next base: position 8,707,676 of record JBBGZY010000427.1, read on the forward strand.
TGCAGCTCTGCATGGTAGCCAATCGGCTTCTAATTTCAGGTTGTTCATCTAAGCTTTGACAATGAAAGCTGATTGATTTCTAAGCAGAGCTGTGTCAGATTTTGACCTCTCCAGTTGTGGTAAAATTCCCCCACTAGGTCTACCAAAAACATATTTTCTTCATTCCAAATCAGCCCAGGACTCAAGATAATACCTGACAACACTCCCCTCTGTACTTGGCATTTGTCAAAGAGTGCACTGTGCTTTGGCAAAGCTCTGAGGAAACGTGTCAGAGCTTTATTTTGTATTCGATGGAAATTTTCAATAATGAAAAGAAGTTTTTAGAGAACAGTGGGGGTTATTTACTAAAGGCAAATCCACTTTGCACTGCAAGTGCACTTGGAAGTAAAGTCACTGTAGATCTGAGGGGGACATGCAAGGAAAATAAAAAACAGCATTTTTGCTTGTACATGATTGGATGATAAAATCAGCAGAGCTTCCCCTCATTTCAGATCTCCCCCTCAGATCCAAAGCGACTGCACTTCCAAGTGCACTTGCAGTGCAAAGTGGAGTTGCCTTTAGTAAATCAACCCCATAGTGCGCTATCTTCCTTTTTTTTCTTTATCTGAATGTTGTTGTGGCTGGGAACGAGTCTGGATCTGCACCTATGTTCTGCTGGGCTGGTATGGATTGACCTGGCACAAACGTTTTATCATATTGTATGTTCCAGTACTCATAATTCATAGAATAAAATAAAATCATATGTTCCAGTACTCATAGAATAAAAAGAATAGAAATTGGAGGATTTGCAGTAAAAGGACAGGAAAATCATTGTGGGAATGGGGTTAAATCAGATGGGAGGTATGGGAGGAGCAGAGGAACTGGAGCAGCATTGTGAAATAAGGATCAGGAAAACAAGAGGTAATAGAACAGTTGGGACACTTGTCTTGGGGAAGTTTGGGTGGCGTTTTACCACTATGGCTTCATTCTTTAAATGAACGTGAGTGTATGCAATGTTATATTTTGAAGCACATTTTTTTACCAATTTTATATATGTTTGGTAACTGCACAATTTGTTACAAAAATCTTTCTATACTAAGCATAGTTAAATCAAATAAAAAATTAACTCACCTGACCTCCTTTCCTGCTTTCTTTAATGCCTTATGCCCTGGTTCACATTGATGCTACTTTGAAGTAGCGCAATTTCAAAGTAGCAAGGTCAGCACGATTTCAGTTGCTGCTTGATAGACATCGGTTTGTCTTCATACACAGATGTCTATTGAAGTTGCACCTGAAATCGGCAAAAGTAGGAACTACTTTTGCAAATCGGTGCGACGCTGCAAAATCGCTATCGCACCGCTTGGAACAGTGCCATTGCCACCAATAGGCTGCAACTTTTTTTAACAGCAAAAGGTTTTTATTTTCAAAAACAAATCAGCATTACAAAACCGTCAGTGTGCGACATTGAATAGCTAGATCCTTACAGCATTGTAATAAAACATCTGTTCAATAATACAGTATTTTATAAGTACATCTTTGAAGTTCCCTGTATACCCGTTAGGATATATGAGGGGTAGTGAGTTATCTGCTTAACAGTAGTGTGCAATTCAGATATTACATATATTCTCCTATTTACATCTGCAGCAGAGTATATAGTCTTATTCATAGTCTCCCCCTGATCTTTTACCGCCCAGTCCCTCCCCCCCCCCCCCAATTCGACAAATTCTGAGGATGTCCCCGTCCACTTTTACCCCCAAGGATAAGCAGCCAGTCCAATCTCTACCACCCTTGGGTCCGTCCAGTGAGTAAATCTGTCAGATCTGAATCACCCATTCATCAGTAAGACCCGACAGTGCCCCGCGCCGAGGGGGGGCCATCGCCCCTGACCGCGAGGGGGGAGTCCATCAGTAGGTCCCCCACTCCCGGTCCCTCAGCCACGAGCCGCCTCCCAGGTCGACCAGACCCTGTCAAATTTAGCCGGACACTGCCTGCTTTCATACGTGAGTTTGTACAGTGGCAGCACCGAGTTCACCGCTTTCTTCCAGGAGCTGATAGTGGGTGGCTCAGCCGACTTCCAATGTAGCATTATCTCCCTCCTAGCATAGAATAGCAGGAATGTAACAGAGAGTTTGGCGTATCTGTCCCCCTCCACATCTCCCATATAGCTCAGCAGAAGCAGCATAGGGTCAAGCGATAGATTGAGGTCCCATATGTCATTAAGTACCCCTGTCACCCCCTCCCAATACGGTCCGAGTTTCGGGCATGCCCATACCATGTGCCAGAATGTCCCTTCTCCGGTCCTGCAGCGGGGGCATAGGGGGTCAATGTGGGGATAAATTCTGGCCATTCTGTGTGGAGTGAAATATGCCCTATGGAGAAATTTTAATTGTATAAATCTGTCCTTAGCTGCTATTACAGTTGGGATGTAGGTTGAGACAATGTCCTCCCATTCGTCGTCTCCCAATGCCGGAATATCCACCCTCCATTTATCAAATGCCCGAGTGAGCTTGACGTCATGTGCTACCGTCAGATACATATACAGTGTGGACAGGGGCTTCCCCATCACGCCCGAAGTCAGAAGTCGCTCAACCGAGTCTGGTTCCAGAGTGAGTCTTTCCGGGAACTGTGCCCTCATTGCGTGTCTCAGTTGCCAATATCTGAACTCAAAGGATCGGGGTAGGGAGTACTGCTGTTTAATGTCTTGAAATGACATGAGTTTCCCATTGGCTGTGATGTGTTTTAGGGTGGTCATACCCCGTGCAGCCCAGTAGGAGGGGTCCGGCATGTCATAGAGATGTGGGAGGGTGGGATTGCACCAAAGCGGTGTGTGTGGGGAGACCCTATTCGGCTCGTCATAAATAGCCCTTGCTTCCCTCCAGGCTCTAATGGTGGTTTTCATCAGTGTTGTCAAAGGGTACGGTGCTTTAGGACCCCTATATACTAGGTTTGACAAAGCCGCATAGGAGCCAACGACAGCAGCCTCCAGCCTGACTGCAGGGTTCTGTCTGGGCTGGGAGAACCACCAGCGCACCGTGACCAACACGGCAGCCCAGTAGTATATCAAAAAGTTTGGAAGGGCCAGTCCCCCCCCCGAGAGGGGAAGATAGAGTATCCTCTTTGCCACTCTTGGTGTCCTCCCAGCCCAGATGAAAGAGGTCAGAATTCCCTCCAGACGTCTAAAAAAGGACCTAGGTATATGGGATGGTGTGTTGCGGAAGAAGTAGAGGAATTTTGGAAGAAACACCATTTTAATCAGATTTATTCTTCCCACAGGGGTTAGTGGAAGGGAACGCCACGCCACACATTTCTCTGCAAGCCGGGAGAGGAGAGGCTGCACGTTTTTTCCCATAAATTCATGGGTGGTGTTGCTGATTTTGATGCCCAGATAGGTAAACTCACTCACCCATTGAAGTGGGGTAGCCGTATCCACCCTGGGAAGCGAGGGGTGGAGCGGGAACAGGACATACTTATCCCAATTAATGCGGACCCCTGAAAACCGAGCGAAGTTCTCAAATAAGCCCAGTGCCTTTTGTAGTGAGCGGTGAGGGTCAGCGAGGTAGAGCAATGTGTCGTCCGCATATAGAGACACTTTTTCTTCTATTGTGCCTACTGGAATCCCCCTCACCCCAGCCTCCTCCCTCAGGGCGATGGCCAGAGGCTCTATCGCTAGGGCGAAAAGTCCCGGTGACAAGGGGCACCCTTGACGAGTTCCCCTCTCCAGAGGAAAGGTTTCAGAAAGGATTCCATTTGTACGGACCCTTGCATTGGGATTGGCATAAAGCATACGTATCCATGTCAGAAATTTTGGACCAAATCCAAATTTCGACAGAACCCCCCATAAGAACTCCCATTCTACGGAGTCGAAGGCCTTTTCGGCGTCCAGGGATACCACCACTCCTGCCGTGTCTGCCTGGGCCCTATCCATATGGGTGAAAAGCCTTCTAATGTTGATGTCTGTCCCCCTCCCCGGCATGAACCCCGTCTGGTCTGGGTGTATCAAGGCCGCTATTACTGTGTTAAGCCTCCTGGCCAGCACTTTGGCCAGGAGTTTTGCGTCCACATTAATGAGAGAGATAGGGCGGTAGGAGGAACACAGGGTCGAGTCTTTACCCGGCTTGGGTATCACGACCACAACCGCCTCGCTTAATGAGCTCGGAAGCGTCTCCAGGCGTTGGGCCTCCATGAACATATTATGTAGTTTCCCCGTCAGCTCCTCTGCATATTGCTTATAGAACTCGACGGGTATTCCGTCCGGGCCTGGAGATTTGCCCGCCTGGAGGGTCTTAAGAGCCTTCAGCAGTTCATCCGTGGTGATAGGGGCATCAAGACTGTCGCGGTACTTTGCAGTGAGAACCGGGAAGTCAAGGGGCTCTAGATAGGTGGTCAACTCCTCCTTAGTGTAGGTTGCCCTGGAGCTATAAAGATTTTTATAAAAGGAGGCGAAACAGTCGTTTATCTCGTCTGGGTCATCCCTGAGTCTTCCATCAGAACCCCTTATGTGTGGTATACACCATCCCCCCTGCTGTTCCCTGGACAACCATGCCAATAGCTTCCCGGACCTCTCGCCCTGCTCGAATATGCGGTGTGTCTGAGCGAGAAGACGTTTCTGGGTGAGAGTAGTGCGGATGCGTACAGCCTCTCCAGTCAGTCGCTGAAGCTCGTCGTAGTCACCTGGGCCTTTGGTCCTAAGAAAGAGTGCTTCCTGCAAGACTGCCTTTCTCTCCACTCCCTCTAATTCCTCCCTCCTCTCCCTGCGTACCCTGCCTATAATGGTCTGGTATCTTCCTCTGGTGTATGCCTTAAATGCGTCCCATACTGTAGCTGCACTGGCTGTACCTGGATTAATATCCCAGTATTCCCCCATTGCCTCTCTAAAATGACCATCAACCGTCTCGTCCGACACCCAAAATCTGGATAGTCTCCACAGGGAAACTCCCGATTTGGATGAGACCTCTAGCGTCAGGAGGAGCGGTGCATGATCCGAGATTCCCCGAGGGAGAATCCTGATGTCCCTCACCCTGGATAAGGCCATGTGATCTACGTAGGCCAAATCAATCCTGGAAAAAGATCTATAAGAGGCCGAGTGGCAGGTGTAGGCCCTGAGGCGAGGATTTCTCCACCGCCACACGTCCGTCAAGCCATATAGTTCAGCCCAATCTGCCAAGCCGGGGTGAGAGTGCCCAACGCTGGACATCCTGTCGACTTCCGGGTTGGGGGTCAAATTGAAGTCACCTAAGATGGTTATGTTGTCACTCTGAAAGTCAGCTATTTTGGAGGCCATTTGATGCAAGAGAGGTATAGAGGCCGGGGGAGGTAAATACACTCCCGCTATCACCCATCTCAAAGAGTGTATTTGAGCGTGAACTATTACATATCTACCCTCAGAGTCCAATACCAGGTCCAGCAGCCTAAAGGGGAGAGATTTATGGACTAGAATGCTTACACCCCGCGCAAAATTGGAGTATGTAGAATGATAATGATACCCGATCCAGGGTTTCTTTAGGGCCATAGTTTTACTACCCAGTAAATGGGTTTCCTGCAAGATGCATATGTGCGGGCTATGAACCTTGATGTATTGGAACACCAGTGATCTCTTGACCGAAGAGTTCAGACCCCTGGTGTTCCAGGACAAAATGTTAAGGGATGCCATAATTATGTATTAGAATGGATCTTCTTAAATTTAGAGGAGGACTCTCCCCCCTCGAAGCCGCCCCCCCGGTCCGGAGGAAACAACATTTCAAATCGTACCACACTGACATCTGCAATGCATTCAGAAAACATGTTATCAAAATCAAACTTCTAGAAACCAAAAAGTTAACCCAAAACAAAAAAAAAAAACTTGCCCTTATGGGGCAGCTACCCCTTCCCCCCTCCCCACCCAACCCCTTAAAACTGAGGCAGGTATTCATCCCAACCAAAATCAGCACGCCGGCTGCAAAAGGGGGGGTCCTGTGCAAGAGGCGTTCGGCCCCTCAAATTCCTGAGGGGGCTCAGGTGAGCCTAGTCCTTCTCCGCTGGCCTGGGGCTCCGCCGGAGCATCACTAAATCTGTCGGGGGGCCCCGCCATAAGAAGGGTAAGATATTTGAATAGTACAACATTGTGCAGGGCCCTTCCCTGATTTGCATACGGATAAAGGAAAATGGTGAAATAAATGGCAGAAGAAGAAAAAAAAAAAAAAAAAAAAAGGGTAAAAAATTTTTTTTGTAATATTTTTGTGAAGAAGAAAAAAAAACAGAACATGATACAAGGGGAAAAATCCGCCATCAGTGGTGCATGTGGCATTTCAGTTCCCTGTGGTCTCCACTTAAGAAGGGACAGTACTCTTTACTATGCAGCTGTAACTTTAACGGTCTCCTGGTGCGGCTGACCAGGGGCTTTGACTTAGTGTTTATGTGATCTCTATATAGGCAGGTAAACAAACAAACTGGTGCATCTGAGCAACTTTGATTGAAGAACTCATTTAACGGAATCAGTGTTGATCGTTGCAGGGGGTTGATATTCAGGGCCCCAACTACTTGCAGTCACTCAGGTATTATATTCGCTTATCAGGCTTTCTGCTGTCGGTCACGGGGCAGTGTATCCAGCCAAGCCGATGCCTCCCTGGGGGAGGTGAAAAAGCGGACCGATTCTCCATCCTGTACCCTCAGGCGCGCCGGGAATAAGACACTGTAGCGGATATCACGGGCCCTCAGAGCTGCTTTCACGTGATCGAATGACTTCCTGAGTTTTTGTGTTTCTATAGAGTAATCAGGAAAGATCATTAACTTATTGTTTTGGTGCCTTAAATCACCCACCGACCTGGAAGCGCGTAAAATCTCGTCCCTGTCCCGGAAGTTGAGAAGTCTCAAAATGAAAGTCCGGGGGGGGGCCCCCGGGGGACCAGGTCTGGGAGGAATTCTGTGCGCCCTTTCCACTGTGTAGTGAGGAGATAGACGGGCGTCCGGCAAAAGGTTGCGCAGCATATCCTCCACAAAGCCCGTTGGGTTGTTTCCTTCGGCTCCCTCTGCCAAACCCACTATGCGCAGGTTGTTGCGCCTATTTCTATTTTCCGCATCCTCTGCCCTGTATTCCAAGGCTTTCACCTTAGTTTGGAGTGTATGAAGAGCTGCGCTGTGTTCTGCAACTGTGTCCTCTGTACTGCTGACTCTCTGCTCTGTTTCTGTCACCCTAGAACGGAGCCTGTCCATGTCCTGCCTCAGCAGTCCCACATCCATTTGTACTGCGTCTATTTTTGCGGTAAGCGTGGACTGGCACGTGGATATGGACGCCATGACTTCTGCTATCCATGGGGGTCTTGCTTCCTCGGCCTCCATTATTGCAGTCTGTGATGCTCTACAGACGCTGCGGGTAGGCCTGGGTGTTTGGAAAGGGGCTGGCTGTGAGGGGGGTATCTCAGGGGAGGGAGGAAATTTATACTTTTTCCCCTTACCGGCCGTTGCGCCCGACTGGCGTCGCCTCATTCAGAGCCTCCACAGGGTTGCTGGGGTCTTCTGCACCTCTGGGACCAGGCAATCAGCCCTTGGTGATGTTGGAGCAGGGTAGGATTAGGCTCCTCCTCCGCTGATGGCTCCGGCCGTCCGTTCAGGCAAGGCCCCGGTCCCGTCTGGGGCCTAGTGGGGGCGGCAGGCCTCCGATGTTTCGGGTGGGGGTTTGCGGCCTTGGTGAGGAGGAAGGGGAAGCCAGGTGTGGGCCGGGTAGGCTCCGGATGCAGTCCCGTATTGGCCGGCAGACCCGCCGTTTGATCCCCCAGCAGGAGAGGTCACCGTTCCCCACGCAAGGCCCAGGCCTCCAGCACTCACAGGCCCGTACGACCCGTTCGCGCTCCCCGGGACTTGTAAAGGCAGTCCTCCTGGCAGGCAGCGCCGATGGTGATGGTGAGCGGGGTAGGATGGGGCTCCTGAGGTTTCGTATCCTCCGTTAGCGGCCTCGGCCGTCCGCTCAGGCGAGGCCCCGGTCTCGTCCGGGGCCTAGTAGAGACAGCAGGCCGCCGGTGTTCCGGATGGGGTCCCGCGGTTTGCGGCCTTAGTTAGAGGGAAGGGGAGGCCGAGTGTGGGCCGGACAGGCCCCGGCCAGGCTCCGGATGCAGTCCCGTATTGGCCGGTCAGCCCGCCGCTTGATCCCCCAGCCGGGAAGGTCTCCACTCCCCACGTGAGGCCCAGGCCTCAGGTAATCACAGGCCCGCGCGTCCCGTTCGAGCTCTCCGGGACTCGGAGAGGCAGTTCTCTTGTCGGGCAACGTCCCAGACCACTTCAGGCCACTAGTTAGGGTGGATTAGGGCTGATGGCTGCGGATGGAGACTTAGGCCCCGGCGGAGCTCTGTAGCGTGCGACTGCTCACGCCGCCATCTTGGACACGCCCCCAATAGGCTGCAACTTGATCTCTCAAATTGCATGACAACAAATCGCTCCAATGTGAGCCTAGGCTAAAGTGTCAGTTCACTCAAAACCCACATTGGACAGATATCAGGAAGTCCATTTACCCCTCCATTTGTCTTTGATAAAATTTCTGCACCTATATTTTCATATCTGTTTACCAGAGGCAGCCATTACAAGTGGTTTTCAGTCTCACCTTACATTTTATAATCTTTTTACAATGATATATTCTGCAGTATGTGGACTGACATTTCTGATAAGAGCAGTATCCAAGAAAAAAACAGTGCCTGTTTCTGCCTGATTGCCTGTCACACCTGATGTCTACATACAGTGGGTAGAATGAAAAATTGTTATCAAATACTTACCGTAATTTTCCTTTCTTGGCCTATCCTCATGTCAGCACACAATGGGTTACTGCCTCCTCTGGAGCTCACAGGACCACCTGTTCCTAGCTAAATAAAAGACAGCCCCTCCCCCACTCAAGTGTTCGATAATCTAGCCTGCGACAGGCCACTAGGGACGGAGTCCTGTGCTGATGTGAGTATAGGCCAGGAAAGGAAAATTACGGGAAATATTTGATAACAATTTTCCTTGTTCCAGGCCATACCTCACATCAGCACACAATGGGATACAACTAGCTGAATACATTGACGGGAGAGAACACATGAAAAGAAATATTGACAATCAAAGAAAAACTGCCAAAGACAAAAATAATTTATATGTCTCGTCCCAAACTTTGCAGAACTTGCTGACTGCATGCCTGGCTTGTACAGTCAAATTAAGGGCTAGCCATCTCTCATATATCCTTCACTGAAATCCTGGCATAGCTTCCCCAAAGGCTGCTACCCCTCAGGTCGAAGGAGCTTGCCCCTGTTCCTGAGCAGACAGGCCTACTTCCTGCATGCCAATCTAATCACCCTGGTAAACCAATAGAAGATGACTCAAGAACCTGATAGCGAAATGAAGATTGTCCACTTTCCTCATGTATTTGACCTTTGCATGTACACGGTTAGCAACTTGTGTAAGGACCTGAATTCTTCCTTCTGTGTACTCAGTGACTCAATTTGAATGAAAGAAAGTGCTACAATCTCCAACATCCTTCTGTTTGATACAACCGCTGTCAGAGGAACTCATTTTACCACTAGGAACTGCAATGGAAATGATGCTATTAGAGCAAAGGGTGCCTATACTAGTGCTTTTAGAGCCTAGCCTAAGTTCCATGAAGGGAACAAGGATTTCCTTAGTGATCGTATATGGATTACGGCCTGCATGAAGCATCTGTCCAATGGCTTTTCCACCCATCTGCATCCTGAAAAAGAGGATAAAGGCAGAGACCTGTACTTTAATGGAGTTGTATGCCAGACCAACCTCTAGCCCTAATTGTAAAAATGTCCAGGATATTGGCTAGAGCTGATGACACAGGAGAAAAAAACTTTGCTGAGCAAGCTTCCTTTATATCCTCTCATATGTAGTGTTCGTGGTCTTGTGGTTTTCACCAAGGCCTGAATCACCTTGGATGAGAATCCCTGCACCTCTGGTCCGGCCGCTTTAATAGCCAGGCTATTAAAAGAGTCTCACTGGATTAGGGTGCTGCCATTGACATTGGCATAAAAGATCTTGTTTGACTGAAAACGGGATTGGTGGTGCTGATGACATCTAGGGAAGCAATAAAAACCAAGGCCACCTTGGCAGGTGGAAAGCACCTGTATATCATAAACGTGTTCTGTCCAAATTTTCAGAAGAATCTTCATAATCATGGACACTGGAGGAAGACAGACACCAATAGAAAAAAAAAAAAAAAACCATGGCACTGTGAATCCATCCTCTATCACTTCACCTTTGTACCTTGTTGCATATACTGGAATACTGGAAGCTGCATGTTCAGTGGACTCTCTCTGAGAACTACCGCTGAAATGCCCCATAGAGCCAATGCTAGTTGAGGTACTTATTGTTGGAAAATAATTCACCTAACTGATCCGTTACTGGACACTGCTTTCCCAGTAAGTAGAGTGCCTTTAACTGCCTGTAAGCCGCTTTCAGTCCAGTAAAAAGTTTATTTTGTGAAACGTAACAGGAAAAGACAGACACTTGGTGCGCCCTTGGTGGGCAATGTAGGCTACTGCTGTCTTGTCACTAATCAACTTCACTCAGGCTCCTTGGAGAAAGATCCTGAAAGGCTTTCAATGATAGAAAAACTGCCCGCCATTTAAGACAGTCAGAGCATCTGCATTCCACTAGTCTTTAATGGCCTTGCACTTGTCTCCTCAGACTGAAGGCAGACTGGCATCCAATGTTAGAATTATTCCATCTCCTGGGCTGAGAGGCACGCCACAAAAGAGGCACACTGGTGTCCAAAACTCCAGTTCTTGCTAATTTGTGCAGACACTAAGGGGTTGATTTACTAAAGGCAAATACTCTGTGCACTTTGCAAAGTGCAATTGCACTCTGCAAGTGCAGTTTCTCCAGAGCTTAGTAAATGAGGTAAAGCTTCACTTTGCAAAGAATACCCAATCACGTGCAAGGAAAATTTAAAAAATGCCTTTTTGCTTGCATATGATTGGATGATGGAATTCAGCAGCGCTTCTGCTCATTTATTAAGCTCTGGAGTAACTGCTCTCGCAGAGTGCAACTGCACTTTGCAAAGTGCACAGTCTATTTTCATTTATCATCCTATTGACTGAGGAAGGCAAATTGAAAAGCCCCCAATGTGCCACGTGGCACAAGGCAGCGCTGCTGCTGTAAAATGTCCCAATGGGCACAAAGCAATCCCTCGCTGACATAAATGCTGTCTTCATGACTCTTCCTACGCAGATTTTCGTTTTGCAAAGTTTGCAGTTTTGGAAAACCACTTGACTTATTCGGGCATGAAAAACTACTCCAAGATCCTTCATAGCTTAAGAACGGGTTAATTGGTTTTCCTGGTTGTTCACTAGTCGACTGAACTTGAAAAGGGATTTCTAGGACAAGGTTGTGATGCTTTGCCAGCTCCTGGCTTACACTTGCGGCAATCAAAAAATTATCCAAGTAGTGGCAGAGCCTTATCCCCAAAGACGACTTACTGCAAACAAAATGTTCAAAAAGTTTATTGGTGCTGTGACAATTCTAAAAATGACAAACACCTGAACTGGAAGTGACAGCCGGTCACTGCAAATCCCAGATGTCTCTGGTGTTACACGCCGATTGGTATATGGAAGTATATGTCAGGAAGGTCAATTGACTCTAACCAATCCTCATGCTGAACTTTCGCCATGACTGTATGCACAGACTCTATCTTGAACCTTTGTTTATGTTGAACCTTTGTTAATTCAATTTCTTCAAACCCAGACAGTAGGGAAAGCTCCTGATGCCTTGGGTACTAGAAAGAATGGGGAGAAACCCCCAGATTTGTTCTTTTGGTGGCAGTAGCACCTGTTGCAGTATAATTCTTATATGTAATCTTGCAGTAATTCTTTCTGCAATATTACATATAAGAATTTTGTGAGGAAGAGTTGCCGTGTGGTGTGGTGTCCTGCCCTGTTCTGTCCTGTCTGCCAGAACAAGACTGCTTTCGGTGTGCAGAGAAATCACAAGGCAATTCAGCGGCTCCTCTGGAGGTAGTGCTACACAAGTGAAGAAATATTTTAGCTGATCTCAGATATGTATGGTTGCTGTTATAGGCAATCACCCAACATACTGGGCTTCTTTTAATCTCCTGCATAGAAGAACTGAAATAAGAAAAGAGACAATCGAGCTGTATCCTGGCTATCCTTGTTACATCTCCTGGGATCCATATCCATATAAGCTTATTTGACACAGTGGGTGTATACCCATCTGTGTCCAGTTGCTCTGGTAAGCCCCCCTCTTATACATATGGTGGTGGATCTCCTATGAACACGATATCTACATATTGTTCTCACTCTTCTCGGTGTTACACATATACTTCAATTGATGTTCCACTGACTTTTTTTGTACTCTAATATATGCCAGATATGCTCACTTCAAGTGGATATTCCTGGGACTCTATTGCTAACAAATGTGGTATTTAAACATACTCACTGATTTTCATTTATTTTGTATTTTTGATCACACTTATCTATACTTTGGTGATCTATTTACATTGTATATTAAGAAACAATGTCAGTCATTATCTAATTTTTAGTGCTGCACTTACTGTTTTGTTATAGCCTTCCAGAGGCAGACAGGAGACACAGAATCTGAGACAAAACCAGTCAGACTGTCTAACCCCTGGGAACACAGCACAGCAGGGGAGCAAACCGCAACAAGTCTTTACCACACAAGAGAAAACTGGCAGGACTGCAGAGAGAGGAGAGAAACCAATTCCTCTGCTGGCTCTAAGACTGTTTAAGCTGCTGCTTGGTGACTGGCGGTCACTACAACACGCCGCCCATCTCCCTGCCTTCTGGGACATCATCCACCGCAGTTCTCAGACTGAAACCACAGCCAGGAGAGCAGTGCTGCACGCTTCTAGGGATGAGCCGAACACCCCCCTGTTCGGTTAGCACCAGAACATGCGAACAGGCAAAAAATTAGTTCGAACGCGTGAACACCGTTAAAGTCTATGGGACTCGAACATGAATAATCAAAAGTGCTAATTTTAAAGGCTTATATGCAAGTTATTGTCATAAAAAGTGTTTGGGGACCTGGGTCCTTCCCCCAGGGGACATGGATCAATGCAAAAAAAAGTTTTAAAAATGGCCGTTGTTCGGGAGCAGTGATTTTAATAATGCTTAAAGTAAAACAATAAAAATGTAATATTCCTTTAAATTTCGTACCTGGGGGGTGTCCATAGTATGCCTGTAAAGGGGCGCATGTTTCCCGTGTTTAGAACAGTCTTACAGTAAAATGACATTTCAAAGGAAAAAATCATTTAAAACTGCTATTAATGAATTGTCGGTCCGACAATACACATAAAAGTTCATTGATAAAAATGGCATGGGATTTCCCCACAGGGGAATCCCGAACCAAAATTTTAAAAAATGGCGTGGGGGTCCCCCTAAATTCCATACCAGGCCCTTCAGGTCTGATATGGATATTAAGGGGAACCCCGCGCCAAAATTTAAAAAACAAAATGACGTGGGGTCCCCTTCAAAATCCATACCAGACCCTTCAGGTCTGGTATGGATTTTAAGGGGAACCCTGCACCAAAATTTTTAAAAACAATGGCGTGGGGCCCCCAAAAAATCCATACCAGACCCTTATCCAAGCACGCAACCTGGCAGGCTGCAGGAAAAGAGGGGGGTGAGAGAGCGCCCCCCCTCCTGAACCGTACCAGGCCACATGCCCTCAACATTGAGAGGGTGCTTTGGGGTCCCCCCAAAGCACCTTGTCCCCATGTTGATGGGGACAAGGGCTTCATCCCCACAACCCTTGCCGGTGGTTGTGGGGGTCTGCGGGCAGGGAGCTTATCGGAATCTGGAAGCCCCCTTTGACAAGGGGACCCCCAGACCCCCCTGTGTGAAATGGTAAGGGGGTACAAAAGTACCCCTACCATTTCACAAAAAAAGTGTCAAAAATGTTAAAAATGACAAGAGACAGTTTTTGACAATTCCTTTATTTAAAGTCTTCTTCTTTCCATCTTCTTTCTTCTATCTTCCTTCGGTTTCTTCCTCCATCTTCTTCTTCCTCTAGTTCTTCCTCCGATCCTCTGCTTCTTGCTCCGGTGTTCTCGTCCGGCATCTTCCTCTGCGGCGTCTTCTTCCCTTCTTCATTCTCGGGCAGCTCCGCATCCATGATGGGAGGCTCCCGCTGTGTGACGCTTCTCGTCTTCTGACGCTTCTTAAATAACGGAGGGCGGGGCCACCTGGTGACCCCGCCCCCTCTGACGCACGGGGACTTGATGGGAACTTATGACCCTGCCCCCCCTCTGACGTCACGGGAAAACCCATAGGGAAGTTCCCTTCAAGTCCCCGTGCGTCCGAGGGAGGCAGGGTCGTAAGTTCCCGTCAAGCCCCCGTGCTCCCGACAAAAATGTCCGTTTTTAAAACTTTTTTTTGCATTGATCCATGTCCCCTGGGGCAGGACCCAGGTCCCCAAACACTTTTTATGACAATACCATGCATATAAGCCTTTAAAATTAGCACTTTTGATTTCTCCCATAGACTTTTAAAGGGTGTTCCGCAGCTTTCGAATTTGCTATGAACACCCCAAATTGTTCGCTGTTCGGCGAACTGGCGAACAGCCGATGTTCGAGTCGAACATGAGTTCAACTCGAACTCGAAGCTCATCCCTACACGCTGCCTATACAAGAAAGGAAAAACCCCAATGGTGATATTGCAGAGCTTACTAATACCACACCTGTAGATTGTTTGTGCTATCTAAGCAACATTGCCCGCAGCCCAGCACAAAGAACACCCTGTTTCAGGAGGCTTTACCATCCGAAATTCGGGGTCTTCCAACTCCATTAGGGGCTGAACATGGAGTGGCAGTGCGGTGGGGGGGGATATCCTTGCAGCAACCAAGTACTTACCACTGCGACCTGGAGCATGACCAAAAAAATAACACTTCAGTTGGGGGAGGGGGTTGTCTTTTATTTAGCTAGGAACAGGTGGTCCTGTGAGCTCCAGGGGAGGCATTAACCCATTGTGTGCTGGTATGGCCAGTTAAGAAAATAGTTACCCCCCCTATAAAAAAGCCTGAAATGAAGACAGACACGGTTTTTGTGTTTTCCAGCTGTATTTACTCAGTGCAACTTATAACATCCAAGTGAGAGATATAACACCAACATGTCAAAATAAAAAATAAATAAAAATCAAAAACAGAATCACTGAGTTGGGAAAAGGATCACCCCCTCCTAAAAATGACTTGTAAACTCAACCAGGTGTAGCTAATTACCTTCCTAATGGCACACAAAGCCATTTGACTTCAATTGTGATGAGCTGTGGTCAGTTTGATTAGCTCAACATGAAAAGTGCTTTCCTGGAGCATTTCAGTCCCTGCTAGTGCAACTGAAGCAAGCGATCAACAATGGGTGGCAAGGCACTGTCAAAAGTTGTGGACATTCACATGTCAAGAGATGGGTACAAAAAACATCCCCTTCAAAACTCCCTCTGTCCTCATTTCAGGCTGCTAAGCAACAAAATGTGATTATTTTAAAGGGGGGTGATTCTTTCCTATACCCGCTGTATATCTGAATACCAGTTCTAGATCGATTGAAACTTTAAACCTAAAATAAATGCCCCTAGATTGTTTTCTTATTTGCTCAAACCTATATTCATATCTGTATATTGAGATTAGAAATGTAATTTTGCTAAGTTTTGGATCTACTTTGATGAAATGACATTCAGACGTGATGTGTTACACTGGAAAAAAAAGTCAATCATATTTTTCTACTCTGAAAAAAAATTGTTTGTATGAATAAAGCTATTTTTTAAATAATTTGTAAGAATCTCATGGAATTCTATTTGTTAAAATGTCTGACAGCTTAGCACAAAATCAGCGGAAATACATATTTTCATTTGATTAAAGCAAAGGAGTAGGTGTGGGGTATACGTGCAACAATGGGTCCTCTGGTTCCACTCCAGGTTCAGAGCCCAGTGACCTACAATATTGCTACTACATTATCCCTCTATTTCAGCTCCCTCAAGCCTGAAAATATTTCCCCATGTTGTTTAGATCTGTACTACCATAACTCTGCAGAACAGTTTAAGACCATACCCAAGAAAGGAATAAAGTGTTATTAAACCCAAGCATTATCTTGCAGCTTACCAATCCTTGTAGATGTGGTGGCTGCATTAGTTTTCTTTTTTTAGGCTTTATTTCTTCTATTTTTATTTGGAGATCCAGCCAATAAGCCTGTTTTTCAAAAGACCAAGTTATCTTCCAGATGTATCAGTTACAGAGATGAGACAAAACCATTTATCACTGACAGGGGTGCTTTCAATGATTAGCTTCTTTTTTTTTTTATGTGAAACCTTTATCCCAAAAAAGAGCAAAAACTGCTGTGACTGCTTATAAAATATTAGATAGAGTTTGGCTTTAATTAGTTAAGGTATCTAAATCTGCTAGTATGATTAACCGCCCCTCCCCCTAGACTGACAATGCAGCTGTCCAAAGGTGCCCCCTATACTCCTTCATCCAGAGCGGGGACACACTAATACAGTAGGTGTGCTATTGGGCAGATCAGCAGGTGAAAACAGAAGAAAAAGGAAAAATAATGCAGCCATCACATCTAATGATTGGTAAGCTGCAATATTCTACATTTTTGGTTTTGGGTTGAATACCACTTTAACATCATATGTAACATAATTTGCTAAGCAAATACAAAGGCCTCTCGACAGAAACATAGAATTCAAAGGCTAATAAAGTAATAATCAAGCAGCCAGGGCTAAATTTGATTCCAAAGATTATTGATTCCACAAGAAAGCAACAGGCTGCAAACGCATTTTGGAGATGTCAGAACTATTATGAAGAATTAGACATATTTAATACATTTTTCATATGGAGGCTTAAGGATGAATAAGCCTCAAAACAGAGGTAAAGCTCAGAACATTCACATTAGTCTTCAAACAGAACATCCTGCATTTTTTATCACCCTGTTAGAGAGCTGTAAACAGGTTGTTTGATAAACTGGGTATATAAAGCCAAGGATATATATATTTTATGGTCTCTAAACAGAATTTATTTGAGAAGCCTTGGATTAGTATTAAAACTTTGTAAAAACAGAAAACTCAATTGTTTTTCCCCAGGTGAGATATGCCATTTTCAAACAGTCTTACAAGAAAACCTCGGGGGGGGGGAATGTTTACTAGACTGGACACTTCTAAAAGGCGTTGGTAAACAGACAGGCAAATAAACATCTGGCTTACCTCCTCAAATTCCTCATCATTCTAGAAATAATGCTCAGCCATCATTTATAATATATGGACACTTATAATACATGGACACTATATAACAAAGATCCCACAATGAATATTATCATAAATATTGATGTACAACCTCTATGGTCCATACTATGCCTAAAGGGAACTGTGGAACGTATGTTTATATTTCAGATAATATTGTACTAAGAACAGCACCATCTCTGCATAGATCTAAAAGTGTGTGAATATAAGACTATACTGCATACATTATATCCCATGAAATAGATCAAGTCCTGATTGTATTGTCTGATGGCATAATAATCATCTATGGGTAATATGTATTCATTTGATTAACAAATATTCCATATGTAGGCTTAAATATACAAATAATTGTGTTTAGAGATGTATACTATAACTATCAATATATATCCATATAGCTTTCTGCTTCTACCTAGATGTGTAATTATTCAGAATATATATATATATATATATATATATATATATAGATAGATAGATAGATAGATAGATAGATAGATAGATAGATAGATAGATAGATAGATAGATAGATAGATAGATAGATAGATAGATAGATAGATAGATAGATAGATAGATAGATAGATGTAAAACATTTATTACTAATCAATACAATTTGCTGCATTAATTATGTATACTCATCTAAATGGCATTACCAGATCTCCTAAATCCTTACAGATATATATTACAAATATCACATGGCCACGCCTGTACCATGAGAAAATGGACATTCTTACAACAAATCATTTATGAGAATAATTCAGTATGAGAATAATTCAGAACAAATATTTCTGCCCTAGGATGGCACTTGGTGGTTAAAAGAGGTAATGCCTGATCATACAAGGAAGTTCTATTTCATCTGTATCAACCAATGAAAATAAGTTCCACCTTCTGGGCTAGGCTTATTATAATTTTTATGAGCTTATTGTCCAGAATGATATATAGGACCAGGATAGGAAACCATAAAAACACCACATTTCAACGCATCACTCATCACTTCATACATTGGACTTGTCACTTCTCATCACATTCATAACTACGTACCCTCATCATCACGTCTCATACTCTGATACTTTAAGGACGCAAGATGCAGCTCCTCCTTAACAAGCCACGATTTTGGGAAAGGCAGCCATCTTAGGGAACTCTGGTAACGACCATTGTGAGCCAGCAACCATTTTGGAAGGGTAATTATGTTACATTGATATTTCCTGATTAATTTATTATTTGCACATACTGACTATTGAGTGTTCATGATATTTAGATTATTATTCCCCAGAGATAACAATCATTGTAAATTTTTCTTTAACTTTATTTTTTTATCTAAATCTTATCATCTCTTGTTTGGCGCCATATTAGCGTACCAGTTCTATATATATATATATATATATATATATATATATATATATATATATATATATATATATATATATATATATATATATATATATATATATGGTTTTTATGTACACGGGGAGAAATAGATAAAAATTAAAGATTCCTCATTTAGTCTTTATTCATATCAATTGATGTGTGCTTTTAAAAAGAAATTCGATTGAAAAAACAACTCGTTATAATTATTGTTCGGGAAATGATTCTGAAACGCACATAACGCTTAACCCCTTAGCGCCGATCGTACACACATATGCGGTTTCGGCTTGAAGGAGTTAAACCGGGGTAATGCCTGCAGCTGTTACCATTTTTTAGAAAGGGCAATCGGCTCTTTAGGAATAACAACCGATGCAGCTAAAAGCCGATTGGTGTTGTCCTAAAGAAGCGGGAGGGAATGTACCCCCTTCCCGCAGCTCTTCCCGGGCCTCCTGTCCCACTGAGAGACCCGATCCACGATCCGGCACTTCCGTCAGCTAGGCTGAGACTTGAACAAAGCCGGAAATGGCTTCATTCTAGTCTCCTATGTGAAAACACGGACTTGACGTTGCTTCCGGTTTACTCGGCTGCCAATTAAATTACAGTATTCAGAATCGTCATTTTTGCCGTTCTAAATACTTTTAAGTGCAAAGGAGGGATTTGGGGTCTTTTAGACCCCCGATCCCTCCATAAAGAGTACCTTCACCAGCTCTCAAAAATGCCACTCGCCCGTTCGCATTTTATGAGTAGATTTTTGGAGTTTAAAGGGCTGGCGAGAAGGGCTGCCTGGGAGTGGGCGGGGGGGGGGGGGGTGAGCACCGCCAATCACAAAGGGGAAGGGAGGGGAGCCGTCGACTGGATGATCAGAGCAGGGCACATCACAGCTTTCATTTCAATAGCTGTGTATTCCCCGCCACGTGCCGTCACGTACAGCCCCTCCTCTTGTTCCAGGAACTTTGATAGACAGATCACCCGTCCAATCCAAGGATGGGTAACATATGTCAAATCTCCCTGGACAAGGGGAGGGGCTTATGTGACAGCGCTCGGCGGGGAACACACAGCTATTGAAATGAAAGCTGTGGTGTTCCCTGCTCTGATGATCCGGTCGGTGGCTCCCGTCTCTTCCTCTGCACAGGTAGGCTGCATGGTGGGCAAAGGCTGCATTAGACACAGGCTGAATGGTGGGCACAGGCTGCATTAGACAC
Source organism: Lithobates clamitans (assembly GCA_037952925.1). Taxonomy (NCBI): domain Eukaryota; kingdom Metazoa; phylum Chordata; class Amphibia; order Anura; family Ranidae; genus Lithobates; species Lithobates clamitans. The sequence continues at coordinate 8,727,429 of JBBGZY010000427.1, forward strand.
AGGCTACATGGTGGGCACAGGCTGCATGGTGGGCACAGGCAGCATGGGACACAAGCTGCATGGTGGGCACAGGCTGCATTGGACACAGGCTGCATGGTGGGCACAGGCTCCATTTAAAACAGGCTGCATTGTGGGCACAGGCTGCATGGGACACCGACTGCATGGTGGGCACAGGCTGCATTGGATACAGGCTTCATGGTGGGCACAGGCTGCATTGGAGACAGGCTGCATGGTGGGCACAGACTGCATGATGGGCACAGGCTACATGGTGGGCACAGGCTGCATTGGAGACAAGCTGCATGGTGGACACAGGCTGCATGGGACACAAGCTGCATGGTGGGCACAGGCTCCATTGGACACAGACTGCATGGTGGGCACAGGCTCCATTGGAAATAGGCTGCATGGTGGGCACAGGCTGCATGGGACATAGGCTGCATTGGACAAGGCTGCATTGGATACAGGCTTCATGGTGGGCACAGGCTGCATGATGGGCACAGGCTGCATTGGAGACAGGCTGCATGGTGAGCACAGACTGCATGATGGGCACAGGCTGCATGGTGGGCACAGGCTGCATTGGAGACAAGCTGCATGGTGGGTACAGGCTGCATTAGACACAGGCGACATGGTGGACACAGGCTGCATTGGACACAGACTGCATGGTGGGCACAGGCTCCATTGGAAATAGGCTGCATGGTGGGCACAGGCTGCATGGGACATAGGCTGCATTGGACAAGGCTGCATTGGATACAGGCTTCATGGTGGGCACAGGCTTCATGGTGGGCACAGGCTGCATGGTGGGCACAGGCGTCATTGGAGACAGGCTGCATGGTGAGCACAGATTGCATGATGGGCACAGGCTGCATGGTGGGCACAGGCTGCATTGGAGACAAGCTGCATGGTGGGTACAGGCTGCATTAGACACAGGCGACATGGTGGACACAGGCTGCATGGTGGGCACAGGCTGCTTGGGACACAAGCTGCATGGTGGGCACAGGCTGCATTGGACACAGGCTGCATGGTGGGCACAGGCTCCATTGGAAATAGGATGCATGGTGGGCACAGGCTGCATGGGACACAGGCTGCATGGGACACAGGCTGCGTGGGATACAGGCTTCATGGTGGGCACAGGCTGCATGGTGGGCACAGGCTGCATTGGAGACAGGCTGCATGGTGGGCTCAGACTGCATGATGGGCACAGGCTGCATGGTGGGCACAGGCTGCATTGGAGACAGGCTGCATGGTGGGCACAGGCTGCATTGGACACAGACTGCATGGTGGGCACAGGCTGCATTGGACCCAGGCTGCATTGGACAAGGCTGCATTGAACACTGGCTACATTGGTGGGCCTAGGCTGCATTGATGGGCACAGGTTGCATTGGTGGGCACAGACTGCATTGATGGGCACAGGCAGGCTGCATTGGTGGGCACGGATAAAGTTGTTAATATATTTTTAACTTAATTCTGCATAAAACATTTAAGTGTCATTTCATGAGATAATTTATGGGGGTGGAGCAGGGTAGGGGTTGGGCGGGGCAAATGGGGGCGATTAACCCTTGAGGCCTGGCTAGTAGCTCAGCACTTGAAATTTTGAGCCCTGCCTGTCGCCACCTATTACTGTCACAAGGGATGTTTAAATTCCTTGTGACAGCAATAAAAGTGATCCAATTTTTTTTTTAAGTGACAATGTAAAAAAAAAAATTAATGAAATAAATAAGAAAAAAAAAATTCATTTAAAGCGCCCCCGTCCCTGCAAGCTCACGCAGCAAAGAAACTGCATGCATTAGAGCGAGACCTTCTCTGTAACACTAACATGGTAACTGTTAAATTTTTTAAAGCATTGCCTAAGGAAATTTTTAGGTATCGTAGTTTGTCGCCATTCCACGAGCATGCGCAATTTCAAAGCATGACATGTTAGGTATCTATTTACTCGGCATAACATCATCTTTCACATAGTACAAAAAAATTAGGCTAACTTTACTGTTTAGCTTTTTTTTAAATTCATCAAGTGTCTTTTTTCCCCCCAAAAATGCGTTTGAAAGACCGCTGCACAAATACCGTGTGACATAAAATATTGCAATGAGGAGGGCGTGGCTTAGCTATGGCCGAGTGAAGACGTGCTTTGGAGGAGCTCCCTGTCCAACTCGGCCTGCACGGATCACAAGATGCCTTTTTACTCCAATGAGCACGGCATGAGCAACCCCAAACGTTATAGAACGAGATCGTCGTCCCGGGGAACCCACCACCGGACCACACAAACGGGCATCCCACAGTTCTTCAGAGGTCAGGCGGACCTATCTCCCGGCGCCATTGCTGCCGCGCCACGTGGGCCCAATACTCCTCCGTTCTGCACGGAATCCCTGATGGCTTCCCCTACACAGACACCCTTACTTCTTACGGGCACGCCAGCCTTACTCTGCACGGAGAGGGAGAGACACCCGAGCAGCCAAAACATCCTGGAAGACGATCTCCGCAGCATGCTCAGGGCTCTCCCCACAAGAGCAGACCTGGAGGCCCTACCCACGAGAGCGGACTTTGAGGCCATGATCCTGCGGATTGAGGAGGCACACAGGAAAGACATCCAAGAAGTAAGGGATGACTTACAAACTGTGGAAACCCGTGTCACCTCTGGCGAAACTAAGATTGCTGCCCTGGAGGAGAGGATGCAGGTAATGGAGCACTGGCAGCAGACACATATTATGGAAGCACAAGAAATGCAGCTCCACCTGGAGGAATTGGAGGACCGTAGTCGCCGCAACAACCTGCGGCTGCGGGGGATACCAGAGGCCACGGGCCCGGAGGACCTGGCGGCGACGGCGACGGCGATCTTCCAGGGCCTATTGGATCACCCTCCGCCGCATGTGGAGATTGACAGGATCCACCGCACCCTAGACCCAAAATCCTCAGATCCAGCCAGGCCGCGGGATGTTTTATGCCGCATACACCGTTTTGCACAGACGGAGACTCTGCTCAGAAAAGCATGGGACCAGGGAGAAATAGAATTCGACGGGGCCCACATCCAAATTCTGCCTGACCTGTCGAGAGCTACGCTACAGCGCCGTACCATGCTGAAGCCCATCTAGGAACTGGCAAGGAGACACGGATGCACGTACAGATGGGGCTACCCGCTGGCAGTGACATTCCGTAACGATCGAGCCCACTACACACTACGCACCCCAGCAGACCTACCGGCCCTCTTCGACTTCATGGGGGCGGTACCGATCCAGATCCCGAATTGGCTATCGAGAATTCCACGACCGACCGGCCGATCGGGCCTGAACACGAGCAGAATCAGCCCGTCCAACCGCCCACAGAGGTCCCGAGGAAGATCCCGTGCCAGCTCAGATAACGGTGCACGTGAGTCATGAGGCTGCTGTAAGTAACCGTGCACATTGTGTCTACCATACACCTACTCCTTTTGACAATTACAGTTGGGCTTTCTACACCCGCTTACTTGGTGGTCCCTTAATCAGTTGTCACTTCTGTCCTATCCAGGCGGTTTGTAAGCCGCCAGCTGCCCCCTACACCTCTACATACTGTCAGACTATGCCTGCTCCCCTGCACCTTGTGACAAAGAGTGTTCCGTCCACATGATTGCCAGGGATATTCTTGAGCCACCTGGCCCACCCCGGTTGGACACAGCTAGGGACAAACTAGTCCGGGAGGGATCTGCGGGGAGCCTGAGGAGTGCCTGGAGCCTACTTGGCGGCCCCCCCCCTTGTCCTGGATGTTCATCTGTGCAGACGGAATGCCGGGGGGATGTGTCTCGCCTTCCCGCCCCCCCCCCTGCCTCTCGCCCACCCTGATGTTGAAATAAGCGCAGCGGGGAGGGAATGACATATCTGATACCCCCGACCAGCTTGGAGGGATGTGAGTTGCTGCATTGGGAACGTTGTTATTATTATGTTGCAGGTTCTATTGGCAACGGGCAAGCTCGGTCTCCTCATAATGCTATTTGGCAATCCTGGGGGACACGGGGTCTCCTTGTTGGTTTTTCGAGGGGTGGGGGGAGGGGGATTGGGGGGGTTGGACGGGGAGTTCAGCAGTGCTACTAAGTAGTGGGGCACATATATTCTGTAAGTAGACGTAAACTCAAACAGACTGGGTAGTGAATAAGATGGAGAGACGAAGGTTGTGCGGTGCACTGACTGCAGTGAGGGCACAGAATATAACTAGTATAATACATCCGTGATCGGCGACCCCACGCGCAGTCTTTGCATCGCTGGAATATTACCGGCAGCCACCACCTGTAGAAATAACACTTAGAAAAGTTATGCTGAAGCCCATCAGAAGGGCCATACCACCAACATTACATATATGCTGGGTGTGTTTGCTGGTTAAGTATTTATGTCAACCAACTAGTTGAGTAGATATGGAGGTATTACACGGTTAATTATAGATTGCTTGTTCATAGTTAGCCTATTATGAATACAGTGTTGCTCATGTTACACAGAATGTATATTCATACATAACATCACGATTTCAGTTTTAGATATGCTCCGAGAGTTAAAGTATTGTTTACCTGGAGTACCAAGTATACCATAGATCCGAGGGCTCGGGGAGGACATAGCCCTCCCTCCTAGGCCCTGGCTTGACACTTCCCCACTTAGGAAAACGATTACACCCAGGTAACACTGGTGTGCGTGGAAGAACAACTTCAGTCAATAGAAATCATCCACTTTTTGTTTTGGGTGATCGGGGAGACTACCCTTCACGACACCCTTTGCAAACAGGGTGGGCTTTTGCCTCTTTCTAATCCCTTCCCCTCTTTCTAGTCAACCACCTTTCCCCTCCCCACACCTCCCCCCCCCCCCTTTCCCCCCCCCTTACCTTTAATTGGTTCTCGCGAGCATGGGGGTACTCAATGTGGTCACCCTTAATGCAAGGGGACTGAACGTCCCGGAAAAGCGGAGAATGCTTCTAAATGACATGAGACACATGAAAGCCGACATAGTACTAATACAAGAGACACACTTCAGGGAAGACAAGTTCCCAATTTTAAAAAATAGGTATTACCCGACTGCATACCACTCCACCCACATAGCCGCTAAATCCAGAGGGGTATCTATCCAGATTTCCGTATCAGTACCGTGGACATTAGTGGACAAAAAATCAGACTCGGGAGGCAGGTTCCTTTTTATAAAAGGCCTGATAGGTGGCACCAAAGTGACCATCGCAAATTTTTATGCCCCAAATGAACACCAAGACACATTCATGAAACGTCATCTCAAAACACTACAGAATTTCTCTGAGGGCCAATTGATTGTAGGAGGCGATCTTAACATCCCCTTAATCCCGACAGAAGATACCTCGACAGGCTCTTCCTCCATCACACATGGCACCCGCAGGGAAATGTCTTCAGCCCTCCATGCGGCACAGCTAATAGACACCTGGCGCCTTTTTCACCCTGGGGAACGAGACTACACCTTCTTCTCTCGCCCGCACCAGGTGTATTCTCGTATTGATTTCCTCTTAGTTCCACACAACCAACTCCGGGCGGTCAAAAACACAGCCATCGGTTCCATTACATGGTCCGACCACGCCCCAGTGTCCATGCAATACGATCTCACAGACTTTTTCAAAGGTCAAAGGAAACCCTGGAGACTAAATGAAAGTCTTTTACAAGACCCAGTCATAGTTGCAGACATCACAAAAGAAATCTCACACTACTTCCACACTAACACCTCAGAAGACGGGGACTTTGGCCTTACATGGGAAGCTCACAAAGCGGTGATCCGCGAAGTGCTTATTAAGCACGGGTCAAGAGTTAAAAAACAAAAGTCAGCGCAATTAGCATCACTATTTGACAAACTCCATAAACTAGAATCTGCCCATAAAACTATGCCATCTAGATCCCTGGGTAGCGAATTAGACACGATACGTATGCAAATAACAGACCTACTCCAATTCAAGGCTAAGGCGGCTCTCCAGATATCCCGGAAAAAGATCTACGAATCGGGCAACAAGTGTGGCAGACTTCTAGCCCAATCTCTTAAATCACAAAACACGGCATCATATATCCCGCACATTATCTCTCCTACGGGACAAAGAGCTACCTTGCCCCAACAAATCACACAAGAATTTAGATCATACTACGAAAACCTATACAATTTAAACATGACACAACCCTCCCCAGAGAAAATAGCAGAATATTTAGCAGACTCCAAAATGCCATCCCTATCGACTGAGACGAGAGACCTACTAGACGAACCCATTACTCTGACAGACATACAAATGGCGATAAAAAATACCAAGCAAGGGAAAGCTCCCGGACCTGACGGACTCACACTCCAATATTACAAGACGCTACTCCCATCACTAGGCCAACACCTAGCCAAACTATTTAATGACTTAGGCAAAGGGAAACTGCTACACAATAACACACTACAAGCCCAAATAACTGTAATCCACAAAGAAGATAAGGACCCGACCCAATGCGGTAGCTACCGGCCTATATCCCTACTAAACACAGACCTGAAGCTATTCACAAAAATCCTGGCCACTAGACTACAACAACACATAACCAGCTTAATACACCTAGACCAGGTAGGTTTTGTCCCTACCAGAGAGGCGAGGGACAACACTACTAAGGTCCTGAACCTGCTCTATCACGCCACTAAGACAGCCACGCCAATGGTCTTGCTCAGTACTGATGCTGAAAAAGCATTTGACCGGGTTAACTGGTCCTTTATGCTCTCAACGTTAAGACACATTGGCCTAGGGGAATCCATGTTAAATTGGATTTCAGCAATATACGCAGCACCGACGGCTAGAGTAAGGGTGAACGGAGTAATGTCAGATGCTTTCCAGATTTCGAATGGCACAAGACAGGGATGCCCACTCTCCCCCCTCCTTTTTGCATTATCACTGGAACCATTCCTCTGCCACATAAGACTGAGCCCGGACATCACCGGCCTTATCATAGACATTACTCATTATAAAATATCAGCATACGCAGATGACTTGATGTTTTCATGAACTAACCCAGTGATATCCCTGCCAAATTTGCTAAAAGAATTTTCCGATTACGGTTCCCTAGCCTACCTGAAAATTAATTGGGCCAAATCAGAAGCTATGAGTATAGGAATCCCTGCTGCAATGCTCACGCCCCTTAAAGCCAGTTTTAAACTGAAATGGACAGACAAAGCCCTAAAATTTCTGGGCACGTACATCCCCCAGACTATGGCAAAGCTGTATGAAATGAATTTCCCACCACTACTTACAAAAATAAAAACACTACTAAATACCTGCCAATCAGGCCTACACTCCTGGATGGGGCGAGGCAACATCCTGAAAATGTCTATTTTACCAAAAATACTATACCTAATGCAGGCCATTCCGATACGTATTCCTCCCGATTTCTTCAAGCAAATTCAAACAATATTTACTGATTTTGTATGGGCTAAGAAAAAACCCCGACTGCCAAACAAATTACTTGTCCTCCCCAAACCACACGGGGGTCTAGCGATACCTGATATACGCGTCTACCACCAAGCAGTGCATCTGGGTAGACTCATTGACTGGCGTAGACACAGAGAGACTAAATCATGGACCCAACTTGAGCAATCCCACACCAGAATCCCGTTGGGAGGTACACCATGGTGTTACTCTAGCCTACCTAGGGAACTCAAACAACATCCTCTGATAGGCACTACAGCCAAAATCTGTGCTAAATTAATCCCTAAACCACACATTTCATCTCGAAACTCGCCCCTATTCCCAATTATAGGACATCCCCTATTCACCCCTGGACTACAGGATAGAGTATTTCGGACATTAGGGGAAACAGGACTACACTCGGCCTCTCATTTCAGCTCAGGAGGGGTTTGGAAAACATACGCGGAACTATCTAACCCGCAAGGGATGTTCCGCCTAGATTTCATGCGAACTCTCCAACTAGGACACTTCCTTCACTCTATTACACCCCCCGCAGACGCAGACCAAGGACTCACGACCCTAGAAGAAATCTGTACTAACACAGGTATTCTACCACATACTATCTCACTAATGTACAGTCTCTTGATTACACCTCCCTCAGACCACATACCCCCGGGTTTGTCCAAATGGGAAGAGGAGCTGGGATGCAGCTTCAACCTCACGCAGAGACAACGCATACTTCGCTTCACTCACAAGTCATCCATCTGCGCTAAAACACAAGAAACAAACTATAAAATTCTTTCTAGATGGTACAGAACCCCAACACTCTTACATAAAATATTTCCTACTATATCTGAAGTGTGTTGGAGATGTCTGAGAGACGAGGGAACCCTGTTACACATATTTTGGTCATGCCCTAAGCTATCACGGTTCTGGAAGGTAGTACACGAGACGATACAACTGTTTACAGACAGGATAATTCCAAAAGATCCAGCATTCTTTCTCCTACATGCCACTGACATACCAGACAAAGTGTACAAACGCTCAGTCATACGACATCTATTAGACGCAGCCAGAGCTTGCATACCTCTCTGCTGGAAACTCACCACACCACCGTCTATTGATATGTGGCTTGGTAAGGTGGAAGACATAAGGCAAATGGAGGACCTGATCCACACGGCTCAACATAGGGAAGAAGCATTCTCTAAAACATGGCAATTATGGCTTGTGTTTATATACTCGGCGGCAGGCCAATCTTTGAGAGGTGTAGACGTGGCCCGTTGATTATACAGATCTGCAGGTTAAGTCGTCGGCATCCTGTGAACAGAGCCGTGGTTGTTCGGGTTCTGTGTATCTTTTGCGCCTCCATTTTCGCGAGAATCATCCCCTTTCCCTATCCCACCCTGCCCCCCCCACCCAACTCCCTCCCCCTTCCTCTCCACCCCCCCTTACATTCCCCTGCACTTCTTCCCTCCTTTCTTTCCTGTCACTCTACCCTCAATTTCTTCTAATTTCTATCTTAAGTAATATAGAAAATAGAGGACCGGCGCAATGGGAACCAGGACTGGAAGTTATCACATATACATTTCGACCCTACAGTTTAACTTGCTATTGCCATATAAGTGTCAGTGTATGGGCTTAGATTAACAAGCTGGATGTAGATCTGTTTGAATAAGAGTTTTGTAAGAATTTATGTTACGATACTATACCATGTGTATGTTCAAACGAATATATATTTATGTATCTTTGGGCCCATGTGGGCCGTGTTCTTGACCTAAAAAAACAATTTAAAGAAAAAAAAAAATATTGCAATGAAGGAGCAAGGCCTGCTACGGAGGCGGATGGAAGCCTGATACAGGAGCTCCGATGAAAACGGGGATATAGCGGCACGAAACGACCCGCCGGGATGCAATTTCACCTGCCTCTACAGGCTATCTGGCTCAGGAACACCCTGGGATCATGAGCAGAAAGGTGTTGCAGCTTCCTATCTTCCTTTCTCTAATGGACTTCTTCATCCCCAGGCAGCACGGAGGTAGGAAAAATGGCGCCAGACCGGCATCTACCCCTACACATAAAACACAGCCCAAATCATATGAATGGGGCAGGGTGGCTCACAATAGTGGCTCCCCTGTCAGCCCACGGTCCTATCCTCCATCCCCAGCCTCTAGTAGCCCAGCCAAAGCCAAGTTCAGGATGGATGGAGAGGGATACAACCCAGAAGCAAGCCCTGTTACTGAATCAGGAGATGACACCAGGGAGCTGCCTGATTCTAATAAATCCTTTCCTACCTCACACCAACCTGTAATGGACACTGTCCTGAAAGACATGCTTTTGTCTCTCAGGAGCTGACTGCAGGCTGATATGATCAAATGCATGCATAGATTCAACAGTGACATACAAGCAGTGGAATCCAGAGTGGACCACATTGAACATAAAATGGAGGAATATGCTACCATCATTAATGACTTAGTGGACTGCAATGAAGAAAGAGAGGGGGATACTGAATGGATTAAAGCTAAATTAGCAGATATTGAGGACAGATCCAGGAGGAATAATATGAAAATAAGGGGGGTCCTCAAATCTATTCAACAACCTGACCTGCGCACCTATGCATCTTCCGTGCTTAAGTCACTCATCCCTGGCCTCTCTGACTTAGATGTCACCATTGACAGAATCCAACGTTTACCAAAACCAGCTCATCTACCCAATCAAATACCCAGAGACGTGATTCTACATCTCCACTTCTACCATGCCAAAGAGCAACTTATGACAGTAATGAGCAAGTGGGAACAAATCCCCGCGCAATATCAAAATCTGCAGTTCTACGCCGATTTGTCCCAATATACCTTGCAAAAGTGGAAAAATCTGAATACTGTTACAAAAGTACTCAGAAACCACAAAATTACCTACAGATGGGGCTACCCCACCAAACTCTCCATTACAAAGGAAGGATGCACGCACACAGTAGAATCACTGGGGAAAGGCCTTTCTCTCCTGGAAGATTGGAAGATCCTTCCTGAACGCATAGAGGACCAGAACTCTATCAGACCCACAAGACAGCCTGAACCTGACTGGAAAAGGGTTACAAACAAAAATGCCAAATTGCACAATAAACCCCGAATGGGAATTACAGCTCACTTTAATCCCCGGAAGGAGCCCCGGGAGGGTTTATGGGCTTGAACTCATCCCTAGTCTAACTTGAACAGCAACCAGGTATTGCATTACCCATCACTTAAGTTAAGGGACACCCCTCTACACATGCTGTTTTTGTACCAGATGCATGGTTATCTCTTTTTACATTTATTTTCAGTTTCTTGTTCCTATGATCTTTCTTTACTGTTTTCACCTATGGACAAAGCTGACGACTTCAGAACTTTCATGAAGGAAAGGAAACGTTACGCAGCAGAGGCCCACAACGGTCTTTCCCTGTGGTTGAACTCACGACCCTGCCAACACTCGAGATTCATTACGAATTGTAACTACAATGAAAAACTTCACACATAATGCTTACTTCATGTCATATTCAAAGTGGCCACAAGAGGGAGCCCTCAGCATAACACTGAATGTATTCTCTAAATACTGTGCTAGCTTATTAAACCCTCCAAAATGGGAAGAAAACCTCTCTATAAACTCAAAAGGTCTCAATCACCCAGCAAAGAGGAAGTCCCTGTGGAAGGAAGCACTTTCTAACAAATGTGACATTTTATGTACACAGGAAACATTTTTTTCATTCCTCATCATCACCAGTCTGCTCCCACAGAAATTTTCCCCATATATTCACTGCCAACGCAGAAAACAAAACAAAAGGGGTACTTACTGCAATTAAAGACTCAGTGGCGTTCACCCTACACAAAGTGGTAAAGGATCCCCATGGCCGCTTTCTTATTCTAGTATGCGACCTCAATTCGGTCACTTACACCATTGTGAATGCATATGCCCCCAACCAACATCAAGTGCGCTTTTTTCACAAATTGTTGAAAAAGGTGCACACCCAAAAGAAAGGAAGGCTAGTCCTATGTGGTAATTTTAACATGACACTAGACCCTTCTATAGACTCTTCCTCTGGCGCTAAACAAACAAGTCCATCTCTCCCAACGTCACTCCACAACCAGGACTTATTCGATGCTTGGAGATGCCTACATGCAGGAGAAAGAGACTTTACCTTCTTTTCTACGCCACATGGGACTTACTCCCGGATTGACTTATTCCTGGCTGACCAAAGAACCCTGTCTAAAGTTACATCCGCATCCATAAATACAATCACTTGGTCAGACCATGCCTCCATTACTCTCTCTATAGAGGACTCAGTGGCTAACACCGCAACTCCAGTATGGAGGCTTAACACATACCTTCTGCAAAAAGTAGAATTTAGAAATGATCTTGAAAAGCATTTTAAAGAGTTTTTTAACAACAATGATTTTTCTGTACAAGCCTTAATGTTTCTGGTTTCTTGGAAAGTCCATATACCCCCCTCTTTACCAACTGTATATAAATTCTTGGTTTATTTTTAAATTATATTCACCCTGTTTCTTTATACTATGTTGTTGTTCAACCATGTACTTAGGACACTAAATGTACAGTATTATATGAACAACATAGTAAACTGTTTGGTGTTTACTAGATGCGGCTATCCTAGTTTTCTGTTATTGTTTCATTTATTGATAATTTTATTGCCCTAATAATCTACCCCAAAGAGCACAACAGCTTTTATTTTAAATGTAAAAGATGCTGCTCTAAAATTATATATATGTGAGTGAGCTCTATTTTAAGAACTCACGTAAGATAAACAATAAAATAGTCATAAATGACATAAATATATGTGTATCAAAAATATCTTTTAAACAGAAAATCCCAAAAGAGACAGTCCATATGGAAGGCAGAAATCTGCTTAGTGTATTCAAGTGATGAAAGATAAAAGGAAAAACAATGCTGGCAACACCACCACCCTTAGGAATGAGGCTTACCGGAACTCACAGACCTGAAGAGGCTTATACCTCTCAAGTCGTGATTAGCTTGTAATTGGTATCCAGAAGGATGGGGTTGGTCCCTGCTCCAAAACGATCACCAATGCTTTATACGGTGTAGCGTCAATGGGGTTTCAAGGGATATACAACAAGGCCGGAAGGGGGGGGGGTCATCAGATATCCACATATTCATGCATTGGAAACCATATCAGAGAAAACACCGCATAGTGTGATATCGTCAAGAGATATTTATTTAATCATAAACAAGGATTAAAAACACTCACATTTGTGTAGTTGTGAACAGGCTTGTAGAGGTGCTAGGAGTAGCGTAATGTTGTTGGTATGGTCCACCCAACGAGTTTTGTCGTCAAAGACGTAATCTCCAACATCACATTTAAATAGATATTATGAATTGAATTACGAATCGACCGGATGTAAACATCACTTCCGGTTGTAAGAAAACACTTCCGGTGTGTAGATCTATTAAAATCTATCAAGTGTATATTATATATCTGCCTCGGGCACCCGAGCTGAGTCAGAGCTCCGTGTATCCATTCAGACATGGAGCCCTGTCCCGACCAGCCCCCTCCCTCCCCTGATTGGCTAACTGACTTTGATTGACAGCTGTGGGAGCCAATGACGTCATGGCTGTGCCCCAGCCAATCAGGAAGAAAGTCCCGGACGGCCGAGGGATACATGGACATCACTGGATAGAGAAGGGGCTCAGGGTAAGTATTAGGGGGTGCTGGGGGGCCTGCTACACACAAAAGATTTTTTATCTTAATGCATAGAATGCATTAAGATAAAAAACCTTTCGCCTTTACAACCCCATTAAGGTTGCAGGTGGAAGATTTTTTTTGTCTGTTTTACTACCACTTTAATCTGAATGACACCCACCCTAAGGGGCTGAATCCAAGACACCAGGCTCAATTATTGCCTCTTTTGAACTCACTGAAGATCTATATCCAGCGCCTCATTTCCATATTAAGCTGGCCACAGATGGATCTAAATTCTGCTGGTTCAGAAGGGACCAACCATATATCGATCTATCTATGTCCATTCCAGCTTGATAGAAGTCGGTCTAACAATCAACTTTTGTGGAATGGCAATGTTGGAAAGCTTTTGTCGATCACCAACTGCCACTAATCTGTATAATGTGACAGTGGAGGTGTTCCGCTGTCAGAATACAATGGCACAACGAGGATTCCTCCATCCACCTCGCTTGTGTGGATGGGGGAATAATTAATTAATTTTTTCCGATCTGCTTGCTGGCTATTTTAAAAAAAAAAAAAAGAGAAATTTATGGCCAGCCTTATCCCAGGACTGAATTTTTGCCATCTAATGCCGTGTACACACGAGCGGAATCTCTGATAGAAAAAGTCTGACGGGAGCTTTTCATCATATATTCCGATCGTGTGTGTGCCCCATCGGAAAATTCTGACGGACCTAGAAAGAGAACATGTTCTAAATTTTTCCGACGGAACCAATTCCTATCGGGAAAATCGCTCGTCTGTATGCTGTTCCGACCTACCAAAAACGGCGCATGCTCTGAAGCAAATACGAGACGGAAGTTATTGGCTACTAGCTATTGAACTTCAGTTTTGTAATCCCCGTCCTACGTGTTGTACGTCACTGCGTTCTGGACGGTCGGAATTTGGTGTGATCGTGTGTATGCAAGACAGCTTGAGCGGAAGTCCATCGGAACTCCATCGGAAAAACCTTCAAAATTTATTCCGACGGGAAAACCGGTCGTGTTTACAGCGCATAAGAATCAAAACAGGTTTTCTTTTAAGTGATTTAAAACTATAAGACACAGCTGAACTGCAGTGATCTGGTGAATACAGAATCTACAATAAATGAGTATGCAAAAAAGAGTTCTTAGCAATAACAAAAAGTAGGAAATCATAATATTAAAAAATTCATTTTCATTTAACATAAAAAAAAATGGCAAAACATATTTGCACAGTAAGTATCTCTGGAAGTCACTAGATGGCAGCAGCACTGCTGCGAAAAAAATAAAATACAATATAGTACAGCCCAGACATTCATATTTTATTAATATTTTCGGTAAACTATATCCATGCCAATATCCATGATGAAAGGGCAAAAGTTTTTGAGCATGGTTAACCATTTCTCTATCCAGTCATAGATCTGATTATGAAGGGATCAAAATACTCCCAATCAGGAATCACAACCTCCATTACAGCTTTAACCACTTGACAACTGGGCACTTAAACCCCCTTCCTAACCAGACCAATTTTCAGCTTTTGGTGCTCTCACATTTTGAATGACAATTACTCAGTCATGCAACACTGTATCTATATGAAATTTTTGTCCTTTTTTTCACACAAATGGAGCTTTCTTTTGGTGGTATTTAATCACCGCTGGGTTCTTTATTTTTTGCGCCGTAAAAGAAAAAAGACCGAAAAATCTGTAAAAAAATACATTTTTCTTCATTTTTGTTATAATATTTTGCAAATTAGTAATTTTTCTTCATATATTTTGGCCAAAATTTATACCGCTACATATCTTTGGTAAAATTAACCCAAATCGGTGGATATTATTTGGTCTTTGTGAAAGTTATAGAGTCCAAAATCTATGGTGCGAATATCTGAAAATTGATCACAGCTGAATTACTGACGGCCTATCTAATTTCTTGAGACCCTAACATTTCAGAAAAGTACAAATACCCCCCAAATGACCCCTTTTTGGAAAGAAGACATTCCAAGGTATTTAGAAAGATGCATGGTGAGTTTTTTTAAGTTGTCATTTTTTCCCACAATTCTTTGCAAAATCAAGGTTTTTTTTTCACTTTTTTTTTTTCCCACAAAATTGTCACATTAGCAGGTTATTTCTCACACACCGCATATGCATACCACAAATTACACCCCAAAACACCTTCTGCTATTACTCCTGAGTATGGCGATACCACATGTGTGAGACTTTTACACAGCGTGGCCACATACAGAGGCCCAACATGCAGGGGAGCACCTTCAGGCGTTCTGGAGCACCCAGGCCAATTCTGACATTTCTCTCCTACATGTAAAAATCATCATTTATTAGCTAGAAAATTACATAGAACCCCAAAACATTATATATGTTTTTTTAGCAAAGACCCTAGAGAATACAATGGCGGTCATTGCAACTTTTTATCTCGCACGGTATTTGCGCAGCAATTTTTTTAACGCGTTTTTTTGGAAAAAAAACTGTTTTGTGCTTTACAAAAACCAAAACAGTAAAGTTAGCCTAATGTTTTTGCATAATGTGAAAGATGAAGATACGCCAAGTAAATAGATACCCAACATGTCACCTTTCAAAATTGCACGCGCTTGTGGAATGGCGCCAAACTTTGCTACTCAAAAATCCCCATAGGCGACATTTTAAAATTTTTTACTGGTTGCAATTTTTTGAGTTACAGAGGAGGTCTAGGGCCAAAATTATTGCTCTCGCTCTACCGATCGCAGCGATACCTCACATGTGTGGTTTGAACACCGTTTTCATATGTGGGCGGGACTTACGTATGCGTTCGCTTCTGCATGCGAGCACGCAGGGACAGGGGCGCTTTAAAAAATTTTTTTTTTTTTTTATTGCTCATTTTACTTTATTTTAGTTTGATGCTTTTTTCCAAAAAAAAAAAAAATTTTGACCACTTTTATTCCTATTACAAGGAATATAAACATCCTTGTAATAGGAATATGGCATGACAGGTCCTCTTTACAGTGAGATATGGGGTCAATAAGACCCCACATCTCACCTCTAGGCTGGGAAGCCTGAAATAAAAATAAAAAAAAAAACATCCTGGCTTCGATCGTAGCGGTGAGTCGGTAGAAGCACCGGAGGGTGGCGGGAAGGGGGGGGACATCTCCTCTCGCCTCCCGTAAGAACGATCAAGCAGTGGAACAGCCGCTATGATCATTCTCATGGTGTAGGGAATCGCCGGCTGAAAAAGTTGATATCTGAATGATGCCTGTAGCTGCAACCATCATTCAGATATCCCCGCACAAAGTCAAGGACGTTGTATGACGGCCGGCGGGCGGGAAGTGGTTAAAACGCTTTTTTTTTTTTTTAACACAAAGTTGTCCATTTATACAATATTTCTACCACATAACATGTACATACCAAAAATGACCCCCCAAAATAGATTCTCCTGCTCCTCCTGAGTACGGCGATACCACATGTGTGAGACTTCCACAGCCTGGCCACATACAGAGGGTGAGTACAGCTGAGCATGGCTCAGCATGGCAGGGTATGGCGGGGTATTGCGGGGTATTGCGGAGTATTGCGGAGTATGGCGGGGTATTGCTGAGTATGGCGGGGTATGGCGGGGTATTGCGGAGTATGGCGGAGTATGGCGGGGCATGGCGGAGCATGGCGGGGGCATGGCGGAGCATGGCGGGGGCATGGCAGAGTATGGCGGGGGCATGGCAGAGTATGGCGGGGGCATGGCAGAGTATGGCGGGGGCATGGCAGAGTGTGGCGGGGGCATGGTAGAGTGTGGCGGGGGCATTGCAGAGTATGGCGGGGGCATTGCAGAGTATGGCGGGGGCATTGCAGAGTATTGCGGGGGCATTGCAGAGTATTGTGGGGGCATTGCAGAGTATTGCACAGCATTGCAGAGTATCGCACAGCATTGCAGAGTATTGTGGGGGCATTGCAGAGTATTGCACAGCATTGCAGAGTATTGCACAGCATTGCAGAGTATTGCACAGCATTGCAGAGTATTGTGGGGGTATTGCAGAGTATTGCACAGCATTGCAGAGTATTGTGGGGGTATTGCAGAGTATTGCACAGCATTGCAGAGTATTGTGGGGGTATTGCAGAGCATTGCACAGCATTGCAGAGTATTGTGGGGGTGTTGCAGAGTATTGCACAGCATTGCAGTGTAGTGGGGATGGCTGAGCATGGATGGATGGATGGCTGGATGTCTCTGTGCAGCGCTGTGGGCACTACAGATGCAGCCCACAACGCTGCAGCCATCCATCCATCCGCCTCTCCGGTCACTGTGTACCGATCGGTACACAGGAGGGGAGGAGAGGAACCGGCGTCATCAGATGACGCCGGTCTGTTTACATGTGATCGCGCCGTCATTTGACGGCGCGATCACATGGTAAACGGCCGCGATCAGCGGCCATTTACCGGGATCCGTGATGCGCCGGGTCCGGTCACGGATGTGTTCGGGTGCGCGCCCCAGGGGGCGCGCGAGAGGGGAATTCTGGGAGGACGTCATAGTACGCCCTCCCAGAGTTATCCAACCGCCCTGCAGCCGTCATTCGGCTATGGGCCGGTTGGTAAGTGGTTAATAACCATTTTACCCAGACCCTAAGAAGACCCTTTTCATCTTAACAGGATCATATCATGATAGACTCTTAAAGCAGTTCTTAACCAAAAACCAAAAATGTAATAAACTGTAGCTTAGTAATAATTAGATTTTGTGACTGCATTAGTTTTCTTTTTTGGGGGGCTTTTTTACCCTCTGTTTACACCTGTTAATCTGCCCAGTAACACACCTACTGTATTAGAGAGCCTCCACTCTGGATGAAGAAGCAACAGAGCCACCTTTGGACAGCAGCATTGTCAGTCTGGGGGGAGGGTAATGTTAGATGTACTAGCAGATTTAGATACACTAACAAACTCTAGCTAATATTTTCTAAGCAGTTACAACAAACATTTTTTTCCCTATATATATATATATATATATATATATATATATATATATATATATATATATATGTATATAGATAGATAGATAGATAGATAGATAGATAGATAGATAGATAGATAGATAGATAGATAGATAGATAGATAGATAGATAGATGGATAGATGGATAGATGGATAGATGGATAGATGGATAGATAGATAGATAGATAGATAGATAGATAGATAGATAGATAGATAGATAGATAGATAGATAGATAGATAGATAGATAGATAGATAGATCTATATATATATATATATATAGATATATCTATATACAGTGGGGACGGAAAGTATTCAGACCCCCTTAAATTTTTCACTCTTTGTTATATTGCAGCCATTTGCTAGAATCATTTAAGTTCATTTTTTCCTCATTAATGTACACACGGCACCCCATATTGACAGAAAAACACAGAATTGTTGAAATTTTTGCAGATTTATTAAAAAAAGAAAAACTGAAATATCACATGGTCCTAAGTATTCAGACCCTTTGCTGTGACACTCATATATTTAACTCAGGTGCTGTCCGATTCTTCTGATCATCCTTGAGATGGTTCTACACCTTCATTTGAGTCCAGCTATGTTTGATTATACTGATTGGACTTGATTAGGAAAGCCACACCCCTGTCTATATAAGACCTTACAGCTCACAGTGCATGTCAGAGCAAATGAGAATCATGAGGTCAAAGGAACTGCCTGAAGAACTCAGAGACAGAATTGTGGCAAGACACAGATCTGGCCAAGGTTACAAAAAAATTCTGCTGCACTTAAGGTTCCTAAGAGCACAGTGGCCTCCATAATCCTTAAATGGAAGACGTTTGGGACAACCAGAACCCTTCCTAGAGTTTGCCATCTGGCCAAACTGAGCTATCGGGGGAGAAGAGCCTTGGTGAGAGAGGTAAAGAAGAACCCAAAGATCACTGTGGCTGAGCTCCAGAGATGCAGTCGGGAAATGGGAGAAAGTTGTAGAAAGTCAACCATCACTGCAGCCCTCCACCAGTCAGGGCTTTATGGCAGAGTGGCCTGACGGAAGCCTCTCCTCAGTGCAAGACACATGAAAGCCTGCATGGAATTTGCTAAAAAAAACACCTGAAGGACTCCAAGATGGTGAGAAATAAGATTCTCTGGTCTGATGAGACCAAGATAGAACTTTTTGGCCTTAATTCTAACCAGTATGTGTGGAGAAAACCAGGCACTGCTCATCACCTGTCCAATACAGTCCCAACAGTGAAGCATAGTGGTGGCAGCATCATGCTGTGGGGGTGTTTTTCAGCTGCAGGAACAGGACGACTGGTTGCAATCGAGGGAAAGATGAATGCGGCCAAGTACAGGGATATCCTAGACGAAAACCTTCTCCAGAGTGCTCAGGACTTCAGACTGCGCCAAAGGTTTACCTTCCAACAAGACAATGACCCTAAGCACACAGCCGTGACTGTTCTTGAATGGCCCAGCCAGAGCCCTGACTTAAACCCAATTGAGCATCTCTGGAGAGACCTAAAAATGTCTGTCCACCAACGTTTACCATCCACTCTGACAGAACTGGAGAGGATCTGCAAGGAGGAATGGCAGAGGATCCCCAAATCCAGGTGTGAAAAACTTGTTGCATCTTTCCCAAAAAGACTCATGGCTGTATTAGATCAAAAGGGTGCTTCTACTAAATACTGAGAAAAGGGTCTGAATACTTAGGACCATGTGATATTTCAGTTTTTCTTTTTCAATAAATCTGCAAAAATGTCAACAATTCTGTGTTTTTCTGTCAATATGTGGTGCTGTGTGTACATTAATGAGGAAAAAAAAATGAACTTAAATGATTTTAGCAAATGGCTGCAATATA
Organism: Lithobates clamitans; assembly: GCA_037952925.1. NCBI lineage: Eukaryota > Metazoa > Chordata > Amphibia > Anura > Ranidae > Lithobates > Lithobates clamitans. The sequence goes on from JBBGZY010000427.1 coordinate 8,747,298, forward strand.
ACAAAGAGTGAAAAATTTAAGGGGGTCTGAATACTTTCTGCCCCCACTGTATATATATAGATATATATATATATAGATATCTATATATATATATAGATTTATCTATATATATATAGATAGATCTATATATATATATATATATATATATATATATAGATATATATACCTATATATATCTATATATATATATATATATATATATATATATATATATATATATATATCTATATATCTATATATAAGTGTAGGAGCAATGGGCGTTAAATGGTACATCTCAGAAGTTTTCTTTCTCTGTTTGTCATCTTTGTTCCATAGGTTTAGTAGACAGGATAAATTATCTCATTGCAAAGTATGTTTATACTGACATATGTATATATATATACTTTATCTATATAATGTGAGTTACAAAACGGATAAACCCTGATGAAGCGTATTCCCATACCGCGAAACATGTCGGAAATCTTGATTTAACACCATACGCTGTGTATATACTTTTAACTGTACATGGTTGGAAAGGTTTTGTGTTTTGTATAAATCCCCTCATGTCTTTTATGCACATATGTGAATAATATTTTTTTCTATATATTCAACTAATGAAATTGTTTTGATACCATATCTTATGAAAGCGTGAGATGTACCATTTAACGTCCATTTCAATTGCTCCTACATCTTTTTAGTCCTCACTTTAGGACAGTAACCCCATATATTATCTTTATATATATATATATATATATATATATATGTATATATACCAGATAGAATTGAATACGTCACAATTTTTCTAGGTATATTTTTTTATAAAGGTGCTATTGACATGAAATTGTCACCACATGTTGGTAACAACCCATTCAATCCATACATACAAAGGAACCAAACAAATAATTTCAGAAATTAAGTTATGTGTGATAAAATGGAATGACACAGGAAAAAAGTATTGAACACGCTAATTTAAATTTATCTCATACTTCGTTCAAAATCCTTTGTTGATAATGATAGCTTCAAAGAACCTCCTGTATGGAGAAACTAATCGCATGCATTGCTCAGGTGTGATTTTGGCCCATTCTTCGACCAACAGTCTTCAAATCTTGAAGGTCCTGTGGGCCTCTTCTATGAACTCTGATCTTTAGTTCTTTCCATAGATTTTCTATTGGATGAAGTCAGGTGATTGGCTGCATCATTCTAGCAGCTTTATTTTCTTTCTTTGAAACCAATAAAGAGTTGGCTTTGAGTTTGGGATCATTGTCTTGCTGAAATGTCCACCCTCGTTTCATTGTCATCATTCTGGTAGATGGCAGCAGATTTTTATCAAGAATGTCTTGGTACATTTTTCCTTTCATGCTTCCTTCAATGATATGAAATTTGCCTGTACTGTATGCTGAAAAACAGGCCCACACCATGATTACCACCTCAAAACTTCACTGTTGGTATGGGGGTGTTTTCGGGTTGATGTGCAGTGCCATTTGATCTCCAAACATGGTGGGTATTATGGCAACCAAAGCGTTCAAATTTGGTCTCATCTAACCAGACTATATTCTCCCAGTATTTCACAGGCTTGTCTAAATGTTGTGCAGCAAACTTTAAACGAGCTTCAACTTGCTTGTTCTTCAGCAATGGAGTCTTGCGTAGTGAGTGTGCATACAGGGCATGGCAGTTGAGTGCTTTACTTATTGTTTTCTTTTAAACAATTGTACCTGCTAATTCCAGGTCTTTCTGAAGCTCTCCACAAGTGGTTCTTGGCTTTTGGATGACTCTTCTGATAATTCTTTTCACTCCTCTGTTAGAAAACCTTTTTATTATGAAATTATGTTCTTTCCACTTCTGGATTATGGCCCCAACAGTGCTCACTGGAACCTTTCAGAAGTTTAGAAATCTTTTTGTAACCAATGCCATCAGTATGTTTTGCAACGATAATAATAACTCTCAAGCCTCTCATCAGCCCCAATTCCTGAGTTTCCACACCTCAGATGAGCCTCAATTCATGCACCTTCACACCTCAGATCACTGCCCCCCTGCACATCTTCCCCACCACTGTACATCTGCCCCACCACTGTACTACCCTGCACATCTGCCCCACCACTGTAACCCCCTGCACATCTGCCCCATCACTAACCCCCTGCACATCTGCCCCACCACTGTACTTCTGCCCCACCACTGTACTACCCTGAACATCTGCCCCACCACTGTACCCCCCTGCTCATCTGCCCCACCACTGTACCCCCTGCTCATCTGCTCCACCACTGTAACCCCCTGCTCATCTGCCCCACCACTGTACCACCCTGCTCATCTGCCCCAACAATGTACCCCCTTTCTCATCTGCCCCACCACTGTACTACCCTGCACATCTGCCCCACCACTGTACTATCCTGCACACCTGCATCACCTCTGTACCCCCCTGCTCATCTGTCCCACCACTGTAACCCCCTGTACATCTGCCCCACTACTATAACCCCCTGCTTTTCTGTCCAACCACTGTAACCCCTGCTCATCTGCCCCACCAGTGTTCCCCTCCATGCACATCTGCTCCACCACTGAACCATCTTCTCATCTGTCCCACCACTTATCTGCTCATCTGCCCCACCACTGTAACCCCCTTTCTCATCTGCCCCACGACTGTACCTCCTGCACATCTGTCCCACCTCTGTTCCCCCTGCTCTTCTGCCCCACCACTGTAACCCCCTGCTCGTGTGTTCCACCGATGTACCTTCTTTCTTCTCTGCACATCTTCACCACCTCTGTACCCCCTGCTCCTCTGCCCCATCGCTGTAACCCCCTGCTCATCTGTCCCACCATTGTACCTCCTTTCTCCACTCCCCCAACACTAAACCCCCCCTGCTCATCTTTCCCACTACTGTAACCCCCTTCTCTTCTGGCCCAACACTGTGTTTACTAATGTTTACTAATGTTTATGTTATCACGATATGCAAGTTTTTTATTCATTTTTCGCATGGTATGTGAACATTAGTTTGTGGCCCCATATTGGAACACTATTTTTGTGCCATCGCGGGTGACCGTGGATGCCAAGTTGCCGTCCTGACCTAGGATCTATTGTGGCTGTTCAAGGAGATATACCCTTTTGACCAGTTGGTCTCAAAGTCTTTGTGACTTGGGTGGCGTAAGCCTCCCCAAGTCAACAGCATCTGGTAAGCCTCCTAATACCCTTGGTGGTGGCCCCTGCATCATTCTAACCTTTCCTGAAAAGCTGTTGGTCTCCAACATCCTTCCAGACTTCCGTGGTTTCTCCAATTTTTTGGACTTATATATTGGTTTTTACCAATTTATGCCTGGACTGCTGCTTATATTTATTATTTATTTCCAGTTGGGTACTCTAATATTTTCATTCACCTTGGTGATTTTCTCTCTAAATTAAGATTGTTTCACTAGTTTTGCACATAATTAATGTATTGCATATTTTGCACAAGATATGATCACACTATATCTATAGGAATTTTTGTATTGTGAATTTTCTCACCAAAATTCTTACTCAATTATATTTTCATTATTTGTAAATTTATATTTCAGGTTTAGACACTGATTTTTACATTTCCAGTTCATTTAGGTTTATAGCGCTACACTTTTTTATTTTACATTTATCGCTTGGGTCTATAGCTGTGTTGGCTGCTGTTTTACCTACACCATACGCAGCGCTGTACTTCTTTTTTTATATTTTTTAATTTTTTTATTGTTGTACAAAGATTAAAGTGTTTGTATAGCCAAAACATTTTGTTATAATTCCTGGGAAGAGTAATGACGTGGTGGGACTGCGCTGGAATAGCCGCCAAACACAGTCCGCATCTGGTGTGAACAGGCCCTAAGGAAGGATTTGAACCTCTGTCAAGTTATTGTTGTAGTGTTCCTGCTAGGTAGAATTACTTTCTCTAATTGTTATGGTGCCCATTGTGACTGAGACAAAAAGTAATAGGATATCTAATATTTTACAGTTGGCACCAGAACAAGAGATGATGGGACTGGGACATCTTTTAATAAGACACTATCGCAAAGCTTTCATAAACCGGAGGCAAATTTTTAAAGCAGTGAATGTGATATTCACTAAATATTCAGTGCAGACCATATTTCCTGGTGCATGTGTTTTCGATTGTTTTACTGCCATAAATATGCTCTTAAGTGTTAGGGCTTGATAAATCTGCTTTTTTGGGCATGATAATTATATTTTTGGGTGATTAAATGTGAACATAAGTATCATATGAGGTTTAGGTGACAGATCCAAATCATTCTTACAAGAGAAAACTCTTGAACATTCTCTTGGTATAGAAATTATTTTGGAAAAATATTGAGTGACACCAAAAAGAACCATTCCGGTTTTCACAAGCTCCAAAACAATTAACCACTCCCAAACTATAAAACTTCAAGGTTTTAATTAAAATGCCTGGAACATTATATACCTAGAAGTAAACACACTTGTAAATCTTTTTATAAGTGCAATTACACTTCTTTGACTGAGCAACTGATAACAGACTTATCTGTTAAGTGACATTCACCATTACTTGAACTGATACTATACATTCTTTAGATGTTTATCTAGTCTGTATATATTATTTTAATTGTTAAAGTCCCTCAGTGACAAACCTAGCATAGTTAACAACCAGGGTGGATACATCTTTATCACAACCCAATCCTGTGATGAAACACTAGGATAAAATAAATACAATAAAATAAAATTAAATTCAAGATTTTAACCACTTGCCGCCTGCATTACAATTACTGTAGCGGGTGGCAGCTGCAGGCACTGCAACATACTGGTACATTGTAGTGCACATACACACTGGGGCGTGCAGTGGTGTGAATCTGACCTCTGTGTTCGGTATATACAGCGGAACACAGAGCTCGGTACCCGGCCGCTGTAAGAGGCCAGGGTATCGTGTAATCCCTATGACCAATCATAGCGAGCACATGATTACATGTAAATGTAATGGTTTCCATTTCTTCCATTCATGACTGCTTGCTTACTATTGTGATGCTGTGATTGGCCCACAGCTATCACATGATACCTGGCACTCTGTACTATATGATTAGCTGTAGCCAATCACAGATCACAATAGTAAGTAAGCTGTCATTAATGAAAGCCATTAATGCCAGTTAAAAATATTGTTTATAACAGTGATCATCACTGTTATAGGCAATAACAGTTTAGAAAAATGGCAGATCACCCCCAGAGTGGTACAGTGCAATATGGTGACAATGAACTACTCTGATGACAGTATGTAAAAAAAAAAAAAATCTTAAATCTATTATGTCACTTTTCTCCTACATGTAAAAATCATAATTTTTTGCTAGAAAATTACTTAGAATTGCTTACCGAGTTTACCACTGCTTTAATTTTGAAGGTTTACTTACGGGGGCCATGGCCACCCATGGCAATTACCATACTGGGCAAATTCATGTTTGTCCTTTAGCTATGCTGTCTGTCTGTATGCTTGGATGCTTGTGATATTCTATACATGTTCATGTTTCTACCATATAATCTCCATACCCTTGGTCACTACAGGTGGACAAGGGCTCCATTTTATTTGTTAATGTTTTTTGTTTATCCTGCACTTTTTGTGTCCTTGGAGATCATTATTGTGAAGGACCCACTAATCATGGGGTACTTTGTCGCAGTAAGTGGGCTTAAGCACCATATAGCAATATGGTGTGACCAAATCCCCATATTTTTTCATAATGTTTTTTGAAAATGTCTAGGTGTTTTAACCACTTGACGACCGCCTCACGCCGATGTACGTCGGCAAAGTGGCACGGACAGGCAAAATCACGTACAGGGTACGTGATTTGCCTTCCGCGGGTGGGGGGTCCGATCGGACCCCCCCCCGGTGCCCGAGGCGGTCGTCGTTTGTCCAGCGGCGATCGGTGATGAGGGGGAGACCATCCGTTCGTGGCCCCCCCCTCGCGATCGCCGCCGGCCAATGAGAATCTTCCTTTGCTGCTGTATGCTAAACAGCAGCAAAGGAAGTGATGTCATCTCCCCTCGGGTCGGTATTTTCCGTTCCGGCCCGAGGAGAGACGACAAGTATGTGAGTGCACAAACACTACACACACAGTAGAACATGCCAGGCACACAAATCACCCCGATCCCCCCCCCCAATCACCCCCCCAATCACCCCCCCCCCCCTGTCACAAACTGACACCAGCAGTTTTTTTTTTTTTTTTTTTCTGATTACTGCATAGTGTCAGTTTGTGACAGTAAATGTGTTAGGGCAGTTAGTATTACCCCCCTTTAGGTCTAGGGTACCCCCCTAACCCCCCCTAATAAAGTTTTAACCCCTTGATCACCCCCTGTCACCAGTGTCACTAAGCGATCATTTTTCTGATCGCTGTATTAGTGTCGCTGGTGACGCTAGTTAGTGAGGTAAATATTTAGGTTCGCCGTCAGCGTTTTATAGCGTCAGGGACCCCCATATACTACCTAATAAATGTTTTAACCCCTTGATTGCCCCCTAGTTAACCCTTTCACCACTGATCACCGTATAACCGTTACGGTTGACGCTGGTTAGTTTGTTTATTTTTTTATAGTGTCAGGGCACCCGCCGTTTATTACCGAATAAAGGTTTAGCCCCCCGATCGCCCGGCGGTGATATGCGTCGCCCCAGGCAGCGTCAGATTAGCGCCAGTACCGCGAACACCCACGCACGCACCGTACACCTCCCTTAGTGGTATAGTATCTGAACGCATCAATATCTGATCCGATCAGATCTATACTAGCGTCCCCAGCAGTTTAGGGTTCCCAAAAACGCAGTGTTAGCGGGATCAGCCCAGATACCCGCTAGCACCTGCGTTTTGCCCCTCCGCCCGGCCCGGCCCGGCCCAGCCCACCCAAGTGCAGTATCGATCAATCACTGTCACTTACAAAACACTAAACGCATAACTGCAGCGTTCGCAGAGTCAGGCCTGATCCCTGCGATCGCTAACAGTTTTTTTGGTAGTATTTTGGTGAACTGGCAAGCACCAGCCCCAGGCGTCAGGTTAGCGCCAGTACCACTAACACCCACGCACGCAGCATACGCCTCTCTTAGTGGTATAGTAACTGAACGGATCAATATCTGATCCGATCAGATCTATACTAGCGTCCCCAGCAGTTTAGGGTTCCCAAAAACGCAGTGTTAGCGGAATCAGCCCAGATACCTGCTAGCACCTGCGTTTTGCCCCTCCGCCCGGCCCAGCCCAGCCCACCCAAGTGCAGTATCGATCGATTACTGACACTTACAAAACACTAAACGCATAACTGCAGCGTTCGCAGAGTCAGGCCTGATCCCTGCGATCGCTAACAGTTTTTTTGGTAGTATTTTGGTGAACTGGCAAGCACCAGCCCCAGGCAGCGTCAGATTAGCGCCAGTACCGCTAACACCCACGCACACACCGTACACCTCCCTTAGTGGTATAGTATCTGATCGCATCAATATCTGATCCGATCATATCTATACTAGCGTCACCAGCAGTTTAGGGTTCCCAAAAACGCAGTGTTAGCGGGATCAGCCCAGATACCTGCTAGCACCTGCGTTTTGCCCCTCCGCCCGGCCCAGCCCACCCAAGTGCAGTATCGATCGATCACTGTCACTTACAAAACACTAAACGCATAACTGCAGCGTTCGCAGAGTCAGGCCTGATCCCTGCGATCGCTAACAGTTTTTTGGTAGCGTTTTGGTGAACTGGCAAGCGCCAGCGGCCTAGTACACCCCGGTCGTAGTCAAACCAGCACTGCAGTAACACTTGGTGACGTGGCGAGTCCCATAAGTGCAGTTCAAGCTGGTGAGGTGGCAAGCACAAGTAGTGTCCCGCTGCCACCAAAAAGACAAACACAGGCCCGTCGTGCCCATAGTGCCCTTCCTGCTGCATTCGCCAATCCTAATTGGGAACCCACCGCTTCTGCAGCGCCCGTACTTCCCCCATTCACATCCCCAACCAAATGCAGTCGGCTGCATGAGAGGCATTTTTATGTCCTCCCAAGTACCCCTACCCAACGAACCCCCCAAAAAAGATGTCGTGTCTGCAGCAAGCGCGGATATAGGCGTGACGCCCGCTATTATTGTCCCTCCTGTCCTGACAATCCTGGTCTTTGCATTGGTGAATGTTTTGAACGCTACCATGCACTAGTTGAGTATTAGCGTAGGGTACAGCATTGCACAGGCTAGGCGCACTTTCACAGGGTCTCCCAAGATGCCATCGCATTTTGAGAGACCCGAACCTGGAACCGGTTACCGTTATAAAAGTTAGTTACAAAAAAAGTGTAAAAAAAAAAAAAAAAATATGAAATAAAAAAAAATAGTTGTTGTTTTATTGTTCTCTCTCTCTCTTTTCTCTCTCTCTATTGTTCTGCTCTTTTTTACTGTATTCTATTCTGCAATGTTTTATTGTTATTGTTATTGTTATTGTTATTGTTATTATGTTTTATCATGTTTGTTTTTCAGGTGTGTAATTATTTACACTTTACTGTGCTTTATTGTTAACCATTGTTAACCATTTTTTTGTCTTCAGGTACGCCATTCACGACTTTGAGTGGTTATACCAGAATGATGCCTGCAGGTTTAGGTATCATCTTGGTATCATTCTTTTCAGCCAGCGGTCGGCTTTCATGTAAAAGCAATCCTAGCGGCTAATTAGCCTCTAGACTGCTTTTACAAGCCGTGGGAGGGAATGCCCCCCACCGTCTTCCGTGTTTTTCTCTGGCTCTCCTGTCTCAACAGGGAACCTGAGAATGCAGCCGGTGATTCAGCCAGCTGACAATAGAGCTGATCAGAGACCAGAGTGGCTCCAAACATCTCTATGGCCTAAGAAACCGGAAGCTACGAGTATTTCATGACTTAGATTTCGCCGGATGTAAATAGCGCCATTGGGAAATTGGGGAAGCATTTTATCACACCGATCTTGGTGTGGTCAGATGCTTTGAGGGCAGAGGAGAGATCTAGGGTCTAATAGACCACAATTTTTTCAAAAAAGAGTACCTGTCACTACCTATTGCTATCATAGGGGATATTTACATTCCCCGAGATAACAATAAAAATGATTAAAAAAAAAAATATGAAAGGAACAGTTTAAAAGTAAGATTAAAAAAGCAAAAAAATAATAAAGAAAAAAAAAACAAAAAAAAAAAACACCCCTGTCGCCCCCTGCTCTCGCGCTAAGGCAAACGCAAGCGGCGGTCTGTCGTCAAACGTAAACAGCAATTGCACCATGCATGTGAGGTATCACCGCGAAGGCCAGATCGAGTGCAGTAATTTTTCCAGTAGACCTCCTCTGTAAATCTAAAGTGGTAACCTGTAAAGGCTTTTGAAGGCTTTTAAACATGTATTTATTTTGTTGCCACTGCACGTTTGTGCGCAATTTTAAAGCATGTCATGTTTGGTATCCATGTACTCGGCCTAAGATCATCTTTTTTATTTCATCAAACATTTGGGCAATATAGTGTGTTTTAGTGCATTAAAATTAAAAAAAGTGTGTTTTTTCCCCAAAAAATGCGTTTGAAAAATCGCTGCGCAATTACTGTGTGAAAAAAAAAAATGAAACACCCACCATTTTAATCTGTAGGGCATTTGCTTTAAAAAAATATATAATGTTTGGGGGTTCAAAGTAATTTTTTTGCAAAAAAAAAAAACTTTTTCATGTAAACAATAAGTGTCAGAAAGGGCTTTGTCTTCAAGTGGTTAGAAAAGTGGGTGATGTGTGACATAAGCTTCTAAATGTTGTGCATAAAATGCCAGGACAGTTCAAAACCCCCCCAAATGACCCCATTTTGGAAAGTAGACACCCCAAGCTATTTGCTGAGAGGCATGTCGAGTCCATGGAATATTTTATATTGCGACACAAGTTGCGGGAAAGAGACAAATTTTTTTTTTTTTTTTTGCACAAAGTTGTCACTAAATGATATATTGCTCAAACATGCCATGGAAATATGTGAAATTACACCCCAAAATACATTCTGCTGCTTCTCCTGAGTACGGGGATACCACATGTGTGAGACTTTTTGGGAGCCTAGCCGCGTACGGGACCCCGAAAACCAAGCACCGCCTTCAGGCTTTCTAAGGGCGTGAATTTTTGATTTCACTCTTCACTGCCTATCACAGTTTCGGAGGCCATGGAATGCCCAGGTGGCACAAAACCCCCCCAAATGACCCCATTTTGGAAAGTAGACACCCCAAGCTATTTGCTGAGAGGTATAGTGAGTATTTTGCAGACCTCACTTTTTGTCACAAAGTTTTGAAAATTGAAAAAAGAAAAAAAAAAATGTTTTTTCTTGTCTTTCTTCATTTTCAAAAACAAATGAGAGCTGCAAAATACTCACCATGCCTCTCAGCAAATAGCTTGGGGTGTCTACTTTCCAAAATGGGGTCATTTGGGGGGGTTTTGTGCCACCTGGGCATTCCATGGCCTCCGAAACTGTGATAGGCAGTAAAGAGTGAAATCAAAAATTTTTACCCTTAGAAATCCTGAAGGCAGTGATTGGTTTTCGGGGTCCAGTACGCGGCTAGGCTCCCAAAAAGTCCCACACATGTGGTATCCCCATACTCAGGAGAAGCAGCTAAATGTATTTTGGGGTGCAATTCCACATATGCCCATGGCCTGTGTGAGCAATATATCATTTAGTTACAACTTTATGAAAAAAAAAAAAAAAAAAAGGGTCACTTTCCCGCAACTTGTGTCAAAATATAAAATATTCCATGGACTCAATATGCCTCTCAGCAAATAGCTTGGGGTGTCTACTTTCCAAAATGGGGTCATTTTGGGGGGTTTTGTGCCATCTTGGCATTCCATGGCCTCCGAAACTGTGATAGGCAGTGAAGAGTGAAAGCAAAAATTTACACCCTTAGAAATCCTGAAGGCGGTGATTGGTTTTCGGGGCCCCGTACGCGGCTAGGCTCCCAAAAAGTCCCACACATGTTGTATCCCCATACTCAGGAGAAGCAGCAGAATGTATTTTGGGGTGCAATTCCACATAGGCCCATGGCCTGTGTGAGCAATATATCATTTAGTGACGACTTTTTGTAAATATTTTTTTTTTTTTTTTTTTTGTCATTTTTCAATCACTTGGGACAAAAAAAATAAATATTCATTGGGTTCAACATGCCTCTCAGCAATTTCCTTGGGGTGTCTACTTTCCAAAATGGGGTCATTTGGGGGGGTTTTGTACTGCCCTGCCATTTTAGCACCTCAAGAAATGACATAGGCAGTCATAAACTAAAAGCTGTGTAAATTCCAGAAAATGTACCCTAGTTTGTAGACGCTATAACTTTTGCGCAAACCAATAAATATACGCTTATTGACATTTTTTTTACCAAAGACATGTGGCCGAATACATTTTGGCCTAAATGTATGACTAAAATTTAGTTTATTGGATTTTTTTTATAACAAAAAGTAGAAAATATCATTTTTTTTCAAAATTTTCGGTCTTTTTCCGTTTATAGCGCAAAAAATAAAAACCGCAGAGGTGATCAAATACCATCAAAAGAAAGCTCTATTTGTGGGAAGAAAAGGACGCAAATTTCGTTTGGGTACAGCATTGCATGACCGCGCAATTAGCAGTTAAAGCGACGCAGTGCCAAATTGGAAAAAGACCTCTGGTCCTTAGGCAGCATAATGGTCCGGGGCTCAAGTGGTTAAATAAGCCTTGATGGAGGTAAATGTCTTTTTTGCATGTGTGCGCTGTAATATTTTGTTTTCTTGGAGATCATTATTATTCCCTATCATTCTTTAACCTTGGGTTGCTGTCTTTCTATGCCATATAGATAATTTTTTACTCCATACTCAGAGGACTGTGCTCACTCGCCTGCCTGGGTAAGCTACCCATATTTCACCCCTGCAAGTTACTTTAGATACTGTTCATACTTACTCTTATAACGACTGATACCAGATTACATTTCTCCATATATATTTTTTACCACTTAAAGTGGTTGTATATCCTATTTTTACATTTTTACCTACAGGTAAGCCTATCATAAGGCTTACCTGTAGGTAAAATGAATATCTCCTAAACCTGTGTGAATTAGGAAATATTCCCCTTGCATGCAGCCGCTGATGTCAGCGGCGCATGCGCTCTGAAGGTCCGGCGGATGCTGCCAGACCTTGCCGGAAAGAAGAGTGATGTCATTGCGGCTCCGACCATTTACAGCACTGGAGCCGCAAACCCGAAAGACACGCCGAGAGGAAAATGTCAGCTTCCTCAGCGGTGACCGGGATCTGATGCCGATGTCTCGATCAAAGGTAAGTATTTCATAATGAGCTAGTATGCGGTGCATACTAGCTCATTATGCCTTTGCCTTACAGGTTTGATATTTTATTTTATTTTTTGCGCAGATATACACTTTAAGCCGGCCATAGACAGTTTGACTTTCAGACGATTTAGCAGGGACAGCCAGACAGCAAAATGATTCTTAATAGGAAGCTACAGTAGATAAATTTTCCTTAGTCTCAAATGCCTCTTGCGACTTTGAGCCGTCTACTCAGACACAAAAATGTAAAGACCTTTTGACAGAACACAATTTAGTTGATGATTGGAAGGAACTAAACCCCAGTTTTAGGGACTACACATACTATTCCACAGCCCGCAATAGCTTAACGTGCATCAGCCACTTTTGTGTGCACCAATCTTTCTACCAAAATATCCTTAACCTTAGGATCTTATCCAGCCCATGGTTTGATCACTCCCCACTCCCTTCGACTGCAAATCTATGACTCCAACTGCAAGGAATTACACTTTGCGTTAAAACTATTGCCTTCTATCTTTTAAAGACAAAGCTGAGGTGATCCATGCTTCCCTCTCTGCATGCCTCAATGAAAATGCTAACTCAGCTTCACCTCACTATTTTCCCACTTAACACAATTAGTAACACAATTTAAAGCCACATAATCTGCATCCTTACAGAAGCAAACACAAACTAAACGTAATCTTCTCCTTAATGACGGAGCTGGAAAACAACTGCGATGGTCCAGGAGGAAATTCTACGACTGTGCTAACAAACCAGGGCCCATGTTAGCAACTGTTCTCAATGCCTGTATATGAGAAACTAGACCTAATAAATTATGCTTACCAATCAATATAATTACAGCTAACCCATCCACAGTTTTAGACAAATTCACATCTACCCTATGTATGATATACAAGCCCTCAAACTCTTTCCGTCAAGTTTTGTCAGAAACCTCTTTCAAAATATTACTCTCCCCACTATATTATTATTATTATTATTATTATTATTATTATTATGCAGGATTTATATAGCGCCAACAGTTTTCGCAGTGCTTTACAATATAAAAGGAGACAATACAGTAACAATACAATTCAATACAAGAGGGTTAGAAGGGCCCTGCTCCTGGGAGCTTACAATCTAATAGGGAGGGGCTGCTGGAACAAAAGTTAATAACTGTGAGGGATGAACTGATGGAAGATTTGGTTATTAGCTGAAGGCAGGATAGGCTATATCGCAGTCTACGATGGAGGCTGAAATCACTACCTTAGAGGTCCTCAGGGCAATCAAACACAATAAATGCCTGGCCATGATAGCTTCTTGGACTCATATTATAAAAAGTTTTTAGATCTCCTCATCCCTCATCTGACCATTCTGTTAAACCACTTGCGTACACATTTGGACCCTTCTTTATTGTCAGCACATAGAGCGATGCTCCGTCACTGACTTTGAGCTGCAGGAGAACCATGGCCTAGAGAACCCTGTGCTATAATGTGTTCTTAAGTTATCCAGAGCTGGCAGTGGTCACTAATTGTCTGTGGCTTCTTATGCAAGTTAGTCCAGGGAGGCGGACTGTCTAAGGAGGTCATTGTTATGATAATAGGACTAGCTCTACTATGTAGGGTGACCTATGTCTGAGATAATAGGAATAGCCCTTATCTATCTTATCTGATGGTTTGCTATATAAATTCAGTGTGTTTCTAAAAATAAAGCAGTTCATTTTCTGGTGTACTCCAAGACTGGTGTTGTCTGGTCCTTGGGGTTTTCTATAGCCAGATCCATTGGTCTTGTGTTTCAGGACTTGGGAAGCAGCTTCTTGGCGAAAATACCCAACAGGGTATCCGGAGTCTGTCACATTTTGTTGGCAGCAGTGGGATGCTTTCTTGTGCCTGGAACATCCAAACCACCAATGGCCCACCTTGTCGAATGGATCTTTGCTACTCCAGCCTTAAGCGAAGCACACTCAAGGATCTGCTGGAATCAAGGGGACAGAACGCCAGCAAGTCAAAGGCAACTCTAATTGCCAAGTTGATGGAGAGTGACCAGGCCAGCGTCCGAAGCAGAGGGCCAGCTATGGAGGGGTCCAGGATGGCGGAGCTCCAGCGAGAGATCCAGTGGCCGCTGTCGCTATACAGCACCACTCCCCTCCAAAGAGGTGATCACCCAGATAATTGCAGAGACTACACATCTGAAAATGCTTGAGGTTCAGAAGATCGGGGGTACTGCACCTGCAGAACGGGGTAGCCGCAAGAAACTTCCCTACGCAGCTTTTCGACCCTTCCAGGATGGGGTGGAGGAAATCAACTGGTACCTTCATGTCTTCAAGACCCAGTGCGATCTCCAGGAATTTGACGAAGTTGACTGGGTCACCATCCTCATCAGTAAGCTGTCTAGTGCAGCACTGGATGCTTTTGAAGCCATACCTGGTGAAGACAAAAAAGACTATGAGCGAGTCAAGGAGCGACTGCTGGCAAGATACGCAATCACCCCCAAAGCTCATAGGTCCAAATTTTGCAGCCTACAACAGAAAGAGGGCCAGCCCTATACGGAATGGGCTCATCAGATGTCCCGATCGGTAGATGCATGGTTCTCCGGCTGTCAGGCAACTACCTTAGCGGATGCTGCCCAACTGATCCTACTGAAACCGTTTTACAACCGAGCCCTTAGTGAAGTTCGCCATTGGGTCCAAGGCCAAAAGCCCTTGACGGTAGACATAACATCGGAACTAGCCGACCAGTATATGGATTACTGGAGATCCCACCAACCGGAGCCTCGCGGCATCTCCAGACCACCGCCAGCACCTGCCCATATCCAGCCATCCTCCCAGAAGTCAGTTGCCCCACCCTGTAATGGCCGACCGGCTATACCCATCAAGAAGACTGGGCCTCGCTGTTATGGGTGTAATCAAATGGGACACCAACGAGCTAACTGTCCTCGAAATGTCAACATCACTTCATGGAACCGTGCTGCCCCTGGCCTAGCCCGAGCGGCTGCTCATTACTTGGAACCCGCCCCACCATCTATCTCAACTGGCTGGGGTGAAGAGGAATTTGGGCTACTCCATGAGGTGAACCCGATGCAAGCTGCTGCCGATGACAATCGTAGGCATCACCAACATGCTGTATGGGTGAATGGGCAACCCGCCCAAGGACTCAGAGACAGCGGAGCTACTATTACTTTGGTGCAGCCCAGGATGGTTACAAGGACTGGGAAAACCGGGAGGTCCATATCTGTATGAGTGTCTGGAGGCAAAGTTTTACACATACCTACGGCCCAAGTGCATATGGATTGGGGCTCGGGATACAGAGACATGGAAGTTGGAGTTATGAGAGATATACCCGCAGATGTTCTACTTGGAAATGATTTGGGACATCTTTCTTCATCTTCCCATGTGGATTTATTCCCAGAAGCCTTCCCTGTGACCATCCGACAGCAAGCAAGGTGAGCGAAGAAGGCACTCGATGATGGGACCCAGGTGAGGCCTAACTTCCCTAACCCTGACCAGACTGTACCACCCTTTACTTGGGCTACCCCGACTGACTTTACCCGTGAACTACTATCTGACTCAACATTAGCTAATTACCGGGAGAGGGCAGGGATGGACCCCGGGGGATTAGAAAGGGAATGGATAGAGTGGGATCAGGAATTACTTTATCAGGTGACCGAAGGGAAGCGATCACATCCAGTGCCCAAGCGACAGCTGGTCGTGCCACAGAAATATTGGCACAACCTGCTTAGCATCGGACATGACATTTCCCTAGCTGGTCACTTTGGAGTGACCAAAACTGTTCACCGTTTGACTCAGCTATTCTTCTGGCCAGGGATAACTTGGGGTATTAGACAGTATTGCCCTACCTGTGATACTTGTCAGCGTGTGGGAAAGAAGGGCGACCGATCTAAAGCTCCTTTGTACTCCCTACCAATCATAGCTGAGCCTTTTAGCCAGATAGCCATAGACCTGGTAGGACCATTCCCCCGACCCAGTTCCTCTGGGAAGAGATATATCTTGATGGTGGTGGATTATACTACTTGTTACCCAGAGGCAGTTTCTCTGACAAAACATCAATGCAGAGATAATAGTGGAGGCCCTGCTCTGAATCTTTGCCAGGGTAGGTTTCCCTCAGGAGATTATCTCAGACCAAGGGACTCAGTTTACTGCGGACTTCAACCCAGCAGTTGTAGAAGCTCTGTGGAATTAAGCCTATACACAGCTCTCCCTACCACCCCCCCACTAATGGACTATGTGAGCGGTTCAATGGAACGCTAAAGCAATTGCTGCGGACGTTCGCAACTTCTCACTGGGATTGGGAGAAATTTCTGCCATACCTTGTATGGGAGACGGGTGAGGGGGCCACTAGATCTACTTAGAGCCCATTGGGAAGGAGGTGTAGGGGCTGAAGAGACCTCTGTGGTAGAGTACGTTCTAGTGCTCAGGGACCAACTAAAGGAACTCACGGACACCGTACGGGAGAACCTTCAGACCTCACAGGGGCGGCAGAAGAGGTGGTATGATCGTACTGCCCAGAATTGCACCTTGGATGTAGGGCAGAATGCCCTTGCTCTCAAGCCTACCAAGTCGGACAAATTACAGGTCTCTTGGCAGGGACCCTACAAGGTAGGGCAGCAAATATTTGACACTACCTACCTGGTAGCTAAGTGCTCAGGTGAAAGAGTCCGGTGGACCTTCCATGTGAACATGCTCAAAGCGTACCAAGAGAGGCCTGAGTGGATAGCTGCCATATGTGCTCCAGCCGGGGAAGATTCAGAGAACCTTCCCCTGCCAGGGATATTGTGAGAGATAGGGACAGAGCAGGTGTAGAGACAGTGAGGTTAGACGGGTAGCTAGGGCCGGAGCAGCAGTTCCAGGCCGGGCTGGTCGTTAGACAGCATCAGGAAATATTTTCCACTGAGTGGAAACCCCGGGACAGCCACCTATCCAGCAGGCGGCTTACCGGGTACAGAGTCAGTGAGAAAGGCTGTGAGGCAGGAGATAAAGGACATGCTTGATTTAGGAGTCATCGAGCCCTCCAACAGCTCCTGGGCATCCCCAGTAGTGTTAGTGCCAAAGCGGGATGGTACTACATGCTTCTGCATAGATTACCGCTGACTAAACGTTTACACAACGACCTACCCCTTTCCCCCGGGTCGATGAACTGTTAGCCTGCATCACCCGAGGTAATTTCCTAACTACCCATGACCTATGCAAAGGGTACTGGCAGATTGGATGGACCCAGAATCTGTTTTTAAGTCAGCATTCATCACCCCCTTTGGCTTGTACCAGTCTAAGGTCATGCCATTTGGAATGAAAAATGCTCTGGCGACGTTCCAGAGGATGGTAGATCAACTCCTCAATGGCCTTCAGGATTATGCCTGTGCATACCTGGATGATATTGCGATCTACAGCGATACCTGGGAGGAACATCTGCTCCACCTGGGTACTGTGTTAGACCGCATCAGGACTGCGGGACTAACATTAAAGCCAGAGAAATGTAGCATAGGGATGTCCGAGGTTCAGTACCTCGGGCATTGGGTAGGCCGTGGGCAACAGTGTCCTGAACCAGCTAAAGTAGAGGCCGTTGCCAACTGGCCCACCCCCCGGACGAAAACCCATGTCTTGGCATTCCTAGGCACTGCAGGATACTATAGGAGGTTTGTTCCCGATTATAGCATGATAGCTAAACCCCTGACTGACTTGACCAGAAAGAATCTTCTCTGTCAGGTCCTGTGGTCCCCAGAGTGTGAAAATTCTTTGGTTTCTGCCCCAGTTTTGGCTGCTCCTGACCCAAACAAACGTTTTTGTGCACATATAGATGTATGTTTGGGGCAGTGCTAAGCCAGTTGGGAGCCGACGGTAGTGAGCACCCTGTTGACATCAGTCTCAACCACCAACCTGGGACGTGGGGTATGCAGCAATAGAAAAAGAATGTTTGGCGCTGGTGTGGGCCTTAAAAAGACTTTAGTCGTATCTCTATGGACGATCCCTTACATGCTCACAGACCACAAAGCTTTGATCTGGTTAAATCGAGTATTCGGTGACAACCGATTATTGAGATGGAGTCTTGCCTTGCAGCCCTACAACTTTACTGTGCAGTACAGACCGGGCTGACAAAATGGCAACGCAGATGGACTTTCGCAGCAAACTGAACTTTGTACTATAGTTACATACTTACATAGTAGGTGAGGTTGAAAAAAGACACAAGTCCATCAAGTCCAACCTATGTGTGTGATTATATGTCAATATTACATTGTATATCCCTGTATCTTGCAGTCGTTCAGGTGCTTATCTAATCTTATCTAATTTTTGAAACTATCAATGCCCCCCCCCGCTGAGACCACCACCTGTGGAAGGGAATTCCACATCCTTGCTGCTCTTACAGTAAAGAACCCTCTACGTAGTTTAAAGTGGAGTTCCACCCAAAAAAAAAAAATGTCATTAATGTGCATGAAATAAATTTTAAAAAAAACATTTGAAGAAAATTTTTTTTTACTTACCTTTTTATGCCTGTTGCTATGTGGTCCCTCGAAATCTGCCTCCTTCATCTCCTAGGCTCCTGACGTCACTTCCCTCGGCGCCTCCTCTCACAACTGCTCCTGGGAGATGTGTGTCATAATTTCCCAGGAGGCAGTGGGCAGCGCCGAGGGCTAGGTTGCCATAACAACGGGGCGGGCACTTCCTACGACGCTGCCCAGTGTTATGGCAACCTGTATACTTTACAGCGCCGCTACGGCGCATTACTGCGCATGTGCGAGAACGGGGGTGCATGCTGGTCGCTCAGCTGCACCATGTCCCGTAAGATAGTGCTTGTGAGCTTCACATGCCCACAAGCAATATGGAAAATGCCAGCAAGGCAGAATAAAAGTTATATTAGTATGGGAAATTGGCAATCGAGTGGCGATCTATATGAAACACGTGATTAATATAACTAATGCCCCGTACACACGGTCGGACTTTGTTCGGACATTCCGACATCAAAATCCTAGGATTTTTTCCGACGGATGTTGGCTCAAACTTGTCTTGCATACACACAGTCACACAAAGTTGTCGGAAAATCTGATCGTTCTGAATGCGGTGACGTAAAACACGTACGTCGGGACTATAAACGGGGCAGTGGCCAATAGCTTTCATCTCTTTATTTATTCTGAGCATGCGTGGCACTTTGTCCGTCGGCTTTGTGTACACACGATCGGAATTTCCGACAACGGATTTTGTTGTCGGAAAATTTTATCTCCTGCTCTCCAACTTTGTGTGTCGGAAAATCCGATGGAAAATGTCCGATGGAGCCCACACACGGTTGGAATTTCCGACAACACGCTCCGATCGGACATTTTCCATTGGAAAATCCGACCTTGTGTACGGGGCATGAGTATTAAAAAAACGATATTCATGGAAAAAAAAAATTAAACTGTGGGAACTCCGCTTTGAGGTTAAACCTCTTTTCTTCTAATTTTAATGAGTGGCCACGTGTCTTGTTAAACTCCCTTCCGCGAAAAAGTTTTATCCCTATTGTGGGGTCACTAGTATGGTATTTATAAACTGAAATCATATTCCCTCTCAAGCGTCTCTTCTCCAGAGAGAATAAGTTCAGTGCTCGCAACCTTTCCTCATAACTAATATCCTCTAGACCCTTTATTAGCTTAGTTGCCCTTCTTTGTACTTGCTCCATTTCCACTACATCCTTCCTGAGGACTGGTGCCCAGAACTGGACAGCATACTCTAGGTGCGGCCGGACCAGAGTCTTGTATAGCGGGAGAATTATCATTTTATCTCTGGAGTTGATCCCCTTTTAAATGCATGCCAATATTCTGTTTGCTTTGTTAGCAGCAGCTTGGCATTGCATGCCATTTCTCAGCCTGTCATCTACTAGGACCCCCAGGTCCTTTTCCATCCTAGATTCCCCCAGAGACTCTCCCCCCAGTGTATAGATTGCATTTATATTTTTGCCACCCAAATGCATTATTTTACATTTTTCTACATTAAACCTCATTTGCCATGTAGTTGCCCACCCCATTAATTTGTTCAGATCTTTTTGCAAGGTTTCCACATCCTGCGGAGAAGTTATTGCCCTGCTTAGCTTAGAATCGAGATTGAACTGTTTATCCCATCCTCCAGGTCGATTTATGAACAAAATAAATAGGATTGGTCCCAGCACAGAACCCTGGGGGACCCCACTACCCACCTCTGACCATTTCGAGTACTTCCCATTTACCAACCTCTGAACTCGCCCTTGTAGCCAGTTTTCAATCCATGTACTCACCCTATGGTCCATGCCAACGACCTCATTTTGTACAATAAACGTTTATGGGGAACGTGTCAAATTCTTTTTTCAAAATCCAGATACACTACGTCTATGGGCCTTCCTTTACCTAGATGGCATCTCAGCTCCTCATAGAAGGTTAATAGATTGGTTTGGCAAGAATGATTCTTCATGAATCTATGCTGATTACTGCTAATGATACCATTCTCGTTACTAAAATCTTGTATATAGTCCCTTATCATCCCCTCCAAGAGTTTACATACTATTGATGTTAGGCTAACTGGTCTGTAATACCCAGGGATGTATTTTGGGCCCTTTTTAAATATTGGTGCTTCACTGGCTTTTCTTCAATCACCTGGTACCATTCCAGTCAGTAGACTGTCAGTAAAAATTAGGAACAATGGTCTGGCAATAACTTAACTGAGTTCCCTAAATACCCTCGGATGCAAGCCATCTGGTCCTGGTGATTTATTAATGTCAAGTTTCCCAAGTCTAATTTTAATTCTGTCCTCTGTTAACCATAGAGGTGCTTCCTGTGATGTGTCATAGGGATTAACACTGCAGTTTCGGTTACTGAAGCCCCCCAATTCCCTCGTGAAGACTGAGGAGAAGAATAAATTCAATACCTTCGCCATCTCCCCATCCTTTGTAACCAGATGTCCTTCCTCATTCTTTATGGGGATAATATGGTCGGTCCTCCCTTTTTTTACTGTTTACATACTTAAAGCAGAGTTCTGCTTAAAAAAATAAATAAAAATCAGCAGCTACAAATACTGCAGCTGCTGACTTTTAATAATCGGACACTTACCTGTCCAGGGATCCAGGGACGCGGGGGAATGAAGCCCCGCTCGTCTTCCCCTCCTCTCTGCAGCGCCGGCATTGTAACTGTGGGCACCCTGCTGTGACTTCGCAGCCGGGCAACCACTGCGAATGCCCAAACCGCGGAGCACGTTGTGACTGGCCGGGCAGTCATCTGGGACCTGTGACGTGTCCCAGATGATTGCCGAGAGGGAGGGGGGAGAGGTGATTTCCCTTCCGGTGCTGTGGTGCTGAGGAAGTGGAAGCTGGGACCTTCTAAAAAGAGGGTAGTGGCCCCCCCCCCCCAAAAAAAATGACATGCCAAATGTGGCATGTCAGGGGGTCACCTCCCTTAAAGCGGAAGTTCCATTTTTTGGGTGGAACTCCGCTTTAAAGAATTTCTTGGATTTTTTTTTTGCTCTCCTCCCCTGTGTGTCTTTCGTGTTCTAGCTTAGCCTCCCTAATTGCACCCTTACATTTCTTGTTGCATTCTTTATAAAGTCTGAATGCTGATGATCCCTCAACCTTGTATTTTTTGAAGGCCTTCTCCTTTGCTTTTATATGCATTTTTACATTGGAGTTAAACCATTCGGGACTTTTGTTCGCTCTTTTAAATTTATTATCCAATGGGATGCATTGGCTAATGCCCTTATTTAATATGCTCTTAAAGCAAACCCATCTCTCCTCTGTGTTCTTTGTTACTAAGATTTTATCCCAATTTTATCCCATTCATGCCTGTTACAACCTCTTGTTTTCAACTCTGTTAGTTGTCAACTCACACTTAGTCCAGTTCCACTTGGTCTTAGTTCCAGCAAGCTCAGAGATGAGCAGGCTCACAATGAGTTCTACAGAAGGTTATATAGGCCTCAAGCACCTGTGACCAATTAACCACTCCCCCCAATTAGTAGCCCGAAGGAAGAAAGAATACTTCCCGGACATCCCCAAGCTGACCCATATTGGATCTAGCTTGGTCTGCTGGACTATGGAACGGGGTTGAGTATTGTCACGGACTTTGGACTGCAGGAGAACCATGGCCTGGAGAACTCTGCGTTATAATGTGTTCTTAAGTTATCCAGAGCTGGTCACTAATTGCTTGTGGCTTCTTATGCAAGTTAGTCTGGGGAGCTGGACAGTCTAAGGAGGTCATTCTTATGCTAATAGGACTGGCTCTACTGTGTAAGGTGACCTTTGTCTGAGATAAAGGGAGTAGCCCTTATCTGATGGTTTGCTGTATAAATTCAGTTTGTTTCTAAAAATAAAGCAGTTAATTTCTGGTGTACTCCAAGACTGGTGTTGTCTGGTCCGTGGGGTTTTCTATAGCCAGATCCATTGGTCTCATGTTCCAAGACTTGGAAAGCAGCATCTTGGCAGCAATACCCAACAGGTTGTCCGGAGCCCGTCACACTCCCAAAATCAGACAAAGACTTCTTTGATCCTGACAACTTCACTGTTGAACATGGTCATCAACACCTTTTTACATATTTTAATTCACAAATATCAGCTGGGCTTTGTCCCATTTAGGCAAACACCAGATAACACCCGCAAAGTTATTCATTTAATTCACCTGATTTCTGGTATGGTGCTTGGTCTTGATATCGATGGAATTATACAGTATGCATTATGTATTGGATAAATGGGGCTTCCAAGCTTACTTTTTATCCTGGTTGAAATCATTGTATCACCAACCCTCAGCCTCAGTATGCTATCTCTCTCACCAATCCACATATTTTTTAAATCCATAGAGGCACACGTCACGGGTGCCCTATCTCCCCTATTCTATTTATCTTAGCTCTGGAACCCCTGGTGTGTCTCATAAGATTTAACCTGCACATTCGGGAATTGACCTGGGCCCTAACTCATTCAAAATTAAGCTCGTTTGCTGACGGCTTACTCTTCACTTTAACTCAACCTCATACAACTCTACCTAACTTATTCTCCACAAAATGGGGTGGTCAGTGACTGGCTTCTCATAGATATAATGCCACATCCTAAAATATCAAATAAAAAATGAGTATCCCCAAAATGGACTTTAAAGGCAATGATATCTATACAAATAGTATTAGACATAATTGGAATGTAACAGAATTATTTATTTAGCGGTTAAGACAACAAATGGATATTTGTAATGTATGTTATTCTCCATACTTAAACAATTCTTGAAAAATGTATTAAATGAAAATAAATCTTAGGCCTCAACATCTCCCTCCCTGATGCTACTGTGTCCTCTTTGAGACAAGAGTTCAGTTTAACTTGGTCCACTTTTAACCTTGATTACTTAGGTATTCACCTTTCTCCGCCTTTACCATACTCTTTATACAGCCAACTACACTACCACCTTGCACAAATTGAAAACAATTATCTTCACCTAGTCCCACCACCCATGTATCATCATGGATAGGGAAAATAAATGCCATCAAAATGACAGTCTTACCAAAACTCCTTTTGTCTATTTGACACAATCCCTGTTCCAATTCCATCTTACGCCCTAAAATATTTTCAAAGCCGAGTCTTGCACCACACACAATGTTCTCTCACAAACTGCAGGGTGGTCTTGGAGTTCCCAGCTTTATCAAGTATTTCATGGCCCATATCACCATAAAAATAGCCCCAAAATTTTTTACTCCATGTGGCATCCTTGGTTGGATGTGCCGGGCCTTGCATCAGTTAGCAATGGACAGAATTCTCCAGGGTTAGCCCCCCTATATGGGTAGCATCCTATCCCCTAGTAGGTTGACCAGTTCAGGGTTTTTTTCCTTTTTTCTTTTTAATGTTATATGGTCACTATATTGTCTTTACAGAATTGTCAGGTACGTTTGCTTTCTTCAAGTCAATGTCTATTGGGACATGTTTATCATTTTCTATATTGTTTATGTCTCCAGTTTTTTTTTTGTAATGATGGTACATGCCTCACTCGTCTGTATGATTATATCATTGCTTACTTTTTATTCCCTGTACCTGCTGATTTATTCAATAAAGCTTTTTCTTGATAAAAAAAAAAGTATTTCTCCCCCAAACTCCCCCAATAACCTCTCTACTATAAGTGCTTGAAACAAGATCCCCTTGTTGGTGGACATAAAGACATTTTGTTGTTCACCTGTCTCCATCTGATCCCTTCCATGGCTCCAATATAGATGCAAACCTCCATGAGAACGAATCCGTCGGACAATCCGACCGTGTGTGGGCTTCATCGGACTTCCGACAGACCTTTTCGGTCGAAAATCAGACGGACATTAGATTTGAAACATGTTTCAAATCTTTCCGACGGATTTGGGTCCGGTTGAAAAATCCGTTCGTCTGTATGCTAGTCCGACAGGCGAAAACCGACGCTAGGGCGGCTATTGGCTACTGGCTATCAACTTCCTGATTTTAGTCCGGGCGTACGTCATCACGTATGAATCCGTCGGAATTTGGTGTAATCGTGTGTAGCCAAGTCCGTTTGATCGAAAGTCTGTCAAAAGTCTGTCAAAAGTCCATCGGAAAGACTGTCGGACCGTTGATGCCGAAAAGTCCGCCCCTGTGTGTGCACGGCATTACTATATGAGACACCACCAAATATCACAGCAAACTGATCTTACTGCA
The DNA here is from genome assembly GCA_037952925.1 of Lithobates clamitans. NCBI lineage: Eukaryota > Metazoa > Chordata > Amphibia > Anura > Ranidae > Lithobates > Lithobates clamitans. The sequence continues at coordinate 8,772,115 of JBBGZY010000427.1, forward strand.
CTTACCCTTCCTACTTTTTTAGGCAACCCATGGCACTTTCACAAATATCGCTATTATCACTCTTTCCTCAACGGCTGTAAAATTTACACTTGGGCAGAATTTAGTAAAAAATATCATGCTTCAGCTTCTGAACTCTTTCGTTTCCTCCAAATCATACATTGGCTCACCACTACCTTCACTAATAATGATCTGAAAGGCAAGCTTTCACTTTTTGAGCACATCTGCTACCGTAAACTTCTCTTGCCCAAATTGATATCCAACCTTACTCACAAGTAAATAGCTCCAACCATCACACAAGACATGCTTACGTGGAAAAAAGGATCTGTGAAGCATTAAAGATAGAGAAGATTGGCAACAAATCTGGTCTACAATAGCCCCTTGCTCTATTAACATGTACACAACTTAATCCACATTTAAGACCATTGCAAGGCGATACATGGTCCCATCCTGCTTGGTACACTTTCACCAGTCTGTTACCCATATATGCTTTTGTGGAGGCTCATGGTGTACCTGCCCAATGCTCGTGAAATTTTGGATCCCGTGGGTAGAACATGCTTATCCTTCGCTACCTATAGTGAGTTATACCCCTTATAATAGTAAGGCTTGAGGACCACGGGCTTAGGTGTTCTCAACGTCCACTTTCTCTTTTACCTCTTGGCCATCCCCCCCACATCTTCTTTCTTCTCTACTCTAACCTTTCTCTGTGCTTCCCTACTATGGAGAAGCTTTCATCCCTTCTTTTACCTCAGCATCAATGTGCACTTTGCTATCTGCCTGGATTTAATGCGCTCTTGCCCAGTGTTTTGTTTGCTGCAATATACAGTATCTTCTCAGCTGGCCAGTGCTCATCCTTATGTCACTGGCTTCCTGTCCTATCCATTTATACATTTGCAACCATATTTCTGATTCTGAACAGTCTTGTATACGCGACAGCTACACCTTTGCTGATAGATAGCATATACTATGCATTTATCTGCCATTTCTTGTTATGACCTGTAATTTGCAATATTTCAATAAAAATGTATTGAAAGTGAAAACCACAACAACCCCCCTACCACAGCAATCCCCCTTTTATCCCATTCCCATTTGTTCCCATTTATTCACATCATGCTAAATCTAGTAGTAATTCTTCACATTCACCCGGACTTGATCTGTAATGTTGAAGACATTTCATAGCTTATCCAAGCCACTTCTCATGTGTATTCGGATAATATCCCAGCTTTCATATCCATACAGGTAGCACAGATGCCTTAATCCATTCACTCTGGAACATGTCCAAGAACGGGATGGGAGGTTGTGCAGATTTTAAGGGGTTTAAACAGGCAATGGGGATGCGACATACTGCCTATCAAATTCCCTCTTAAAGCGATCCACTGTGGACATTTTGTAAAGGACTACTGCAAATGTAAACAAGCTCCTACTGAGTATGCAGGTTGAGTCTGTTTTTTTTCTAAACTTTAGATATCTAGGGTATGGCGTTCTCTTTGTTATTGACATATGTGGTGTCATCATGCCAGGGCGGCAAGGGATTTAAAATTTTTTTCCAAATGATTTAAAATGAATGATTTCACTCCAAGGAAATTAATCTTCATGTTGCATAAATGTCAAACAACAAAAGCACAGTGACTTAGTGGTTAGTTCTTCAGCCTTACAGCACTGCACACTATCTGCATGAAGTTTGCATGTTCTCCCTATGCTTGCCATGGACTCCTCCAGGTATTCAGGTTTCCTTCCACACTACTCAGATCGCATTGACGCTTGCATTGTCCCACTGTCAACAGGGCACCTATTTTCAAAAAACACAGGTTCTTAAAAAAAATCTACACGGCTACAAATTCAGCATTTTTTCACTCGTATGCAAGAGGCCTATGTCATGGAGAGTGAGAAATTGTGGTGGAGTAGTCTAGCAAAAGACAACTGGGCAGGGCTCACACCAATCAGTTGACAAAAATATTGTGTGTTGTTAGTCCACAAGAGAATAGCATTTCTGGCAGATCAACAGGTCTTGTTTAGACCCCTTTCACACTAAGCCAGGGCCGAGTTTGTGCTAAAGTGCCGCTTGTATTAGCGCTGTTTATGCAACAATTTTTGGCTGCTAGTGGGGAGCTTTTAACCCAAAGAAGAGATTTTTTTCAACGCCCGTGTTGCTGCGTTTCCGAAGTGCCTTTCACATAATTTTAATGGGCAGCGCGTTTTGGGAGCTCTGTATACAGCACTCCCAAACTGCCCCAAAGATGCTGCTTTTAAGGACTTTTCCTAACATCCCGCAAGCGCACCGCCCCAGTGTGAAAAGTCACACTGAAATAAAGGGGAGGCAGTTTTTGGCCATTATTTAGGCCATTGCTAGTGCTAAAACGCCTGAAAACCGCCTCAGTGTGAAAGGGCTCTTATACTTTCAGGGTCTTTAAAGGCATAAACAATGGGGAAATTTGGATGTATCGAATATATATGTTTTATTTTGCCCTATATGCACTTTATAGAACAGCAGTGAGTTAAAATGTCATTAAGCATCTAGAAATCTGAAATCTTAACTTGCAAATAGATGCAAATATGGCAAATAAATATATTGTTAGTGCTAAAAAAACAATGAAATATATTGGCAATAAATATATAAACATTTTAAGAAAAGTGTAACATGAAGTTCAGACTTAATGGCAGTCAAGATTCATTGGGTATGCAGTAAGAAAAATATTGCAAAATTTGTACAAACGAGACACCAAACTGTATTGTAACATATTTATTTTAAACTCATTTTAAACTGTTCAATAAATACTGTGTTGATAACCATGTCCTCCGTTCCTATTCATCTTCACCATATAACTATCCTTGTCCACGGTTTAGGATTTGAAATACCATCAGAATTACATTTCCTATTGTTGGAGTTGTCCCTTAAATTAGAACTAAAGGCAAAACCTTTTTTTTTGACTCTGCATAAAATAAAGGGATGGTAATAACCCCTGCCAATTTATTTATTTATTTATTTTCATCTATGTCCCATTGGGGAGATTTCTCTTCACTTCCTGTCCCATAGCCAAAACAGGAAGTAATGGCAAATCTCTTTAACCCCTTGGGTTTCATATGCCAGGAGGCGGGGCAGGGTTTATGACCATGTGACCCCCGTGATTGGGTGTCACAGCGGTCACATGGTCGGAAAGTTTACGATCGCAAGTACCTTTCCGTTAGCCGCTGGTAAGTGTACCGGGAAAGCGCAGTGTGCATGCTCTCGGCACAGCTGTATTTACATTATGGTACGCAAATATGCGGCCGCTCTGCGTTAAGGCCCACCCGCCGAGAGGACACATATTTGCGTACTGTCTGTGCCAAGAGGTTAGAGTGAGGGAATCCCTGGTTGTCACCAGAAAGAGTTTTAAAAGTTTTCTCCTCTTTTACTTTTCTGAGAACAACCCAAAATCTAGTATTTTCTTTAACTGTCATCTTCAATGATAATGGTACACAAATAGAGAAGGTGAATTTCGCTAACGGGAATACAGATGGCAATAAAAACTGATAGGTGCTCCAATCATTCTCCACTCTATCCAAAACTAAAAAAAAGCCTTTAGTTATACTTCAATTTCAGGAGTTCAACTATTTTCTGATATATTTTCTCATTGTTTTGCCCAGTCCTTTAGGTTAATTACCTAGCAATTATTAATAATAATGATTAGAACTCAAACTAGGGAATTGGCCAAGTTTGTATTTCACTTATGCCACTCCAGGTGTACCTATGACGTATCATTTCTTTAAAAAGTTGATTATTTATACATAAAAAAAGTTGATAGATGAATATATAGTTAAAATATTTCACATTCTGTGGAGCCATGATATCTGTTTGCTATAGACTTGACACTCCCTATTTAGCTCTGAGGGGAATCAATTGGTATTTTCTAAGTGTTCTGCTACTGAAACCTCCATAAAGCTTTTGAACAAATTTTGTGAAAAGAGCAACATTCAACAAGACAACTATTTGGCGTATCCTCCCATTAGTTAGACTACATTAAAATGCTGAAAGATGATCTCTAACATATTTTTATACTATATGAGCATTGTTTGGGTCTTAAAAAAGGCATTTCTATTGTTGCCACTAGAAACCACATCCTCCCTTTTATTCTTTCATTAGAATGTACAAGAATAAAACCAAGGATTTCATTGATTGATGTGGGAAATGGACAGTTTGATAAGTTAGGTATTGTGGTATACACAATTTTCTTCTCATGCTGTATAGCTTGTTCTTGATTCTACCTGTAAAAGATGAAAACATATTATTAAAATAACTGAATTTTAGGTCACAGAGGTATTCAGTCATATCCTTCAAGACACAAGGGACCTGCACACAATATCATTCTTATTGAGATAAACATAGGTACAATATGTGCTATAAAGCTGTCACAGATATTAAAATAGTGCTAGATTCGCAGTGTGCACAATCTTACATAATAATTTTCCCTACAGATCAGGCCATAGACATCTGTATAGCATGATTGTGCATGTCTATTGTAAGGGGGGCATCCAATCCATCCTCCAATGGTATTTGCAGTGGTAAACCTTGTACAGACAGGGACACCCAGAAACAGTCCATGCAGGTTTATCCTACACTGCATAAAATAATCAAAATATCTGCTCATCTGAGCTACTAATTAACCCTGGCCAGTTCATGACTAACAGAATGCCCCCTAATGGGTTCTCCAAAACCAGTGGGCAGCATTTGTACCTCTTTAGAGTTCTGCCTGCATTCTGCCTTTTTACTCAGCAGCAGGATCCTGCATCAGAGGGAGCAAGAGAGAGTCCTGACTCTCTCAGTCTAATGCCCCGTACACACGGTCGGACATTGATCGGACATTCTGACAACAAAATCCTAGGATTTTTTCAGACGGATGTTGGCTCAAACTTGTCTTGCATACACACGGTCACAAAAAGTTGTCGGAAAATCCGATCGTTCTAAACGCAGTGACGTAAAACACGTACGTCGGGACTATAAACGGGGCAGTGGCCAATAGCTTTCATCTCTTTATTTATTCTGAGCATGCGTGGCACTTTGTGCGTCGGATTTGTGTATACACGATCGAAAATTTTATAGCCTTCTCTCAAACTTTGTGTGTCGGAAAATCCAATGGAAAATGTGTGATGGAGCCTACACACAGTCGGAATTTCCGACAACAAGGTCCTATCACACATTTTCTGTCGGAAAATCCGACCGTGTGTACGGGGCATAACAGTGAGGTCTGTCTACTAAGTTAGATGCAGACCTAAAAATGGAGGCTGAATTCCACCCAAAGCTCTACAAAGTCTCTGTGCTCCAGGACTCAGGACAGAACTTCTTAAGATTCGGAGAGAACAAAACGTTTGTTTTCTCCACATCAGCCTTTAACCCTGGAACCCCTCACCATATGTTTGTGCGAAACCTAGGTGACACACGCATACCATCTACATTCCTGCCATCCACTGCTTGACATGATACACTCAGCAGTGAACTCCTAGTACTGTTGATTTCTTAGGATAATAGGAGCCTACTGACTCAAAATGTTCATCTGAAGATGAACTGACAAGAGATGCTTGATGAGCCAAAAAAAACAGGATTTCTCAAATCTCCTAAAAAAATAGAAATCCTGTTTGCATACATCAGTAGGATTGGCTGAAAATAAACCTATGGTACTCTGTAATACTAAGAGACATTAGAAGAACTTGAGCCCTGATGAACAAGGAAGGAGAAAGGGCCCTTCCACCAGGTAAAGGATGCCACTGTGAAACATTAGTGGGGGGCTCTGAATCTAACATGCATGCACAAACAGAAGCCAAACCCTCTGTCAGAGAACGGTTCGCAGAAGAAATGGCACATCTGCTAATGCCCAATGGAATCGTAGATTGGCACATAGGCATTTACCAATGCAAACGTACAGGGGTGAACTGCTGCGAAGATCAATGTGCAACTGCGCACCTGCGTGCACCAAGGCAGACGCAATGCGTGACAGATTCTGGTGCCCAGTGGCCAATTTAAAGCCAGCAACATGAGCCACTAGTTGCTAGATGATCTTCAGCTCCCCCGTGTGTTCCTGAGTTCATGTTCCTGCTACTTTTGGATTTCATGTTACCAACCCTGCTTGCCTTTGACCTGTCTTGTCTCCATTCCTGGCTTTGACCCCCGGCTTGTTCCATTGACTCCGCTCCTGTCTGCTGCCCTGTGTATGACCTCTGGCTTGCTCTGCTGAACTCTGCTGCTGTCCACTTACCAGTGTATGACTCTGGCTTACTCCTGACTTTGCTTGCTGCCTTACCCCTGGCTGATATTCCATGTATGACTGCTAGCCTGACTCCTGAACCTGCTCCTGGCTCTACCTTCTGCCAAGTTACATCTGGTACTCCTGAGGGAGTCCTGGCCAGCAGTGCATCCTGCTTGTCCAGCTGCCATCCAGCAGACATCTCATCACTCAGCCTGTCGCAGTTGGCAATCCCCACTTCTCTGGGCATAGTGCTTCCTGCCACCACCTTTAGGAGTGCCCTGCACTCAGCTGCAAGGGAAGCCCTCTCAGCACTTCGGCCTCCGACCAGGTATGTGACACCCTTCTAAATTTGTTGTGTACAAGTCTCTAGGATTGTTGTTTACCGTCCTTAGTCTTGGGACATGTGCTTTTTAAAGGAATAGTAGCTAAAGTAAAGTACTTAATCATTTTTAACAGGCAATATAGTGGCTTTAAAACAAGCCAATACTGATCTATCTAGCTGCATGTACTGTGAGGTAAATTATTCTCAACGATCCTCAAAGTTTAAAACAAAGACTCTAGAGTTGATCTCTGCGAAGTTCACACAGGTGTTAAACTTTAACCGCTTCCCACCTGGCCACTGTACATAAACGGCTGGGTGGGAGAAGCGCCGCTCTGACTGGAAGTACCCGTACGTCCTGTCAGAACATGTGCTCGCGCACGGCCTTGTGGCCATGCAGTAGTGTGATCTCATGATGGCTCTGTCCCTTGGTCATAGCACATCACAAATCAGGATATAGGCTCTCTGATTGGCCCTCCCAATCATGTGATGGCTCTGTCCAATCTTTGTTTTGATCTATTCTGTGAGTTTGAATACAGGAGCTTTGGTGCGCTTTCAGAAAGCATACTAAATCCTCAGGATATAATAGAATTCTGTGGCAAATTGCAGCTAACCCAAAAGAAAGCCACAGGTGCACTGCGCTGAACCCATGGTGTGGGTAAACCACAGCGCATCAGCCTTATAGGGGGCTCAGGACAGTAAGGGCTTGTTTACATTTGCAGTTTGGGGGTGGTAAAACCCCATAGTTGAGCTGTGTTTTACCACACTCCCCCAACCACACCCTCTTTAGCTGCAGTGGCTGGGGGGGTACACATGTCGCAGCTGCAGCAGGAGTTATACAGCCTGTCACGCTTAGTGGGTGTAGCATTCACCAAGCATGGCCCATTGTGAATGAGGCTGCTCTGTAAGCACCCTTGTGTAGTACAGATACCAAGGGGTTAAAGCAGACAGTGGTGAGGCATTGTATCACCTCCTTACCACCTGCTTTAACCCCTTGGATCCCGCAAAAGCACACAGTTTGCCAAGTGGCCCCATTTACATGAATGAGTCGCGATTGGCGGGTGGAAGCAGCGATCTTTGATTTCTCCTATGTTGTTCAGATAGGTCTCCACCTCTCTAAGGTTGCCTGCCCTTGGTGTAGAGATATTGTTTTAAAGTGCTTTTATTGCTTGCTCAGAATATGTAAATACTTTATTGTGATTGTGTGGGCCCAGGTGCACTTTAACCTACCTTTGACTTACCCTCTGTACATTATGACATGACATACGGTATTCTTCTACACTCGCAGAACATCAAAGGTAAAGGGAATGTGACTGAGGAATTTAAATCCACGTCTAGATCGGGCAGTCTTCTGGGCCACAAGCCTCACGAGAGGACTATCTGTATTCAACCTGCTCTGTAAACAGGAAAGATTAGATTACTGAATTTGTGCACTTGTTTTTGATCTTTGAAATTTAATGAAATTATACACAACTGTATATTTTACTTAGTTAGTAAGTAGTAAATTAGTAAAATATTGAGTAAATAAATGTGTCTATCATATTAATCATTTGTATCATCTCTCAAAAGCCAGTGTGATTAAACAGTGGAAACTGACGTAAAGAAGGGAAGGCTGAATGTGGTTTCTGTATAGACATATAGACGATTGTTATGTAAGCCATTTGATAAGTTGGGTGGAATGTTGGGAATTTATTTATTACTTACTGGATGCCAAGTAACGCACATAGATGCAGGCCTAGAATTAGTTAATGCTGTAAAAAGAAGAAGAAATCAGTAATATAGGGCACACATATAGGGCTGGAAAAATGACTACACAGAGGATATATTTGGAGAATCTAAGAAAGCTTTCCTTAAACTTTTTATTTCATTTTTTTGTAGGTATCAATGGGTTGAATTCAAGTTGGCTCTAGACAATAGCTAATCAGACTTGCAAGCACGGTCTTACCACTTTCAGGCATCTGTGGATGGGGTCCTAAACACAAACAGTTACAAATGGGAATCAGGAAGGGACAGCACACAGCGGATACCTCCATTACTGTCTTACAAGCACAATAATTGAACTTTTTTTTTTTTTTACCAGTCTTGTAGCTATCTGCCTCAGCTAACAGTAATTGGCAAAGATTAGACATTAGGTAGCCAAATCAAAATGGTTGTCATCTAATACACAGTGCATGGGCCCTTTACCCAGGGGCGTAGATAAGGCGGGGTCAGGGGTGTCCACCCCCCCCCCAGAGCATCCTGGCAAATTGCCCAGTGTCCCTGCTGTTTAGCCTCAGCATCAGCACAGTAGAAGCAATTAGAGTTTAGGAGTGCAGCAGCCGGCCCCCCTTCTATTGTGCCCCAACCCCTCAGTTTAATAAGGGGTCCCCCTGAAAAGCATGAAATTAATGCGAGGTCTCAGTGCACAGTTGAGGGAACTCCTAGACTCTTCCTCGAGGTATCATATGACACAGGCGAAGGGAGACTGGGGATGCAGAAGTTTTCCTACTTCTGTGCCGTGCTGAATCTGAGGTCTGGTAAGGGGGGAGGCATCAATTTTCTGTTTTAGGAAGGAGTAAGTAAGAATTCCAGTCTGTGGGAGTTTCTTTTGGGGGGGGGGGGTTAAGGAAAGGGGGGTGGATTTACTTTTGGAGAAGGGGGGAGTTTCTTGTAGAGAAGTTCACAGGGGGTGGTTAATGGCAGGGATTTGCTTCTGGGAGGGAGTTTGATTGAAGGGAGATTTTCTTCATAAGTAGAAATCTTTTCTGGGGGAGAGGGTATTGACTAAGGGAGATATTTTTGCTTTAGTGGGTCGGTTTAGAGATGGGGGTTTAATTTTGGGGGGGATATTTGAGAAAGGGAGATTTTTTACAGTGGGAATCTTTGCTTGCTCTTAGGAGGGAGAGGGGGATTTTTTTCCTTTAAAAGAGATTTTTTAAAAATTATGCTTACCTAGGTGGATGGAGCATCGATCCAATGTTGCATCTGTCCTCAGCTGCTTCTAAGACCAACAACAGAGCAATCAAAGACCACTGATCACTCAGTTCTCAGCCTTAAGTGAGCAAAGAGCCCCTGGCTCTGCCCCCCCCTCCCCCAAGCTCACTGGAATGCCAGGCTGTGGAGGGGGCAGGAGCGGCTGGCTCAGGGTCTCTGTGGCTCACTGAGAGGCTGAGCAAGCTACTGGTCCAGGCATCTGGGTGAATCCTGACTTTAAAGTTAGGATCTTTCCACACCCTGGACCTGCTGACCTGCTGAGCGATGTCAGCTGACAGCGGGCTATAGCTGGCTGTCGGCTAAAAATGGGTCACAAAAGTGCAAAACGAACTGCGCTCCTCCCCAGGAGAAGTACAACCAACTAGTATGCCGTCTCTTCAGAGCGCATGCATCGGTGACATCAGCGGCTGCTTTTCATGTGAATATCTCCTAAACACCACACGTTTAGGAGATATTCACTATACCTACAGATAAGCGCTGTGCTGTTATAGGCTTACTTGTAGGTACAAGTTCAAAAGCTGGGTTTGCTACAGTTTAAGACTGAATAAAAGCCAACCATATTGACCAGGTGCAAAGGGCACCATCCTGTGGTAAGCAGTGCATAATATTTTTTATTTTTCATCTCTTAAAACATTTCATAACATTTCTTAGGACACATTTTTTTAATAAATCACTGAATTTACAGCCCACCACAGTGTGTTGCCCCTTGCACCTGCTCAACTTGCACAGTAAGGTTAGCTAAAATCCAGTCTTGGGTCTCATTCATAAATCCTACATGAACATGATGCAGCAAGTATACTGCAAATACCTGCACCCGAGATCAGATGTTCCAATCTCTGCTCAGCCTGTACACCTGAGTGATGGGCTGAAAAGAGCCAAGGCTGTCTTCTGCTGTAAACATGTATCCACACGTATCTGCACATCCAGTGGTGACCTGCAGATAGGGATTAATTTTTGCCCTTGGATAAAATCTCTCTGCATTCAGGGTCAGAATTTTATCCCTAACAGCAGGTAACCACAGTGACCCACGGTTTGTTAGTGTGTCGCTCAGGCTCAATCGATGTGGGGAGTAATGTAGATGATACCGAATGTGCTGCAGGAGTACCGGTGAGAAATGGAGCTCATCCCAGCTCATGTAGTCACTGAAAGGAAGAGAGAAAAAAAAATCCCTGGTGCCGCACATCCACGGAGTCCTATGGTAATGTAGTAGTGAAGGGAGAGACCTCAGCCTGGGTTCCCGCCAGGCCACATCCCAATGTGTTTTGCTTTGCCCCCTGGAGCTTAAACATGGGGACCACTGGATATGCAGATACATGTTAACAGCAGTGGCTCTTTTCAGCCCATCACTCAGGTGAACAGGCTGAGCAGCTGGCAAAAATTGGAACATCTGGGATCCTGGCTGTAGGTATTCATGGTATATTTGCCATTCCATGGCCATTTAGAACATATGAATGAGATCTAAAGCCTGGTTCACACGGTAAGAATTTTTTAGTTCAACCCAGCGGGCTGAAAGAAAAAAAAAAGCTAGGGAGCTTAGCTTGCAGTACTAATGAGTACACTACCGTACCACAACTGCGAACATTGCATTCTATTCAGTTGAATGGGGATCATTTTGCTGCACTGCATTGCAAAGTCTCATGGCCCCACTCTTCTGCCACATGTTTTTACCGTACCTCCCCCAACATAAAAGTGTAAATGATGACTTTAAGTTTGAAAGACCTGAACCCCCCCCAGGAGAAAAAATTATTTACGGCCCTGCCTTTACCTAAAGGCTTTTTAACCAGTTGCCGACCACCTAACGCAGATATACTGCGGCAGAATGGCACAGGCAGGCCGATCGGACCCCCCCCCCCGGTGCCGGTGGCGGTCAGGTTGTGTCTGGGAGTGATGAGAGGTGAAGGGGAGGCCATCCATTCGTGGGCCCCCCCCTCGCGATCGCTCCCAGCCAATCAGATCCTTCCTCTGTATAGTAGAGAAGACATCGATGTGAGTGCACAAACACTACACACACAGTAGAACATGCCAGGCACACATTACACCCCCGATCAACCCCCGATCACCCCCTATTACTGCATTGGTGTCAGTTTGTGACAGTTAGTGTGGTAGGGCAGTTAGTATTAGCCCCCTTTAGGTCTAGGATACCCAACTAACCCCCCCTAATAAAGTTTTAACCCCTTGATCACCCCCCGTCGCCAGTGTCACTAAGCTATCATTTTTCTGATCGCTGTATTAGTGTCACTGGTGACGCTAGTTAGGGAGGTAAATATTTAGGTTCGCCGTCAGTGTTTTATAGCGTCAGGGACCCCCATATACTACCCAATAAAGGTCTCAACAGGAAACCTGAGAATGCAGCCGGTGATTCAGCCAGCTGACCATAGAGCTGATCAGAGACCAGAGTGGCTCCAAACATCTCTATGGCCTAAGAAACCGGAAGCTTCGAAAATTTCATGACTTAGATTTCGCCGGATGTAAACAGTAGGGGTGCAACGGAACAAAAAACTCATGGTTCGGATCGTTCCTCGGATCAGGAGTCACGGTTCGGATCATTTTCGGATCAACAAAAAAAAAATCTCCCCCACTGTAATATCCACAATCTCCCTATTGGCAGGGTGTGGCAGAGTAATGGCAGAGTATTGCAGGATATTGGCTGGGTATTGGCGGGTATATTGGCAGGGTATAGGCGGGTATATTGGCAGAGTATTGCAGAGTATTGGCAGGGTATGGAAGAGTATTGGCAGGGTATGGAAGAGTATTGGCAGGGTATGGAAAAGTATTGGCAGGGTATGGAAGAGTATTGTCAGGGCATTGTAGAGTATTGCAGCAGGGCATTGCAGAGTATTGCAGCAGGGCATTGCAGAGTATTGCAGCAGGGCATTGCAGAGTATTGTCAGGGCATTGCAGAGTATTGTCAGGGCATTGCAGAGTATTGCAGCAGGGCATTGCAGAGTATTGGCAGGGCATTGCAGAGTATTGGCAGGGTATTTGAGCAGGGCATTGCAGAGTATTGGCAGAGTATTGCAGAGTATTGTCAGGGCATTGCAGAGTATTGTCAGGGCATTGCAGAGTATTGTCAGGGCATTGTAGAGTATTGGAGCAGGGCATTGTAGAGTATTGCAGCAGGGCATTGCAGAGTATTGCAGCAGGGCATTGCAGAGTATTGTCAGGGCATTGCAGAGTATTGTCAGGGCATTGCAGAGTATTGCAGCAGGGCATTGCAGAGTATTGGCAGGGTATTGCAACAGGGCATTGCAGAGTATTGGCAGGGCATTGCAGAGTATTGGCACTGCTGCCATCCGAACTCTCCCCTCCACTGTACAGATCAGTACACAGAGGGGAGAGAGGAACCGGCGTCATGACATGACGCCGGTTTGTTACAAGTGATCGCGCCGTCATTTGACGGAGCGATCACGTGCTAAACGGCCGCTGGGTGTACCAAGATGGCCGCCGCTCCGGAGCTAGGCCGAAGCCGCGGCCTTTCCTATGGCCGAGGCCACAGAGCGCTCCGCGGATCGCAGGTGTCCCGTATGGATCAACCTCCGCGGATCGGATCACGGATCGATGATGATCCGTTGCACCCCTAGTAAACAGCGCCATTGGGAAAGCATTATATCACACCGATCTTGGTGTGGTCAGATGCTTTGAGGGCAGAGGAGAGATCTAGGGTCTAATAGACCCCAATTTTTTCAAAAAAGAGTACCTGTCACTACCTATCTATCATGGAATGCCCAGGTGGCACAAACCCCCCCAAATGACCCTATTTTGGAAAGTAGACACCCCAAGCTATTTGCTGAAAGGTATAGTGATTATTTTGCAGACCTCACTTTTTGTCACAAACTTTTGAAAATTGAAAAAAGAAAAAAAAAATGTGTTTTTCTGGTCTTTCTTCATTTTCAAAAACAAATGAGAGCTGCAAAATACTCACCATGCCTCTCAGCAAATAGCTTGGGGTGTCTACTTTCTAAAATGGGGTCATTTGGGGGGGGGGTTGTGCCACCTGGGCATTCCATGGCCTCCGAAACTGTGTTAGGCAGTGAAGAGTGAAATCAAAAATTTACGCACTTAGAAATCCTGAAGGCGGTGATTGGTTTTCGGGGCCTCGTACGCGGCTAGGCTCCCAAAAAGACCCACACATGTGGTATCCCCATACTCAGGAGAAGCAGCTAAATGTATTTTAGGGTGCAATTCCACATATGCCCATGGCCTGTGTGAGCAATATATCATTTAGTGACAACTTTTTGTAAATTTTTTTTTTTTTGTCATTATTCAGTCACTTTGGACAAAAAAAATTAATATTCAATGGGCTCAACATGCCTCTCAGCAATTTCCTTGGGGTGTCTACTTTCCAAAATGGGGTCATTTGGGGGGGAGGGGTTTGTACTGCCCTGCCATTTTAGCACCTCAAGAAATTACATAGGCAGTCATAAACTAAAAGCTGTGTAAATTCCAGAAAATGTACACTAGTTTGTAGATGCTATAACTTTTGCGCAAACCAATAAATATACACTTATTGACATTTTTTTTTACCAAAGACATGCGGCCGAATACATTTTGGCCTAAATGTATGACTAAAATTGATTTTATTGGATTTTTTTTATAGCAAAATGTAGAAAATATAATTTTTTTTCAAAATTTTTGGTCTTTTTCCATTTATAGCGCAAAAAATAACAACCGCAGAGGTGATCAAATACCATCAAAAGAAAGCTCTATTTGTGGGAAGAAAAGGATGCAGATTTTGTTTGGGTACAGCATTGCATGACCGCGCAATTAGCAGTTAAAGTAACGCAGTGCCAAATTGTAAAAAGTGCTCTGGTCAGGAAGGGGGTAAATCCTTCCGGGGCTGAAGTGGTTAAAACACATTATCTATATTTTTTATCGCTCAAAGATCTGGTGAACTTTTTCACCAGTAGTTTGTTTCTCTGCCCTTTTCTACAAGGGCATAACATGGATGGAACTCCCTAATAAATTGTTCATTATGGAAAATCCTTTGGGATGTATAATAGCATAAAGTGAATTTGGGAATTGTGATGGGATTATCTCTTCACTGCAATCCATAAGAGATGATAGCTTACAGCATGTGATTCAGTTTGCAAGCCACGGCACAAATGTTTTGGATGAAATTGCCCACTAAGGTGCTTCTAGTCAGTCATTACGGTAATGGAGAGGTTGGATAAGATGGACACATCAAAATGTTTAGTTACTGTACATGCCTGCATTGCTGTGCAATTAAAATTATACTATATTTACTACATATATTTTACTACATTTACTACATTTGTTCAGGGGGCTAAACACCCATAGTAATATCTAACCTACAGGTGAATACAGCTAGCTACTGAGCTATCATAGCCATTTATATCTTTACCCTTTTCTATAATAGGATAGAATGGTGCCACTGGCCATGAAGAGCCTAATACTAAGGTCAGAAATGTTTACTGGGATCGCCGATCACTTATATTGAAGCCATTTTTTACCTCCTTGGGAGTAATAATAAGCAGGATAAAGGAGCTCTTTATCAGACACAGAGAATTATGAAAGTCCTTCACTCACAAATTAAGGAAGACCTGTTGGGGGTCTGGGCAGTTTTGTGGGCAGATATTGCTTTCACTGTCATTTTAGGGGTGGTATCTAGCATCTGTGGCCAACTGAACTGTAGACATGTATGTCGGTCTGTTTTAGTTCTGATTTTTCTCCTGAGTAGGGATGAGCTTCGAGTTCAAGTCGAACCCATGTTCGACTCGAACATCGCATGTTTGATTGTTCGTCGAATTGCAAATGTTATGGGCCGTTCGCGCCAAATTCGAGTTGCGCGTCACGGCCCATAATTCACTGCGGCATCGCAGTGCATTGCTGGCTGATGATTGGCCAAGCATGCACTATGACCCGCATGCTTGGCCAATCACAGTGCCGTCTGTACAGAGAGCCGTAATTGGCCAAAGCCAGAGTGGCTTTGGCCAATTATGGCTCAGGGGGTTTAGTACACGCCCCACACTATATAAGGCCGTCTGCGTGGCGGCCTTGTGTAGTGTGTTGCGGCGGCGGAGAGAGATAGACAGAGAGACAGTGTCATTTGATTTAAGTTAGATAGAGTAGGCAGGCGAGTCAGTCAGCTGCACTTATGCCCTGTACACACGGTCGGATTTTCCTATGGAAAATGTGTGATAGGACCTTGTTGTCGGAAAATCTGACCGTGTGTGGGCTCCATCACACATTTTCCATCGGAATTTCTGACACACAAAGTTTGAGAGCAGGCTATAAAATTTTCCGACAACAAAATCCGTTGTCGGAAATTCCGATCGTGTGTGCACAAATCCGACGCACAAAGTGCCATGCATGCTCAGAATAAATTAAGAGACGAAAGCTATTGGCTACTGCCCCGTTTATAGACCCAACGTACGTGTTTTACGTCACCACGTTCACAACGATCGGATTTTCCGACAGCTTTGTGTGACCGTGTGTATGCAAGACATGGATTCTGTTGTCCGAATGTCCGATCAATGTCCGACAGTGTGTACGGGGCATAACAGTGTATATATATGCATCCTAGGTGTTGTATATGTATATATATATATATATATATATATATATATATATATATATATATATATATATATATATATATATATATATATATATACACTGTATTCAGTTTAGCTAGATCCGTTCCTGTTATTCTCTTCCTAATATACTGACAGGCAGGCAGGCGTTTTTACAGTATTTACAGTTAGTGTACTATGTCCTTTGCACAGTGTGCACCTAAAGCTACCTGAAGAAAATTGCTGGTGTTCTTCTGATCCTATTAGTACCACAGGCAGGCAGCTGCAGTATTTACAGTTAGTGTACTGTGTCCTTTGCACAGTGTGCACCTAAAGCTACCTGAAGAAAATTGCTGGTGTTCTTCTGATCCTATTAGTACCACAGGCAGGCAGCTGCAGTATTTACAGTTAGTGTACTGTGTCCTCTGCACAGTGTGCACCTAAAGCTACCTGAAGACAATTGCTGGTGTTCTGATCCTATTAATACCACAGGCAGGCAGCTGCAGTATTTACAGTTAGTGTACTGTGTCCTCTGTACAGTGTGCACCTAAAGCTACCTGAAGACAATTGCTGGTGTTCTTCTGATCCTATTAGTTCCACAGGCAGGCAGCTGCAGTATTTACAGTTAGTGTACTGTGTCCTCTGCACAGTGTGCACCTAAAGCTACCTGAAGACAATTGCTGGTGTTCTTCTGATCCTAATAATACCACAGGCAGGCAGCTGCAGAATTTACAGTTAGTGTACTGTGTCCTCTGCACAGTGTGCACCTAAAGCTACCTGAAGACAATTGCTGGTGTTTCACTGATCCTATTAATACCACAGGCAGGCAGCTGCAGTATTTATAGTTAGTGTACTGTGTCCTCTGCACAGTGTGCACCTAAAGCTACCTGAAGACAATTGCTGGTGCTGTTCTGATCCTATTAATACCACAGGCAGGCAGCTGCAGTATTTACAGTTAGTGTACTGTGTCCTTTGCACAGTGTGCACCAAAAGCTACCTGAAGACAATTGCTGGTGTTCTCATACTAATAATACTACAGGCAGGCAGTTGATTCTGCTAGCTGCAGTATAATCAGTATATATATACATCCCAGCTTTGTGCAGCTACATCTCACTGCAGGCCATTAGCATGTCTGGAAGGCCAACAAGGAGAGGCAGACAGTCACAAGCCAATAAAAGAGGGCAAGCAGGTTCTGTGTCTAGAGGCAATAGTGCTGGTCGTGGACACGGTGCATGCTCATCAGCACATGGCTGTGGGACACGCTTGTCCTTTTTTTTGGCAGCTGACCGTGTTGAGCCGCAACATGCCGAAGACTTGTTAGAGTGGATGACCAAGCCATCCTCATCCTCCTCATCCTCTCTCACCCAAGCTCAGGGTACTTTGTCTGGCAAAGCGGCTGCCAACGCGGCCTCTTCCCTCGGCTTAATGGCATCAGTCCCTCCTTCCATAGCAACACCATGTCCTCCTAAGAAGTCCCCCGAACTGTTGACCACAGTGTTGGGTACATGCTCCAGGAGGATGCCCAGCATTTTGAAGGCTCCGATGATGGTACCCAGCTAAAGGAATGCATAGCATACTGCCAGGTTTGCTATAGTGATGAGGAAGGAGGGGATGATGAGGTCACTGACTCCACGTGGGTGCCTGATAGGAGAGAGGAGGAATAGGAGGCACATCTCCAACGAGGCAGGATGCCCTCCAGGGGCCAGCTTAAGGGCAGCACACCAACTGCATCTCTCCACAGAGCTCTGCATGTGCAGGGCGCTGCTGTCTCTGCACGTTATTCCAAAAGTTCTTTGGTGTGGGCCTTTGAGACGAGTGCATCAGTTTGCATCGCTGCTATTTGCAACATATGTCTCAAGCGTATCTCGCGTGGTCAAAACATCACCCGCTTGGGCACCACATGCATGACCACACATATGTGGACCTGCCATGTAGTTCATTGGCAAGCGTACCTAAAAGACCCACACCAAATAACAAAGCGGACCTCTCCTTGCTCCTCATCAGCTGTGATCTCTAACCCAACTATACCTTCAGTCCTCTCTGAAACCTGCACTGAGAGGAATGAAGGTGTAGAATTAGGTGTGTCACAGCCAAGTACTTGCGGGTAATCTGCTATCGGTACACCAACATCAGATTGTACCAAACAAATTTCCCTGCCCCAGCTGCTGCACCGCCGAAAGAAGTTCGCTCCCAGCCATCCACATGCCCAGCGGTTGAATGCTAGCTTGGCTAAATTGCTAGCGCTTCAACTGCTGCCTTTTCAGTTGGTAGACTCTGTCCCCTTCCGTGAGTTTGTGGAATGTGCGGTTCCTCAATGGCAGGTTCCCAAATGACACTTTTTCTCACGGAAGGCGATTCCGGCTCTCTACCGGCATGTGGAAGGCAAGGTCTTGGCCTCGCTGGACAGGGCGGTCAGTGGTAAGGTGCATATTACCGCTGACTCATGGTCCAGCAGGCATGGACAGGGACTTTATATATCTTTCACGACTCTGCTGGCAGCTGGGAAGGATGCAGGACAAGGTGCAGTAGTGTTGGAGGTTGTTCTGCCACCACGCCTCCAAAATGCTACTACTGGCGATTCTGACAACCTCTCTCCTCCACCTCTCCTCTTCTTCTTCCTCCATGGCCTCTTCCTGTGCTTTGTCCTCGGAACCAGCGGTGCTCCGTAGGCGTTCAAGGGGCTACGCAAGTACGCAGGCAAAAAGATGCCATGCAGTGCTTGAGCTGGTGTGCTTGGGGGACAGGAGCTACACTGGGGCAGAGATTCTGTCAGCTCTGCAGGGGCAGGCTCAGAGGTGGTTGACGCCACGCCAGCTTAAGCCAGGAATGGTGGTTTGCGACAATGGCACCAACCTCCTCTCCACCCTCTGACAGGGACAACTGACCCATGTGCCCTGTTTGGCTCACGTCCTTAACTTGGTGATGCAGCGGTTCTTGGGCAGGTACCTGGGCTTACAGGATGTCCTGAGGCAGGCCAGGAAAGTCTGTGTGCATTTCCACTGGTCATATAATGCCAGTGCTCGGCTGGCTGACCTCCAAAAGGAATTTAACCTGCCCAAGAACCGCCTAATCTGTGACATGCCCACCAGGTGGAACTCAACGTTCGCCATGCTGCAGAGGCTGCACACGCAGCAGAGGGCCATCAATGAGTACCTGTGCCACTATGGCACCAGGACAGGGTCAGCTTGTTTTTTTTCCCCACGCCAGTGGGCTATGATCAGGGATACATGCACTGTCCTGTCACCATTTGAGGAGGCCACGAGGTTGGTGAGCAGTGACAGTGCATGCATCAGTGACACTGTCCCTCTTGTCCACCTTTTGGAGCACACGCTGCGTGGAATAATGGACAGGGCGCTTGAGGCAGAACAGAGGGAGGAAGAGGAGGACTTCCTTACCTCTCAAGGCCCCCTTTATCCAGACAGTGTTCCTGCATGCCCGCCAATCACACAGGAAGAGGACGAGGAGGAGGAGGATTATGTCAGCATAGAGGTGGAGCCTGGCACTCAGCATCAGCAGCAGTCTTCAAGGGATCATTTACAGTCCGAAGAAACCCATGGACTTGTACGTGGGTGGGAGGAGGTGGCTGCGGATCATGTCGTCCTTAGTGACTCAGAGGACTCTGGACCGAATGCCTCAGCAAGGCCTCCCTGATCGTGCAAAGCCTGCGGAAGGATCCTCATATTCGTGGTATCAAGGGGAGGGATCATTACTGGCTGGCAACCCTCCTTGATCCATGTTACAAGGGTAAGGTTGCGGACCTTATCTTGCCGCCGCAGAGGGAGCAGAGGATGAAACATCTTCGGGAGGCCTTGCAGAAAGGTTTGTGCAACGCGTTTCCAGAGCCTGGGAGGTTACAATTTCCTGGTCCTCATGGACAACATGTTGCAGAGGCTTCGGTCAGTCAAAAAAGGAGCAGTGGAGAAGGTGGCCTTCTTACCGATGCGTTCAGACAATTTTTTAGTCCACAGCCCCAAGGTATGATCGGTTCCAGCAACCATCGCCAGCGTCTGATTCACATGGTGCAGGAATACCTAGGGGCAAGATCAGACTTGGACACCTTTCCCACCAAAAATCCTCTGGGTCTTGAGGATGGAACACTGGCCAGAGCTTGCACAGTATGCAATTGAGCTACTGGCCTGTCCTGCATCCAGCATTCTTTCGGAACGCACATTCAGTGCTGCTGGAGGCTTTGTAACCGATCACAGGGTGCGCCTGTCCAGGAATCGGACGATCAGCTGACCTTCATAAAAATGAATCAGTCTTGGATCACCAGCTACCAAGCACCTGATGCGGATGTAACCGAATATTTTTTTTTTATGTGAGATCCCTTCAAGACTGCCTATGCTGATGCTGAGTGACTATCCTGTTATGCTGAGTGACAATCCTCTTCCTCCTCAATTTTCATGCTAATAGCTTGTAAGAACATTTTTGGTTCGGGGCACCGCCACCAGTGGCTAAGGCCCAATTTTTCTGCCTCTGTTTAACAGGGGCGTGTAATTACAATTTTTGATGCAATACTTTGCAGCAGGGCTCATTCCTGCGCTCCAACTATAGTATCTGTGATGGGTTTCAGTGTTGTGGCACCAGCACCAGTGCCCAAGGCCCAATTTTTCAGCCCCTGTTTAACAAGAGCGTATAATTACAATTTTTGATGCAATACTTTGCAGCAGGGCTCATTCCTGCGCTCCAACTATAGTATCTGTAAGGGGTTGCAGTGTTGTGGCAGCAGTGGCTGAGGCCCAATTTTTCAGCTCCTGTTTAACAGGGGCGTGTAATTACAATTTTTGACGCAATACTTTGCAGCAGGGCTCATTTCTGCACTTCAACTATAGCATCTGTGAGGGGTTGCAGTGTTGTGGCATCAGTGCCTAAGGCCCAATTTTTCTGCCCCTGTTCAACAGGTGCATGTAACTACAATTCTTGATATAATATTTCACAGCAGGGCTCGTTCCAGCGCCCACCAAGAGTAACTGTGAGGACTTACAGTGTTGTGGCACCAGCACCACCACCACCACCAAAGGCCCAATTTTTCTACCACTTTTCAACAATGGCATGTAATTGCAATTCTTGATCTAATATTTCACAGCAGGGCCCGTTCCTGCGCCAACCAAGAGTAACTGTAAGGGCTTATAGTGTTGTGGCAACACCAACACCAAAGGCCCCAATTTCTGCAGAGTATATAGGGCAGGCCCCTACTTTCAAACATCCAACTTACAAACGACTCCTACTTGCAAACGGAAGGAGACAACAGGAAGTGAGATGAAATCTACCCCTAGAAAGGGAAATTCTCTCCTGTATAAGTTAATAAGGGAAAAATGTGTCTCCCCTCCATTGATGCTTTATTACCAATCCTTGTTTCACTAAAAACCCCAAATTTTCAAAAAACATTTGTCTTTGAATAGAAAGTGAGGTGAAATCTTCTGAAGAGGTGCACAGACAGCAAAACAAATGTTACAGGGGTGATAACCCTTCCCTATGTTTTCCAAAAAGCTTAAAAATAGATTTTTTGGCTGGAGCTACACTTTAAAAATGTACCAGTTCAAAATTACAAACAGATTCTACTTAACAACAAACCTACAGTCCCTGTCTTGTTTGCACCGCCTGTATACTGCTGTTCAGAGTATATAGGGCCTAGGGGCCCCACGCCTTTCCTTTTTTTAATTTGGGTGCGGGTTCCCCTTAATATCCATACAAGGCCCAAAGGGTCTGGTAATGGGCTAATGGGCTGGGGGGGGGGGGGGTACCCATGCCGTTTGTCTCACTGATTTTCATCCATATTGCCGGGACCTGACATTACATTAAAGCTGCAAGCAGTTTTAAATGACTTTTATTCCTTTACAAATGTCATTTTGTGCAGGGACTGTTCTAAGCACGGGAAACATGCGCTACTTTACAGGCATATTATAGACAACCCCCAGGTATGATATTTAAAGTAATATTTCACTTTTTTTTTCACTTTAAGCATCATTAAAATCACTGCTTCCGAAAAAACGGCTGTTTTTAAAACTTTTCTTTGTATTGATACATTTCCCTGCCCGGGTCCCCAAACCCTTTTTAGGACAATAACTTGCATATTAAGCTTTAAAATGAACACTTTTGATTTCGAACGTTAGAGTCCCATAGACTTTAACGGGGTTCTAAAGTTCGGGCAAACTTTTGGTCCGTTCGCAGGTTCTGGTGCGAACCGGGGGTGTTCGGCTCATCCCTACTCTTGAACAAGAATAACTAGCTACGCTGCTGTTAGTTAAAAAAAAAAATCTGAGATTCTCTTTAAAGTGTTCATAGTAATAAGAAAAGTTTTAAAGTTACTAATACAGTGCCTTGAAAAAGTATTCACACCCCTTGGAATTTTCCACATTTTGTCATGTTATAACCAAATACATAAATGTATTTTATTGGGATTTTAGGTGATAGACCGACACAAAGTGGCACATAATTGTGAAGTGAAAGAAAAATGAAAAATGGTTTTCAATTTTTTTTACTAAATTAATACCTGAAAAAGTGTGGCGTGCAATTGTATTCAGCCCCCTTTACTCTGTTACCCCTAACTAAAATCTAATTGAACCAATTGCCTTCAGAAGTCACCTAATTAGTAAATAGAGTCCCCCTGTGTGTAATTGAATCTGTTTGAAAGACAAGCAGCCAGAAAACTTAATCAGGGACTCATTAACGCAGACAACTTGATGGGGAGTAAACAAGCCAGCAAAACGTTGGTTGAAGTGTTTTTTTTTTTGTAGAGCCGATCGTATCCAGGGTCACCCCAAAGGACGACAGAGTTCATTGTCGTTAAGTGCATGAAACGCAAGCTCTGCTTGGGGACAGCCCCAAAACAACACTGCTCTAGAGGAGATCTGCATGGAGCAATGGGCCAACATACCAGCAACAGTGTGTGACAACCTTGTGAAGACTTACAGAAAACGATTGACCTCTGTCATTGCCAATAAAGGATATATAACAAAGTATTGAGATGAACTTTTGATACTGACCAAATACTTCTTTTCCACCATAATTTGCAAATAAATTATTTCAAAAATCAGACAGATTGTCTGGATTTGTTTCCACATTTTGTCTCTCATAGTTGAGGTATACCTATGATGACAATTACAGGCCTCTCTCATCTTTTTAAGTAGGAGAACATGCACAATTGGTGGCTGACTAAATACTTTTTTGCCCCACTGTATAAGCTCTGTGACAGGGCCACAGACTACACATATAGTTTTATGGTTTACGAGAGCCGCCGAACTGCCCAGATTACATAGGGAGCGCTGGTAAGATTGTGTGGGACTTGGTGTCACCCTTATTCGGAAAGGGGTACCATTTGTATGTGGACAATTATTACATGAGTGTGCCACATTTTAGTCACTTGTTTGATCAACAAATTGGAGCATGTGGCACAGTGCGATCTAATTGCCGGTTCTTTCCCCAGCAGCTTGTAGAATCCCGTCTTAGGTTGGGCCTGCTTGAAGTGTAATAACTTGCTTGCTGTGAAGTGGAGGGATAATAAGAATGTTTTCATTCTTTCCTCCCTTCACTCAGACATGACAGTCCAAATTCCTACGGTGAATGGTGTTGTGGAGAAACCCCTCTGTGTCCACAAATATAACCTTAATATGGGAGGGGTGGACCTCAACGACCAGTTGTTGGTGCCGTACCTAATTGCCCTTAAGGCCAGATGCTGGTACAAAAAAGTGCCTGTTTATTTCAATTGGCTTTGCTGAATGCTTTTGTGCTATACTAAGCTTCAGGATGAACTGGATCCTTCCTTAAATTCCAGGAAGAGATCATCAGAGCCCTTCTGTTTCTAGACGGTGCTTTGGCCCAACTTCCCACCGCAAATTCAGTAAGCTGGCTGCATGAGAGGCATTTTCTGTATGTCCTCTCTGGTACCCCTACCCAACAAGCCCCCCCAAAGAAAATGTTGTGTCTGTAGAAAGCGTGGCTATAGGCATGACACCCTATTTTTGTCCCTCCTGTCCTGACGATCCTGGTCTTTGCATTGGTGAATGTTTTGAACGCTACCACTCACTAGTGGAGTTTTTGCGTAGGGTACACCACAGCACAGACTAGTACACACTTACACAGGGTCTCCAAAGATGCCATTGCATTTTGGGAGACCCAAACCTGGAACCATTACAGTTACAACCACTACAACCGTAATGCCCCGTACACATGCCCCGGCGGAAAATGTTCGATGGGAGCTTGTTGTCGGAAATTCCGACCGCGTGTAGGCTCCATCGGACTTTTTCCATCGGAATTTCTGTCACACAAAATTTGAGATCTGGATCTTAAATTTTCTGACAACAAAATCCATTGTCGTAAGTTCTAATCGTGTACACAATTCCGACGCACAAAGTTCCACGCATGCTCAGAATCAAGCAGAAGAACTGGCTATTGAACTTCATTTTTCTCGGCTCCTCTTAGGTGTTGTACGCAACCGCGTTCTTGGCGTTCGGAATTTCCGACAAGATTTGTGCTACCGTGTTTATGCAAAAAAAATGGATTTTGTTATCGGAATGTCCGATCGTGTGTACGGGGCATTACAGTTACAAAAAAAGTGTAAAGAAAATAAATAAAGAAATAAAAAAAAAAGTTTAAAAAAAAAACAAAAATAGTTGTCGTTTTATTTTTCTCTCTCTCTCTATTCTCTCTCTATTGTTCTGCTCTTTTTTACTGTATTCTACAATGCAATGTTTTATTGTTACTAGTTTTATCATGTTTTCTTTTCAGGTATGTAATTCTTTTATACTTTACTGTTTACTGTGTTTTATTGTTAACCATTTTTTTGTTTTCAGGTACGCCATTGAGCTGCAGCATGGGTTTATTTATCTTGAGAGTAACAGTGTTTGCTCCCACGATATGTAAAGCTGTGACTCCAGCGCTGTCGGAGGTGATTTAACCACCACAGTTAAAAAAAAGAGCATATATGCCAAAGCATGGGGGCAGGGGTGGAGGAGCAATTTGCTCCTAGCATCAGGGGCGGATGCCCCCATGCTTCGGCATATATTTTTTAGGCACAGATTGCGTTAAAAAATGTTTTATTTTTACTGTTTTATTGTATTTGCTTTGCAGGTGTGGTAAGTCTTACTGTTATACTGTAATGTTACTTTGTTTCATTGTTAACCATCATTTGCCTAGTAGGTACGCCATTCAGCTGCAGCACTGATTTATTTATCTTGACAGCAACAGCGTTTGCTTCCACGATACGTAAATCAGCTCCAGCGCTGTAGGAGGTGATTTCACCACCACAGTTAAGAGAAAATGGTGCATGTATGCCCATCATTAGAAGTGGGTGGATGAAGGGCGGTATTCTAATGGTGGGCATACCCACTGATCAGTGTCTTTTTTTTGTTCAGCCCAGTCGGCTGCATGACAAAAAAAACATTACAATGTATGCCCAACAAGGACCAGCAACGTACTGGTATGTTGCTGGACTTTGAGAGGTTATACCAGAATGATGCCTGTAGGTTTAGGTATCATTTCGGTATCATTCTTTTCAGCCAGCAGTCAGCTTTCATGTAAAAGCAATCCTAGCTAATTAGCCTCTAGACTGCTTTTATTAGCAGTGGAAGGGAACGGTTCCCCCCCCTCCCTCCGTCTTCCATGGTTTTCTTGGGCTCTCCTGTCCCAACAGGGAACCCGAGAATGCAGCTGGTGGTTCCCCCAGCTGACCATAGAGCTGATCAGAGACCAGAACGGCTCCATTCATCTCTATGGTCTAAGAAACTGGAAGCTACAAGCATTTCATGACTTGGTTTCGCCGGATATAAAAAGCGCCATTGGGAAATTGGCAAAGCATTTTATCACACCGATCTTGGTGTGGTCAGATGTTTTGAGAGAAGAGGAGAGATCTAGGGTCTAATAGCCCCCAATTTTTTCAAAAAAGAGTACCTGTCACTATCTATTGCTATCATAGGGGATATTTACGTTCCCTGAGATAACAATAAAAATGATTTAAAAAAAAATTGAAAAGAACCGTTTAAAAATAAAAAACCCAAAATAAATAATTTTTAAAAAATTAAAAAAGCACCCCTGTCCCCCCGTACTCACGCGCAAAGGCGAGCGCAAGCGTCGGTCCTTTGTCATATATAAACAGCAATTACACCATGCATGTGACATATCACTGCGAAGGTCAGATCGAGGTCAGTAATTTTAGCAGTAGACCTACTCTGTAAATCTAAAATGGTAACCTGTAAAGGCTTTTAAAGGCTTTTAAAAATGTATGCAGTTTGTCGCTGCTGCACGTTTGTGCGCAATTTTAAAGCATGTCGTGTTTGGTATCCATGTTCTCGGCATAAGATCATCTTTTTTATTTCATCAAACATTTGGCCAATATAGTGTGTTTTGGTGTGTTTTTTCCCCAAAAAATTGCGTTTGATAAATCACTGCGCAAATACTGTGTGAAAAAAAAAATTGCAACACCCACCATTTTAATCTGCAGGTCCTTTGCTTTAAAAAAAATATATGTTTGTGGGTTCAAAACAGAAAATTTATATCAAATACTTACCGTAATTTTCCTTTCCTGATGGACTCCATGGCAGCATACGTATGGGTTAATCCCGCCTCTCATACCTCATAGGACCCCACTCCCATAAATCTTTGCTTCCAGTCAGAGACCTGTTCCAGCAAATGGGAGGGAACTCCTGCTGTCATGAAGTCCATCAGGAAAGGAAAATTACGGTAAGTATTTGATATAAATTTTACGTTTTCTTGACAGACTCCATGGCAGCATACGTATGGGAAATGACTAGCCATACACACCCAGGTGGGAAATTGCTGGTTTAAAAAAAAAAGGTTTATTTGGCACCGTCAACAGATAAGACATGCAAACCAAAATTAACCGAAGACAAAGAAGCCGGTTCTACGCAATAGTGCGTCATAAATGTGTTGATCGACGACCAAGAGACCGTCTTACAGATTTCTTCCGGGGATATATGATGGGAAGCTGCCCACGACGTAGAAACGCTCCTGGTAGAATGAGCGGTTACTGCTTCCGGAGGAGCCGAACCCTTAGCCTTATAAGCCCCTTGTATAGCCTGAACAATCCAAGCTGCAATGATTCTGGAAGAAGCACGCAAACCTTTGTTTTTTCCATGGAAATAAATGAACAGATGATCAGATTTCCGAAAAGAAGCTGTGGCTTCTAAGTATTGCCTTAAAACTTCTCCAACATCCAAAGGGTGAATACTAGAGTTTTTAGTTGTCCGAAAAATTGGAAGAACAATCTCTTGATTCTCATGGAATACAGATGTCACCTTAGGATTTGATCCTAGCATAGGAATCAAGACCACTCGATCAGGGAAGAAAGTAAGGAATGGTTCTTTGCTTTCCAGAGAACCGATCTCGGAAACCCTCTTGGCTGATGTTATGGCCACTAGGAAGACCGCTTTGAGAGAAAGATCCTTGATAGCTGCCTGATCCACAAGTTGTATTTCTCTTTCCGAAAAGAAATCCAGGACCAAAGGAAGATCCCACTTGGAAAACCTTGGTTTTCTTTGAGGCCTGAGCCTTATTGCTCCTCTGAAGAACTGCCTCGTAAGGGGGTGTCTGGCCCAGGATATACCTGTGAAGGCAGAGATTGCAGAAACCTGAACCTGTAAAGAACTTACTGATAAGGACAGATCCAGGCCTGATTGTAAGAAACCCAGAATATCCTGTATCTTTGGGTCAATACAGGAACCGTCAGTGGTGGAAACATAATCCGCAAATTTTGACCAAATTCTTTGGTAAACTATTAGTACCTGGTCTTCTGGCATTCAGTAAAGTTGCAATAGCTGTACTTGGACATCCTAGTGCTTCCAGCCTTCCCCTCTCAAGATCCAAGCCATCAGATGGATGCTGGGATGGGCATGGGTGAAGAGATGTTCCCTGCAATAGGAGATCTGGTCTGGAAGGGAGCGGAATTGGGTTCCGGTAGCTGAGCTGTAACAGGAGGGGGAACCATGGTCTGTTGGGCCAATATGGAAGAACTGCCACTACTTCAACTTCTTCCCACCTGAGCCTCGATAGAAATCGGAGAATGACCGGAACTGGGGGAAAGGCATAAGCCCTGTGGAATCTTCACTGGTCCGTCAGGGCATCCACTCCGAAGGCCTGGGGACAACGACATCTCGTGTAGTATTTTTTTAGTTTGTAGTTGCAAGGGGATGCAAACAGGTCTACCTCTGGTGTCATTCCCAGAGACAGAATCCAATTGAAAACCTTGAGAGAAAGTCTGCCTGGACATTTTGAATTCCGGGAAGATAAGCAGCCGTCAGATTTGTCAGGTTTGTCTGAGCCCAGGACATGATTGGACTCACTTCCCTCAGTAAGGAGAGACTGCGGGTGCCCCCTTGTCTTTTGATATATGACACTGCTGTCGTATTCTCTAGCCTTAGGAGAACTGAGGCTCCTGATGTTAAGTGGAGAAAAGCTTGTAGAGCACAGAAGGCAGCTCGAAGCTCCAGAACATTCAAGACTACACCTCGGGATGGGAAATCCCACTTGCCTTGGGCTACCTTCGCCAGACAGAGAGCGCCCCAACCTCTGTTGCTGGCATCCGTTGTCACCGTGATCCAGGAGACAGGTGCTATGGAATGGCAATTGAGGAGATTCCTCCGCTGCAGCCACCAGGGGAGGCTCTCCTGCATGAAAGGGGTTATCCGGACAAGATGATCTCGAGACCCCGGATCCCACTGTTGGAGAAAACCCTTCTGAAAGGGGCGCATCTTCCATTGTGCCCATTTCACCATAGGGGCTGTCGCCACCATGGTGCCAATTATCCTGAGACATTGTGAAGCTCTGAGAAGGGGTGAAGACATTGCAAGATGAATTCTGTCCCGAATCATCGGAAATTTCTATAAAGGCAAAGAGATGGTGCTCTTCACCGTGTTGAACTGGGCTCTGAGGAATATCAGAGACTGTGTCGGGTCTAGATGACTTTTCTCCCTGTTCAACAGCCAACCGAACTCTGTCAGGGTAGAGATGACCTGATCTCGATGTGACAACAGCTGTTCCCTGTCTTGCGAAAGCAGGAGTAGGTCTTCCAGATAGTGGTGTAAACGGATACCTCTGACTCTGATTAATGCCACAACAGCCAGTAAGAGCTTTGAAAACACTCGAGGCGATGTTGTAAGCCCGAATGGGAGACATGTAAATTGAAGATGCCTCTGATCCACTGCAAAACGGAGATACTTCTGGAAGTCCTTTGCAATCGGTACATGAAAGTAGGCGTCTTTCAGGTCTATGGAGACCAGCCAATCGCCTATTTGTATTGTCTGACGAATTGTTAGCAGTGTTTCCATCTTGAATTTTTCCTTCTCGATGAAGGAGTTCAAGTGTGTCAAGTGAATGACTGGCCTCCAGGAGCCATTCTTTTTGAGGACCATGAAAAGGGGGGAGTACACCCCTTGAAATCTTTCTTCTGTAGGTACCGGGATGAAGGCACCTTGAGCTATCAGTGAGTCTGTATATGACAGAAGAACTTGTTTCTTCTCTTCCAAGTGTGGTAGGACTGTGGGAACAAACCGGTGTATGGGTGGACTGCTGAATACCCACGAATGACCTGATGAGACTGTCTTGACCGTCCAGAAGTCCCTGATCGAAGCTGCCCAGACGTGCTGAAAAAGGAGTAAACGAGCCCCAACTTGCTCCGCCTGGACAGGCTTCATATCAAAAGGACTTGGAAGCCTCCCATCCCCTAGAAGAGGTTGTCTTTGAGGACTTCTGGCCAGAAGGTTGACTTCTCTTCCAGTTTTTTCTGAATTCGCGACCGGGCCTGTAGCGGTGGGCATCTCTAGTGCGCTCTTGATCTTGCCTGGGTTGAGGTCTTCTCTGAACCAAGAGGCGACGGTCCTGGGGTAAGAACCCTGATTTACCCCCTGTAGCACGGGTAATGGCGGAGTCAAGCTTATTCCCAAAGAGGGAAGGACCCTCAAAGGGAATTCTACACCAAGCCTGTTTAGAGGCAGGGTCCGCCACCCACGGGCGCAGCCACAAGGTGTGCTTGGCTGTGACTAAAGAGAGCATGACACATGCCTCTAGGCGAATAATATCAAGGGATGCTTCCCCCAAGAAGACTGACGCCAGTTTCAGTTCATGGACCGGTGAGCTCTTGACCAATTCTTCAGAAACACTTGCTAAAGCTGCATCCACGTCATCCGTCCAGGACACCATAGCTTTAGACAAGGCTGGTTTACAAGCCATACCTGCCGTGATATAGATGCGCTTAAGATCAGTATCGATCTTCCTCTCTAGACCATCCTTGAATGAAACGGTATCCTCCAGAAGGAGAGTGACATGTCTCACCGACCTCATTAAAGCAGCATCAATGAGCGGAGCTGATTCCAGATGTTTTACCTTTTCACTCTTGAATGGATACATCTTAGCTACTTTGGAGATTAGCGAGTTTTTTCTCTCATCTTTACTCCATTCATCTGAAATAATTTCGCCCAGTTCACCCAGGAAGGGAAAATTTGGGCGATCCTTCTTGAGATGTTTGAAGTATTTCCTCTGTTTAGAGGGTGCTTCTACTGGTTCTTCCCATCTCAGTGCATCTTTAACCGCTTTAACCAAACTGTGGCACCAGGGAAAAATCAAACCCCGCGCCAGGATCATCCACCTCTGCCTCGCTTTTCGAGGATCCACTTAAAGAGGGACTACGTCTAGAG
The DNA here is from genome assembly GCA_037952925.1 of Lithobates clamitans. NCBI lineage: Eukaryota > Metazoa > Chordata > Amphibia > Anura > Ranidae > Lithobates > Lithobates clamitans. Next base: position 8,802,800 of record JBBGZY010000427.1, read on the forward strand.
GGACCAGGAGCCCCAAGGTCGACCCCGCCAGGAACTAGTGCTGGAGCAGAAGGAGAAATGGTTGTACGGTTGGGATCCGTTCTGATCAGAGATTCCTGAACCACCTTTCTGACCAGAGCTTCTACCTGCTGGTCTCCAGCTCCTCTTTCCTTTGCAGCTCGGGAATAACATAGCTCACAGAGGGATTTACCCTCTGGGACCTGAGCTTTACATCCCCAGCAAGCTCTCCTATCAGAGCGGCTAGAATGGCGGTAGGAATGACGCCCCGACGTGGATTTGGGCTCCTCGCTATGACGTCTAGAAGCTGATCTAGGATGCCTGGAACTTAATGAAGACTGCTGATGATGTGATCTGAAACGATCGATATCTTCACGTGCTGAAGGCCTATGTTCAGACCTAGAGGGGCTGAGGAAATAAAAGGAAATAAATAGGATCCAGAAAAAAGACAATCCCAAAAAAAAAAAAAAAAATCAGGCAGAAGGAAACAAATTCCTACCTGCAGCGTAAGGGTTGGCCACTGGGGGGCGGTGACACGTCCATAGCAGAAAGCCTGGCAACTGCAATGAACAGCCTTCAGTCAAACACAGGTAACACCAGTGAAATAAAGGCCTGGACAGCCAGCAGCACAGCTTTCTACCTTGTCAGAGTCAGATCACTGCACCGGGAAGCCGCCGTTTTCACCCACAGAACATCCCAAGTAATAGCTGTATTTGACAGCTATTAAACTTGGTGCCGATGATGACTTCACCGCGCCCCCAGCGTCGTCCAGCGGAGCTCGCGTGAATGCGCGACCGCCGCCATATACCGGAACTGCGCACGCGCGAAACCAAGCCTCGATCTCAGACGAGGATCGCAGATGCGCAGAGAACCCGGAAGACACGGCAGACTGGGACGCAGATGCGTTCCAGCCGCCATAGAGACAAGAAAGGAATACAGAGGAAAAAACAAACAATACACACAAAAACTGCTGCCATGTACAGAACAAAACAGTATATGATACCACCACAGCACGATCCTGATCCAGCCTGACTGGGGATGATCACCCACTGCACGACCGGGCTTTTCAATAAGGGGGCCTCCTACTAATAGCAAGGACGTTTGGCCAAGTTGCAGCTTGCCTGCCAATGGCAAGGCTACAATGCTGTTCATGGCATCGCATATGCTGCCCGTATCCACCCTGCTAATAGCTGGGACTGCTGGACTCCAGAACCGCCATCAGAACAATCGTGCAACCAGGACTGGACCGTAGAAACTTTTATAAGGTAAGATACACCTTGGTCCTAGGAGGAGGACAAAAAAGGAACACGGTCTCTGACTGGAAGCAAAGATTTATGGGAGTGGTGTCCTATGAGGTATGAGAGGCGGGATTAACCCATACGTATGCTGCCATGGAGTCTGTCAGGAAAGTATTTTTCTTGCAAAAAAAACAATTTTTTCCATGTAAACAAAAAGTGTCAGAAAGGGCTTTGTCTTCAAGTGGTTAGAAGAGTGGGTGATGTGTGACATATGCTTCTAAATGTTGTGCATAACATGCCAGGACAGTTCAAACCCCCCCCAAATGAACCCTTTTTGGAAAGTAGAGACCCCAAGCTATTTGCTGATAGGCATGTTGAGTCCATGGAATATTTTATATTTTGCCACAAGTTGCAGGAAAATTACACTTTTTTTTTGCACAAAGTTGTCACTAAATGATATGTTGTTCAAACATGGCATGGTTATATGTGGAAATACACCCCAAAATACATTCTGCTGCTTCTCCTGAGTACAGGGATATCTCATGTGTGAGACTTTTTGGGAGCCTAGCCGTGTACAGGACCCTGAAAACCAATCACCGCCTTCAGGATTTCTAAAGCCGCGTACACACAGGCGGACTTTTCGACCGGACTGGTCCGACGGACTTTCCAATGGACTTTCAACGGACTTTTGATGTACTTCTGACGGACTTTTTAACGAACGGACTTGCCTACACACGATCACACCAAAGTCTGACGTATTCGCACGTGATGACGTACACCGGACTGAAATAAGGAAGTTGATAGCCAGTAGCCAATAGCTGCCCTAGCGTCGGTTTTTGTCTGTCGGACTAGCATACAGACGAGCGGATTTCTGGGTCCGTCTGAGTTACGACGTAAAGATTTGAAGCATGTTCCAAATCTAAAGTCTGTCAGATTTTCGAGTTGAAAAGTCCGCTGAAGGTTACATGAAGCCCACTCACGATCGGATTGCCCGCCAAACTCAGTCCGTCGGACAAGTCCGGTTGAAAAGTCCAAATGACCCCATTTTGGAAAGTAGACACCCCAAGCTATTTGCTGATAGGCATGTTGAGTCCATGGAATATTTTATATTTTGCCACAAGTTTTGGGAAAATTACACTTTTTTATTGTTGCAAAAAGTTGTCACTAAATGATATATTGCTCAAATATGCCATGGGCATATGTGAAATTACAACCTAAAAAACATTCTGCTGCTTCTCCTGAGTATGGGGATACCACGTGAAACCAATCACGTGATGACCCGGAAAACCAATCACCGCCTTCAGGCTTACTAAGGGTGTAAAATGGTGGTTTCATTTCCTCACTACCTTATCACAGTTTCGGAGGCCATAACATGTCCAGATAGCACAACCCCCCCCCCCCCCAAATGACCCCATTTTGGGAAGAAGACACTTTAAGCTTTTTGCTGAGAGGCATGTTGTGTCCATGGAATATTTGATATTTTGCCACAAGTTTCGGGAAAATTACAATTTTTTTTTTACACAAAGTTGTCACTAAATGATATATTGTTCAAACATGGCATGGTTATATGTGGAATTACACCCCAAAATACATTCTGCTGCTTCTCCTGAGTACAGGGATTCCACATGTGTGAGACTTTTTGGGAGCCTAGCTGCGTACAGGACCCCAAAATCCAAGCACTGCCTTCAGGCTTTCTAAAGGTGTAAAATTGTGATTTTACTCCTCACTACCTATCACAGTTACAGACGCCCTGTAATGTCCAGATAGCACAACCCCCCCCCCATGACCCCATTTTGGAAAGTGGACACCCCAATGTATTTGCTAAGAGGCATGGTAAGTATTTTGCAGATCTCATTTAATTTTGAAAATGAAGAAAGAAAAGAAAAATGTATTTTTTTTCTTTTTTCAATTTTCAAAACTTTGTGACAAAAAGCAAGATCTGCAAAATACATGCCTCTCAGCAGATAGCTTGGGGTGTCTACTTTCCAAAATGGGGTCATGGGGGGGGTGTGCTATCTGGGCATTTCATGGCCTCCGAAACTGTGATAGGCAGTGAGGAGTGAAATCACCATTTTACGCCCTTAGAAAGCCTGAAGGCGGTGATTTTCGGGGTCCTGTACACAGTTAGACTGCCAAAAAGTTCCACACATGTGGTATCCCCGTACTCAGGAGAAGCAGCAAAATGTATTTTGGGGTGTAATTCCACATATAACCATGCCATGTTTGAACAATATATCATTTAGTGACAATGTTGTGTAAAAAAAAAAAAATAATAATAATAATTTTCCCGCAACTTGTGGCAAAATATAAAATATTCCATGGACTCAACATGCCTATCAGCAAATAGCTTGGGGTTTCTACTTTCCAAAATTAGGTCATTTGGGGGGGGGGGTCGCTATCTTGGCATTTTATGGCCTTCAAAACTGTGATAGGTAGTGAGCAGTGAAATCAAAAATTTACACCCTTAGAAATCGTGAAGGCAGTGATTGGTTTTCGGGGTCCTGTACGCGGCTAGGCTCCCAAAAAGTCTCACACATGAGGTATCCCCGTACTCAGGAGAAGCGGCAGAATGTATTTTGTAATTCCACATATAACCATGGCATGTATGAGTAATATATCATTTAATGACAACTTTGTGTATTTTTTTGTTGTCATTTTTCAATCACTTGGGACAAAAAAATAAAATATTCAATGGGCTCAACATACCTCTCAGCAATTTCCTTGGGGTGTCTACTTTCCAAAATGGGGTCATTTGGGGGGGGGGGGTTGTACTGCCCTTTTAGCACCTCAAGAAATGAGATAGGTAGTCATAAACTAAAAGCTGCGTAAATTCCAGAAAATGTACCCTAGTTTGTAGATGCTATAACTTTTGCGCAAACCAATAAATATATGCTTATTGACATTTTTTTACCAAAGACATGTGGCTGAATACATTTTGGCCTAAAATGACTATAATTGAGTTTAATAATCTTTTTTTATAAAAAAAAAAAGTAGAAAATATCATTTTTTTTCAAAATTTTAGGTCTTTTTCCGTTTATATTGCAAAATATAAAAATCGCAGAGGCAATCAAATACCATCAAAAGAAAGCTCTATTTGTGGGAAAAATAGGACGCAACTTTTGTTTGGGTACAGCATGACCGCGCAATTACTAGTTAAAGCGATGCAGTGCCAAATTGTAAAAAGTGCTCTGGTCAGGAAGGGCGTAAATTCTTCCGGGCTGAAGTGGTTAACCTCTGTGCTGATAAACTCCCTACATGTTACATATTTATATATGGACATAACTAAATGCTTTATTTGTAACTGATTTGTAAAAGTAAGATTTGTTAGCGTAGGACCCACTAATTCGGGGTACTTTGTCGCAGTAAGTGGGCTTAGCACTATATGACCATATAGTGTGACTCATTTTTGTATGTGTGTGCTGTAATCTTTTTTTTCTGTTTGTATGGTCTTATGGCTGCACCATCTTTTATGCGTTTTTTAGGGTGTACCCCCTAAATCTTTGTCTATGTTTTTAGCCAGTCTGTAAAATTTGTATTTTGATATGTCTGTCTATCTGAACCTGTACATATTACACTTTCATTCTGCTGGTGGCATACCTGGATTTCTGAAAGCAGGAGAAAGCTGCTGTACAGCATTAGCTGGGTTAGACATATTTTGAGGTGCCCTACTGTCCAGGTACGGCATAGCAGAGACACTGTGTCTTCTATAAAATAACAAAACGAACAAAGAAATTAGATTCACCAGCAATAAAAAAAAATAGAACACATTAAAAATGGCAAACAATAACAAACCTGATTTTAGCGTTGTTTAAAGTGCATCTCTAGTGAAAACCTTTTTTGTTTTTCATTTTGGAAAGAGTGGGGAAGGGTTGGACCCTCTGCCATGTTTGCATTGCTGTCTGTGTACCTATTGGGGAGATTAATCACTCTATATGTACTAGTGACCAGGGATGAGCTCAGGAGTGTTTGGATCCTAGTCCGAACCCACCTAAGATTTCCTGCCAGGAAACCGTCACTGCACACCAACAATCATAAGCAGCCAAGGCATTCCCTGCTCTGTAGCCACACTCATACATGCCCCTTGTATATGTGTAGGGACTTTTACTGGTGATCTACCACCTTGCCACAGAGACAAAAAATGAGGGAACATCCAAAAATTTGGAGTTATCAGAAGAACAAGAGGTAAGGGGAAATCTTCCAATGGGTACATCTGTTCCGGATCAGCTGTCTAAGGCTGGATTCACATCTATGCTAAGGTGACCAGATTTTTAAAATGAAATTCGGGGACATTTTTTTTTTTTTACTAGTAATGGCAGCAATCGACGACTCTTTGCCCGTCTCTGCTGCCGCCCGCCTCACAGCCTGTCAAGTCTAAAGCCAGTAGTAGCCGGGGCCCGAAGAGTAAAGCCCCATACACACTATCAGATTTTCTGCTGATTTTTTTCCTTCAGATTTACCAAAACCATATAATATGAGGTCAAACCTTAGGAGTTTCAATTTGTATGCATGGTTTTGGTAAATCTGAAGACAAAAATCAGCAGAAAATCTGATAGTGTGTATGGGGCTTTACTCTTCGGGCCCCGGCTACTACTGGGTGGGGAGCAGAGGAAGATCACTCCACCAGGGGAGGCAAGGAGATAAGCAGGCAGGCAGCTGGCCGGGACTTGAGCCAAGGCAGAAGAACATGCGAGTGGAGCTAAATGGGCATGCGCCCGAAACTGAAGAAATAGTCCCTCCGCTCCGACCAGCACAAGATCATCAGAAAGGGGCACAGATAATGGAAAAAAATAAACCCCCGGCAGAGGAGGAGGGGGGGTGCAATTCAGGTTTTTACTTTTTATTATGCACGGGCTGTCTTTGAAATTGCCCCAGCCCCTGTTCAAATCCAATCCAGGGACAAAACTGGGGACAGACGTGGTCCGGGGACAGTGTCCTCAATCCAGGGACTGTCCCCAGAAACCGGGGATGTCTGGTCACCCTAATCTATGCAGTTTTAGTGCTTTTTGCATTTTGCAGATTTGCACTATAGAACTTGTTCCATAGGAAACCATGTTAAATGATCTGTAGTTCAAATCTGCAAAATGCAAAAAGCACTAAAAATGCATAGATGTGAATTAAGCCTTAGAGGGAATTCCCCTCGCTTTAGGAGATTTGCTCTAACATCCTGTTTTGTCACTGGGATGAGAAATGAAAGAAAATTTCCCTAATGTTTCAAATGCAGCAGAAATAATCTGCAAGGGTTTTAACCACCCCCTACTCTATCTAAAACAAAAACGGTTTGACTATAAATTCAACTTGATCAAATTTACCTGGGGAGAATAGCAGGTGATGGTAGGTTGCAGCTATATTGGTGCTGGTCTAAAACAGGCCACCTTCTGATTTTCTGATTCTGTGATGCACTCTTTCTTACGCTGGTATACATAGGTGACTCTTCAGTCTGATGGGATGCTACAGGCTGCAGACAGAGACAATATATACAGTACATAAAATGAACATGGAAAGAAGCAGTAAAGCTAAGCAAAAGATTGTGTAATAAACTTTACAGTAAATGCAGATTGAATGTAGATTTATATTAGGAAACATATTAAAGTTAACAAATAATAACAACTGATGTTTTTTTCCCCACAACTGATGTTTTTTTCCCCACAATCACCAATATACTTTCTGTATATTTCTCGTGGTTGGTGGCTCAGAACATGTAACACAGATCATGGATGGAAGAACATGCAGATATACAAAGCACTTAAAGTGGTTGTAAATCCTTATGCTCTGTACACACAGTCGGACATTGATCGGACATTCCGACAACAAAATCCATGGATTTTTTCCGACGGATGTTGGCTCAAACTTGTCTTGTATACACACGGTCACACAAAGTTGTCAGAAAATCCGATCGTTCTGAACGCGGTGACGTAAAACACGTACATCGGGTCTATAAACGGGGCAGTAGCCAATAGCTTTCGTCTCTTAATTTATTCTGAGCATGCGTGGCACTTTGTGCGTCGGATTTGCGTACACACGATCGGAATTTCCGACAACGGATTTTGTTGTCGGAAAATTTTATAGCCTGCTCTCAAACTTTGTGTGTCAGAAATTCCGATGGAAAATGTGTGATGGAGCCCACACACGGTCGGATTTTCCGACAACAAGGTCCTATCACACATTTTCCGTCGGAAAATCCGACCGTGTGTACGGGGCATATCAGACCACTTTTTCCTACAGGTAAGCCTATAATAAGGCTTACCTGTAGGTACTGGAAATATCTCCAAAACCTGCATGGTTTAAGAGATATTTACCATATACACATACGCCAACATCATTGGCGCATGCGCACTTTAGAAAGGGCACGATCGTGACATTTCTATAGGGCCCGTCCCGTGACCATCGCGCGAGAGTGATGTCACGCGACACCGGACAGTCACACAGCAGGAGCTGCATATGCATATTAGCCCATTATGCTTTTACTTTGCTGGCGAATAAAGAAAAAGTCAAACCCATCAGGGTTTACTTCCATTTTAATTTCAACATAGTTTATTGTTGCTAATTTTTATGGGAATTCCTGTGGTTGAGTCCAGATGGTAGTAGTAAGAGTAAATATACCACTTTAATGAATCTATCTTCTAACAAAAAACTAAACTCTGGACTTGTGTAAAAGTGATCAAATTAAAACTTGGTGGCTAACTAAAATTGTGGGCATGTACATGAAAAAAAATGTATAGGCTTAATGCTGTACTCTAGGTATTATAAGCATTGCATAGTTACATTGGTCCAGTTTGGTACAATGTAAGTATGCATATCTTATACCTGATGGGGCACTGGGAAAGCTGAAAAATCACTGTAGTAGTTGGCACTACTACAGCAATAACTGCCATCTTCCAGGTTCTGCTCAGGTTCTGTTTGAGCAGCTTCACCTCTGCACACTGAACACAGGGAGCCAGTTGCTTTGCACCACTGTCATTAGAGCACCTTGATTTTTTTTCAATGACTTTAAGGCAATCCCAAGCAAGTATATGGGAATGCAAAATCTGTTTAAAGCAGTTCAAGTGCAGGCCAAGAAGAGATTAAAGGAGAAGTATGACCGATGCTTTTTTGGCTATACTTCTCCCATGGATCACAGAAATTATTATTGTATGGGATTTGTACAGCACCAACAGTTTGGGCAGTGATTTACAACGTTAAGGCAAACACTACAATTACAATACAATTCAACAGATGGAATCAGAGGGCCCTGCTCTTTAGAGCTTACAACCTAAATGCAGTTTGTTCTGCACTCCTGTGACCCATTTTCAGCTGACAGTGGGCTAAAGCCTGATGTCAGCTGACGTCACTCAGCCAGTCCAGGCTGGGGAAAGATCCCAACTTTACAGCGGCGATCCACCCAGTTCTCAGTGCAGAGGCAGGTATTAGCAAAACCCTTATGGCGCTATATAAGCACTGTGTAAACTACGCTATGTAAATCCTGTATAATAATAATAATAATAATAATAATAATGTTATTGAATCATTTTGAAAAGTTAATCAATTCTATGTAATTTACCAATCAGAAATACCCCACAGGCCTGAAAAAAAGGCACACATATCACTGGTTTATTAACTTGCACACATAGCATAGCCATAGAAATAAATACACTATATCAGGGCTTAAAATTTGAAACCTTGCCCAGGTCCGTCCCCCAACTCCACCCCCTTAAAGCTTATGAAATTACATTTTTCTTTAGAAAAAGAGAGCGCCCCTTTATATCAGGGTCCCCAGAGAGCCCCCCTTACATCAGGGTCTCCAGAGAGCCTCCCCTTACATCAGTATCCCCAAAAAGCCTCCCCTTACATCAGTGTCCCCAGAGAGCCCCCCCTTACATCAGTGTCCCCAGAGAGCCTCCCCTTACATCATTGTCCCCAGAGAACCTCCTCTTACACCAAGGTCCCCAGAAAGCCTCCCCTTACATCAGGGTCCCCAGAAAGCCTCCCCTTACATTAGTGTCCTCAGAGAGCCCCCCCCCCCCCTTACATCAGTGTCCCCAGTGAGCCTTCCCTTACACCAAGGTCCCCAGAAAGCCTCCCCTTACATCAGGGTCCCCAGAAAGCCTCCCCTTACATTAGTGTCCTCAGAGAGCCCCCCCCTTACATCAGTGTCCCCAGTGAGCCTCCTCTTACATCAGGGTCCCCAGAGAGCCTCCCCTTACATCAGGGTCCCCAGAGAGCCACCCCTTACATTAGTGTCCCCAGAGAGCCCCCTTACATCAGGGTCCCAATAGGCCCCCCTAAATAAGTGTCCCCAAAGGGCCCCCCTCTTACATCAGGGTCCCCAGGTAATTTACCTTAAGCTGGCGGGTGTAGGGATGTGCACCGTTGGCAGGCCTCTCCTTCACGTGTCCGCCATGGCGGTGGAGAGCGGACCTCTCCTTGTGTCTCCCTCAGCAGAGGAGAGTGGACCTCTCCTGCACCTGTCCCCTCAGCGGCACTGCCAGTGTAATGACGATGCCGAAGAAGCCGGAAGTCGGAAACCGGCTTTAAAATGAGACTTGGAGTGCAAGTGGAATGCAAATCGATCCCATTGGCCTGGGGATCACATTGCAAACCACCCGCTCTATCAATAAATATACAGGGCATTACTGTGCTCACCAGAAAGGAATTTACCCTCACATTTGGCGAGCAGAATTTTCAAGCCCTGGTCACTATATCATAAAAGCATATTGGGCCTTTACACGCACATGAACCTTTAATGGCATCCCAGTCTTAGTCCGTAGGGTTAAATATTGAGTTGGCCCACCCTTTGCAGCTATAACAGCTTCAACTCTTCTGGGAAGGCTGTCCACAAGGTTTAGGAGTGTGTCTATGGGAATGTTTGATCATTCTTCCATAAACGCATTTGTAATGTCAGGCACTGATGTGGACGAGAAGACCTGGTTCTCATTCTCCGCTCTAATTTATCCCAAAGATGTTCTATCGGGTTGAGGTCAGGACTCTGTGCAGGCCAGTCAAGTTCTTCCACCCCAAACTCGCTCAGCCAGGTCTTTATGGACCTTGCTTTGTGCACTGGTGTGCAGTCATGTTGGAACAGGAAGGGGCCATCCCCAAACTGTTCCCACAAAGTTGGGAGCATGAAATTGTCTAAAAAATCTTGGTATGCTGATGCCTTTATGCCCTGTACACACGGGCAGACTTTCCGGCAACAAAGGTCCGACAGTCTTTCCAACGGACTTTGGACGGACTTTGGACGGACTTCTGATGGACTTTCGAACGAACGGACTTGCCTACATATGATCACACCAAAGTCCGACGGATTCATACGTGATGACGTACGACCGGACTGAAATAAGGAAGTTCATAGCCAGTAGCCAAAAGTTGCCCTATCGTCGGTTTTCGTCCATTGGACTAGCATACAGACGAGCGGATTTTTTGATAGGAACTGGGTCCGGCAGAGTTCCGACGTAAAGATTTGAAACATGTTCCAAATCTAAAGTCTGTCAGATTTTCAACAAAAACAGTCCGCTGAAGGTCCGATAAAGCCCACACACGGTCGGATTGTCCGCCGGATTCAGTTTGTCGGGCCAGTCTGGTCGAAAAGTTCCCTTCTGTCACGTACCTGATCGGAGTCTGAAGTGACGAGGTCGGCCTCCCTTGTATCTCCAACCCGGGTCCCGCTGAGAGTGGGAACAGAGGGACCCCAAGGAAAGGAGGAACACGAGTGCCTGTAGAAGTAACCCAGGAATCTTGAGGCAGATGATGCGACTTTAGGTAGGCAGGAAGTCGCAGCAGATCGCAGGAGCCGAGATGCAGGAACTTGACAGGCAGCTTGGAGCCAGACAGGAGACAGGAACGGAGTCACAGGAATAGCCGGGTTCGGAAGCAGGCGGACAGCAAGGTACCAAATCATCAGGCAGAAGCAGAGTCAACGTAGGAAGCCGAAGTCAGGAACCAGTGAATCAGGATATGGGAGAGTCCAGAGACAAGGTCAGGGGAGCCAAGGTTCAGCAACGGATATCAAGCAGGCAGGTAACACAGGATACAGATACAGGAACAGCTGAAGATCAGTCAGCACCTGTCACAGTCAGTGTGTCCTTTAAATAGGCCGTCTGGCGCCAAAGGGCCGCACGGACGCGCTCCCGCGGGTGCGCCCATTCCTTTGCGCACGCGCATTGGCACGTCTGCGATCCGAAGCGACCTTCCCGAACGCATGCGTGCGTAAAGAGTCCTTTACGAACGAGTGTACCCGCGAGTGAACCCGGGACGTAACAGTTCTCTTACATTGCCCCCTCCTTACGGGCAGCCTCCGGATGCCCCTCAGGGGCTTCTTCTCTGGATGGTGCTGAAAAAATGCTCGTACCTTTTGCGGGGCATGTACGTTAGAAGCTGGTTCCCAGGAATTGTCTTCAGGGCCGTAGCCCTTCCATTTAATCAGAAACTGTGTTAGGCCATTCCTGGTTCTGCAGTCGAGAACGGCTTCTACCTCAAATTCTTCACTGCCCTCAACGAGCAGTGGAGGAGGATTTTCTGGATCCCGGTTAGAAAAGGGATTGGGTACTGATGTCTTCAACAAAGAAATATGAAAAACAGGGTGAATTTTGAGATTCTTTGGTAGGATAAGTTCAAAAGCCACAGAGTTGATCCTCCTTTTTACAGCAAAGGGCCCCAGGTATTTTGGACCAAGTTTCTTGGAGGGACACTTCAGTTTTAAATTAGCAGTGGATAGCCAGACCTTGTCTCCTGGATTCAGATTCAAGTTACCCCTCCTTTTCCTGTCAAAAAATCTTTTGTTATTGGCCTGGGCCTTAGAGATGGTGTCCTGAAGCACTTTATTATTGGAGATGAACCAACTCAGTCTGTCTTGAACAGCAGGCACAGTAGAATCCACGGGTAATTCAGGCAAAAAGGAAGGGTGATATCCATAGTTGGCGAAAAAGGGGGTTTGCTTGGTAGCAGAGTGGATGGAATTATTGTATGCAAATTCCGCTAGCGGAAGCAGAGGTGACCAATCGTCCTGTGAAAAAGAGGAGAAGCAACGCAAATATTGCTCCAGCGTCTGGTTGGTTCTCTCCGTCTGTCCATTAGTTTGAGGATGGTAGGCAGAGGACAGACGGAGCTCGATGTTCAAGACTTCACAGAGAGATCTCCAGAATCTGGACGTGAACTGTACCCCTCGATCAGAAGTGATATTATCGGGAATACCATGTAGTCTCACTATCTCTCGGATGAACATGGAAGCAGTCTCAGCGGCAGACGGGGTTCCTTGCATGGGTAAAAAGTGTGCCATCTTAGTCAAGCGATCAACCACGACAAATATGGTGGTAAAGTCTTCAGACGGGGGAAGTTCCACAATGAAATCCATGGATATCATGCTCCATGGTTTCTTAGGCACAGGAAGACATTCTAATAGGCCCCAAGTCTTGGCTCGGTCAGTCTTATTGCGTTGACAGGTCACACAGGATTTGACGTATCTTTTACAGTCTTGAATCAAGTCTGGCCACCAGAAAGAACAGGAAATTAGGTTGATACTCTTGTGAATCCCAAAATGGCCTGCCAAAGGATGATCGTGGCAACGCTTGAGGACAGAAACCCTGAACTGCTCCGGGACAAAGACCTGTTCCTTATGGTAATACAGCCCGTCTTTGAGTTGAAGAGATAAATCTTGGGAAGGGGGATGCTCCAACAGCTCAGCTCTTATTTGGGACGTCAGATTGGTTTGGAGAAGAAGAAAGTTTTTGGCAGGTAAAATGGTGTCTGCTTCGGAAGGATGAACAGGGTCATGGAACATGCGTGACAGCGCGTCTGGTTTCCCATTCTTAGAACCAGGGCGGAAGGTTATGTGGAATGTGAAACGGGAAAAGAACAATGCCCATCTTGCCTGCCGAGGTCTGAGTCGTTTAGCTGTTCTCAAATACTCAAGATTCTTATGGTCAGTGAAAATGAGTATAGGGTGCAAGGCTCCTTCTAACAGATAGCGCCATTCCTCGAGGGCAGCTTTAATGGCCAACAGTTCCCGGTCCCCTACATCATAATTCTTCTCAGAGGGATTCAATTTCTTGGAGAAGAATGCCACAGGATGGAGTAAGGACTTGGGGCCCTGTCGCTGCGACAATATGGCTCCCACTGCGATTTCAGAGGCGTCCACCTCCAGAATATAGGGCAAGGAAGGGTCAGGATGCTTTAAGATGGGAGCTGAGGTGAACAAGGCTTTCAACTGCTCAAAAGATGTTTGTGCTTCAGTACTCCACCGGAAGGGAACATGCTGTTTGGTCAAAAGGGTGATAGCAGAAATAATACCAGAAAAGTTCTTAATAAATTTCCTGTAGAAATTAGCGAATCCCACAAACCTTTGTACCGCCTTTCGATCTGTAGGAGCTGACCATTCCAAAACAGCAGCGACTTTCTGGGGATCCATGGAGATCCCATCAGCGGAGATGACAAGTCCCAGGAATTGAATTGTATGTTTTTCAAAGTCGCATTTTTCAGCCTTGACATAGAGATGATGTTCGCGAAGTTTACTCAAAACTTTTTTCACATGGGTACGGTGGATCTCGATTGAGTCAGAGAAGATAAGAATATCATCGAGATAGACATTGAGAAACAGGTCAAGAAAGTCCCGAAAAACATCATTTACCAGATGCTGAAAGGTGGCTGGGGCGTTGCAGAGACCGAAGGGCATAACTAGGTATTCAAAATGCCCAAAGCGTGACCTGAAGGCAGTCTTCCATTCATCCCCCTTTCTGATTCGCACCAAATTGTAGGCACCTCTTAGATCTAGCTTGGAAAAAACTCGTGCTCCACGCAGTCTCTGAAATAACTCGGGAATTAAGGGAAGTGGGTACCGGTTCTTGATAGTTATTTTATTAAGATCACGATAGTCAATACAGGGCCTCAGGGAGTGATCTTTTTTCTCCACAAAAAAGATACCAGCTCCTGCTGGGGAGGAAGAGGCTCGAATAAACCCTTTTTCTAGGCTTTCATCAATGTATTTGCGTAAGGCCTCTAGTTCGGGTTCCAAGAGAGGGTAAATTTGGCCGAAGGGAATTTCTGCCCCTGGTAGGAGTTCAATGGGACAATCGTAAGTCCGGTGGGGAGGTAAGCTCTCTGCACTCTTTTTATTAAATACGTCTAAGAATTCATGATAGACTGTGGGTACTAATTTCAGAGTTTCAGGGTCCGAGTGGATGCTGAGGAGAGGAGCAGAATTAACAAACTTTTTTGGGTAACAATGTTTCTGACAATAATTAGAGGAAAATGAGATATCTCCGGTAAGCCAGTCAATATGAGGGTTATGGGCCCTTAACCAGGGTAGCCCCAGGATAACAGGAAACATGGGGGACGTTATGACGTCCAAACGGAGCAGCTCCTGATGTTCCGAAGAGACTTGGCAAAGAATGGGTACAGTCTCTTGTGTAACAGGCCCAGACTTGAGACCAGAGCCATCTGCCAGATGCACAGTAAATTCCTGCCTCTTGGTACATACAGGAAGTTGATGTAAGGTGACAAAGGCTGAGTCCACAAAACAACTGCAAGCTCCAGAGTCTATAATTGCGGTTACAGAAATAGTCCTCCCTGTCAAATGAAACTGGAGCGAAAGAGGGAGGTGTAGCAGATCCCTCCCAGGAAGATGCAACATGTAAGGAGACGTAGAAGTGGGCTTGGCAGGTCTTATGGGGCAAGCTTGGATGAAATGGCCCGCTCCTCCGCAGTAAAAACATAGTCCGTCATGTACTCGCCGGAGGCGTTCAGAGGAAGATAGTGGTGGTCTTGAAAAGCTTCTCCGGGGAAGCTCAGGAGGCTCCTTATTCTTGGAGTGACCCTTAGGTAATCTGGACGTGATTGTGGAGACAGGAGCAAAACTTCTTGAGAGAGACGCTGGCTTGGTACTAGCTTTCTCAGATTGCCTTTCACGCAATCGACGGTCAATTTGGATAACAAGATGGATCAGATCTTCCAGGGATGAGGGCACTCCTGTTCGGGCAAGTTCGTCTTTTAATTGGTCAGAGAGTCCAAGACGAAATTGATGATGTAAAGCGGCTTTATTCCACTGCGTATCTAAACTCCAGACACGGAAATCTGTTACATAGTCCTCCACGGATCTCAAGCCTTGTTGGAGTTTTCCCAGTGTAAATTCAGCAGTCTGTTGGAGGAAAGGGTCAGCATACAGCTGGGACATGGCTGAAAAGAAGGAGTCAGCGGTAGACAAGGCCGGATCATGGTGTTCTCTAAGATGATGAGCCCAGGAGAGTGGTTCATTTCGTAGGAGTGTAATGATAAATCCCACTTTAATATGCTCGGATGAGAAGGTTCGTGGTAACAAGGAAAAATAAAGTTCACAGGCATTTAGAAAAGTGCGAAACAATTTGCGATCCCCTGAAAAATGCTCTGGCAAAGGTACTCTAGGCTCAGGAGGCAGAGAGGTTTCGTTGAGCAGGCAGAAGTCAGTCTGTACAGACGTATTTACAAGTGCAAGGAGAGTAGCTGCAGATGAGACACCAAGCAGATTCGGTAGACGATCTTGCATCTGGCCCAAGTCTTCTTGGAGATTTCGTACGGTATGGGCTAGTGCAGAAATTGCCCGGCAAATGTCCATAACAGGTGAGGCCTCCCTTTCAGACTCCATTGCTGGCTGACTGATACTGTCACGTACCTGATCGGAGTCTGAAGTGACGAGGTCGGCCTCCCTTGTATCTCCAACCCGGGTCCCGCTGAGAGTGGGAACAGAGGGACCCCAAGGAAAGGAGGAACACGAGTGCCTGTAGAAGTAACCCAGGAATCTTGAGGCAGATGATGCGACTTTAGGTAGGCAGGAAGTCGCAGCAGATCGCAGGAGCCGAGATGCAGGAACTTGACAGGCAGCTTGGAGCCAGACAGGAGACAGGAACGGAGTCACAGGAATAGCCGGGTTCGGAAGCAGGCGGACAGCAAGGTACCAAATCATCAGGCAGAAGCAGAGTCAACGTAGGAAGCCGAAGTCAGGAACCAGTGAATCAGGATATGGGAGAGTCCAGAGACAAGGTCAGGGGAGCCAAGGTTCAGCAACGGATATCAAGCAGGCAGGTAACACAGGATACAGATACAGGAACAGCTGAAGATCAGTCAGCACCTGTCACAGTCAGTGTGTCCTTTAAATAGGCCGTCTGGCGCCAAAGGGCCGCGCGGACGCGCTCCCGCGGGTGCGCCCATTCCTTTGCGCACGCGCATTGGCACGTCTGCGATCCGAAGCGACCTTCCCGAACGCATGCGTGCGTAAAGAGTCCTTTACGAACGAGTGTACCCGCGAGTGAACCCGGGACGTAACAGTTCTCTTACACCTTCACTGGAACTAAGAGGCCAAGTGAAGGGAAACGCTTTGCCTCGGGGCTGCTTTGAGGGCAGTGGCGCCAGTAAAAGAAATGGCTGCGGGCCCAGCCCAACATGTCAACTGCACATACCCCGCCGCCGCTCAGGCAGGCAGGCGCATGCGCAGTGACATCGTTAGGCGGCGCCATTTTTAAATGTAAAGCAGCAGTGTCACCTCTGAGCGGTCTCGGCGGTAGCAGTTGTGTAGTGTAACTGTAACTAGTGTGAGTGTTCACTCACCGCTGCAGCACGGAAGCTCTCCTTCCTCACACACTGTCTCTGTGTGAGGAGGGAGAGCCGGCAATGAGAGATGATCACATATGTTTTCATATGAGATCACCTCTCATTGGACACTCCGATCGAGTGCTAAATGGCCGCTGTGATTGGCCATTTAGCACGATCTGTGATTGGCTGTGTCCAAGGGACACGGCCAACACAGAACTTCCCTGATGCACGCCCGCGGCAGCGCGCAGAGGGGAAATAAACAGGAGGACGTCCAGGAACGCCCTCCCGGTAATTGGCGTCCGCGCTGTAGCTGTCTTTCGGCTATAGCGCGGGTGCCGCGGGGCCCCCTATTGGGCGGGGCTCGTGGGCTTGAGCCCAGTCAAGCCCAATAGTAAGTCCGGCCCTGGTACTTGTATTCGGTCCTAAAAAGTGGTATCGGTGCAACCCTACTTTTTACCACTACTTTTCCTTTATATTGGCTTTTGGTATTTACAAATGCAGCAATTTAGAAATTGGATGAGAAGTTTAGTACTGGGAAACACTTTTTGAAAGAAAAATAGCTAATTTTATATACAATATATAGATCAGACCAAAATGAGGGACAAATGAGGAGGAATGAGGGACAAAGGGACATTTATCCAAATCAGGGACAGTTGGGAGATATGGGCTCTAGTACAGTCCGTGATACTTTTTTATTTCCACTAACATATAATTTTTCATGGACGAGTTTTCGGGGGGTTTGCCCCTTTCAAGGTCCAAGCAGTACAGTAAAATTATATGTTAGTGCAAATAAAAAAAGTATCACAGACAGTACTCAATTTTCTCGGTAATATAGTGTAGATACATTGCTATGTATGAATGTAGTGTTCTGTTTTATCCACATGGTGGCAGAGCACACCAATTCTGCCAACTGGGATTATGATCACATCAGCCTTTCTCAACCAGAATTCTAGATTTTGCTAGGGGTTGCTTGAGCAATCAGTAATTTCTGATTTACTCGTAACCAGTGACATCAATTATCTTTTTAGCGATGTGTAAAAGGTTATATTTCATACTGACCTTCCATGTAATCAGCATTCTTCCCATTGACCACTAATCTAAGAGGACCCTTTGCCACTGACCACCAGTGTAAAGTAGCATTTTTCTGACCACTAATGTACAGTAAGAAGGCCATTATACTAACCATTACTGTAAGGAAGAGGAGGTAGTACATTGACTGCCAATATAGGCAAGCACTTTTTCACTATCAATATAAATTGATGTTTCTCCACTGACCACCAGTGTGAGGGAACACTACAGATTGTAATGCCTGCATTTCATTACTATTTGAGAATAATTTAGTAGTATAGAGCAGCCTTAGGTGTCAAATATGCTAAGTACGCCACATTTTAGACAAGTTTTCAGTACTGACATACAGTAAATGTGTGCAAAATTTTAATCTTATTCTGTAATGTTACTTTTAATGGTTTTGGTTTTTGGAACATTATGAATTCACAAATATTTACATAGGTGGTCTATTTATTTATTGTTATTATTATTATTATTCAGGATTTATAAAGCACCAACAGTTTGTGCAGTACTTTACAATGCAGAGGGGAGACAGTTCAATTACAATACAGTTTAATACAGAAGGGACAGGAGGGCCCTGCTCATTGAGCTTACAATCTAAAGGGAGGGGGGAGGTGGTACAAAAGGTAATATATGCAGGGGAAGATCTGAAGGAGGTGGCCTGGGTGCAGTTCTTAGGTGGAGGTGGGTAGGCTTCCCTGAATAAGTGAGATTTTAGGGATCGCCTAAAGGTGGACATTGTAGAGGCTGACTGGACATAATGGGGCAGGGAGTTCCAGAGGATAGGAGAGGCTCTGGAGAAGTCCCGGAGGCAAGCATGGGAGGAGGTAACAAGGTAGCTAGAGAGCAGTAGGTCTTGGGAGGAATGGAGAGGACGGTTTGGGCGATATCTGCAGATGAGGTTGGTGATGCAGCTGGGGGCAATGTCGTGGATGGCCTTGTATGTTGTGGTTAGTATTTTGAATTTTATACAGTGGGGAAGGGAAAGTTAGTGAATGGATTGGCAGAGAAAAGCAGCAGCCACGGATCAGTTAGTAAGCTGTATTAGTCTAGCAGCAGCATTCAGAATAGACTGAAGTGGGGATAGGAAGTGGGGAAGGAGTGAATAAGCGGTTTTGTGGTGTTGTTAGTCAGGAAGGGGCGAATTCTGGAAATGTTGCAAAGGTTAGGCCCCTTTCACACTGGGGCGTCGGCAGAGCTTTACCATCGTTTTTTCTGGGGTTTTAAATGACCCGAAAAGCGCAGCAGCGGCGGCCCTTTGCCAGCGGTTCGTCAGCGGTGCCCATTCAGTTCAATGGGAAGGAGCAGTGTATACACTGCTCCTTCACCACTCCAAAGATGCTGCTTGCAGGAGTTTAACATCCTGCAAGCGCACCGCTCCAGTGTAAAAGCCCTCGTGAGAGGCACTTTAGAGGCGCTATGCAGGCACTATTTTTAGTGCTGTAACGCCTGTAAAGCACCTCAGTGTGAAAGGTGTCTTAAGGCAGCAAGATGTGGCCAGTGATTGGATTTGGGGCCAGAAGAAGTCAGAGTGTAGGATTACACCCAGCACCGTGGCATGTGTGGAGGGACCAATGGTTGTGCCATTGATCTTAATGGTAAAGTCATGGGGAGGGGATCGGGCAGGAAAAAATATTACCAGCTCAGTTTTAGAAAGACTGAGTTTGAGGAAGTGGTGTGACATCCATACTGACATCCATACTGATATGTCACTCAGTAAGTTTGTGATACACGAGGAGATTGAGGGGGTGAGTTGAGAAGTGAAGCGATAGATCTGGGTGTCATCAGCATTGAGGTGGTATTGGAAGCCATGGGAGGTTATCAACTGGCCCAGGGAAGAGGTATAGAGAAAGAATAGAAGGGGTCTAAGGACAGAGCCTCGGGGTACTCCAACAGAAAGAGGAAGAGGAGCAGAGGAGATAGTGTTGTATGTGACACTGAGAATGCACTGACATAGGTAGGAGGAGACCCATGAAAGAGCAGAATCATGGAGGCCAAGGGAGTGGAGTTTGTTGAGGAGGAGCGGGTGGTAAACTGTGTCAAATTCAATATAGTAGACACGGTTTATTTGTGGCTACAGCAGGCAAACTAAAACCTCCATACTGCGCCCAGAGAGGATCACAGCATGGAAAAGATTTGTAGAAACCAAAGCATACACTGCTCAGTCAGGAGAAGCACCACCAGGCAGATCACTGTGATCCGGGGAGCCCGGTGCCTCCTGACATTGCTGGACGCCGAACACCAGTGGCCAGGGATGACATCAGCATCTGAGGCAGGAAGGGGGCGTGGCTAACACATTTCAGAGCCTTTGTCAAAACACTACGGGAGGCACCAGGCTCCCCGGAACACAGTAATCTGTCTGGCTGTCCTTCCCCTGACTAATTAAAGAGCTGCCTCTGCCCTTCTACCTGGGGGTGGGCTGTACCCCTGAAAAATGCCACCCAAGACAAAACGCCTTGTTTACCTCGTGGTAGATACGCTACTGCATTCCCTGCTTTAAAGTAAAAAACCTCCTACTTGCTGTTCATTTCCCCCTTTCCTAAGCACTTACCTGAATTCACTCTCAATCCAGTGCTGTGCCCATCTGCAGCAGTGCTGGTCTTTATCCCTGCTCTCACTTGACAGACTGAGAGCAGTGGGAGCCATTAGCTCCTGCTGCTGTCAGTCAAATCCTGTGGGTAAAGAGCAGGGGGGGCAGCCACGCTGTGTGTGTCTATGGACGCACACAGCCCAGCTTGGAAGCACACCTGCATGCGTGCCCTATAGCAGCAGCCTTGCTATGGGGGCAGACACAGAAGAGGAGGAGCGGAGAGCGCCAATGGGAGACCTCAAAAGAGGAGGTAGTGGTTCGTTCTGTGCACAATGCTTAAACAGAGCAGGTAAATAGAACATTTTTTTTTTTTTATTTTAGGAAAAAAACAAGCCTTTTGTATCACTTTAAATCCCCCTGGTGACCCTGTACATAAAGCACTTGACCCTGTTAAAATCGGTGCTGTAGTTTCTAAGCAACATTATCAAATAGCTAGCCCCTCCAACTGCCCACCGCTATCTGACAATGCTGGACAAAGGAAACAGTCTTCTGACTGACTCCACAGAGGCAGTGTAGCAGAGGAGACATGGCTGCAGAGTGGAAAGGGGACTGTGACTTCAATGCCGCCCGTAGCTCCCATAGGAACACCCATAATTTGGGATTATGCATGAGATGGAGCTAAAGTCAGCACTGACAGTATCAAAAATGTCATCTTATTTCTAAATCATAACACCAATTTTAACAGGGGCAGGTGCTATGTGGACATAGTGCCCTGGAAACAGTTCTTATTTAAACATCATACCCCTCTGTTGTTGTTGTTGTCCCTGTGGTCATTTAATTAGAAAATTATCACCCTCACATAGCTCAGTCTCTCTCTCATCTTGTAAACTACTGATGTAAAAGTCAATTACAATCACTGGATGAAAGGAGACTTTAGCAGATTGATGATATACTGTAATTGTCATTGGTTGCTCCTTTCAGGCTGGCCCAGGGAGATTATGTTTAGGCACAGTCACTGGATGGATGCTCAAAGCCTGCTTTTAATGATAAGAGGTAACTTCTTAATAACATTGTTCCTTTGTGTTGTGACCAGTGGTGGCCCGTCAATTAGGGGTGCAGGGGCACCTCCCCCCAATCCATGCTTCCAGCCCTTAAACACCATGCAGGGTGCTGGACGCATGGATTTCAGTGTGGGTTTTTTTTTTTTAAGCACCTGATTAGAGCCAGAGGCTTGAAAAAGGGTGAGTCCACCCACTTGTAAGACTTAATATTCACTAATGTCTTCCTGCTTCTCCTCCCAGCCAATCAGACCCGATTGGCCGGGAGTCTTAGAATGGGCCTCAAGACCCGCCTCCTGTTAGGAGGGGAGGAGAAGCATCGGCCCCAGAAGCAGCAGTCCCTTCTAGGAGCCCCTCCCCGGCATTAGCAGTGCACCACCACCTCGTCCTTCTCCCCACCTCTACGACAGTATAAGGTAAGAAAAGAGATACAATGTCCTTAGACCCTTCGTCCTCAGATGTTAATAATGGCTGAACACTTCATGCGATATATTTGGAGAGTAAAGGAGGGAAGATAACCACCACTGGCACCCAAACACACTGCCTCTTAACCTTCTCTTTGGACCCTCATCAAAAATGAGCATTGAATGGAGTGAACACCCTCGTTCCCGGTCATCCACAATCAATCAAATAAAGCAGATAAAACAGCAGATAAAACATGCTCCATCCCAGTAGTCACACCATTAGATCCACATATAATATCATCCCATAAAATATAAAGGAAAAATCCTCATGGTTTAGTACACCTTATACAAGTTTAATTGATAAAACAAGGTAATATTGCACTCACATTTCCAAATTAGAAAATAATCGTTTGCTGCTGAATACAAACACACAGCTCCTGGCTAATACTGCCAACAAGATGGCCGCCCTCGTCAAGGCATACACTCGCATCACGTTACGTCCCAAGCTCCTCCCTACGCGGTTTGTCATAAGCTGACGTCGTCAGGGGCGTGGCTTGACTTGCATTATATAGAAGGGACATCTAACTAGTGGCAGAAATTAGATGCGTTCTAACCAGCGGAAGCACCCAAGGAGACAAATCAAGGGCACTACCCAGTGACCGGAACCCCGCTTATCCAGTGATCAAACTGCAAATAGCGAGCGGAAGAAACTATAACATTAGGGCAATAACCTCAATCATGTAATTATATAAAAATGCAAATATCAGACAACTTACGCATGAATTATAAAAAATTTATCATATACTGAATTACAAATACATTAATTTAAAACCGCAGTATGCCAGAAGACAGCGTCATCTTGTGGAGTGTACAGAAATCATCAGTTACACCGTGAAATATATTCAACATATATAAATATCTGAATAAAAAGTACCTTACTAAAATATACATAGATCTAAAACCGAAATATCCACGGTCTACAAGACAACATACAAAGGCTAAATTAGCTAAATATCATGATTAACCACTTCAACCCCGGAAGATTTGCCTGCTTAATGACCAGGCAATTTTTGCGATACAGCACTGCGCCGCTTTAACTGACAATTGAGCGGTTGTGCAACGTTGTACCCAAACAAATTGACATCCTTTTTTTTCCCACAAATAGAGCTTTCTTTTGGTGGTATTTGATCACCTCTGCGGTTTTTATTTTTTGCGCTATAACCAAAAAAAGCGACAATTTTGGAAAAAAACACAACATTTTGTACTTTTTGCTATAATAAATATCCCCAATTATTTTTTTTTAAAAAAGCAAATTTTTTACTCAGTTTAGGCTGATATGTATTCTTCTATATATTTTTGATAATAAAAATTGCAATAAGCGTATATAATTGGTTTGCGCAAAAGTTATAGCGTCTACAAACTATGGGAAAGACTTATGGCATTTTTATTATTATTATTTTTTTTTACTAGTAATGGCGGTGATCTGCGATTTTTATCGGGACTGCGACATTATGGCAGACAGATCAGACACTTTTGACACATTTTTGGGACCATTGACATTTATACAGTGATTGGTGCTATAAAAAATGCACCGATTACTGTGTAAATGTCACTGGCAGGGAAGGGGTTTACAATAGGGAGCGATCAAGGGTTTAACTGTGTTCCCTCGTGTGTGTTCTAACTGCAGGGGGAAGGAACTGACTAGAGGAGATGACCGGCCGTTGTTCCTAGCTAGTAGGAACACACGATCTGTCTCTCCTCTCCTTACAGAACAGGGATTTGTGTGTTTACACACACACACACATCCCTGTTCTGGCTCTCGTGCCTGTGATCACGTGTTGCCGGCGGTCATCGCGACCGCCGGCCACGCGCATTGGTTAGCCCGAAAAGTGCAGCGGGATTTTAATGCCTGCCAGAGGCGCGTGCACACGCCTGCTATTCCTGCTTAAAGGGCTCCTGCTTAAATACAGCTACGACGGCTCACAGGGACGTGTGGACCTGCCACAGTATAATGATGGCGGCTGGTCGGCAAGCAGTTAAAAAACTATGCATTACTAATGAATGCGTTTACATCCCACTCAACATTTAGGCCAAAGGGATTGTATGTCTTGGCCTTATTAATTCACTCAGTTTTGAGCCTGGACACACCCCTAGTCATATTGCTCCCTCTCCAATTAACTGTATATTTATCGATGCCCAAAAATACGGTACCTTTAGGGTTCCGATTATGATGGGTATCGTAATGCTTAGAATAGGCTATGTTTGGGATAACCATTTTTGATATTCGTAATGTGCTCCTTTAATCTAACCTGGAGCATATGAACAGTGTGACCAATATATTCCAGCCCACAAGGGCACCGTATGAGGTAGACTACATGCTTGGTAGTGCATGTCATAAAAGATTTAATGGTGCGGTGTTCCTGAGTGGAATTAGACTGGAAGGTATCTGTCCTCCTACTCCCATACACATTAATGTTGCAAACAGAACACTTCCTACATGGGAAAAAAACTCCTATGTTATTAAAAAATGACACCCTATTAGGGGGGGCTATAACATTAGGTGATATTTGGAGGGCTGTCTCTGTAGATCACCATTGGATGCTCCAGGAGGAGAGGTCCTAAGATTTTATCATTGCGTGAAACATTCCAGTGCTTGTATAGGATTTTTTTAAAGCGCACTGCTGGGTAGAATAAGTGGTAACAAATGCATGTTTAAAAGATGCACAGTTCATCCCTATCCCTCTCAATGGCACTTGTGAGTGCCTGATTGAGTTCATGAGGATGGCAACCTTTTTCCAAAAACCTATTACTGAGGGTAGAGGCTTCTTTCAAGAAATCATCATGGTTGGAGCAATTACGTTTCAAGCGCAAGAATTGCTTGATGGGAACAGACCTCAGCCAAGCTGGATGATGAGAGCTGTTAGTGCTGATAAATCCATTTCGATCGGATTCCTTAAGTTGAGGTAACAATCACTCCTTTCAATGCCTTGATCCTTAAATCTAGGAAATGGATCTTGTTTACACTGGACTCATATTGAAGGTTGATGCCCCTATCATTAGCATTCAAACAAGTCATGAATTCATCAAGGGAGCACTGATCACCATTCTATATGAGGAGGACGTCATCTAAATACCTTTTCCAGAGAACCAACTCTGGTATAGACCTACTATACTAGACCTACTATAGATGATGTCCTCCTCCCACTTAGCCATAAAGAAGTTGGCCATGCTAGGCGCAAACTTGGCGCCCATGGCCACACCTCTATCTTGCAGGTAATAAGATCCCCCGAACCATAAATAGTTATGGCCCATGACGAAATTGAGAAATGATAAAATAAACTCACATTGGACATCTGACAGATCATCCAAACTCACATAATGCCTCTCGACCGTACAGATGTGAGATAATAGTGTACAGAGATGACACATCTACGGTTGCAAAGATGTAACCATCCTTCCACTCAATATCTCTGAGAAGGTTAATAACTTTGCAGAAACGAAGGAGTTTTTACCACCAACGGTTGTAAAAAGTAGTCTATGTACTTCCCCACCCTGGAAGTAACCGAGCCAATGCCACTAATGATCAGCCTTCCAGGGGGGTGTACAGGACCCTTTTGCACCTTCGGGAGATAGTAGATAACCGACACCCGAGGGGCTACCAGGACCACAAATAGCTTCTCCTTTTTAGAGAGAACCTTCTTACGGAAACCCTCTTCCACAAAGGACACAAGTTCCTTTTTAAATCTCACCGTGGGGTTTCCTGTAAGGGGGACATAAGTATCACTATCTGAAAGGAGGCGAGACATTTCTGCCTTGTATGCCTCGGTATCCAATATAACAATGCCCCCCCTTTGTTCACAGGGTGCACCACTATATCCTTTCGGGATTTCAGTGAGTCAAGACCCTTTTTGAACATATGGTCACCCTTATTCTTCCTAAGCTGAAATTGCTCAAGGTCCTTAGTCACTAGGTCCTTAAAGACAGAAATAGAGGGGGCCAAATGGCTGCAGGGATTGAAAACAGAGGGGTTAGCCAGAAAAGTATTTTTTAATCTCAGAAGGGCCACCAGTCCTCAACCGAAGGGGATTGGTTACCAGGTATCTCTTAATATTCAATTTTGCAAACAAATTTCTGACTATCAATAAAGGTCTCAAACTTGTTCAACAATCGTGGAGGAACAAACTTGAGACCATGATTAAGCACATATTTCTCTTCACTGGAAATCACAGCTGTGCTCAAGCTAAAAAGGCTGGAATCCTTCAAACCCGACTTCTTTTTGAGCTGTCTTCTGGCATACTGCGGTTTTAAATGAATATATTTGTAACTCAGTATATGATACATTTTTTTTATAATTCATGCGTAGGTTTTCTGATATTTGCATTTTTATATAATAACATGATTGAGGCTATTGCCCTAATGCTATAGTTTCTTCCACTCGCTATTTGCAGTTTGATCACTGTGGATAAGCGGGGTTCCGGTCACTGGGTAGCGCCCTTGGTTTGTCTCTTTGGGTGCTTCCGCTGGTTGGAACGCATTTAATTTCTGCTGCTAGTTAGACATCCTTTCTATATAATGCAACTCTATGCACATCAAGCCACGCCCCTGACGACGTCAATGTATGACGAAACACATAGGGAGAAGCTTGAGACAAGACGTGACACGAGTGTATGCCGGGATGCTGTGTGTTTGTATTCAGCAGCAAACAATTATCTTTTATTTGGAAATGTGAGTGCAATATTCCCTTGTTTTATCAATTAAGCTTGTATAAGGAGTACTACACCATGAGGATTCTTCCTTTATATTTTATGGGACAATATTATATTTGTAAAAAGAATACTGCGCTAACACTCAAAAATAAAATAAAATATAAAGTAGCTGCAACTAAAAAAGTGTTATACGACACCAATCAAAGTAATAAAAAAAAAAGAAGTCGCGCTGATAAAAGTGTAGTGAAAACTGCAGAATTGAGTGCCTCAAATGATAATGACATAAAATATCTCAATATTGGATACAAAAATTGCAAACATTTAAATCAAAAACCTGTAAACATAAATTAGTTGAAAATATATCCATACAATAAACACACAAAGAAGTGAAGTGGTGATAATTTTAAATAAAAAAGTCCATAAAGTGAAAAAATCCATAAAGTGAAAAAATGAATTCCAGAGTGATGAGTGATATAAATTCTCATTAAAGTGCCAGGTGCATTGATGGGACCTCCACCTTAGAAAACACTGCCGCTTACCAGAGAGCGATGTCCCTTGTTACAGGGGACCACGCTGAGCAGATGGCTGTAACCCCAGCCCGGGATCTCACAGGCAGGCACTAGATACCGCAGCGTCCGTGGGGATCCTCACCATCAATCACAGCAAGATGATGTAGTTACCAAGAAATAAAACACATGGAGTGCTCCACATAGCGTAAATCCTTTTTAAATTTATTAAATTGATAAAAGTCAAATGGACACTTACATGTTGAAGAAATAAAAACAGTGAAACAAAATAGAAAAGCCGGCCGGCTTCGAATCAGCCCGTAGCTTCCAGGACTGGACGTGCAGCGGTGACGTCAGGACGTGGCTCCTCCTCCCTACGTCGTTTCATCACTAGCGGACGTGGTATTGTCTGCTAGTGACGAATCGTATTTTTGGTATCGTATTTTTTTTTTGTATCGTATTTTTATTACGATATTATATTATATTTGAATCGAATGGTGTGACTACTGGGGCAGAGCGTGGAGATTGGGATACCTGTGTCCATCCTGTTTTATCTGCCTTATTTGATCAATTGTGGATGACCGGGAACGAGGGTGTTCACTCCATTCAATGCTCATTTGACCCCTATGATGAGGGTCCAAGGAGGAGGGTAAGAGGCAGTGTGTTTGGGTGCCAGTGGTGGTTATCTTCCCTCCTTTACTCTCCAAATATATCGCATGAAGTGGTCGACCATTATTAACATCTGAGGGCCGAAGGGTCTAAGGACATTATATTTTGAGTGCTGCACCTATCTTTCTTTTTATACTTGTATTGCTGTTCATCAACATTGTGCTGGCTGCTCAAGAGACTTCTGTATTATTTTTAATTGTAGGTTAATCAGCGCAGCAAGACACTTACCATCAGTATAAGGTAAGGCCATGGATCGAGCGGGGGGGGGGGGGGGAGGGTGTAGTGCAAGTACCACTGTGATTGAGAGCTGCATAGGGGGGGATGGGGTGCTGGTGCGAGTGAGGGTGCCGCCTCACTCATGTCAGGAATATACAATATACTGTATATCTAGTGAAGTTATTGATAAAGCCATCTTAATTCTGTGTTCCATTTATAGTTCTGATAATTTAGCTCAAAAATTCAGAACACCACCTTACAATGCAATATACAGTATTATATTTATACCCTTTTTATATTTATAAATGTAAAAGTCACACCTGTTTTATAGGTTTTTCCGACGGAAAAAGTGTGATCAGATTGTGTTGTCGGAAATTCCGATCGTGTGTGGGCTCCATCTGACTTTTTCCGTCGGAATTTCTGACACACAAGGTTTGAGAGCAGGATATAAAATTTTCCGATAACAAAATCCGATTGTTTAAATTCCGATTGTGTGTATACAAATCCGACGCAAAAAAGTGCCACGCATGCTCAGAATAATTGAAGAGACTAAAGCTATTGGCTACTGCCCCGTTTATAGTCCCGACGTACGTGTTTTACGTCACCGCGTTCAGACGACCGGATTTTCCGACAACTTTGTGTACCGTGTGTATGCAAGACAAGTTTGGCCCAAAATCCGTCGGAAAAAATCCGACGGATTTTGTCGTCGGACTGTCTGATCAATGTCCGATCAATGTCCGATCGTGTGTACAGGGCATAAGTATGAGTTTAATTAATCTATACAACCTTTTCAATAAAAATATAACAATAATCAATGTCAGTTTCCTGAAATTATCTTTCCATTATACCTGACCATTTGGACGTGACAGGACAGTGATGCATTGTGGGTTGCTTCTGAAGTACACACGTCCTTTCCATAATAGATCTGTAGGTGGGTTATGAGAAACCTTTGGTGCAGATGCCCAAACCTAAAGTACATAAAAAGGTTATAAAGGGCAAAATAATAGGCAAAAAGCTAAACACTTAGTTGAAATAAATATGTTTGAACTGTTTTGCATGCTAAGTCTTTTTAGTAATTCCAAAGATTACCATCTTACCATATGTTGTCTTACCATCAATGTGAAGGAAAATGTACACTGATCCCCAACGTAATGAAGAATTTACACTGACAACCAATATAATGGGGGATTTTACATCAACACCCAATAAAGGGGGATTTCTACACTGGCCACCAATGTAAGGGGGATTTACACTCACCACCAATTTAAAGGGGGCTTATACATGGACCACCAATGTAAGGGAGGATTTGAAACTGACCACAAATGCAAGTTTGGATTTTCTTTACTGATTACCAATATAAAGAGGAGTTTCTACACTGACCACTAATATAATGGGGATTTACACTGACCACTAATGTAAAGACGGATATACACTGACCACCAATGTAAGGGGGACCTTAACACTGGCCACTAGTGTGAATAAAAAACATTTTACACCAAGCCCCAATGTAATGAGAAGATTTACACTGACCAGCAATGTAACTGAGACATTTAGCCTGCATTCACATTTGTCGGTGTTGGGAACGCATGCAAAATCGCTTTCCTGACACCACAGAAAAGTGCTGCCCTTCAGCAGATACACAGCAGTGCCATTATGTGTTAATGACACCCTCACACATCTGCTGAGATGTGAGTATTCACATGCACCAAAATTCAGGGTGCTGTGGCACCATGTTATTTTGAAAAAGTGTTCCACCTCCAATTTGCTTACCTTTGCAGAACAGGCTGATGTTAGGCTTAATGACCACAGCTGTAGGCAAGACTTTCCAGTATGTTCCTTTACCTCCCCAGTGGACAGCATTCAGTAGAAGTCATGGTGAATATGACCTCAGGGGAGCATGATATACAGTGCCTTAAAAAAAGTTTTCATACCCCTTGAAATTTTGCACATTTTGTGATATTACAATCAAAAATGTAAATATAATTTATTCGGATTTTATGTGATAGACCAACACAAAGTGGCACATAATTGTGAAGTGGAAGACAAAATGATAAATTGTTTTCAAATTTTTTTACAAATAAATATCTGAAAAGTGTGACGTGCATCTGCATTCAGCCCCTTTTACTCTGATACCCCTAACTAAAATCTAGTGGAACCAATTGCTTTCAGAAGTCCACCTGTGAGTAATTTAATCTTAATATAAATACAGCTGTTCTGTGAAGCCCTTGGAGGTTTGTTAGAGAAGATTAGTGAGCAAACAGCATCATGAAGGCCAAGGAACACACCAGACAGGTCAGGGATAAAGTTGTGGAGAAGTTTAATCTCTTGGCATCCACGCTATAGCCGAATGACTGCCACAGCACGGACCTGAATTTCCGGGAGGCTGTCATATGACAGCCTACTCTATGTGCACGCCCTGAGACTCGGGTGATCACCGAAACCAGTTATCATTTTCCTTCCACTTCACAATTATGTGCCAATTTGTGTTGGTCTATCACTAGGGATGAGCTTCGTGTTCGAGTCGAACCCATGTTCGACTCGAACATCGGCTGTTCGGTCGTTCGCCGAATTGCGAACGATATGGGACGTTCGCGCCAAATTCGTGTGGCGCGTCACGGCCCATAATTCACTGCGGCATCGCAGTGCATTGCTTGCTGATGATTGGCCAAGCATGCACTATGACCCGCATGCTTGGCCAATCACAGCGCCGCCTGAACAGAGAGCCGTAATTGGCCAAAGCCTAGGAGGCTTTGACCAATTATTGCTCAGGGGATTTAGTACACCCCCCACACTATATAAGGCCGCCTGCACGGCGGCCCTGTGTAGTGTGTGTTCCGGCGTTGAAAGAGATAGACAGAGAGACAGTGTCATTTGATTTGAGTTAGATAGATTAGGCAGAACAGTCAGTCAGTTAGCTGCACTTACAGTGTATTGTGTATATATATGCATCCCAGGTGTTACATATATATATATACACTGTATTCAGTTTAGCTAGATCCTTTCCTGTTATCTTCTAGACTATTTACATTCAGTGCAGTGCGTCCTGCTCACAGTGTTCAGCTAGATCCGTTCCTGTTATCTTCTAGACTATTTACATTTAGTGCAGTGCGTCCTGCTCACAGTGTTCAGCTAGATCCGTTCCTGTTAAATTCTAGACTATTTACATTTAGTGCAGTGCGTCCTGCTCACAGTGTTCAGCTAGCTCCGTTCCTGTTATCTTCTAGACTATTTACATTTAGTGCAGTGCGTCCTGCTCACAGTGTTCAGCTAGATCCGTTCCTGTTATCTTCCTACTGACAGGCAGGCTTGTCTTGTTACAGTATTATCAGCTACCTAAAGAAAATTACTGGTGTTCTTTTGATCCTGTTAGTACCACGGTCAGGCAGCTAGACTATTTACATTCAGTAAAGTGCGTCCTGCTCACAGTGTTCAGCTAGATCCGTTCCTGTTATCTTCTAGACTATTTACATTTAGTGCAGTGCGTCCTGCTCACAGTGTTCAGCTAGATCCGTTCCTGTTATCTTCCTACTGACAGACAGGCTTGTTTTGTTACAGTATTAACAACTACCTAAAGAAAATTACTGGTGTTCTTTTGATCCTATTAGTACCACGGTCAGGCAGCTAGACTATTTACATTTAGTAAAGTGCGTCCTGCTCACAGTGTTCAGCTAGATCCGTTCCTGTTATCTTCTAGACTATTTACATTTAGTGCAGTGCGTCCTGCTCACAGTGTTCAGCTAGATCCGTTCCTGTTATCTTCCTACTGACAGGCAGGCTTGTCTTGTTACAGTATATAAAGCTACCTGAAGAAAATTACTGGTGTTCTTTTGATCCTATTAGTACCACGGTCAGGCAGCTAGACTATTAACATTTAGTGCAGTGCGTCCTGCTCACAGTGTTCAGCTAGATCCGTTCCTGTTATCTTCCTACTGACAGGCAGGCTTGTCTTGTTACAGTATATAAAGCTACCTGAAGAAAATTACTGGTGTTCTTTTGATCCTATTAGTACCACGGTCAGGCAGCTAGACTATTTACATTTAGTACAGTGCGTCCTGCTCACAGTGTTCAGCTAGATCCGTTCCTGTTATCTTCCTACTGACAGGCAGGCTTGTCTTGTTACAGTATATAAAGCTACCTGAAGAAAATTACTGGTGTTCTTTTGATCCTATTAGTACCACGGTCAGGCAGCTAGACTATTTACAGTTAGTGCAGTGCGTCCTGCTCACAGTGTTCAGCTAAACCTACAAGTTAGTGGGGTGCGTCCACCTCACAGTGTTCAGCTAAAGCTACCTGTAGAAGGTTGGTGGTGTTCTCATACTACAGGCAGGCAGTTGATTTTGCTAGCTGCAGTATATATATATATATATATATATATATATATATATATATATATATATATATATATATATCCCAGCTTAGTGCAGCTACAGGCCATTAGTATGTCTGGAAGGCCAAGAAGGAGAGGCAGACAGTCACAAGCCAATAAGAGAGGGCAAGCAGGCTCTGTGTCTAGTGCTGGTCGTGGAGACGGTGCATCCTCATCAGCACGTGGCCATGGGACACGCTTGGCCTTTTTTTCGGCAGCTGGCCGTGTTGAGCCGCAACATGCGGAAGACTTGGTCGAGTGGATGACCAAGCCGTCCTCATCCTCCTCATCCTCTCTCACCCATGCCCAGGGTGCTTTGTCTGGCAAAGCAGCGGCCTCTTCCCTCGGCTCAATGTCATCAGTGACTCCTTCCCTAGCTCCACCATGTCCTCCTGAGGAGTCCCTCGAACTGTTTGACCACAGTGTTGGGTACATGCTCCAGGAGGATGCCCAGCGTTTGGAAGGCTCTGATGATGATACTGAGCTCGATGAAGGCAGTAACATGAGCACGGACAGAGGGGGTGCCCAAGAAGGACAGCAATCTGGCAGTCATGCTCCCCCTGCTGCAGCATACTGCCAGGTTTGCTCCAGTGATGAGGAGGGAGGGGATGATGAGGTCACTGACTCAACGTGGGTGCCTGATAGGTGAGAGGAGGAGGAGGAGGAGGCGGCACATCACCAACGAGGCAGGATGCCCTCCAGGGGCCAGCCTAAGGGCAGCACATTGACTGCATCACATGTGCAGGGCGCTGCAGTCTCTGCGCGTTATTCAAAAAGTTCTTTGGTGTGGGCCTTTTTTGAGACGAGTGCATCAGATCGCACCGCTGCTATTTGCAACATATGTCTCAAGCGTATCTCACGTGGCCAAAACATCTCCTGCTTGGGTACCACATGCTTGACCAGACATATGTTGACCTGCCATGCAGTTCGTTGGCAAGCGCATCTAAAAGACCCACACCAAAGAACAAAGAGGACCTCTCCTTGCTCCTCATCAGCTGAGATTTCCAACCCCACTAGACCTTCAGTCCTCTCTGAGACCTGCACTGAGAGGAATGAAGGTGTAGAATTAGGTGTGTCACAGCCAAGTACTTGTGGGCAATCTGCTTTTGGTACACCGACGTCAGATTGTACCAGGCAAATTTCCCTGCCCCAGCTGCTGCACCGCCGAAAGAAGTTTGCTCCCAGCCATCCACATGCCCAGCGGTTGAATGCTAGCTTGGCAAAATTGCTGGCACTTCAACTGCTGCCTTTTCAGTTGGTAGACTCTGCCCCCTTCCGTGAGTTTGTGGAATGTGCGGTTCCTCAGTGGCAGGTACCCAAACGCCACTTTTTCTCACGGAAGGCGATTCCAGCTCTCTACCGGCATGTGGAAGGCAATGTCCATGCCTCGCTGGACAGGGCGGTCAGCGGTAAGGTGCATATTACTGCTGACTCATGGTCCAGCAGGCATGGACAGGGACGTTACCTAAGTTTCACGGCGCATTGGGTGACTCTGCTGGCAGCTGGGAAGGATGCAGGACAAGGTGCAGTAGTGTTGGAGGTTGTTCCGCCACCACGCCTCCAAAATGCTAATGATTGTGACACACCTCTCTCCTCCACCCCCTCCTCTTCTTCTTCCCCCATGGCCTCTTCCTCGGAACCAGCGGTGCTCCGTAGTCGTTCAAGGGGCTACGCAAGTACGCAGGCCAAAAGATGCCATGCGGTGCTTGAGCTGGTGTGCTTGGGGGACAGGAGCCACACTGGGGCAGAGGTTCTGTCAGCTCTGCAGGGGCAGGTTCAGAGGTGGTTGACGCCACGCCAACTTAAGGCAGGAATGGTGGTTTGCGACAATGGCACCAACCTCCTCTCTGCCCTCCGACAGGGACAAATGACCCATGTGCCCTGTTTGGCTCACGTCCTTAACTTGGTGGTGCAGCGGTTCTTGGGCAGGTACCCGGGCTTACATGATGTCCTGAGGCAGGCCAGGAAAGTCTGTGTGCATTTCCACCGGTCATATAATGCCAGTGCTCGGCTGACGGACCTCCAAAAGGAGTTTAACCTGCCCAAGAACCGCCTAATCTGTGACATGCCCACCAGGTGGAACTCAACGTTGGCCATGCTGCAGCGGCTGCACACGCAGCAGAGGGCCATCAATGAGTACCTGTGCGACTATGGCACCAGGACAGGGTCAGGGGAGCTTGGTTTTTTTTCCCCACGCCAGTGGGCCATGATCAGGGATGCATGCACTGTCCTGTCACCATTTGAGGAGGCCACGAGGATGGTGAGCAGTGACAGTGCATGCATCAGTGACACTGTCCACCTGTTGGAGCACACGCTGCGTGGAATAATGGACAGGGCACTTGAGGCAGAACAGAGGCAGGAAGAGGAGGACTTCCTTAGCTCTCAAGGCCCCCTTTATCCAGACAGTCCTCCTCGTCCAGGAAGAGGACGAGGAGGAGGAGGAGGAGGAGGAGGAAGATTGTGTCAGTATGGAGGTGGAGCCTGGCACTCAGCATCAGCAGCAGTCTTTAAGGGATCAGTCCCAAGAAACACATGGACTTGTACGTGGCTGGGAGGAGGTGGCTGCGGACCATGTCGTCCTTAGTAACCCAGAGGACTCCGGACCGAATGCCTCAGCAAACCTACGCTGCATGGCCTCCCTGATCCTGCAAAGCCTGCGTAAGGATCCTCGTATTCGTGGTATCAAGGAGAAGGACCAATACTGGCTGGCAACCCTCCTTGATCCACGTTACAAGGGTAAGGTTGCGGACCTTATCTTGCCATCGCAGAGGGAGCAGAGGATGAAACATCTTCGGGAGGCCTTGCAGAAAGGTCTGTGCAACGCGTTCCCAGAGACTGGGAGGTTACAAACTCCTGTTTCTGGACAACGTGTTGCTGAGGCTTCGGTCAGTCAAAGAAGGAGCGGTGGAGAAGGTGGCCGTCTGACCGATGCGTTCAGACAATTTTTTGGTCCGCAGCCCCAAGGTATGATCGGTTCCAGCAACCATCGCCAGCGTCTGTTTTACATGGTGCAGGAATACCTAGGGGCAAGATCAGACTTGGACACCTTTCCCACCGAAAATCCTCTGGGTTACTGGGTCTGGAGGATGGATCACTGGCCAGAGCTTGCACAGTATGCAATTGAGCTACTGGCCTGTCCTGCATCCATCGTTCTTTCGGAACGCACATTCAGTGCTGCTGGAGGCGTGGTAACCGATCACAGGGTGCGTCTGTCCACCGACTCGGTCAATCGACTGACCTTCATAAAAATGAATCAGTCTTGGATCACCACCAGCTACCAAGCACCTGATGCTGATGTAACCGAATAATTTTTTTGGAAATCTCAGATCCCTTCCAATCACAGCGCCGCCTGAACAGAGAGCCGTAATTGGCCAAAGCCTAGGAGGCTTTGGCCAATTATTGCTCAGGGGATTTAGTACACCCCCCACACTATATAAGGCCGCCTGCACGGCGGCCCTGTGTAGTGTGTGTTCCGGCGTTGAAAGAGATAGACAGAGAGACAGTGTCATTTGATTTGAGTTAGATAGATTAGGCAGAACAGTCAGTCAGTTAGCTGCACTTACAGTGTATTGTGTATATATATGCATCCCAGGTGTTACATATATATATATACACTGTATTCAGTTTAGCTAGATCCTTTCCTGTTATCTTCTAGACTATTTACATTCAGTGCAGTGCGTCCTGCTCACAGTGTTCAGCTAGATCCGTTCCTGTTATCTTCTAGACTATTTACATTTAGTGCAGTGCGTCCTGCTCACAGTGTTCAGCTAGATCCGTTCCTGTTAAATTCTAGACTATTTACATTTAGTGCAGTGCGTCCTGCTCACAGTGTTCAGCTAGCTCCGTTCCTGTTATCTTCTAGACTATTTACATTTAGTGCAGTGCGTCCTGCTCACAGTGTTCAGCTAGATCCGTTCCTGTTATCTTCCTACTGACAGGCAGGCTTGTCTTGTTACAGTATTATCAGCTACCTAAAGAAAATTACTGGTGTTCTTTTGATCCTGTTAGTACCACGGTCAGGCAGCTAGACTATTTACATTCAGTAAAGTGCGTCCTGCTCACAGTGTTCAGCTAGATCCGTTCCTGTTATCTTCTAGACTATTTACATTTAGTGCAGTGCGTCCTGCTCACAGTGTTCAGCTAGATCCGTTCCTGTTATCTTCCTACTGACAGACAGGCTTGTTTTGTTACAGTATTAACAACTACCTAAAGAAAATTACTGGTGTTCTTTTGATCCTATTAGTACCACGGTCAGGCAGCTAGACTATTTACATTTAGTAAAGTGCGTCCTGCTCACAGTGTTCAGCTAGATCCGTTCCTGTTATCTTCTAGAATATTTACATTTAGTGCAGTGCGTCCTGCTCACAGTGTTCAGCTAGATCCGTTCCTGTTATCTTCCTACTGACAGGCAGGCTTGTCTTGTTACAGTATATAAAGCTACCTGAAGAAAATTACTGGTGTTTTTTTGATCCTATTAGTACCACGGTCAGGCAGCTAGACTATTAACATTTAGTGCAGTGCGTCCTGCTCACAGTGTTCAGCTAGATCCGTTCCTGTTATCTTCCTACTGACAGGCAGGCTTGTCTTGTTACAGTATATAAAGCTACCTGAAGAAAATTACTGGTGTTCTTTTGATCCTATTAGTACCACGGTCAGGCAGCTAGACTATTTACATTTAGTACAGTGCGTCCTGCTCACAGTGTTCAGCTAGATCCGTTCCTGTTATCTTCCTACTGACAGGCAGGCTTGTCTTGTTACAGTATATAAAGCTACCTGAAGAAAATTACTGGTGTTCTTTTGATCCTATTAGTACCACGGTCAGGCAGCTAGACTATTTACAGTTAGTGCAGTGCGTCCTGCTCACAGTGTTCAGCTAAACCTACAAGTTAGTGGGGTGCGTCCACCTCACAGTGTTCAGCTAAAGCTACCTGTAGAAGGTTGGTGGTGTTCTCATACTACAGGCAGGCAGTTGATTTTGCTAGCTGCAGTATATATATATATATATATATATATATATATATATATATATATATGTATATCCCAGCTTAGTGCAGCTACAGGCCATTAGTATGTCTGGAAGGCCAAGAAGGAGAGGCAGACAGTCACAAGCCAATAAGAGAGGGCAAGCAGGCTCTGTGTCTAGTGCTGGTCGTGGAGACGGTGCATCCTCATCAGCACGTGGCCATGGGACACGCTTGGCCTTTTTTTCGGCAGCTGGCCGTGTTGAGCCGCAACATGCGGAAGACTTGGTCGAGTGGATGACCAAGCCGTCCTCATCCTCCTCATCCTCTCTCACCCATGCCCAGGGTGCTTTGTCTGGCAAAGCAGCGGCCTCTTCCCTCGGCTCAATGTCATCAGTGACTCCTTCCCTAGCTCCACCATGTCCTCCTGAGGAGTCCCTCGAACTGTTTGACCACAGTGTTGGGTACATGCTCCAGGAGGATGCCCAGCGTTTGGAAGGCTCTGATGATGATACTGAGCTCGATGA
The DNA here is from genome assembly GCA_037952925.1 of Lithobates clamitans. Lineage (NCBI taxonomy): Eukaryota > Metazoa > Chordata > Amphibia > Anura > Ranidae > Lithobates > Lithobates clamitans. The sequence goes on from JBBGZY010000427.1 coordinate 8,840,577, forward strand.
AGGCAGTAACATGAGCACGGACAGAGGGGGTGCCCAAGAAGGACAGCAATCTGGCAGTCATGCTCCCCCTGCTGCAGCATACTGCCAGGTTTGCTCCAGTGATGAGGAGGGAGGGGATGATGAGGTCACTGACTCAACGTGGGTGCCTGATAGGTGAGAGGAGGAGGAGGAGGAGGCGGCACATCACCAACGAGGCAGGATGCCCTCCAGGGGCCAGCCTAAGGGCAGCACATTGACTGCATCACATGTGCAGGGCGCTGCAGTCTCTGCGCGTTATTCAAAAAGTTCTTTGGTGTGGGCCTTTTTTGAGACGAGTGCATCAGATCGCACCGCTGCTATTTGCAACATATGTCTCAAGCGTATCTCACGTGGCCAAAACATCTCCTGCTTGGGTACCACATGCTTGACCAGACATATGTTGACCTGCCATGCAGTTCGTTGGCAAGCGCATCTAAAAGACCCACACCAAAGAACAAAGAGGACCTCTCCTTGCTCCTCATCAGCTGAGATTTCCAACCCCACTAGACCTTCAGTCCTCTCTGAGACCTGCACTGAGAGGAATGAAGGTGTAGAATTAGGTGTGTCACAGCCAAGTACTTGTGGGCAATCTGCTTTTGGTACACCGACGTCAGATTGTACCAGGCAAATTTCCCTGCCCCAGCTTCTGCACCGCCGAAAGAAGTTTGCTCCCAGCCATCCACATGCCCAGCGGTTGAATGCTAGCTTGGCAAAATTGCTGGCACTTCAACTGCTGCCTTTTCAGTTGGTAGACTCTGCCCCCTTCCGTGAGTTTGTGGAATGTGCGGTTCCTCAGTGGCAGGTACCCAAACGCCACTTTTTCTCACGGAAGGCGATTCCAGCTCTCTACCGGCATGTGGAAGGCAATGTCCATGCCTCGCTGGACAGGGCGGTCAGCGGTAAGGTGCATATTACTGCTGACTCATGGTCCAGCAGGCATGGACAGGGACGTTACCTAAGTTTCACGGCGCATTGGGTGACTCTGCTGGCAGCTGGGAAGGATGCAGGACAAGGTGCAGTAGTGTTGGATGTTGTTCCGCCACCACGCCTCCAAAATGCTAATGATTGTGACACACCTCTCTCCTCCACCCCCTCCTCTTCTTCTTCCTCCATGGCCTCTTCCTCGGAACCAGCGGTGCTCCGTAGTCGTTCAAGGGGCTACGCAAGTACGCAGGCCAAAAGATGCCATGCGGTGCTTGAGCTGGTGTGCTTGGGGGACAGGAGCCACACTGGGGCAGAGGTTCTGTCAGCTCTGCAGGGGCAGGTTCAGAGGTGGTTGACGCCACGCCAACTTAAGGCAGGAATGGTGGTTTGCGACAATGGCACCAACCTCCTCTCTGCCCTCCGACAGGGACAAATGACCCATGTGCCCTGTTTGGCTCACGTCCTTAACTTGGTGGTGCAGCGGTTCTTGGGCAGGTACCCGGGCTTACATGATGTCCTGAGGCAGGCCAGGAAAGTCTGTGTGCATTTCCACCGGTCATATAATGCCAGTGCTCGGCTGACGGACCTCCAAAAGGAGTTTAACCTGCCCAAGAACCGCCTAATCTGTGACATGCCCACCAGGTGGAACTCAACGTTGGCCATGCTGCAGCGGCTGCACACGCAGCAGAGGGCCATCAATGAGTACCTGTGCGACTATGGCACCAGGACAGGGTCAGGGGAGCTTGGTTTTTTTTCCCCACGCCAGTGGGCCATGATCAGGGATGCATGCACTGTCCTGTCACCATTTGAGGAGGCCACGAGGATGGTGAGCAGTGACAGTGCATGCATCAGTGACACTGTCCACCTGTTGGAGCACACGCTGCGTGGAATAATGGACAGGGCACTTGAGGCAGAACAGAGGCAGGAAGAGGAGGACTTCCTTAGCTCTCAAGGCCCCCTTTATCCAGACAGTCCTCCTCGTCCAGGAAGAGGACGAGGAGGAGGAGGAGGAGGAGGAAGATTGTGTCAGTATGGAGGTGGAGCCTGGCACTCAGCATCAGCAGCAGTCTTTAAGGGATCAGTCCCAAGAAACACATGGACTTGTACGTGGCTGGGAGGAGGTGGCTGCGGACCATGTCGTCCTTAGTAACCCAGAGGACTCCGGACCGAATGCCTCAGCAAACCTACGCTGCATGGCCTCCCTGATCCTGCAAAGCCTGCGTAAGGATCCTCGTATTCGTGGTATCAAGGAGAAGGACCAATACTGGCTGGCAACCCTCCTTGATCCACGTTACAAGGGTAAGGTTGCGGACCTTATCTTGCCATCGCAGAGGGAGCAGAGGATGAAACATCTTCGGGAGGCCTTGCAGAAAGGTCTGTGCAATGCGTTCCCAGAGACTGGGAGGTTACAAACTCCTGTTTCTGGACAACGTGTTGCTGAGGCTTCAGTCAGTCAAAGAAGGAGCGGTGGAGAAGGTGGCCGTCTGACCGATGCGTTCAGACAATTTTTTGGTCCGCAGCCCCAAGGTATGATCGGTTCCAGCAACCATCGCCAGCGTCTGTTTTACATGGTGCAGGAATACCTAGGGGCAAGATCAGACTTGGACACCTTTCCCACCGAAAATCCTCTGGGTTACTGGGTCTGGAGGATGGATCACTGGCCAGAGCTTGCACAGTATGCAATTGAGCTACTGGCCTGTCCTGCATCCATCGTTCTTTCGGAACGCACATTCAGTGCTGCTGGAGGCGTGGTAACCGATCACAGGGTGCGTCTGTCCACCGACTCGGTCAATCGACTGACCTTCATAAAAATGAATCAGTCTTGGATCACCACCAGCTACCAAGCACCTGATGCTGATGTAACCGAATAATTTTTTTGGAAATCTCAGATCCCTTCAAAGACTGCCTATGCTGATGCTGAGTGACTATCCCTGAGTAATTATCCTCTTCCTCCTCAATCATCACGCTGATAGCTTGTAAGAACATTTTTGGTTCTGGGCGCCACCACCAGTGCCTAAGGCACAATTTTTCAGCCCCTGTTTAACAGGGGCGTGTAATTACAATTTTTGATGTAATACTTTGCAGCAGGGCTCGTTCCTGCATTCCAACTAGAGTGTCTGTGAGGGGTTGCAGTGTTGTGGCACCAGCACCAGTGCCCAAGGCCCAATTTTTCTGCTCCTGTCTAACAGGGGCGTGTAATTACAATTTTTGATGCAATACTTTGCAGCAGGGCTTGTTCCTGCATTTCAACTAGAGTGTCTGTGAGGGGTTGCAGTGTTGTGGCACCAGCACCAGTGCCCAAGGCCCAATTTTTCTGCTCCTGTCTAACAGGGGCGTGTAATTACAATTTTTGATGCAATACTTTGCAGCAGGGCTCGTTCCTGCGTTCCAACTAGAGTGTCTGTGAGGGGTTGCAGTGTTGTGGCACCAGCACCAGTGCCTAAGGCCCAATTTTTCTGCCCCTGTCTAACAAGGTCGTGTAATTACAATTTTTGATGCAATACTTTGCAGCAGGGCTCGTTCCTGCATTCCAACTAGAGTGTCTGTGAGGGGTTGCAGTGTTGTGGCACCAGCACCAGTGCCTAAGGCCTAATTTTTCAGCTCCTGTTCAACAGGGGCATGTAATTACAATTCTTGATCTAATATTTCACAGCAGGACCCTGTGAGGGCTTACAGTGTTGTGGCCACAACAACACCTAAGGCCCAAATTTCTGCTGAGTATATAGGGCAGGACCCTACTTTCAAACATCTAACTTACAAACGACTTCTACTTGCAAACGGAAGGAGACAACAGGAAGTGAGATGAAATCTACCCCTAGGAAGGGAAATTCTCTCCTGTAAGAGTTAATATGGGAAAAAAAATTCTCCTTTCCACTGATGCTTTCCAATCCTTGTTCCACAAAAAAACCCAAATTTTCAAAAAACATTTTTCATTGGGACAAAAAGTGAGGTGAAATCTTCTGAAGAGGAGGAAAGACAGCAAAACAAATGTCACAGGGGTGATAACCCTTCCCTATGTTTTCCAAAAAGCTTAAAAAAGATTTTTTGGCTGGAGCTAAACACGTTAAAAATGTACCCGTTCAAAATTACAAAGAGATTCTACTTAACAACAAACCTACAGTCCCTGTCTTGTTTGCACCGCCTGTATACTGCTGTTCAGAGTATATAGGGCCTGGTGGCCCCACACCTTTCCTTATTTTAATTTGGGTGCGGGGTTCCCCTTAATATCCATACAAGACCCAAAGGGCCTGGTAATGGACTGGGGGGTACCCATGCCGTTTGTCTCACTGATTTTCATCCATATTGCCATGACCCGACATGACATTAAACCCGCAAGCAGTTTTAAATGAGATTTTTTCCTTTAAAAATGACATTTGGTGCAGGGACTGTTCTAAACACGGGAAACACGCCTCACTTTACAGGCATACTATAGACACCCCCCAGGTACGATATTTAAAGGAATATTTCACTTTTTTTTACTTTAAGCATCATTAAAATCACTGCTCCCGAAAAAACGGCCGTTTTTAAAAGTTTTTTTTGCATTGATACATGTCCCCTGGGGTAGGACCCGGGTCCCCACACCCTTTTTAGGACAATACCATGCAAATTAGCCTTTAAAATGAGCACTTTTGATTTCGAACGTTCGAGTCCCATAGACGTCAATGGGGTTCTAACGTTCGTGCGAACTTTCGGTCCGTTCGCAGGTTCTGGTGCGAACCGAACCGGGGGGTGTTCGGCTCATCCCTATCTATCACATAAAACCCCAATAAAATACATTTACGTTTTTGATTGCAACATCACAAAATGTGGAAAATTTCATGGGGGTATGAATACTTTTTCAAGGCACTGTACATATGAATGCCGCCTGTATTAACGTATCAATACCGTCGGTCCACGGCTATTTACATATAAACACAGGGTCTGCAGGTGAGTAATCTGTACACGGCTATAGGACAGAGCTCAGCAGCATTAGTAACAGGACTTCACACTGAGATATTGGAACACATCACGGGGCTAAAACTTCAAGGGACAAGGGAATTTAAACAGGGATAATTGGAAAGTATGAGGCATCTGCTTTGGACCCCACAACAATGATGGGGCCCAGGGCAGCTGCCCCCTTTGCCCTGCCTTAAAAATGGTCCTGCATCTATGGCCAGCTTCACTCTTTCAGTCCTTCTGTGTAAACGTTTACCAGAGGCTGACATATCAAGCCCGACTGAAGTACCACAAAAAATACATTTATTATTTTGGAGTATCCAAAAGTTATATGAGTGTCGGCTCATGGCCATGGACAGCCAGCTCCTGCTTCCAGAAGATAATGAAAGAATAGTAGAACCTGTAGCAGAGCACTTTTCATTTATACCATATTTATGTTGTATTAGATATGGATATTAGATATGGAGATTTGTGGATTAGCACCCAGGAGCTCAGTGCAGTGAAAAATTAAAAAAATTATACAGATATAATATTTGCTAGAAACCACATATATCAAATACCTCGATATAAAATATCATACTTAAAACCTGAAAAATTGCTGCGCTATCCCTTTAAATCAAACACCTGTGCAAATACTACTGCGCAGCTCAAACATATGCAAACATATCATACAGAATTCATAAACCTATACAGATTCACAAAATCATGATACAGTGATATATTGCAATAACTCTATCCAAAATGTCACAAAAAGTGAATTGTATAATTAGGAACCAATGTACCACTCATTTCATAATAAAAATCTCATCCAGTGACTTCTTCCATTTATCCACCAGGAAACATATACACTCTTACCAGAAAGAGTATACCCCAAAGAAAATTTTTAAAATCAGATAAGTCATCACAAGGATAGTAGAGGGCATCAGCCTACTACACAAAGCATGTATTGCCATATAACATGTAAAGAGAAAACTGATCCACATAGTGCAGGTAAATCAAGAAAATATTTCTTAAAAAAACAAGTACAAAATCCGCAAGAGTAATGGAATAAAAATGTAAAGATATGGATTAGGATCCTTCATTAGTTTGAAGACCAAGTACCTTCATTTGACATTGAAATCAAATTTATCAGGAGTTCTCTGGTGAATTTCATTCAAATAAACCAAATCTTAGATTTCACTGATAACTCTATGGGACCGAATTGGGGTCTTCTCCTTACCGTAACATGCTGGTGAGCAGGAAGGATCAAGTTCTGTGGAAAGCGATACATAGACACAGCATGTCCTCCCTCCAGCTGCCACAGGATGTAGCCACTTATTTCAACAGCTTGGTGTGGAGAAGAGTTCACTATCCGAACAAAGTGGCCCAAGGAATTGACTTCAGCAATCTTCAAAGGACAAGGAGAGCTAAAAGTGAAAACATTTGTTTAATTAATGTAAAGGCTAATTTGGCCTTAGACACACAGGGGGAGATTTACTAAATCTGGAGCCCTCCTAATCTGGCTTAGCTGTGCATGGTAGCCAGTCAGCTTATAACATCTGCTTGCTCAATTAAACTGACAATAAAACCTGGAAGCCTGGAAAACCTGGATTTGTTTCTGTGCAGAGATGTACCAGACTTTGCATGCTCCAATTTTAGTAAATCCCCCCCCCCCCCAAAAAAAAACAAAAATCTCTGCATAAGGCTTATTTTAAAATAAGAAAAATCTCTCCAAGGGTGGCACAGACAACAATAAAATATTTTTTTAAAGTGAAGTAATCAAGGGTGAGGACTTCTATAAGGGTTTTAATGCTGCCTGCGGCCCCATCGGGAATATTTCTTCCCTTGTTTGATCTCCTCTATGGAGAAAATTGAAACTTTACAGAGATTATAACCCTGCCCCATGGTAACTAAAATGCAAAATATATGCATTGGCTGAAGTTTAAGGATTGTCATTTGCTGTACTGTTCTTTGTTTTCAGCATTGAATGTTGAAAATGAGAACAGTCACGGAAAATAACACCTGCCTTGTAATAATGAATTGAGCCCAATGTCTATTTTGTGGTAGGTGCATGGCTAGTACATAATTACAGAGGATGTTGAAGGAGCAGTTACTCCTGGCTCCAAAAGCTTTGGGGTCCAAGCCTTGACTGGTGCTTCTCTATTTACAAGCAATATGGTTTTTTTAGGCTATACAAAACAAAATGAACTGAATGTATTTTTCCTTTATATGTTGAGCTGCCCACTGCGTTAACCTTCAGTAGACTTTTAGAAAAAGTAAAATAGACTGAAAAAGGTCAAATACTATATTTTACTAAAAAGTAGTAACACACTTACAGGAAACCTGTCACAAGCGAGTGCAATTCAAACTGAACACATTATTAAATACGCAATAATGGGGGTTACTCCATATTTAAATTATGTGTTAAAATGATCCAGAGATGGAGCCCCATGAAGTAAAAGCAACATCTGCAACTCTCTAAGCTTTTCCTGTCAAGCATAGTTCAGTCTCATACTGATCAGTAAAGTTGGCCTTCACAATTAATCAATCAATCAATCAATAGGAACAATCTAGGTACAAGCTTTACTTTTGCGGAAAACTCATGAGATTTGATTAAATCTTTGGATCTTCAGATGCTTTTGACACGTGGTTTTCACAGAAGGTAGATCTCACCTCTGCTCACTTTAAATTCTCCAAGTTTGTCACAGATTTAAATATTCCTGATCGGTAACATTGTAATGTTTTGCAATTCTTTCCAAAATGTTTAGAAACAAGAAGAATTTCTGTCTGCCTGGAATAATTCTATCTAGATTCTATTCTAGATCCTGGAAAAAATCTATCTTGGGTAGTCTTCTAAAAAAGGAAATCCACACTGTTTAAATATGTAACTGAACTATTCTTGTTTTACTTTAGAAAATTCAATAAAAATCTTTAAAATAATAATTTAAAAAAGGATATCCTAAACTTCCCCTATCAAACATATTAGAGTGGATTTACTAAAGGCAAATAGACTGTTTGCTTTGCATGGGAGGTTGCACTTTGCATGGGAATTTTCCCCAGAGCTTACTGAATGATGTAAAGCTGACTTTCATCTTGCATGTCAATGTGTATTCTTTGTGAGATTAAACTTCATCATATTCACTAAGCTCTACCACAAATTTCCCAAGTGCAACTTCCCTTGAAAAGTAAACAGCCCATTTGCCATGAGTAAATCAACCCTATTGAGTCAGTTACTGTACTTTTATTTGCATGCTAATACTGTTTTCCAGGAATTGCCTAAAAACTAAAAATTAAAGAATTAGATACAAAGAAAACTTTTTCTTTTAAAAATAGAAGCCATTGGATTAAACATAACAAACAGTCCACTTTATTCCACATATAGGTGCTGGAAATTTAATAATTGGTGAATTGGTGTCAGTGTGTTTTCAGTTGGTTTGAATTGGCCTGGGTTATGGTCTTTCTGGAATCTTAAGACCTCCATGTTCTGCTAGTTTGGATGGAACATTTTTATGAGAGATGAAAATTAAAGTGGTTGTAAACCCTCACATATACACAGTGAAGTGAATGGCCTCAGATGATACACAGAGATAAAACAAATCCTCCTACATAGGTTTTATTTGAATATCTGCAATCTTACCTTTTCTACACTCTTTGAAAAATGCTTTCTTCCTCATTGAGCGGTGGGTGGAGAGTCTGTAGTCTAAATAGACCAGCTCCCTGGTAATATCCGTCTAAGCTCCCTCTCTGACACAAAATTTTAGCTGCTGTTCTCATGTGTCGGAGAACTTGTCAGAAGTGATTCATGCTGATAACAGAAGAACAGAGCACCAGAGACAAATGTCACTCAGAGCTTTGGAGAGAGTTGAGTAAACATTACAGATTGATATGTGCTTAGGCCAAATTTCATGAATGGAGTTTACAACCACTTTAAATGAGAGAAAATGAAGAGTTATCCAAAGCAGGTCCTTTTTATCTACTTTGATTTATGCTGACAGTTTTGCACTTCACCCAAGGGGTACAAGAATAATATCATTGAGATTGAAGCAGTTCATGTCTCTGTTCCCCTAAGCTAGCACTGGGAAGCCTACAATAGTAACACGCTGGAGTTGTAGGAGTTCTTAAAATCTGTCTCTTTGTGCTTCTGAGTAGTGGGAAGTGGGAAGCATACAGTAGTAACACTACTAGGTCTGCAGTGGTTCCTTTGAGTGTTGTCTATTTGAGTTAGTCTATTCTCCTCCCATCACTACAAACTCATTCTTCATTTGTAGGCAAATTCACTTAAAACAAATAGACTGTCCACTTTGATAATATTCTCCAGAGCTTAGTACATAGTCAGTTTGAAAGAAGACACCAGTCAATCATGTTCAACCAATCAAAAAATAAAAAATAAATAAATAAAATCATACAATCCCATATACACAATACTATACCCACAGTTGATCCAGATGAAGGCAAAAAACCCCAGCAAAGCATGATCCAATTTGCTACAGCAGGGAAAAAAAATCCTTCCTGATCAACTTTCCCTATAAATGTTAGTACCCAGTTATATTATGTACACCTAGGAAAGAATCCAGGCCTTTTTTAAAGCAATCTACTGAGCTGGACACAGCCAGCTCTTGAGGGAGTCTATTCCGCATTTTCACATCTCTTACTGTGAAGAAACCTTTCTGTATTTGGAGATGAAATCTCTTTTCCTCTAGACGTAAAGGGTGCCCTCTTGTTCTTTGTGTTGACCTTCACTACATTCTCTAAGCTTTGGGCATAATTATCTTGCAATGTCAACAGTCTATTTGCCTTTAGTAAATCAACCACAATGGAAGCAAGATCCCTAATGCACTGTACAGACAAGTTATTCACCCAGATACATCAGATCATTCCCTCCCCTGAGGAGTTTACAAGCAATTATTCCTAACACAGCCACTTAATGGGCCCAGTTTAGTTTGATATGCAGACACCTGTGCACAATGGCTCAGAAAATACAACTATGCATTACAGTTTGCTGATATTGTCTTTAAAAAGCTATTAAGTCCAGAGAGAAAAAAAAGATACTTGTGTATTGGCATCTGATTTTTAACTGCTACTTCCAAAGTGTTAAAAGGTAAAAAAAAATAGAATCATGCTGAAGATAAACTGGAGGACACATTACAATTTCAAAGGTCAGGTTTTATTTTAACATTGAAATCAGTTGTGGCATTCCAGCAAGGCTGCCAACAGAAATCAAGATAAGTGACAGTGTTAGGTAATATTTCATTATTGTTTATGCCACATAAGTTTTCCCACATGTAGCAGGGTGTGTGACTATGCTGCTGTTTGTAATCCCACCAGGTTTTGTTGAGGTTAGCAATTTTTGATTCCCAGTTTGAAGACTCAACCTGATTTTGACAAATTCAGCTGAAATTAATATTCAAAAACTTTTATTTTTCAAAATATTTTTTTTACCATGGGATTGTTCATCAGGCTTCTCCATAGTGCATTGTAGTTTTTCCAGCCTCACTTGCAACCTCCTGTTTACTAACCAAGAAGGAGGAGACCTGTATAATCCTTGTGACAAGTACTCTGCTGAGGCACTGATGTGCTATTTACAATCAATACCTTTACCTGCTTTGAACCAAAAGGCCCGCTTAGAATTAGATGCACCGTTAACATTGGGCAAGTTGAGGGAGGTGGCCAGTTCTTTCCCTACTTGTAAAACGCTCAGGGATGATGGTATCCCCATGGAGGTATACACCCAATATGGGGAGGTTATTCTACCTAAACTATTAGAAGTGTTTAATACCTCCTCGAAGATGGGACAGCTAGCTACGTTATGTCCAGGTCCAGGTCAAATGTTATTCTTTTGCTGAAGCCAGGGAAAGATCCAATAGACCCGAGTTCTTACAGACCCATTTCTTTATTGCAAAGTGATGTAAAAATTCTGGCAAATGTATTGGCCTTGAGGGTGAACAAAATCAATTTATCTATTGTCCATCCAGACCAGGCAGGCTTCATGCTACGTAAGTCCACTGCTACTAAACTTAGAAGGCTTTTTCTAAATATGCAGACACCAGCCAATAACATTGGACATAGAGTCCTGCTATCCCTTGATGCCAATAAGGCATTTGACAGTGCTAGCTGGTGGTATCTCTTGGTGGTAGATCTAAATCTGGATTTGGAACCAGCTTTATCGCTTGGACATGCTTAATATACAGCTCCCCCCAAGCAGCCATACGTCTGATAGGATGTCACCTGTCTTTGCACTGGGCAGGGAGATTTGGCTGGGATGCCCCCTGTCCCTCCTGCTCTTTGCACTTGCCATTGAGCCCCTTGCTGCCCAAGTGCGTAGTTGCCCGCATGTAACCGGATTTAGATATGGTGAATTGTATGAGAAGATCGTGCTTTATGCCGATGATATGCTACTTTTCCTGGGGGACATAACTATTTCCCTAAGGTTTTGTCCATTATCTCAGATTTTGGCCACTACTCAGGCCTTACTATTAATTGGACCATCCACTTTGATGCTCCTGGATGATGCACCTGGGCGGCCGGGCCATGATCCCTTGCCCTATTCCAATAGTCTCCTCCTTTAGATACTTGGGCATTCAAATATCTCCCATGCTTACTGATTACTATAGCTAAGGACTCCTTTCACGCTGCGGGCATTTTTCAGGCGCTACAGAGCTAAAAATAGCGCCTGCATAGCACCTGAAAAAAGCGGCTCCATTCACTCCAGTGTGAAAGCCCAAGGGTGCGCTGGCAGGGTGTCAGAAAAAGTCATGCCAGCAGCTTCTTAGGAGCGGTAAACTCACCGCTCCTCCACCGCGGCTCCCCATTGAAATCAATGGGGCAGCGATGCGATGCTCCAGCGGCGTTTTGTGGGAAAATTTAACCCCTTTTCGGCCGCTAGCGGGAGGTTGAAACCTCCCCGCTAGCGGCCGAATAGTGCTGTGGGGCTAAAAATAGCACCGCTTTACCGCTGATGCCCTAGGCGGCTCGGTGGGAAAGGGGTCTAAATGTCTACCCATTACTGACCTGATTCAGAGATAAGAGTAATATATGGAACAAACTTAAAATGTCCCTGGCAGGGAAAACTAACCTTATCAAGATGATTCTCATGCCTCAATTCCTATACGTGCTTCATAACACACCAGTAGTGAACTCTCTTTTCAGATTGCTACTATAGAATACCCATCCACCCAGGGTTAAACTGCAGCAGCTGCAGTATCCTAAAGCTGGGGGTAGCCTGGCGCTCCCCGACCCCTGGCTATATTACCTGGCCACACAACTGCAACATTTGATTGGAGCCATGTCCTCCAATCCTGATGGTCCCTCGGCAAGACTCTTGCTCCCAGGTACGAAAACAGAATCTATTCCAGAGGACTTGGAAGTTCAGCTGTTCCAGAAACCTAATAAACAAATGCCCACTTATGCGCTCCTTCAAAAGGTGTGGAATAAGTCTAAACAACAATTAAAACAAAAAGAAAAAAACTGCGCTAGCGACTAATAAAGTGAAGCAGCGGCTATTAGTGGGGTACACCAAAAGACAAATTAAAAAATGGAAAAGCCGCGCATTAGACTGATATATACATGTTAAATTAATAAATCTGTGAAGAAAATATTTGAAAAAGTTCTTTTGTGATATAAAGTTAATAAGAATTCAACTGCAAGAAAGGAAATCCAAACTCCTGGACTGTCCAATGGTTATCACTTATTAGTTGAATCAAACAATTAAAAGTCCCAACTGATAAATAATATGCTTACCAGATGGTAAGCCAAATCGAGTAGATGGCTTAAACCCAGCCCAGGCCTTTGAAAACCGATCACAGTGGAATTTTGCAATTTTCACGCGTTTCGTCATAAGGTGGCGTTTTCAATGGGGAACGTTCCCCATTGAAAACGTCACCTTATGACGAAACGCGTCTGGGAGGTACGTGCTGACATCACCACGTTGCCCTGTTGAGGAGGACGGGAGTTTGTTTGTTTGCTGGCCGGCATTGATTTTATCGTTTATGCTTTCAAACCAAGATTACATTGTAAGTGTTTTTCTGCTTTTTATTAAATTGGTTAAAATGGTATCACACTATTTTGGTATTATTTTTCCAATTACACTATGTGTATCGTGGAGTCCCTGACGTATCTGCTATGATGGATCTATACCGCTCTATACAATAAATTGGTCGTTTTCCTCTGGCTGTGTCATTTTGCTCACCACTATCTGACATCTGGTAAGCAGGCTCCCTATGCGGTTTGCTGCACACATTAACCACTTCACAGATAGGCATTCGGTTGACTGATACAATATCCACACTTGTTAAATATATCATCTGGTAAGCAGGCCCTCCGTGTGGTGTTTGTGATTTTACTATCCTCTTCACTGGAAGTTGATCCACATACCCGCATGATTCGCACAAAAATTTTGCCAATATTTAGAGGTTCTTTGTGTGTTACCTGCTGTTTCCAAGCACTGGGTGTTTATTGGTTCTCTCACTCTGTGAGTGCCACCTTTTTCTTTATCCTTTTTTTTCCAAGTTATTTGTCAGTATTATGCTATGTTGCGTTATATCTTTTTGGGTTGAATTTTTTGCGAATCCACGCCAATCTCACGAGTGAAAATTGCAAAATTCCACTGTGATCGGTTTTCAAAGGCCTGGGCTGGGTTTAAGCCATCTGCTCGATTTGGCTTACTATCTGGTAAGCATATTATTTATCAGTTGGGACTTTTAATTGTTTGATTCAACTAATAAGTGATAACCATTGGACAGTCCAGGAGTTTGGATTTCCTTTCTTGCAGTTGATTTCTTATTAACTTTATATCACAAAAGAACTTTTTCAAATATTTTCTTCACAGATTTATTAATTTAACATGTATATATCAGTCTAATGCGTGACTTTTCCATTTTTTTTATAAGTCTAAACAATTGCAGCATGTAAAGGAGTTCACAATCTACAGCCTGATCAGGGGAAATAAAACGTATGATGAACTGGCTAAACTCCAACAGGGGCCTAGATGGCACTTTCAAGGGGTAACTTACCTCTCACAAATATTTCACAATGGGAAATGACTTTCCTTCTCAGACTTACAAAGTAGGTTCGCATTGCCCTCAAATAAGTTATTCAACTACAGCATGCTGTTAGGGCACAGGGTGAGGCGGTAGAGTGGATACAATCCCCTACCCCTATTTTCCATCTGCTTCAAACTGCTACAGAGACCAAAGGCTTTATCTCACAATGCCATCTTATGCTCTTAACAGACTTTTCTAGGTGACCACCCAATAAAAGGATTGTCTCAGTGGGAGGGTGACTTGGGCCCCGTGTCATGGGATCAATGGGAGGAAGCCCTTCGGTCCACTCTTATCCTTGAACGGTACATATACCAGGACAGGGGGAGGCCTGACAAATATGATAAACTGTTGGCCCCCTGAATTGATACACCCAGGACTAAGTCCTAATGAGCTTATTCAGATGAGGTTTCTGTCAATGCCTGTAAAGATAAAGGTTTATGTGGGTACTGAATGTATGGAGGCTATTCTAGTGTTCCTAAAATACAAGAATGGTCTTAATACCTGTATATTTTCTTTAATGGTAGTATTCCATGACTGAAGGTATGCTTTTTTGTTTCAGTGACTTGGTAATTTTATTTTTATTTTCTATTAAGATACTTGTGATCTTGTAATATGCTTGACTACAACACGACAAACTGAATTGTATTGTTGCATATTTGCTGTGCTTCTTTTCCCAATAGAAACTTTTGATTAAAAAAAAAACAAGCAGAAGGAACCCTGCTCTCAGACTCTATCTGAACACATATCAATGCTTTAGTTTCCAACGATGCACTATTTCTTTTTATTCCATATCATCAACTTACTTCAACGTTATCGGTATTACTGCTGAAAGCCGTCACCATTGCCCGTCACACAGAACTTCTTATTTTACAACATCCTTACACCTCATTATTATCAGTATTCCTTCACCAAGCAGGTCCCCTCAAATGTCTATTGGTAGAGTAATATTGTAATTCTAAAAATTCTGTTGCAAATTAAACTTTCCAGAGAGATACAGAGGCTGCTATTGCTACTTCTAATTCTGCAAATGCCAGTTTCCTGAAAGTCATATTTATGTTCTTGCCTCAATGCTTTGGGTTCCATACCTTACTTAACTATATACATACTTGTTCAAAGTCGATGATTTAAAGTTTTTAATAATAATAAAGATATTATAGTTATCTGCTCAGTGCAGTGGCTTTGAGCAGAGCAGCCCCAAACCTCCTCTTCTGGGGACCTTCGCTGGTGCTCTCAGCTCCTCCTGTGGAAAAACGCAGATTAAGTCAGTTGACACGTTTCAACCTATGGGTTATGACTAAGGCCTTATAGGCTGAAACGCATCAACTGACTTAATCTGCTTTTGTTCACTGTGGTTATTCAATGAAATGAAGACATTTTAAGAACAACAACTGGAGTGCAGATCATTTTTTCCACATTACTCTGCTCAGTGACTGTGGATCGAGCACTTGGGAGCTCTGCTATCTATGTGGTGTATCATTCCCTCTCTCAATGTCCCTCCGGACACAAGCTGGCAAAAAGTTCAACACAAGCGTGGATCGGGCTCCCCGGATGCATCTTCGCAATTTGCATCTTCGCAATTTGGGTGACTGTAACTATCTAAGCTACCCAGGAGACTCTCCATAAACGCTGTATCTGCAAGTATACTGTTCTAGATTATGTTACGTTTACACCTTCCTCGCAACTGTGAAATAACCATTGTTTTTCTTTTTTTTTTCTTATTATTTCCAGTTAGTTTATTAAGGTGCTCTAATCTAGACTATGATCGCCTACCTCATATGATAGGCCCACCCCTATTTACCTGTTTTTTCTTCTTTGTTTTACATATATGCCTGTAATATAGGTGGAGGTGGAGAATGAAGGTGGATGAGGAGGATAGGTAGGAGAGGAAGCGGAGAGAGAGAGATCTCCTGGCAGGCTCACTTGAGTTGCCCTTATACATTTCTCTTTTTTTTTTTTTTCCAAATTGGGTTTTTTTCTTTATAGGTTCCTTTTTTCCTGGTTTGTCTTAAAAAACCTTTAGTTTTTATTTCTCTGGGTTAATACAACGTATTCGTTTTTCTATAAGATTGGGTGCCGCGTCCGGAGCAATGGGACGACGCGCGCGCAGATATGGTCGCGCTCCGTCGTTCGATCCTGGCGTTGAGAGAACCCCCCCGGGGGGGCCGGGGGGCCCGTCGTCCTCACACACCTTCTCCCTGCGGGGATGGGGTCGGGGGGGCTGCGTGCCCACGGTTTGCCCCATCTGGGCACCATAGATTTCTGAGTTTCCTCGGCCGCCTTTTTCAATGGTGGCTTTTGATTGTGCTAAGAATGATTATTAACACATACTTTCTAATTTGTTTTTTATCTTTTGTCTTTTTTCTTTCCTTTT
The DNA here is from genome assembly GCA_037952925.1 of Lithobates clamitans. Taxonomy (NCBI): domain Eukaryota; kingdom Metazoa; phylum Chordata; class Amphibia; order Anura; family Ranidae; genus Lithobates; species Lithobates clamitans. Next base: position 8,856,843 of record JBBGZY010000427.1, read on the forward strand.
CTCCCTTCTCCCCCCTTTCTTCATCCCCCCTTGCCGTCTGCTCTGGAACAGATACAGGTGGAGAGTACACTGAACGAGTGCTCCCTGTTGTAGTCAATGGCTAAGCTCAATTTGATATCACTTAATGTCCGCGGGCTCCATGCACCAGGTAAGAGACATAATCTATACCGAGAGCTGGATCGTCTGCGGGCGGACATTGTCTTCCTGCAGGAGACCCACCTCACTCACACCACTTCGGTCAAGCTCTTCTCTCCAAATTACCCTACATGGTTCTATAGCCTGACGGACGTGCATAAATCGAAAGGCGTGGCCATTTGACTCCGCAGGGATACTCCGTTTAAATTTGACTCCATGGTTAGTGATCCTCTGGGACGATTTTTATTTGTAAGAGGTAACCTGGGCAGTATGTTATGCACCTTAGCCACGCTTTATGCCCCCAATCGAGACCAGGTCTCTTTCCTGTCGGGCACTCTCAAGAAACTAACGGAGTTTGCGCAGGGTTGTGTCCTCCTCTCGGGAGACTTTAATGTCCCCCTTGAACTGTTATTGGACACATCTCTGGGCAAATCCTGCATCTCACATGCGCGCTTAACATTTATACGTAAACGTCTGCATGATGCTCAGCTGATGGATGCTTGGAGAATCCTACACCCTCAGATGAGGGATTACACACATTTCTCTAACTTACATCATTCCTATTCGCGTATCAATTATTTTTTTGTCAGTCATCAACACCTTCCCTTGATAATGGACTCACATATTGACACATCTACTCTCTCTGATCATGCCCCGATTGTGCTTAAAATACAGGTCCCATCTATCCCACATAAAAGAACAAACTGGAAGTTAAACGATAACTTATTGACAGAAGAAATAGACATGACAATGATTGCAAAAGATCTGAAATTTTATTTTCAGGAAAATACTAGTCCAGATATATCTCCAGGCACAATATGGGAGGCCCATAAGGCCTTTGTCCGCGGGAAATTTATAGAGTTGGGTACTAGGAAAAAAAAAGAACGAACGAGTCAGCAACTTGCACTAATCCGTGATATAAACATTCTTGAACGACAACACAAACTAAATCTCTCAAAATCTGTGTTGACAGAATTAACTAGCAAGAGGGAAGACTTAAAAAACCTTTTCCATGTCGCACAAAAACAACAATTTCGCATAATTGCTCACCGTATGTACGAATGGGGCAATAAACCTAGTAAGTTGCTGGCTCGTTCCCTTCAACAAAAAAAGGCAGCGAGTTTTATACCAAAAATTAAAACTAAAACCGCTGAGATAGTTCATCATACCCCTGCCATAGCTGCGGAATTTAGAAAGTTCTACCAGCAGTTATACAATGTGCATCCCCATACGGGAGATCAGGAGTCCCGTAGTCGTCTTATACAGGAATACCTAAAACAAGCCGATCTTCCTAAGTTACCGGAAGACATTTTAGCTACCCTAGATGGGGAATTTACCATTGAAGAGTTCCGTAAAGCTCTTAAGGCTATGGCCAACGGTAGGGCCCCAGGTCCGGACGGCTTAACAACCACATATTACCGCTCATTCGCTGATATATTGCTCCCGAACCTGGTTAAATACGCTAACTCGATTACCTCAGGTGATTCCTTCAGACCTGAAACCCTACATGCTCACATTACCGTAATCCCAAAAGCAGCAAAAGATCCGAGTGTATGCGGTAGCTATCGCCCCATTTCTCTTTTGAATCTGGACGCTAAACTTTACGCCAAATTGATAGCAAACAGACTTCTCCCTTTAGTACCGAAATGGGTCTCTACGGAACAAACTGGCTTTATCCCGGGCAGGGAGGCCCGTGACAATTCCCTGCGCACTCTCTCCTTGATTGCACATGTTTGCGACACCTCCCAGCCCACCCTGTTACTTTCGACAGATGCTGAAAAAGCGTTTGACAGGGTGGACTGGGAGTTCTTGCTAGCGACCTTATCCCATTTAGGTATCAGCCCCTCTCTCCTAGGTCGGATATCTGCCCTATATAACTATCCTACGGCACAACTGAGAATAAATGGTACTTTAAGCGAATCATTCACACTTCACAACGGTACGCGTCAGGGGTGCCCTCTTTCCCCTATTTTATTTGCCCTCTCACTCGAACCTTTCTTATCTACAATTCGGCACAATCCAAGCATCCATGGCATCGTAATAGACAAATTTGAACACAAGTATGCCGCATATGCGGATGATATCTTATTTTATGTCCAACAACCTATAATTACTCTACCCAATCTGCTGCAAGCCTTTTCCGCATATAATCAAGTCTCAAACTTCCAGATCAATATGTCCAAATCTGAAATTTTAAATATTTCAGTTCCCCAAGAGACAGCTAGCAATCTCAGGAAATCTTTCCCATTCGCCTGGCAGAAAACAGCAATGAAATATCTCGGTATATATCTGACTCCTAATCTATCATCCCTATTCCATGCTAACTTTATACCCCTTCTTAATACACTTAAATCGGACATACAAAAATGGTCACAGCTCGCACACTCTTGGCTAGGAAAGATCAGTGTGATCAAAATGAACGTACTGCCCAGGTTGCTATTTTTGTTCCAGATGATACCTTTCCAAATTCCGCCTAGTTTCTTTAAATGTGTAACGAAAATTATAAGCAAATATGTTTGGAATAGACGTAACCCAAGAATTTCTAGATCAGTATTGCTTAGACCTAAAAGGCTAGGAGGTTTAGCTCTGCCAGACATTAAGCGATATTACATGGCAACAATCTTATCAAGAATATCAGACTGGAAATACAACAAGACATCAAAACTCTGGGTATCACTGGAAATGGCATTAGGAGGTAGTGACCTTTACAAGCTGATCTGGATTCCTGGGAAATTTCGATCGTTGTCCGCTACCACATCCCCACTCACTCAATCTACTTTCGCTTGCTGGGACTTGCTACACAGAACTCAGAAGTGGCAATACAATTCCCCCCTTATGCCTCTGACTGGCCACAACTTCTTCCCACCAGGTAATATGGATCCAGGTCCCCATTCTTGGAACTTGGGGAATAACATTCAATTACATCAAGTTGTAGACGCCTCGAACATTGTACCACTATCATTGCTCACCTCGACGCCATCCCCAACACTTCTGGATCAATGGAGATATTTGCAACTAAAGGACTTCATCCAATCCCTTCCAAAACCTCTACACAATGCAACTAACTTATCACCAATTGAATCAGCATTTATAGGAGACATGCCAGTAGAAAGACCGCTTTCTTATTTCTATCAAGCACTTGGATCACTCACCCCGGCTAGCTACCCTACATTTCTTCACAATTGGGAGAGGGACTTAAACAAAACTCTGACGGATCAAGAGAAGTCATCCATTCTCTCTTTAACTCACTCAACTTCGATCGCCTCCAAAACTGCAGAGGTTAATTACAAATTGTTAACCAGATGGCACTATACACCAGCAACTCTACACAAGCTCTTCCCTCAAGAATCACCATTATGCTGGCGTGGTTGCGGAGATATCGCATTGCACGCTCACATCTGGTGGTACTGCCCCCTGATAAGGCCTTACTGGCTTACTATTTTTTATTGGATTAAGGAGATTCAGGGTTCTGAAGTCCCTAATGACCCTTGGTATGTCCTTTTACACTGTACAGGCGAACCAGCGGGATCATACAGAAAGTCTATTACCCCGCATTTACTAAATGCCGCTAAAGCTCTTATCCCTAAGTTCTGGAAAACTGCTAAAATACCCACCCTACGCCAATGGCTAAGGGAGGTAGATCATATATACTATATGGAGGATCTAACATACTCCAATAAAAGAAATTCAGAAATGAAGAGAAAAATGTGGTCCTGCTGGTTCGCCTTTAAATACACAACCGCTTACGCGGAAATTATGGAATCTAGATGATGTACATTAGGTATAGAGATCTATTGTAGGAGGAATCCCCCCTGAGACAGACGGCAACTCCTCCCCATTCCCCCTTATTCCCATACCTCACCCTGCTCTCTCAGTCCCTATCTCTGCCTAATCTCTTTTCTTTTCTCTTTCCTCTTTTTTTTTTCTCTTTTACTCTTCGCTTTTTTTTTTCTTTTCATCTATCAAAAATTTTACAGGATCTAATATCTCTGACTAAGGTCGCTTTTTTCTTAGGTAATATGGTGTTTAAGATATAGTACTTATTTGACCCTGATGACCTTCCTCTGAGATGATACGATATGGACAAGGTTAATATCTGCATATAACGTGTTGTTTTGATGTAATCCTTTTCTTTCTGTGAACATCCTGTCTCTCAATAAAAACTTATTAAAAAAAAAAAAAAAAAAAAATCTATGTGGTGTATGGGTAGTAGCACTAACTTTTCTGTTTATATCTCAGCTCCTGCTTCCTTTCAAGTGCCCCCATAGCAAGCCGTTTGCTATGGGTGCACTTGTGCGAGTAAAATCTTGAGTTGGACTGTTTCCGTCCATAAAGACACACACACATCGCTGCTCGGCCCCATAACCACTCCCTCCTCACATTATTTGATTGACAGCAGCAGGAGCCAGTGGTTCCTGCTGCTGCTTCTGAGTCCTGTGAAGAGGAAGAGTTCAGCGCTGCTGAAGATTGGCACAGCACTGACTGGAGATCAGGCTCTGGTAAGTATTTAGTGGGGGGGGCTGCTAGGGAGCTGATCATGGAAGGTTTTTTTTACCTTAATGCAGAAAATGCATTAAGGTAACAAAAAACCTTTAGCCTTTACAACCACTTTAAACGTTATTGAACTCAGTTGATCAGTTTACTGGTCAGACAACTAGTATCTTCTTAAGGGGATTAGCATTGGTAGCCCCCATGTGTTTCTTGGGAAATTAGCTTAAAGAGGTCCTCTGTGTGAGGATAATGAGGTCCCATACCATGTGGGGAGAATGAGGAAGTTTTGCACACAGTGCCACCCTCATATGTCTAAAATGTGCAAGTTGGTGACACAAAGGTCAACTTTAAATCTTGTGTCTGTGGTGAATACATTTTCATGAACCCCCCTACTAGAATATTTCAGTTTGAAGCGTAACTGACAGAAAACAGCTCAAGCTAAACACAAAGCAAAGAAAATTAAATGCCATACAGGGAGTCGTAAAATCTCTATCAGTATTATAAACAGCACTTTGCAGAGCCTGTAAAGCCTTTTAATGGCTTTGATGTAAAACTGATGTCTAGAGGAGTAGTTTGAGCAAATACACCAGGGGTCTTCAAACTATGACTCTTCAGTTGTTTAGGAACTACAATTCCCATAATGCCTAGTCATGTCTGTGAATGTCAGAGTTTTACAATGCCTCATGGGATGTGTAGTTCCACAACAGCTGGAGGGCCGTAGTTTGAAGATCCCTGAAATACACATTCTGGTTTGGGTCTTTTTTAGCTACCCCCAGTGGTTCCTATTCAATAATACCATGTGTAGTGAAAATACCTTCATAAAAAGTGTTTACACCAATGTACAAGAAAATAACAATCACTTAGACATTAATCACAGGCATGTTACAAGGTGCAGAAGGCAACACATTACATCTCCTTAGGAAAATATGCATAATATCCATATCATATTTGGGGGTCTATGAAATTGTAATTTCATTCTGTCCAATAATATGTTGGTTTTCTGACTGTAAAACATGGTCAGATGGAAACAAAGATATAGTTAGCATAACTGACATTAAGAAAGTATCTGCAGGAGCATCATAAACACTTCAACACCCCTTCAACGCACCCCTTGGACACTTTGGTTATGTTAATTCTGTAAATACCCTCTTCAGAGACCTGAAAATATCTCTGCAATTTGTAGCTCAGAGTTCTTGACACCATGGGAACTATGAAGGAATGTTAAGAGTCATTTATGAGAGCCATGGACTTTATAATTGGTTGACAAGGGTATAGGTAAGAGTGGAACAGTTCAGATGTGTTAAATATGCAAATAGTTCAGTAATAAATAGCACATATCACGAACAAGACTGTAGGCAGAGCAGGCTTGCTGGTGTTTGGGGATAGGGGATAGGTGTAGTAGATGTGGAAATAAAGGTGATGTCCGCTGAGGAAGCGGTAACAGCAACATCTTCCTCGGAAGCACTCACGGTAGCAGACGAGATCACGGCCTGTTGCTCTCCAGCAGCAATGGCAGTAGTTTCTACTGTGGCAATACCTGTAGCCCAATCCACACGATAAACATGGGGCGACATGGTAGGTTGCTCCACCGTGAACAGATATTCTCCGCACTTCAAACATCGGACAAATGAACAGAGATGTATGGCCAGTCCTTCACACTTGTGGCAAAGCATGCCCAGCCCTTCGATATCTCCAACAGTGTATAGCACAAACCTACCCTGCGGCATCGGTACTTGTAGGGAACATCTTAGGTCCCACAATCGACGGTACCAATGGAAAAGAAGACATGGCTGTACTCTGATCCTCTCAGCACGATCATGAGGCCTCTCTTCTCCTTTGGCGCCAACACACACGCGTCCCACGAGGTAACAAGTAGATTAGGCTCCTCCCACTTGTTCCTCTGATCACGTAGCTCCCGAGCTTTTACTTCTCCCCCACAGCCTACGCAGTCAGAAATAAAGTCATGCAATTTTAAGTGACAAAGTCCAGAAACCTCTTTTAACATAAACTCCCGGTGAAATACTTCTCAGGGTTGCAGGAGGTTGACGGCTAACAATCCCGGACGACGCACCCACATGTAGCACTAACTCACGGTGGAGCTGCTGGTTTAAAGCACGCTGTTACCGTCACCTTTGTTACCTCAATTTCACCAGAACCGGGTCTAGGGTCCCGTTGAGTTTAATACCAGGCACTGTAGACACCAGACACTTGAGTATCTTTTCCAATGCTTTAATAAAGAGTAACTGAAGGAAGTAGCAGGAAAGAGGTAGAAGAAGAGTTGCAGGGAAGCTCAAATACCTTTTCTTGATGAAGATTTATGAATTGGAATCTTGTAGATGAATTTACTCTCCTTTTAGAGATGAAACTTTGCCCGCCCGGATAGGTTTCTCTCACTAACCTAGCAACCGTCACGCAGCACGAACAAAAGTCTCTGCCCCAGACTTGAATGGAATAGAAACCCGTACAATCCTCTGCCACAGGATGTAATAGTTTACGATGGACAGCAAACACAGCACTAGAACCTTTAAGCCGACCCGGCAGTACTATGCGGTAGGTTAACTTCAGGATGCGTCCTCCAACTGAGTCACCAGGCCCCTCTCCAGACCAGCACTCTGCATGATCCTTCCATGACGGGTCCTCCCCTGGGATCTCCTCAGTTGTCCAGCTTCTTCCCGTAGGACAGACAGCACAGGACCATTCCCTCACCGCTGTGGTCGGCCCCAGACAGGCTTCTGGGCCCACCCACACGCCTCAGCAACGTGGTCCTGCCGGTCGGAGGACCACGCGGTAGTACTCCTAACACATACCTGTCGGCCAGGAGGGCCAGCAGGTGGAACGAAAAAAAAAAACATGGCGTCTGTCCCATAAATACCCTCTCCCAGAATGCAACTCGGAGGACCACCTCCACCGAGTTATCTCTGGGACAGAAGAGCACCCATACGCTTCAGAGCCTTGCCTTTTCACCACCGACCCTTGGCACCTTTATCTGCGAGATTGGTTGGGTGGTCTTGATTTACTCCAGGCTCCTCCTCCTCTGCTCCCAATGAGAAGCAGGTTATGTGAGCCAGCCGGGACTCTATGCGTCTCGTGCCAGTAGTGACGGAGGGCACATTGTAGGAAGAGGCAGGTCTGCTTTCCTCCTATGTGGCACTGGTAAGTAGATTTTTTTGGTGCCTTCAAGCTGGGCATTGATTGGTGTAAAGCAGCCACATGACACCCTCCCAATTACAAATTGGGAGGTATATTTGGAGGATGATGAAAATATCTCCAGTGTTGCGGCCATGATGTTGATGAGGAATGCTCTGCCAGTCTATGAGCCTTTTAAAGGGAGTCCCCAGAAAGGTGAGCCTTTTTGGAGCACATACTGAAGTACTTATTTATGCCCTGATTGGATTTTTGTTCATTACCTTTACGGTCTTCTTACCAGGATTCACAATTCCTTTTGTAGTCTCCTACAAAAAATCCTTTTGTAGTCCAGTTTCCTTGTTTGCCCAATACTCCTCTCGCATTTGGGGTCCTTTGGGTATTTTTATTGGTTGCCTTTTTTCAGTCAGGTAAGATTTCCTTTAATAGGTAACTATTAAACATACTGGGAGATTTATATATGTACAGTATATACATACTCATATATTTTATACATGATTGCCATCCTTCTAGAATAAGGACGTCTCTATCTTAAGGGTGGAACACTTGTGTGACTGTTGATTTGTACTTATATGAGGCGTTTCCTGGTGGGCTCACTGGATTTGCCCTTTGCCTTGTCCCATGTTTGGGTAAGACTAGGTTGGATTTATAAAGATATTTTGGCTTTTCATTTGTAAAATTGCTCTTTTGTGGATAAAGCATTTACTATCCTTTAAGCCAGGATCATCCAAACTACGGCCCTCCAGCTGTTGCAGAACTACATGTCCCATTAGGCATTGTTAAACTCTGACATTCACAGACATGGTTAGGCATGATGGGAATTGTAGCTCCTGAACAACTAGAGGGCCATAGTTTGGAGACCCCTGCTTTAAGATGACCCCCATAGGGATTCCTAGTGCCCTTTGTACTCCCCAGGCTCTATACTGTGGGGGCTACAGATGATGTATGGACACATTTTATTGGTTGGCTTATTAGTGTTGATGTTATATCAGCTTTTATGCAAGTTTGGTTATGTACCTGTGCTATAGAAGTTACATATGTATATGTTATGATATTATTTTTTTTTTTGATTTGTACATTCTTATTTCAGATTAAACCCTGATGAAGATTCCCCCTGATGAAGATTTGCTGAAATTGAAACATGTTGGGGTCTATATTATAATTATTATATACTATATAATATTGTGGCTATTGTAACAGCCTTTTTGCAATACATAAACAAAGGGGTGGTCTTTATGTACTAGGCAACACTGAGCCATTTTTGGGCATCTTGACCTATCAGCTGGATTGTATTTATTACAGTCTCTCATTTTTTAATCTGATGCTTAATAAAAATGGTTTTGTAATTTAAAAAAAAATAGTTTGTGGTTTAATTGGTGACTAAAAAATCCCAGTCCATTTTGTTTTTCATTCTCTTTAAACATTGTTAGGGATGTGTCACCCTGGCAATGATCAGAATATCTTTTGGAATTGAAAAAAATATTTGGAGGTTCAAAATTATTTTCTAGAAAAAATGCAGATTTTAGCATGTGTGCCAAAAATGTAAAAATTGCCCTGGTAAAAAAAAGTAAACTCTCTAGCAGTGTCTAATGTAAGATGGTAAGATCTCTGCTCTTGAATTCTTGACTCTGCACACCTGTTGTGTTCATTTTAAGATTCCCACTTTCTTTGTTGAATATTATATGTTTTAAATTACTGTAATCTTTTAAAGAAGAATGTAACAGAAGGAGCTGGCAATAATAGGCCAAAAGAAAGAGTCAGGAACAATGGCAGGGAGCTCTTGCTGTTTGAGTATTCAGGATGTAGAAGAAGCTAATGGTGGTCTCCCACCAGGCTATATCTTTGACTAAAACATCACTTTTAGATGATTTGCCTCTCTAAGGGCATTAGAGACATGGGTCCAGTTATAGCTGAGGTCTCTGCTACACTGGGTGCAATTGTATTGATACTGAAGAAAACTTTCCTATCAATAAAAATATATACATCTTACTTGCAATGTTCCGGTATTGTTGCTCCTGCCATGGGTCCTCTGTCTACCCAATCATCTTTGGTTACCTATAGCAATAGATTAATGTCAAACATGACTATACATTTGTGAGCATCTTCCACATATACAGAAAGTGTATAGTCTAATAAAGTTAACTTTTAGAAATAAAATATTGTAAAATGTTAGTGAGATCATCCACAACTTCCTGTTTTAGCACTGACTTGTGGTCCTTACTTAGATAATCTATGGCTGAGAAAAAGCAACTACTTGGGGACAGATATGATAGCACTGTCCCTTATTTCTACCTGGCTTACTGCAGATGCTACAGCTATTAGAGGTAAGAACCTCAGTCTGACCAGCCTATACACACACATACACACATATATATATTTATATTTATTTACTTATTTTTTAGCCCTGAAATGTGAAAGAAAGCAAATATGTGCAAAGCCATTAGCAAATCCCTTAACAAACAATTTAGGCCGGCCTCTCACTGGCCTAAATGTTCAGTCTGGAAGTTGTGCACCCAGTATCAGAAAGCCTCTTTGATTCCCTTTACTGAAAATGCTTGGAAGTTCCAGAATCAGAATGTGTGTTCCAACATAGGGCCTTGTTGAGTGACTAGTTGAGTGCAGTGCTCACTAAACAAAGGTGCATACTTTGAGAACAATGAGTAAACCATTTCTGTGAGAAGTTGCGCCCCGTCAATAGGGACACTGACCCGTCCACTAGAAACTTGACTGCTGTAATCAGGTGATTGCAGCTGAAATGTGAAAGAAAGCAAATATGTGCAAAGCCATTAGCAAATCCCTTAACAAACAATTTAGGCCGGCCTCTCACTGGCCTAAATGTTCAGTCTGGAAGTTGTGCACCCAGTATCAGAAAGCCTCTTTGATTCCCTTTACTGAAAATGCTTGGAAGTTCCAGAATCAGAATGTGTGTTCCAACATAGGGCCTTGTTGAGTGACTAGTTGAGTGCAGTGCTCACTAAACAAAGGTGCATACTTTGAGAACAATGAGTAAACCATTTCTGTGAGAAGTTGCGCCCCGTCAATAGGGACACTGAGCCGTCCACTAGAAACTTGACTGCTGTAATCAGGTGATTGCAGCTGAAAAGCTTCATTGGGAGGTGTTTGGAGTGTAAACAGGGCATTGGCCATGCATCCTGTTAACACTCCCAGTCCCACTCTACATCGAATCATTCCATCCTGTTGCATCTGACTGGCGCCATTGTGGACATGGCTTGATCTGATATTGGCTGGCCCCTGATGAATAATATTGCTGAATTAATTTATTGATGATTTTCCCAGACAGCTGCATAGGCGTACATTACAGATACAGTCACATTTCACATGTTATATCTTTTTTTAATTTAGCCATATTAAACACGATAACATTTATGCACTTCTCCACTACTGCTTCTATCCAGATGGTTAGTGTTCAGCCCTCTATAGTAGTCACTTCCCCACTTCTCTCCCCACCAGAGCAGCCAGTGCAGACTGGGCCCAGGCATGAGGAGCAGCAGAGAAACTGAGAGAGAGAGATAGTATTAGTGATTCTTCCGGTCCTGTAGTCAAACAGCTGTATACAGCTATATACACCCACATCTGACTGTTTATGGAGACCTTCCTCCATCACTGTGACTGCAGATATACATCATCTATCCTGTTACTATGTATATAGCTGTATACAGGACAGATGATGTATACCGGCAGTCAGTGATGATGAAGTAAAGTATCTATATACAGGAAGGAAGATGCTGGGTATATATATATATATATATATATATATATATATATATATATATATATATATATATATATATATATATATATACCCACCATCTTCCTTCCTATATATATAGCTGTATACACCGACCTTCCTTCCTGTATATAGAGACCTTCCTCCATCATCACTGACTGCAGGTACACATCATCTATCCCTTCATACTGTACTGCTGCATATTATGGGCACAGTGAGGCTGCGTATGATTGGCATGGGTGAGGTTGCATATTATGGGCACAGTGAGGCTGCATATGATTGGCACAGTGAGGCCGCATATCACGGGCACAGTGAGGCTGTATATTATGGGCACAGTGAGGCTGCATTTGATGGGCACAGTGAGGCTGCATATGATTGGCACAGTGGGGCCGCATATGATTGGCACAGTGGGGCCGCATATGATTGGCACAGTGGGACCGCATATTACGGCACAGTGAGGCCGCATATTATTGGCACAGTGAGGCTGATTATTACGGGCACAGTGAGGCTGCATATGATTGGCACAGTGAGGCCATATATTATGGGCACAGTGAGGCCGCATATGATGGACACAGTGAGGACGCATATGATGTGCACAGTGAGGCTGCATATGATGGGCACAGTGAGGCCGCATATGATTGGCACAGTGGGGCCGCATATGATTGGCACAGTAGGGCCGCATATTACGGGCACAGTGAGGCTGCATATTATTGGCACAGTGAGGCTCATTATGATTGGCACAGTGAGGCGGGATATGATGGACACAGTGAGGCCGCATATGATGGACACAGTGAGGCTGCTTATGATGGACACAGTGAGGCTGCATATGATGGGCACAGTGAGGCTGCATATGATAGGCACAGTGAAGCTGCATATTATGGGCACAGTGAAGCTGCATATTATGGGCACAGTGTGGCTGTATATTATGGGCCCAGTGAGGCCACATATGATTGACACAGTATGGCTGCACATGAGGGGAACAGTGGCTGCATATGATGGGCACAGTGGCTGCATTTGATGGCACAGTGAGGCTGCGATTGATGTTTTTCTCAGAATTTTTCAGTTTGTTTGCGCCCCCCCAAAATTTTGAGCACCAGCCGCCACTGCCTGTGAGGAAAGCAACTCGTGTGCTTTACAATGAGGACAATAATATTGATTTACCAAAGGAGTAAAGCATGTTCACTTTGTAAGAGAATATTCACTTGGCTTATTGGAGGTGAAGTTCTGTTGCCTTCAATCATTTAATCATGTGCTTACCAAAATTACATTTTACGAGGTCCTGCTTTACACGCCCAACCATAATTATATACTAGGGGTCTCCAAACTTTCTAAACAAAGGGCCAGTTTACTGTCCTTCAGCCTTAAGGGGGACCGGACTGTGAGCATTGGGAGTAGAAAAGATTCCAACATCAGTGGGCATAAACACTGCAATCGTTGGTGTCAATGGGAGGAATAGCACCCCATCGTTGGTGTCATTGGAAGGAATTGTGCCCCATTGTTGGTGTCATTGAGCCCCATTGTTGGGTGTCATTGGGAGGAATTGTGCTCCATCTTTGGTGTCACTGGGAGGAATTCTGCCACTTCATTGGTGTCAGTGGAGGGGGGGGATTATACCCCATTGTTGGCATCAGTGGATGGAAATAGTTCCCCAAGGGCCAGATAAAAGCAAGCAGAGGGCCACATCTGGCCCTCAGGCTGCAGTTTGGAGACCACTGTTATATACTACTAGGTCTTGCCTTACATGTCTAATCATTGTAGCCAAGTCACGAGCCTCTCTATGCTTGACCTCCAGAGTTAGGGACAGCTAACATCCTTCTGTGTAGAGTGGGTTACGAGGCATGGTGGGTGCAATGCAAGGTAGATTAATGGGGGCCAGACGCTACTTGAATGCAAAGAGATTTATTGTCTCTTAAACAGAATTGGGGGAGAGAGGGTTAGGGCAAGGACACCCTTTAGTAGTTGCAATGTTAATTGTTAGACTCCGAGACTTCTATAGGTAGACAGCCATGCAGGGAAAGGCACCCAGCTGGACACCACTTCTGCATGTGTAGACATGTTGCCTCCTATGGCAACAATCTTGAACAGTTTCTAACACAGGTTGTAATGAACTCTTTCACTTCGTCCACAATCTGCTTTTTAGATCTTCACTCAACTGAGCTCCCAGTCTATCACTTAGACCCGCTGATCCACTGCCACTGGATCTCCTGAGCTCCTCCAATTTTATCATTAAGTATCTTCCTCAAGCGTCACCCCCAAGCCCCTGCTGGGTCCCTAGCTTGGCACTCACAGATACTCCTCAAGCGTCACCCCACTGGCCTGCTTGGTCCCTGGCTTGGCACACAAGACTGCTCTGCCAGCGTCACCTCCGCTGGCTGAGTTTCTGGCTTGACACCTGCTGAAGTTTCCCAATTCTTCACTGTCCCCGGTTGGTAAAAATACTGCTTGCTTCAGCTACTCACGATGGTTCCTGGTAACAAGGTGGATGGTCCCTTAGTGGCGACAGCTTCCCCTCTCCCTTCGACCACGACAGGCTCTCCGGGCCACCAGAACCGTCACTTTGGTTGGACTGCAAGCCGCAGCCCCAACCCTGCGCTGTTCTCTTGCTTCTGGGCAGGCCCTCAGACAGCCTAGCAGCCAGATGTCCGCGGTATAGGCCTCAGGCTCTGGCCTAGCAACCTGGGGCAATACAACTCACATCCACCCAGCCAGCCATCCAGGTGGCACTGAACCCCGATCACCTGACCTCACCCAAATAAATAGGCTCTACCAGCAGGCCAAGGGACCCAAGAAGATCCCTGCCCATTGGTTGAGACACCATCTATTCCTAATCTGTCCTTGCAATGCCCTTGTCTTATCTAATGCCACCAGATACCCGGCCATCTATTGACAGAAAAGAGAAGTGCAGCAATTCCAGATTTAGGTTAGAATCAATTGATCTCCCATCAATTGGCCAAAGCAACTATACTTGGCAGGTAAATTTACTAGCAACCCTGCCTAAACATCAGGGTCCTACACCAATATTATATGCTACAAGGTCCTGCCTTATAAGTCTATCCATAATTGCATACTAACAGGTCCTGCCTTACACATTGAATCATAATGATATACTACCAGGTTCTGCCATACACCTCTATCCCTAATCACACACTAACAGGTTCTACTTTATGTGCTTAACCAAAACGACATACTACCAGATTCTGACTTCCATGCTTAAACTATAATTATATACTACCAGATCCTACATTACTCACCTAAACCATAATTAGTGTATTATACTTTCTGGTAGTATCTTACATGCCTAAACCACAATTAAATAAATACTTTCAGGTACATCCTTGCACATCTAAGCCATCATTTTATACCACCAGGTCCTGCCTTACATGCTATAACCATATGTAGCGCTGGTAGATTTGCGATCTACCATATGTTAGGTAAATTTAGTAACTTGTTCATTAAGAAGGTTAAGTTTTCCTCTGTTCCTGCTTGGCTGACGTTGTGTGTGTTTCCAGACTGACCGATGGGTGTCGCTGTTATCACAGGTCAGTGTTGGAGAGGCAACGTGTCGAAGCGTATGGATGCTCTTCTGTCCCGGAGACAACTTGGTGGAGGTGGTCCTCCGAGTTGCAGTCTGGGCGAGGGTATTTATGGGACAGACGCCATATTGTGGGGTTCGTTTTACAGCCACCCGCTGGCCCTCCTGGCCGACAGGTATGCGTTAGAGAGCAATCTCGTGGCCCTTCGTTCCGGAGGCCCACGTCGCTACGGCACAGGGGTGGGCCCAGAAGCTTGTCTGGGGCCTACCACAGCAGCCGAGGAATGGTCCTGAGCTGTCTTTCCCGAGTGAAGAAGCTGGACAACCGAGGAGATCCCAGGTGAGGACCCGTCATGGAAGGATCACGCAGCGTGCTGGTCTGGAGAGGAGCCTGGTGACTCAGTTGGAGGACGTATCCTAAAGTAAGTATACAGCATAGTGTTGCCGGGTTGGCTTAAAGGTTCAAGCACTGTGACTGATGTTCACTACAGAAAGACCGGTACATCCTGTGGCAGAGGATCGTACAGGTTTATCCCAAACAAGTCTGTGGCAGAGACTTTTGTTCGTGCTGCGTGCTGACTGCTAGGCTGGTGAGAGAGGCCTATCCAGGCGAGCAAAGAGTGTGTCCCACGAGGGGAGCGCATTGTATTGTAATATCCAAATTCTACCAGGACATTTGTCAAGAACCTTACAGGAAGATATTTGAGTTTCTTCTGCAGTTTCCCTTCTGCCTCTTTCCTGCTACTTCCTTTGTAAATTGTTTATTAAAGTATTGAAAACGTACTCAAGTGTTGGTGCGTGTATCGTCCAGAGGTAAACTCAACGGAACCCTAGACCCGGTGCCGGTGAAACAGAGGGAAGGAGAGTGAAGGTAACAAGCCCGCTTAAACCAGCAGCTCCACCGAGAGTTAGTGCTACACATAATTATATGCAGTCATGACCTCCTCACATGCTTAAAGAATGACTAAACACAAAAAAAAAAATGTAATAATGTATATTGCAGCATACCAGTCCTTAGATGTGGTTGCTGCTTTTGTTTTCTTTTTCCTGGCTATTCTTTTATTTTCATCAGGTAATCTGTCTAATAACACACTTCCTGTCCTAGGGTGGCTAAACCCACTCCAGCGTTGTCACCTTAAAGCTCTTAGGCTGCTCTCCTGATTTGGAATTGAAGTAGAAATAATGAAGGATTGGACAAAGAGTACAAAGATGTCTTCCCCTGTTCCTCTCTTTTTTTTTGGGGGGGGGGGGATTGTAGTTCACAGAAGATTAGCTTTGCTTGTGATTTGTTTCTGTATTGCTAAAATCATTTTTAGCCTGAAAAATTCATTTTAACCTCTTCCCACCTTCTATATAGCCGAGAGACGACTACAGCGCAGGCCTAAATTTCTGGGAGGGCGTCCATGTACATCCTCCCATTCATGAGATGCCTGCACGTGCGGCTCGCTCTGATCAGCGAGTCAATGAGACTTGGCTGATCACACCACGTGATCAGCTGTAAGCCAATGACAGCTGATCACGTGATGTAAACAGAGCTGGTAATCAGCTTTTTTTCCCTCATGCTGACAGTGTGAGGAGAAAAAAAAAAAAGCCGAATAACGTCTGGAGTAAACGGGACATCAGTCCCACACACTCCAGACCCACTGCTGCTAAGCAATGCCCACCAGTGCCACATACCAGTGCCACCTACCAATGCCACCCATCAGTGCCCACCATAGCCGCCTCATCAGTGCCCACCAGTGCCGCCACATCAGTGCTGCCTGTCAGTGCAGGCCATTAGTGCACATCAGTGCAGCCCATCAGTGCCGTCTATCAGTGCCCTTTAGTGCCGCCTATCAGTGCAGCCTCATCAGTGCCCACCAGAGCCGCCTCATCAATGCCACCTATCAGTGCAGCCTCATCAGTGCCACCTCATCAGTGCCCACCAGTGCCGCCTCATCAGCGCCCATCAGTGCCGCCTCATCAGTGCCCATCAGTGGTGCCTCATCAGTGCCACCTCATCAGTGCAGCCTCATCAGTGCCCACAAGTGCCGCCTCATCAGTGCTGCCAGTGCTGCCTCATCAGTGCCCATCAGTGCAGTTCATCAGTGCAGCCCATCAGTGCAGCCCATCAGTGCACCTCATTGAAGGAGAAAAATTACCTGTTTGCTAAATTCTATAACTATGAAAACAATTTTTTTTTTTCAAAACTTTTGGTGTTTTTTTATTTGTTTAGCAAAAAATAAAAACCCCAGCTGTGATTAAATACCACTAAAAGAAATCTCTATTTGTGTAAAAAAAATGATAAAAATGTCATATGGGTACAGTGTAGCATGACCACGCAATTGTCATTCAAAGTGCGATAGCGCTGAAAATTGGCCTGGGCAGGAAGGGGGTTTAAAGTGGTTGTATACCCTCAATGATGAAGTTGTACCTATAGGTAAGCCTATAATAAGGCTTAACTATAGGTACTGTAAATATCTCCTAAACGTGCGCCGTTTAGGAGATATTTACCATGTAGTGCGCCGATAATGTCATCAGCGAATGCGCTATGAAGAAACGTCCCTCCGTGCCGTTCCTTCACTAGCAAGTGCCGTGAATGACGGCTCCTGCAGGCATGCACAGGAGTGACGTCACGTCACTCGGGCCAGTCACAGAGCCGGAGTCCGCGGCCCCAGAAGGAAGAGGGGTGAGGAGGGATGCGGCCACCAGCGGGGACAGCGCAGGCTTCGTTTGCAGGTAAGTGGCATATTATGCTTTTACTTTGCAGGGGAAAAAAGAGGAAGTAAAACCCATCAGGGTTTACTTCCTCTTTAAGTGCCCAGTAAGCAAGTGATTAATGCAGCCACCATATCTAAGGACCAGTGAGCTGCAATATATTGCATTTTTGTTCTTGGGTTTAGATATTCTTTGATTATTTATAAATCTAAGTATTGTTAATTTGTGCAACACTTGGAAAATCTGAATGCAGCCTGATTGAATATGATAAATATTGTAGCTGCTAACTTTTAATATAAGGGCACTTACCTGTCCAGGGATCCCACAATGTCCTCACTCGAGCCTATTCTTCAATCGGCTTTGGATGCAGGCGCCAGCATCTCCAGTAAGGGAAACAGCCAGTGAAGCCTTGCTACTTCATAGACTGTTTCCTACTGAGCATGTACAAATTGTGAATGGTCCTGTAGTCTTCTGGGACCTGTGATGTGTCCCAGAAGACTGCGGGGAAAGGCGAACTTCTGGCTCAGTGCGCTGTGGTGATCTGAGCCAAAAGTGGGAGCGGGCAAAACCAGGTGCCTGCTCCCCCCCAAAAGGGCCAAATGTGTCAGTGGAGGGTGAAAACAAGCAGAGCTTCCTCTTTTGGGTGAAGCTTCACCTTAAGGAGGTCTAAAGTGTTGAAAAATTCCAGTGTTACCTGGTCAATCAGGAAGATATTATTTTTGCACGCACTACTTTATTCCATCGCATGTTGCACAAGGATCAGCAGCGGGTCCAGCATTAAGGCTATGTTTCCACTAGTGCGACTTTTCATGCGACTTGGGACTGAAAAGTCGCATGACAAATTGTACCCCATGATTTCCAATGAGTACCGTTCATATATGTGCGACTTCAAGTCGCAGCGACTTCAAAGTAGTCCCTGCACTACTTTGGTCCCACTTTGATGCGACTTGTGGTCCATAGACACAGGCATTGCTTCAAAACGCGGTAAAAAGTCGCGGTAAAATCGCGGTAAAAAATCGCGGCAAAATCGCGCGACTTTGGGGACGCAATAGTGGAAACAAAGCCTAAAAATGACAGGCAGATATTTTCCCACTCATCATCTGGCAATCTACTTCTTAGGGTAATTTAAATCTCAGTTTGAGTCTCACTACATGTTTAAATAATATCAATACCTACAATACCTGAGCCTCACTACATGTTTGAATAAGATCAATACATACATCCAACATATACAATACTTCAGGCTAATTGACATTTTTAATGCCATCCCCAGACTTCTAGGTGCCATGCAGCCTACACTCCTGTGCCAGCAAACAGCAGAAGTTACACAAGAGGAATTCCTTGTACTGCAGGTGTGTACTGTGCACTAAGCATTGCTGAAGGTTGGGAAACCCAGAACATCTTACAGATATGTAATGTGCCCTGGGGTCTTCTCATTATGATACAATCTAGGTCACAAGCCAAGCAATCATTTCTATGTACAGTTAATAATGTCAAATATTATTACAGCTTGTGTTATAGGAGGTTTGTTTAGTTAAGCAGGTAACATGGCTAAAAACAACATTCAGAATCATAAACCCCCTCTATCTGTGTTAGTGAAGACCACTGTCAAGTATGTAGGATATATAGGTATAAAGTTTGATTTAAGTCCTTCAGCTGTACAGGTCAGCATCCATAATTCTTTAAAATAAACAAAAAATACCCTTCTGTGTCCAGTTTCACCATACACAGTACACATTTATTTAATCACGAATGCTAGTTTGACAACAACTGAGCATCAGCTGACTAGGCTTTGGGGTCAATTCACTAAAGGATTTTGCATTCAATATGAAGGTCTCGTGACTAAATTTTTGGAATTATTGCATGAGATAAAAAGAGAGTCAATTCATCAAGGTAAAATATTGAATGTGGCATTAGAAACCTATGCTATATGTAGACGACATGCTGGTGCTGCTGGGGGACACAGATGCCTTTTTCGCAACAGCTATGGCAGTGATCACGGACTTTGGTACCTATTTGGACCATCAATTAGTCCAAGTCTGCGTTATTACCCTTAGAGGGCATAGTTTATCCCTCTCTGCACACATTCTGCCTCATCCCAGTAGTTGTCTGAACAAATGCTACAATGTTTTTATGATGGTTTTTTATGATGATATTTGTCTAAATAAAATATGAATTTTTATATATTTGTGAGCACTTTTTTCTACTTGGGATTACAGTGTTAACCTTTAAAGTCCAGTAACCCCTTTTCCTCCTTCCGGTAGTTGAGTCATTTAAATATTAAGGTGTGGCGATTTCACCCAATTTAACAAACTACTCCCATCTTAATATACTGTCGATGCCTACTAAATTCTGCGACAAAGTTAAACTTTGGAAAAAACTTTGGCTCTCTGTGGTAGGAAGGTCTAACTTGGTAAAGATAATTTTAATGCCTCAACTGCTATACTTTCTCCATAATGCTCCCATAGTACTGCCTCTCAAACTTTTACGGACTATTAATTCCACTTTTAGACAACTACTTTGGTGGCAAGGTTCACCTAAGATCCACCTAGAACAACTACAAAAATCAAAGGAAATTTCCGAACCTATGGTTGTACTATTTGACTGCTCAACTGCAGCACATGTGGGAGGGTATGCTTAAAGTGGTTGTAAAGGTAGAAGGTTCTTTATCTTAATGCATTCTATGCATGAAAATAAAAATCATTTTGTGTGCAGCAGCCCTCCTCAGCCCCCCTAATACTTACCTGAGCCCCATCTCCAGCGATGTGCACGAGTGCCTCGGCCACCCGGAACTCTCCTTTTTGATTGGCTGAGACACAGCAGCAGCGTCATTAGCTCCCGCTGCTGTCAAACTCAGCTAGCCAATCAGGAGATAGAGGGGCGGGGCCAAACTGCAGTGCCATGTCTGAATGGACACACAGAGCTGCGGCTCGGCTTAGGTGCCCCCATAGCAAGCTGCTTGCTGTGGGGGCACTCGACAGGAGGGAGGGGCCTGTAGCGCCGGTGAGGGACCCGAGAAGAGGAGGATCTGGGCTGCATTGTACAAAACCACTTCACAGAGCAGGTAAATATAACATGTTTGGTTTTTTAAGGAGAAAAAAAACAAGACTTTAGTATCACTTTAAACTAGGGCTGTTGAAACTCGGAATTCCTCCCTCTCTGTCCCACATATAGATTAATGCACAAAATCTGAAAAAGATGCAAGATTCCCCATGGGGCTTTTTAGCAGCAAATATGAGTCAAAAAAGTTCGTAAAAAATTGCAAATTTTATTATCAGAAAACAGTTAGACATTGATCGAATACAAGAGTTAAAATATGAGCTCTGGTATATACAATGCGAGACTGTTTGAGTTGGGAAAGAAAAGACGGTAATGCCCTATGGTGTGATTTGGAGATGTATATCAATGGGTGTTTATCCACAGTATTTAATTATACCATCTGATGTTAAGAAAAGCCCCAATGCATTTTTGACCTTAAAGGTTTTGGTCTTCTTCAGGGGGTTCTTACATTTATATAAATACATCAAAAAGGCAAATTACAATATTTCATGACATGTAAACACGTTTCATTGTACATTACCCTTTCCACCAACTGGGCTTGCTTATCTAGAGACTTCTTTTTGCTTAAAATAAGAGACAGAAGATTCCCCCCAAGATGATCCCGAACCCCGCTAGAGAATTGTCCTCATCCCTTCCCCAAAGGAGCAAGACGGCCCATGAGGCTTGCAAGTGGTCACAGAATGGTAAGCTCCCTCAGGGGGGAAGCGCAGGGAACAAGACACCTGAAAATTATTATGGTTATAACAATTAGTATACTATATGTTATATTTAATATTTTTTTACAGTTATGACAAGTCAGAACGATAAATATATGGAGGGGTAAAAAAGGAGGCGGACATTTATAGCTATACTAAAAAATAAATAAAACGGGGAAATTCTCAAAGATGAGTTTCCCACTAAGGATCCTACCAGGAACAGATAATTACAAGATTTTTTAATATATTATAGAGAGATCCCCATGTTGGAGGATGTGCAGAGGATGTATTTCATCTCCACTACTTAGGCATTAGCATGACCAAATGTGCAGCACAAAATTTGTGTTTTCATTTGATAATATGTAATTAAAAAGATGGTTAGAGTGTTATCTGTGTATTTAACATATTGACATCAAATATCAAAAATATAGTAAATACCTGTTTTTTAGGTTAGAATAGTAGGGACGCTGTAGAGTCCAAGAACAAAAACAAATATGCAGTGTCTGTGTTCAGGTCAAAAGCATGTGGATGCCGCATCTAAATTAAGGAAAACATTTTTATGGTGAACTGCTTTCTAATCAACATTAGATTAGTGAAGCCCAGCAAAATGCTGGTGTCCATCCTTACCTGATCGTTGTAAACTGCCTCTAGCTATGCTCACATCAGAAATCAACTGAGTAGTCCTGATAGAGAGCCTATCTTTAAATACCTTAGTTAATTATATCCTAGATCACTGACGGGTGTGTGAAGGTTCCCCATCTTTAATACCTTAGTTAATTATATCCTAGATCACTGCCAGGTGTATAGAAGTTCCCCACAAGTTGCTTCCCCATAGGAGGGTGCCTTCAGGCTGCTAAGGGCAGCCCCTCTGTGACCACCTCAGCGTTCCGGAAGGTGAGGATGCCCCGGATACTTCCATTGCCTCCGACCTAATTGCAGTGACTGGAGAGGTGAAAGATGACACACACACGCTACACAGCGGAGCCCCGCACAGCGTGCGGAGCCCCGCACAGCGTGCGGAGGTCTTACCGCGCATGGGCGTGATGACAGATCCCCGTCCGGAGGCGATCACGGAATGGCGCCGGTGTCTTGTCAAATACAGTCCCCTATCATATAGTGTCCTCCCTTCACTGCGCAGGCGCAGTACGGAGGACAAAGTCTCTGAAGTTTAACAGCTGATCATCAGCTGTACACGGCGCCTGCGCTTTTATTCTCACCCTGTGTCCAGGTTCATTCCCTACTATCCAAGTGGACATAGAGTGAGAATAAATAGTTGCCGAGCGCAGCGAGGCCGTGCCCGAAGCGCGGCAAGCGAAGCGAGCCCGCGAAGGGCCCTCTTACACAGCCATCGCTAACAAGTGCCAAAGCGCCGTGTACAGCTGATGGTCAGCTGATCAACTTCGGACACTTTCGGCATCTCCTTCTGCTCCGTACTGCGCAAGCGCTGCGCCTGCGCAGTACGGAGCGGACACTATCCGATAGGAGGACAGTATATGTCAGAACACCGGCACGGTGAAGACTCCCCACAGTGGCAAAAATTGGAACTGCGGGTGCTAATGAGGGAGACAGGTAATCAACACGTCTACCCCCCCGTGCTGGGAGGACCCATAGACCATTGATTACATCCCAAAAAGGCGAGGGGAGGGCAAGACAGCAGCAGTCCAGGATCTGGGAGAGAGAAAAGGAAGGGATGAACAAGTAAAATAGAAATGGTAATAGGAGGAAAAAAAAAGGAAGGGAAAGAAAAAAAGAAAAGGAAATATGAACAATTAGTTTTTTTACTTTACAATTCAGAGTTTCCAATAGTCTAACATGATAGTATCAATGTTTCTATATGTAATCATATTTGATAAACAATTTATACATAATGAGCGAAGAAAAAAGGTACATTATAAACTATGTGGCTCACCGCCTGTGCATTGATGAGAAGATATGGGCCCAATTCCAAAGGGTGACGACCAGTCAGGTGTGTGTGGGCATGGGAGCCGGGAAGGAGGAGGGAGGAGAACATCGAGGGTTTTTTGCCATCCGTATTTATATAAAGAAATATATTATACAGTCATGGCCGAAGTTTTTCCAGAAAATCAAGTATTTCTCACAGAAAAGTATTGCAGTAACACATGTTTTGCTATACACATGTGTCAGAAGACTGGGAGCGTCTCCGCTCGCCGGGCTCCGGTGCGCATGCGCGGCGGACTGGCGCTTCGCCGCACACCCGTCTACGGCCTGATGGTGCGGCGCGGGCAGGTGCACGGCGGTCCCCGTGTGCGCGCCGTCGCCCGTGCGGGTACCCGGTAGCGCATCACGCTGACGCGCTCGCCGGGGGGGGACTATTTCTGACGGCTCCAGCGCCCAGTCGGGTTGCTGGTTCATCGTCAGCTCTCCCTGATCCCCTGTGCCTAGTTGTCCTGTGAAAACCTGTCCGCTCTGTGTACCGAACCCCTGGCTTGTTTAACCCTTACTCTGCTTGATCGCCTGATACCCTGACCTCTGCCTGTATAACGGACTTTGCCTCTGCCTGATTGCCAGATACCCTGACCTCTGCCTGTATAATGGACTTTGCCTCTGCCTGATTGCCAGATACCCTGACCTCTGCCTGCATAAACGGACTTTGCCTTTGCTTGATTGCCTGATACCCTGACCTCTGCCCGTTAAATGGACTTTCCATTGTCTGATTGCCAGATACCCATCTGATCCCTGCTTATCATACGGACTTGCATCTGCCTGATACTCGGTCCTGACCTTTGGCCCCTCATACGGATTCCAGTGTACCAGTTTTCCACCCATGGATCTCCTGCCTACTGGAAGCCTGTGCCTCCGCGTGCCCCCAGCTCTCTATACCCACTTCGGGGGTCTGGGTGCGCGTGGTCGTAAGGGCGAGCCGCTCTCGGCATCTCGGCCTCGGTGAGTATTAGTCCGTGACAACATGTTTATTCCCTTTGTGTGTATTGGAACAAAACAAAAAAAGCAAATTGGACATAATGTCACACAAAACTCCAAAAATGGGCTGGTCAAAATTCTCGGCACCCTTAACTTAATATTTGGTTGCACACCCTTTGGAAAAAATAACTGAAATCAGTCGCTTCCTATAACTATCAATAAGCTTCTTACACCTCTCACCCGGAACTTTGGACCATTCTGTAACGATATCACGTATGGGACATGAAAAGCTGTAGCTAGCTGCCATCTTGTGTGGAAGTAGCCATGACAGTTTGGCTAACCATGTAACCTTACAGAAAACTCTGAACTCCCTCCTTCCTCGTCTTAGGAATTCAAAGCTTTTTAAGTTCAACAGAAAAGGTTATCTCAACAGAGAAAACAGAACCAGGTTAGGTCAGTAGAAAACATTTGTTGTAAGTGCAGTGTTCAGGCCTGTCGTAAAACTGTCACCCTCCCCATTCAGAGACCTAACAGGCCTCGGTTGTAAATTGTCTGAATACACCTCAGTAGAATAAGTATGAAATTTCAGCATGTTTCATAACTTCTGACTTAGTAATAGCACAGCCATAGTCTGGACATATTTAGTTTCCTCAGATAATATGGAACGTTTCAAGTCCAGACACCCCTATGTCAGGTCAAATGGGAAACCCCTGGGACCACTTATTCCTCCAAAGCAGGCTATACGTTATAGATATGGCATGTTTAGACTTGTTTTGAAGGAAATCTCAAGTTGAATAATAATATGGATATTTGGAGTCTGTAAACACTATAGATGCAGATATATGAATATGTATTACAAAATCTACCTGGGACGTGGTCATGAGTGTAGACACCTCCCAGCAACCAACCCCTAAACAAGCTGACCAGATGATTGGTTACTGGTCGCTGTCAACACCCCCTTTGATTTGACAGAAAAGAGAAGATGCCAAGACAACGGGCAGTTCTCCTTTTACCATCCAAGAAGAAACATCTGCCAAGTCGAGAACCGATTACCAAGCTCATCGATCGAACTCTGGTCAACCCTCGGACATTAATTGCAAGTATTCTTTCTTCCCAATTCTACCTTATTGCTTTGTGGCTGTATATTGTCTTTATCTTTTTGAAACATCTTTTTTCTGTAAATATTTTATTTGCACCAACTTTGACCTTTTCATAATAAACCCTTATGTTGAAAAGTGTTAATCTTGTCTCTAAAGCTCTTAATGCAAGCTATAAACGAAACTGCCTCTTGAAGGGCGCTACTGTTGTAGAGTAAGACTCTGAGCAGACCTGTCTGTCGTGGCAGCGTGTGTGGCAGACGCTTATTCTAAAATTATAATTGGTATTGCTAAAATTACGAGTCTCCCCCGGCTCGGTCTTTTAAACGGGGGTGGTGTCAGTTAAAGGGTTCATTGTGTAATTAGCCCAGTGGCAATCACTCTCAGGTTGCTCGCACCTAGATTGTGGTCCTGCAAGCTGGAAAATCTTTGTGCTGGGCGCAGCTGAGAGTGGCATTGTTACGTAAGTGACAGCGTGGTGTGAGGTTGGCCAGTCCTTTGTTGCAAGTTAGCGAGGAGGGCGGGGATCTGACACCCGCGTTCGTCACATATTGGCTGGCAGCGTAGCGGGATAGTTTCGCATTAAGAGCATTTAGTGCATTGTTAGGAATTAGCTCTGCACTGAAGGATTGTAACCTTTGTGGAAACAGTCCTTAGAGACAAGCTGGTGCATATTTTTTTGATTTTTATTTTTTCAAGAGAGACATACAGCAACAGCTCCTTCCTACACCTTCTTCCTATCTCTTCTTTCTGTTCTATCTCTTCTGCTTGCAAAATGTCTGGGTTATCAGCATATAAAAAGATGAGCAAGAATGACCTGACTGCTGAGTGCGCAGAAAGAGGAATTGACGTCAGTGGCAAAAATCGTGAAGGCTTGATACATGCCTTACAGGAGTTTGATATCCGTGCAGACCAGAACCTGGGGGAAACTGGACCAGAAAGGGTTTCCGCTACTCCAGAGCCCAGTGGTTCAGAGGCGGCCTCACCAGATGGGCAAGCAGAGACTGACCCTGGAATACCACGGATTGTTGCCTCCAAGCCACCACAAGAGCAGGCTAGCATCAGATTGCCTGAAACCATCATAGACTCTCTTCAAATGCAAGAAACTCTACAAAACCTCAGGGAGACGGATCCTGTGGTGTACTTGCAGTTTCTGGAACGCCAGGCCGAGCGAAAGGAACGCAAGGCTGAGAGGGAGGCTGATCGTCGGCATGAATTGGAGATGGCTAGGCTCCAGCAGCAGCGACAGGCTCAGAACCTCGGATCCCTAGAGCACAGGGATGCCTCTCTGCCAGTGATCCCGGCAGCCAAATTTCCAGTTATGGAAAAGAACAGTGACATTGACGTGTATCTACTGTCATTTGAAAAAACTTGCCGTCAGTACCATCTGCCCCCAGCACAATGGGCCCGGTACCTGACGCCAGGGCTACGAGGCAAGGCCCTGGATGCTTATGTCGAACTGTCAGAAGAGCAGTGCGATGATTATGAGGCCCTAAAGGCTGCAATCATCCAAAAGTTTCAGCTAACCCCGGAAGTGTACCGGAAGCGTTTTAGGTCCTTGCAAAAGGGGCCTGGGAACTCATACATGGATGTGGTAGGTCGCTTACGCACCACATTCCGGCAGTGGACTAAAGGCTTGAAAGCCGATTCTTTTGAATCCCTGAAGATCTTATGATTGAAGATCAACTTTTGCACATCTGTCCTACAGACGTCAGACAGTTTGTGCTGGAGCGAAAGCCAACCTCTGCCAAAGCAGCAGCAGAACTGGCAGATACCTATATCCACTCTTGGGTATCTGACCATCGCAAGGCTCCTCTGAATGGCTGGAAAGGAGGGAAATCGCACACGGCAACCCCTCCTCTGCCTACCAAACAACTTCCTCAGCAGCCGGAACATGCAACTCCTGGAGCCAAGGCCTTCCTAACTGACAAACGCAAATGCTACAACTGTGGGGAAGCCGGACATCTCAGGACGCAGTGCCCTGAGCAGAAGAAGACGACAATCCCTGGACATCCGGCTAGCAACCCTTCTGCTGTGCTGCTCGTCAGTGGGAAACCTCCCGGAACCAATGCCAACTTGCAGCCAGTCATCGTAGGCCACCGGACTGTAACAGGCTTTCGTGACACCGGAGCCAAAGTCACATTGGTCAGACCAGAGGTTATAGAAGAAACAGATGAACTGTACCAGAACCAAATCATAAATAATTTATACAAATAATAGTGAATGTGAGAAATGTGTAAAAAATATTGATAATGTATACCTTACACAATTAACCGCACACTAAGTGAAATCGTGCATAAATGCACTAATAAGAAAAAGATATGCAATGTGAAAGAGGACAAATCGCAAATATATATAATGAACAGGCGCAACTATAAAGTGATATAGTGTCATTAAACTGATGCAAAAATTATATAAAATAAAAGCGCTCTCATAAATTGTGAATGACAATGAGGTAAGCTTCTAAACAATAATAGACGCCAAGTGAAAAAATGAAACAAAAAAGTCAATTGCATCCAAATTTACAAATGATGGAATATCCATAGCTTTAAGAAGCTTCTTCACAGAAGGGACAAATGGCAGACTTCCAGCATATTCATCCGCAGGATGATACAGGGCTACCAATATGCTGATGTTAAAGATGGTTGGAAGAGACCTTTTGGGACCATAGAACTCGCGTTCCACCAAAAAAGAAGGGAAAAATATATAGCATAAAACCTTAGGATACCATAAGGTCACCTGCGCATATATGCGCTACTCACAAGACCGGCATGCAGAGCAGGCATTCAGATAGTTGGTCCGTTCGCCGCTGGTCGGCGTGCGTTCCACCAAAACAGGAAGTGATGTCACTGGTACTGGTTAGCAGGCGTAGGCAGGATATTACGTCGACGCGTTTCGCCCCTCTAAATGCGGATGATTTCTTTTCATCCAATAATGAACAATCTGATATCAATTCCGAATTTAAACATCTTAAGGGTGCCCTTGACAAGCAAGTAAGAACCTGGTGGGATATTTTTTCCCTCAGAAAATATGTGAAGGATAGGATGACCCCCAGACGGCTTAGAAGAGGGGCGAAACGCGTCGACGTAACATCCTGCCTACGCCTGCTAACCAGTACCAGTGACATCACTTCCTGTTTTGGTGGAACGCACGCCGACCAGCGGCGAACTGACCAACTATCTGAATGCCTGCTCTGCATGCCGGTCTTGTGAGTAGCGCATATATGCGCAGGTGACCTTATGGTATCCTAAGGTTTTATGCTATATATTTTTCCCTTCTTTTTTGGTGGAACGCGAGTTCTATGGTCCCAAAAGGTCTCTTCCAACCATCTTTAACATCAGCATATTGGTAGCCCTGTATCATCCTGCGGATGAATATGCTGGAAGTCTGCCATTTGTCCCTTCTGTGAAGGAGCTTCTTAAAGCTATGGATATTCCATCATTTGTAAATTTGGATGCAATTGACTTTTTTGTTTCATTTTTTCACTTGGCGTCTATTATTGTTTAGAAGCTTACCTCATTGTCATTCACAATTTATGAGAGCGCTTTTATTTTATATAATTTTTGCATCAGTTTAATGACACTATATCACTTTATAGTTGTGCCTGTTCATTATATATATTTGCGATTCGTCCTCTTTCACATTGCATATCTTTTTCTTATTAGTGCATTTATGCACGATTTCACTTAGTGTGCGGTTAATTGTGTAAGGTATACATTATCAATATTTTTTACACATTTCTCACATTCACTATTATTTGTATAAATTATTTATGATTTGGTTCTGGTACAGTTCATCAATTTTTTTAGTAAATTGCTAGCGCAGGTTTATTTGTTATATATCATCAAAGTGTAAGCACTTTTATCCTGCAGCTGCAAGAGGATTTTTAAAGATCACTACATCACATGAATTCATTTGCGAGCGCTGTTTTGTATATATTTTTTATAGAAGAAACAGACATCATCCCAGAGAAGTTCCTTACTCTCACCGGAGTTGGGGGGACTCGTTCCCGTGTACCCCGTGCCTATGTTTTCATTGATTGGGGTGCCGGAAGTGGGATGAGAGAGGTGGGTGTCTCGGAGGAGATCCCCACTGCGGTGTTGTTGGGTTCTGATTTAGGTACCCTTGTTTCATACTATGCCCCTGCTAAGAGCACCCAGGATCTCTCTGGACCTACCAAGGTACTGTTTACAGATGTTGGGGTAATATCTGGGCAACCTGTAGATGGACAGAGGGAGGGGGAGGGTGGAGTGGAAGTGCAAGGTCCTCCTTCTTCAGAGACAGGAGAGAAGGCCCCCTTGCTAGTGAAGGTAACTGATGTATGTTCCAATGATGCTGAACTGATAAAGGTTAAATGTGATGATAATTATGATGATGATGATGATAATGATGATGCATTGCCAGTATTGGTGGTCACTCGCAGTGCTGCAAAGGCAGCCGAGGTGCAGGCCCTGGTCGCAGAACAGCAGGAGGAGGTCTCTGGGCCCTCTCCCTGTTCTGACCCAGTGGACTCCACCTCTGCTGAGCCTCAGCAGCCGTCCATGTTTGCCACAGGACTGCTGGCTGGGACCTGTTGTTCCGCCTTTGAAACAGCACTGCAGACAGACCAAACACTAGCACAGCTCAGGCCCTCAGTTTGTGTCCGACTTGATGCAAGCTCTCTGTCGGAAAATACAGATGACGCATATCATGGCCAGTCCTTATCACTCACAAACGAACGGTTTGTGCGAGTGTTTCAATGGAACCTTGAAACAAATGTTGTGCACCTTTGTGCACTCCCAGGGTAAGGACTGGGAACGATATCTGCCTCATCTGCTGTTTGCTTACAGAGAGGTGCCTCAGGAGTCCACAGGCTTTTCGCCATTTGAACTTTTGTACGGACGGAGGGTAAGAGGACCCCTGGACCTAATCCGTGAGACCTGGGAGGGCAAGATTGCCGACTCAAAGGTCTCTGTTGTGGATTATGTCCTAAAATTCAGAGATAAAATGGAGACGCTGGTGGAAATTGTGCGGGAGAACATGACCCAGGCCCAGACTAGGCAGAAAGAGCGGTATGACCGTAATGCTAGGGAGCGGACCTATGACATTGGTCAGAAGGTGTATGTTCTGCTTCCCCTGCGGCAGAACAAACTCCAAGCAGCATGGGAAGGCCCGTACACCATCACCCAGCGTCTGAATGATGTCACCTACTTGGTCAGGTTGAGAGAAGGGCGTAGACGGCAGAAGGCCATTCATGTTAACATGATCAAAGCCCATCATGAGCGCACGGCCTATGTCATGCCGGTCTGCAGCAGGCCAGAGCCTGAGGAGGCTGATCCACTTCTAGACCTGCTAGCAGACACCAGGGAGGTAGACTCAGAACTCCTGATAAACTCCAATCTTACCCCCACCCAGGTACCTGGACTGAAGCGAGTGCTGGCAGTACATGGTAGCAGGTTTACGGGAAAACCTGGGAGGACACACCTCGCTGTCCACCAGGTGGACACCGGGGCACATCCCCCCATTAAACAGTCGGCCTATCGCGTCTCCCTGGAGATGCTGGCCGACATGAAAAGAGAGGTGGAGGAAATGCTGCAGCTGGGGGTGATTCAGAAGTCCCACAGTGCCTGGGCATCCCCAGTAGTCTTGGTCCCCAAAAAGGACCAGACGACCAGGTTCTGTGTGGACTACCGGAAGCTGAATGCCGTCACTACTGCAGATGCCTACCCCATGCCCCGGATTGATGAGTTGTTAGATAGGCTGGCGGCCGCCCGTTATATAACAATCATGGATCTGAGCAGGGGGTACTGGCAAATTCCTCTGGCCCCTGAGGCTCGGGAAAAGTCGGCCTTCATCACCCCATTCGGATTGTTCGAGTTTACCGTCATGCCGTTTGGGATGAAGAATGCCCCAGCTACCTTCCAGAGAGTCATGAACGACTTACTGGAGGGGCTGGAAACCTTTGCCGTAGCCTACCTGGATGACATCGCCGTGTTCAGCCCTACCTGGGAAGAACACCTGGTGCACCTGTCACAGGTCCTGGACCAACTGACGTCTGCCAATCTGACTGTAAAACCCAGTAAGTGTCAGATTGGCATGACTGATGTGCAGTACTTGGGACACCAGGTAGGAGGAGGTACCCTGAAACCCGAGACAGGGAAGGTTGAGGCCATCCTGGCCTGGCCTACCCCTCAAACCAAAAAGCAGGTTATGTCTTTCTTGGGGACCGCTGGCTACTATAGGAAATTTGTATGTAACTATAGTAGCCTGGCCAAACCTCTGACTGACCTAACCAAAAAGAAACTGCCCAAGGTGGTGTCTTGGACACCAGAATGTGAGCAGGCATTTCAGGCCTTGAAGGAGGCGCTGGCCAGCGCACCTGTGCTGCAGGCTCCAGACTTCACCCGCCGTTTCCTTGTGCAGACGGATGCCTCTGCCTTTGGATTGGGTGCAGTCCTGAGCCAGGTGGACGAGGCCGGAGAGGAGCATCCCATCCTCTACCTGAGCAGGAAGCTGCTTCCCAGGGAAGTAGCATATGCCACGATCGAAAAGGAGTGTCTTGCGATCGTGTGGGCTCTCCAGAAGTTACAAACGTACCTTTATGGACGGCACTTCACTGTGATCACGGATCACAATCCCTTGAGCTGGCTAAATCGTGTTGCTGGGGAGAATGGCAAACTACTTTGGTGGAGCCTAATTCTTCAGCAATACGATTTCACCATCCAGCATAAGAAAGGCAGCGCCCATGGCAATGCTGATGGGCTGTCACGACAAGCCGAGCCCGCAGGAGTCTGTTGCGTCAGGAGGGAAATTGTAGTTCCCTCCCATGCAACCACCTAAGGGGGGAGGTGTAACGATATCACGTACGGGACATGAAAAGCTGTAGCTAGCTGCCATCTTGTGTGGAAGTAGCCATGACAGTTTGGCTAACCATGTAACCTTACAGAAAACTCTGAACTCCCTCCTTCCTCGTCTTAGGAATTCAAAGCTTTTTAAGTTCAACAGAAAAGGTTATCTCAACAGAGAAAACAGAACCAGGTTAGGTCAGTAGAAAACATTTGATGTAAGGGCAGTGTTCAGGCCTGTCGTAAAACTGTCACCCTCCCCATTCAGAGACCTAACAGGCCTCGGTTGTAAATTGTCTGAATACACCTCAGTAGAATAAGTATGAAATTTCAGCATGTTTCATAACTTCTGACTTAGTAATAGCACAGCCATAATCTGGACATATTTAGTTTCCTCAGATAATATGGAACGTTTCAAGTCCAGACACCCCTATGTCAGGTCAAATGGGAAACCCCTGGGACCACTTATTCCTCCAAAGCAGGCTATACGTTATAGAGATAGCATGTTTAGACTTGTTTTGAAGGAAATCTCAAGTTGAATAATAATATGGATATTTGGAGTCTGTAAACACTATAGATGCAGATATATGAATATGTATTACAAAATCTACCTGGGACGTGGTCATGAGTGTAGACACCTCCCAGCAACCAACCCCTAAACAAGCTGACCAGATGATTGGTTACTGGTCGCTGTCAACACCCCCTTTGATTTGACAGAAAAGAGGAGATGCCAAGACAACGGGCAGTTCTCCTTTTACCATCCAAGAAGAAACATCTGCCAAGTCGAGAACCGATTACCAAGCTCATCGATCGAACTCTGATCAACCCTCGGACATTAATTGCAAGTATTCTTTCTTCCCAATTCTACCTTATTGCTTTGTGGCTGTATATTGTCTTTATCTTTTTGAAACATCTTTTTTCTGTAAATATTTTATTTGCACCAACTTTGACCTTTTCATAATAAACCCTTATGTTGAAAAGTGTTAATCTTGTCTCTAAAGCTCTTAATGCAAGCTATAAACGAAACTGCCTCTTGAAGGGCGCTACTGTTGTCGAGTAAGACTCTGAGCAGACCTGTCTGTGGTGGCAGCGTGTGTGGCAGACGCTTATTCTAAAATTATAATTGGTATTGCTAAAATTACGAGTCTCCCCCAGCTTGGTCTTTTAAACGGGGGTGGTGGCAGTTAAAGGGTTAATTGTGTAATTAGCCCAGTGGCAATCACTCTCAGGTTGCTCGCACCCAGATTGTGGTCCTGCAAGCTGGAAAATCTTTGTGCTGGGCGCAGCTGAGAGTGGCATTGTTACGTAAGTGACAGCGTGGTGTGAGGTTGGCCAGTCCTTTGTTGCAAGTTAGCGAGGAGGGCGGGGATCTGACACCCGCGTTCGTCACACATTCTTCCTTTGCAAACTGCTCCAGGTCTCTGTTATTGGAAGGGAGCCTTTTCCCAACAGCAATTTTAAGATCTCTCCACAGGTATTCAATGGGATTTAGATCTGGACTCATTGCTGGCCACTTTAGAACTCTCCAGCGCTTTGTTGCCATCCATTTCTGGGTGCTTTTTGACATATGTTTAGGGTCATTGTCCTGCTGGAAGACCCAAGATCTCGGACACAAGCCCAGCTTTCTGACACTGGGCTCTACAGTGCGACCCAAAATCCTTTGGTAACCCTCAGATTTCATTATGCTTTGCACACATTCAAGGCACCCAGTGCCAGAGGCAGCAAAACAACCCCAAAACATCACTGAACCTCCACCATATTTCACTGCAGGTACTCTGTTCTTTTCTTTGTAGGCCTCATTCCATTTTCGGTAAACAGAATGATGTGCTTTACCAAAAAGCTCTATCTTGGTCTCATCTGTCCACAAGACATTTTCCCAGAAGGGTTTTGGCTTACTCAAGTACATTTGGGAAAACTGTAGTCTTGCTTTTTTTATGTCTCTGTGTCAGCAGTGGGGTCCTACCGGGTCTCCTGCCATAGCGTTTCATTTCATTTAAATGTCGACGGATAGTTCGCGCTGACACTGATGCTCCCTGAGCCTGCAGAACAGCTTGAATTTCTTTGGAATTTGTTTGGGACTGCTTATCCACCATCCGGACTATCCTGCGTTGCAACCTTTCATCAATTTTTCTCTTCCGTCCACGCCCAGAGAGATTAGCTACAGTGCCATGGGTTGCAAACTTCTTGATAATGTTGCGCACTGTGGACAAAGCCAAATCTAGATCTCCGGAGATGGACTTGTAACCTTGAGATTGTTGATATTTTTCCACAATTTTGGTTCTCAAGTTCTCAGACAGTTCTCTTCTCCTCTTTCTGTTGTCTATGCTTACTGTCGCACACACAGACACACAATGCAAAGACTAAGTGAACTTCTCTCCTTTTTATGTGCTTTCAGGTGTGATTTTTATATTGCCCACATCTGTTACTTGTCCCAGGTGAGTTTAAAGGAGCATTACATGCTTGAAACAATCTTATTTATTCACAATTTTGAAAGGGTGCAGAGAATTTTGACCAGCTCATTTTTGGAGTTTTGTGTGACATTATGTCCAATTAGCTTTTTTTCCTCCCTTTTTTTGTTTTGTTCTAATGCACACAAAGGGAATAAACATGTGTATAGCAAAACATGTGTTACTGCAATATTCTGTGAGAAATACTTGTTTTTCTGGAAAAATTTCTGGGGTGCCAACAATTTCGGCCATGACTGTATATATATAGCCCGAAGAAGGGTAATTTCATAACCAGGCCTGAGAGGAACATTGCCTCTATATAATATATGCTTACCAAGAGAAGCCAACTCCAAAAAGGAGTGACACTTAATTTAAAAGGATAGCTGTTTCCCATCCTCTCCCTCCATTCCAATGCTTCCCTGGCCCAACAATCCTAACTCGTTTTCCCCGAATTGAAGCCCTTTAGAAACGGTACATATGAGATTGACTCATTTAGGCCAGGGTATGTTGTGGCCTGTCTGTATATCCATTTCTGTTCTATCTGTAAAAACTTCTTATTCCAGTTGCCGTCTTGACCGGAAATGTGAATCCGGTCTAAGGCGGCAAAGGAAATTTTTGGCATTTTGTAGTTGTGCTCTGTGACCACATGTCTCCCTAGGGGAAGATGGATGTTGCCTATTTCCATGCTATAAACATGCTTGTATGTTCTGCACCAAAACCTCAGCCGGGTTTTGCCCACGTAGAATTAACCACATTCACAGGTCATCAGGTAGACTACAAGTTTGGCAGTTTACGAAGTGCTTTGGTTTAAACACCTGGCCATTAGGTAGGGTAAATACTTTCTCCTTCCTAATTAGTGGGCAATGGGCCCAGTGTCCACATGGAAAGTTGCCGAACACTGAGCAATGTTTTTTGTTGAACTTGTGGTATTCACTTTTTACCAGTTTGTCTTTAAGGGACATAGCCCGTTTAAAGGTAATAGAAGGGACAGGCAGTACAAAATGTTTTATTTTGTCATCATCTGTCAAGATCGACCAGTGTTTTTCAATAATATTGCGAATTTGCTTGTGTTGTTGTGAGCATCTTTATTTGTTTTATACAATAAACAGTTTTAAACGGTATTGCGCAATGATCGTTTTATCCATGTTTTATGAGGAACATTAAGGTCCAATCATAACTGTTGAAGAAGTTCCCTTTGAGTGGAGTGGTTATCCCTATGAATGAACCAAAGGTGTAGTTTTAAAGAAATATCTGGTGAGTGGCCAATCTCACAGGTGGTGGTGGAGCACTAAGTCACTGGTATATTGAATTAACACCAGAGCACGCCAATCACGGCAATTGACAGAAGATTCGAACACATCACTGGGGGACTTTGCCACATATGTGACACACATCATTGAATTATTGAATTTTTGGATTTTTTGATATATATTTTTTGATATAATTTATTTATCTAATGTGATGATTCTATATGGATTTAAGTTGTATATGGAATAAGTTTGCACTTTATAGATAGGATATAAGCGTATTTAGATGGGAGCAGCGCATCCACACACACGGCATCTTGTTGTGAGTATCGCATGATAATGCGCATTGGGTCAGCCTTTTTACCACTCTTTGTTTGCGGCCTAAACAACAAAGTTTCACGGGCTTGTTGAATCGTTTGATTATACGCTTTGCGCAAACAGCAATGACTATAACCTCTGTCCAGCAAGCGATTTTGGAGCTTGCCAGCTTCCATTTTAAATAAAGTCTCATTGGAACAATTCCTCCACAAGCGGAGGTATTGTCCATATGGAATGGAATTCTTTATGGGAACTGGGTGGAAACTGTCCGCGTGTAGAACTGTATTCCCTGCTGTGTATTTTCTGTGTAGGGTGCTAGTTAGATTGCCCTCTCTGACATCATAGCTCATGGTGAATTTTAAATTAAAGCTATTTACATTTATGAGATCAAAGAATCTAATCAGTACTTCCTCAGGACCTTCCCAGATGACAAAGATGTCATTGATGTACCTGAGCCATGTAGTGACATGGCTCAGGTACTCGACGAGGCCCTCGTCACTGAAAAGGGACTGCTCCCACTCCCCCAGGTGCAGATTGGCGTAGGATGGGGCACAGCATGTCCCCATCGCTACGCCCTGCACCTGGAGGTAGTGGGAGCCGTCAAAGCAAAAATAATTATTGTTAAGAATATGATCGAGCCCACTCAAAATGAAATTGTTAAGGGCCTTGTCATATTGTGAACCCTGACTTAGTATATTTTGAACGGCCAGAAGTCCTTTCCCATGTGGGATTGAACAGTATAGGGCTTCGACGTCTATTGTGACCAAAATTTAATTTTGAGATAGTGTTAGTTCATTTATTGTCTGCAGAAAGTGGATGGTACTGTATCTTTTAAGAATGACAGTAATGCTATCACAAACGGTTGTAGATAGGAATCGATGACCCTACTTAAATTCTCCGTAATTCCACCATTCCCAGACACTATTGGTCGCCCTGTTAGTTGGGTGGGGTTTTTGTGAATTTTAGGAAGGCTGTAGAACGTAGGCGTTCTTGGGTGCTTGGTTCTAATGAAATCATATAGATCTTTATTAATTGTCCCATTCCTGTAGGCATTGTCAATGAGACTGTAGAAGGCTTGGTTAGATTTGTCTATGTGTCTAATGTGAATGGTTTTGTACCATTCCTTATTATCAAGGATATTGCAACACATTTGTTTGTACATTATGTTGTCCATCAGGACAACATTGCCTCCTTTATTAGATGGCTTCACTACAATGGAGTCATTCCTACTTAGGGATTCAAGTGCCTTATTTTCATCAGCCAGTAAATTATGGGGGGTATTAGTGCTACAGGATATTTTAGTAATAATTTTCAATGTCTGTCTAACAAATATGGCTATACTCGAATTGGTGTGCAATGGCGGAAATTTGGTTGAAGGTTTTTTAAAGAGGGTTATTGGATTTTGGGTAGACTTGTTTACCTCTTCAAAAAGTTTGTCTAAATCCAGTTGATCGATTAGATTGTCTGAATTGCTTTTTTGAAATAACAGCGTCAAATTCCTCAAGGCCCTAAATTCTCTCATGGTATATTTCGACCAATCTGTGGTGTCCATTTCAGTGGCGTAGCGTGGGTTGTCAGCACCCGGGGCAAGGCAAGTCATTTGCGTCCCCTAACCTGTGAACTTTTAGCACTCCTTCCCTTCCTACAATAGTACTGACCAGCCTGATTCCTACACTGACCTACCTGACCACTACATTGACCTGCCCGATTCCTATACTGACCACTACACTGACATACCTGATTCCTACACTGACCACTATACTTACCTCTCTGTCCACTACACTACACTGACCACTACCCACTACACTACACTGACCAATACACCACACTACCTGACCACTAAACTAACCTACCTGATTCCTACACTGACCACTATGCTTACTTACTTGACCACTACACTACACTGACCACTACACTACCCACTACACTACACTGACTACTACACTGCACTACCCACCACACTACACTAACCACTACACCAACCACTACCTGACCACTAAACAAACCTACCTGATTCCTACACTGACCACTACGCTTACCTACCTGTCCACTACACTACACTACCCACTACACTACACTGACTACTACACTGACCACTACATCACACTGATCACTACACTACCCATTACACTGCACTACACTGACCACTACACTGACTACTACCCTGCACTGACCACTACCCACTACACTAACCACTACACTGTGCTACACTACCTGACCACTACACTACCTGACCACTAAACTAACCTACCTGATTTCTACACTGACCACTATGCTTACCTACCTGTCCACTACACTGGACAGCACACTACACTGACCACTACACCACACTGACCACTACACTACCCACTACACTGACCACTACACTACCCACTACACTACACTGACCACTACACTACACTGACTACTACCCTGCACTGACCACTACCCACTACACTACACTGACTACTACTCACTACACTGCACTACCCACTACACTGCACATTACACTGACCACTAAACTAACCTACCTGATTCCTACACTGACCACTACGCTTACCTACCTGTCAACGACACTACACTATACTACATACTACACTGACCACTACACCAACCACTACACCACACTGACCACTGCACTCACCACTACACTGCACTACCCACTACACTACACTGACCACTACACTACCCACTACACTACACTGACCACTACACTACCCACTACACCACACTGACAACTGCACTGACCACTACCCACTACACTGGCAACTACCTACTACTCTACACTGACCACTACCCTACACTGATCACTACCCTACACTGACCACTACACTGCACTATCCACTACACTGACCACTACCCACTACACTGACCACTACCCACTTCGCTGCACTGACCACTACACTGCACTGACCACTACACCACACTACCCACTACACTAGACTGATCACTACACTACACTGACCACTACCACCCTGAACTGACCACTACCCACTACACTACCTGCTGCACTGACCCCTACACCATACTGACCACTACACCGCACTGACCACTACACCACACTACCTGACCACTAAACTAACCTACCTGTTTCCTATACTGACCACTAACACTGATATACCTGATTCCTACACTGACCACTACGCTTACCTACCTGTCCACTACACTACACTACACTGCACTGACTACTATACCACACTACACTACACTGACCACTACCCACTACACTACACTACCCACTACACTGTCCACTTCACCATGCTGACCACTACACTACACTGACCACTGCACTACCCACTGCACTGCACTACCCCGCACTGACCACTACCCACTACACTGTCCACTACACCATACTGACCACTATACTATAGTATTCCTATACTGACCACTACTCAGCATGACTCTAACTGCTTGTTTACTCTCTCTCTGGCTGGCCGATTCCTCCCCCCAGACCATGTGCACTCCCCCCAGGCCAGCAACATGACTCGTCTCTGACGAGGGAGTCTCACCGGCCGTTCTGCCTGTGATTAAATATTGCGGCCGGAGTGCGGGGACACAGTATATCGGAATTAGACAGTGACACACACTGGCTTTGAATTGCGCCCCCCAAAATGTTGCGCCCGGTGCCACGGCCCCCCTCGCACCTCCCACGCTACGCCACTGGTCCATTTCACTTTGTGTGGATTCATATTGACATTTTAGTAATAGTTTTCGAGCAAAGAGGTGCAGGTCCGTAACCAGTTCAAAATTTTGTTGAGGGCAGAAGCTCAAACCTTTAGATAAAAGCGAGTTTCTTCTTGTGTGATAGGGTGTGTGGACAAATTGATAACGTTTAGGGGTTGTGTTGAAGACGGATTACATGTGGATCCATCCCTTTCCCAGTTTTGTTGGATAATGGGGAGCTCACTCCCCGTATGAAGTTTAAAGTCCTCTGAGATGCTGTATGTTCAAATGAACTTTATGGCCAACTTGTAGCAATGGTAACATCCGATGAAGATGAATCGGATTCACCCGGTGCTGTATAGGAGGATTCACCTCCTCTCGACGGCATGGGAAAGCGATCATTTGAATTACCTTGTTGAGTATAATCAGAATCAGTGTTTACAGTACTTTTCTTTTGGTCCTGTTCTAAGGAACCCCTATTGTTCCTACTCCTCTTTTGGTGTCCTCGCCCTCTATTGTTGATATTTGTGTTTTGATTGTTTGGTTTTTCCATCACCTTTCACATTCTTATTTTATCACTATTTGCCACACACATCTCAAATGCACCACTCTAGTAAATGCAATTATTTCATGCATTGCGCATGTAGTTACATCACCCCTCCTCCAGCCCATTTTTTTTATTACACATGCACTTTTATTATCTAATGTATGTTAAATACACAGATAACAATCTAATAATCTTATTAATTACATAATATCAAACCACAAATTTTGTGATGCACATTTGGTCATGCTAATGCCTAAGTAGTGGAGATGAAATACATCCTCTGCGGATCCCCCAACATGGGGATCTCTCTATAATATATTAAAATATCTTGTAATTATCTGTTCCTGGTAGGATCCTTAGCGGGAAACTCATCTTTGAGAATTACTTTTTTTTTTTCTTTTTTTTTTAGAATAGCTTTAAATGTCCGCCTCCTTTTTTACCCCTCCATATATTTATTGTTCTGACTTTTGTCATAACTGTAAAAATTATTAAATATAACATACAGGCATACCCCACAATACTAGTATATAACAAATTCCCAGTATAGATCCCATCGTCTGTAGGCGTTGTAGCTTTCACAGCGGGGGGGGGTGCACAGTTTTCCATCTTTGCCCTGGGCACCGGATGACCTTGTCCTGGCACTGAAAATGGCTGTCCGCCAACGTTTACCATCCAACCTGACAGAACTGGAGAGGATCTGCAAGGAGGAATGGCAGAGGATCCCCAAATCTAGGTGTGAAAAACTTGTTGCATCTTTTACAAAAAGACTCATGGCTGTATTAGATCAAAAGGGTGCTTCTACTAAATACTGAGCAAAGGGTCTGAATATTTAGGACCATGTGATATTTCAGTTTTTCTTTTTTAATAAATCTGCAAAAATGTCAACAATTCTGTGTTTTTCAGTCAGTATGGGGTGCTGTGTGTACATTAATGAGGAAAAAAATGAACTTAAATGATTTTAGCAAATGGCTGCAATATAACAAAGAGTGAAAAATTTAAAGGGGTCTGAATACTTTACGTCCCCACTGTACATTATTATAATATATTTTTTTGCACAGTGTTTGCACAATTTATATGGACTTTATTTGCACGGATATGTCAATTTAGGATGAGTTGATTATACTGTATGTGTAATGCACTTTTGTGTCTCTTATGTGATTTATTAACTTAAATGTAGCAAAAAGCAACTTTTAATTATTGTTTGGTTGGTTCATGTTGCTGTTACCTCAGCCATTTTTTTTAGTCTGGGTCCAGTTCATTTTAACTCTTAGTGTCCAATTGCAAGGTATTCTTGGCTAGTGTTTTAATTTAATTCTAATGGTGTGACATGGATGTCTCCACTTGGATTGCCTGGATTTCCTCTAAAAGGCCCATCCAGGAAATTTAATAAAAGAAGCCCAAATTACCCCAGACTCCTTCTCTTACAGAGCTTCTACTCTTAATTGTGTCCAAAGTAATCGCTGACAATTTAAAGTCGCCTTCAGTTTATTGCCCAGTCTTGATCCCTACAGAGATGTTTCTTCCAAATGAATTGATATCTATACTTTATATGGATTCTAGGCATACTGTATGTCTTTTATTTTGTCAGTTACAGACAGGCAAATGACTCTATAGGACCAGACTTGCAAAGTACTACCTTTGTAAATATTTTCCACATTCCCAACATTTTTAAACAGGGGGCCCCAAGTCTTTCTGTCATTCTGTCAAATCAAAGAATAATTCATGTGTGTGCCTGCCATCAGAAAGTATGATGTACAGCTCATGCAAAGTGTTGGGTATACCGTATGTCATAAAGTGTATAAGATCCATGTTTTCAATCTGTAATATCATATGCTCCCTTTATCATGGATGCCCTTACTTATACAGGCATATTTAAAAAATAATGAATATTCTGCAAAGTGCAACAACAGCAGCAATCCGTATGAACTTTTTTTTCTACTTTTATTTTATTTTTATCTTAGAAAATCCATAACAAGTATGAAATACTTATTCAAAATATAAATATATTATGTCACCAACATCACCGCCATTAGATTTGAATTTTCTTGGTAAGATTCAACCTTTCTTTCATGAACCTGTGCTGATTCTGTTATTAGATTATTCTTTACTATATATTTTATGTCATCACTCCAAATACCGTCTAATAATTTACTCACTACAGAAGTCAGGCTTATTGGGTTATAGTTTGCAGCTCTGTTGTTTTACCTTTCTTTAATGATAATGTACCATCCGATGTTCACCAAATAAAGTATGTCATTACCTGAACTTAAAGTAATTGTAAAATTGTGTTTAAAAAAACCCCCAAAAAAACAAACATGACCTCTTCTCGGGTCCCTATTCGCTGCTCCTGGCCCCTCCCTCCTGTCGAGTGCCCCCACAGCAAGCAGCTTGCTATGGGGGCACATGAGCCGAGCTGCAGCTCCGTGTGTCCATTCAGACATGGAGCTGTTGGCCCTGCCCCCTCTGTCCTGTTTGGCTAACTGACTTTGATTTACACCCGTGGGAGCCAATGGCTGTAAAAAATCTGCCCGATTGTACCTGTATGAGATCCGCTCCGGGCAATCAGCTGATTTCTCTCCTCCCTTGTCTCTCCGGCTCACAGCTGCAGTGGGCAGGGCCAAGCCCTTCCGCTGATGTCAGCCGGGGAGGAAAGGGAGAGATGTGAGAGAGAGACACGTGTCAGCTGAGCGGCGGAAGCGGAGCTCATACAGGTACAGTCAGGCAGATTTTTTACAGAACACAGGCACAGGGAAACTTCTTATAATAGTACAGAGAGGATGGCAGCATTTAGTAGCAGATTTGACATCAGCAAGAGTGAGGGCGGGCACTAGAACAGGCAGGGGGGTGAGGGGGAGGAGGTCACAGGAGACATAGACACAGAAGAGCTTCAGATAGCAGGCTGCGGCTGATGGAATCACGCAAACTGACCACGATGTCAGGGCTCAGCAGCCATGATTATCGTGGTCTGTTTGCAGAGGGGAGTGCATAGCCAGGCAGGATCAGCCAGGTTTTTAGGGTATACAGGGGGCCAAATGACACAGCACAAGCGCTGTGCTGTATAACATGCTTTAAGGGAACAGGATCTGTTTTTGTGGGGGGGGGGGGGTTTGGGTTAACAAACACTTTAATGCATAGAATGCATTAAGATAAAAAACTTCTGCCTTTACAACTCCTTTAATATCTTTAGCATAATGGATTGATTTTATTTTAGTTACGTGCAATCCTTAGATTTGGTGGCTCCATTAGTTTTCTTTTTTTTTGTTATTTTTATTACCTTTATTTCACCTAGTGATCCAGCCAGTAACAGACTTCTTGTCCTGGGGTGTCTGCATTCTGGGTGAAATAGTAAAGCAGACACTTTTGGACAGCAGCATTGTCAGTCTGGGGAGAGAGTAGTGTTAGACAAGCAGATTTAGATGGCCTTGACTAACAAATTGAAGCTGAACCCCAGCTAACAATGTATAAGTGGTTACAGCAAACAGTTTTTTACCTTTTGGAATATATGACTTTTTACTGTCATTAACACACACAGTATAACAATGCAGCACCCCTCCAATGTTCTACTTTGTGAGTACTATCCAGGACCTCTGTTGGAGAATATTCTGTAATGCCAATTTAAATAGATATTTAAACCCGAATGTACAAGGCGTGAATAGGCCACCCTACCTGTCAGAATCTCTTGGACCCCCCAGAAAATATAGCTACAGAAAGGAATATTTACGTACACTAGCTGCACCAGTTTAATCTCTAATGTAAAAAATAAACTCTTTCTTACAATGGTTCAGTCTAGGGGTGCCTTGAGTAGAGAGACTAAGGCCTCTTTCACACGGGGCAGATCAGTCATGATCCGCCCCGTGAACATCCGCTTGCTCAGCGGGGATAGCTCCGCCGATCCCCGCTGAGCAGGAAGATGACAGGTGCATCGCTGCACGCTGTGCAGCGACGGACCTGTCAGAGCGCCGCTCTCCCCTATGGGGGGATCGGATGATGACGGTCCGTAGTGTCCGTCGTCATCCGATCCGATCCGAAAACGGAGGAAAAAGTAGGTTTTTCCTCCGTTACACTTTTCGGATCGGAGCGGGTCGGATGTCAGCGGACATGTCACCGCTGACATCCGACGCTCCATAGGGATGACTGTATGTCCGTTTTTCATCCGAAAACGGATGGATGAAAAACGGACATACGGATCATCCGTGTGAAAGAGGCCTTATTTAATTTATTCTTGCTACATTCTATGCCTATATAGACAAAGGAAACTGATCAGAGTGCAGATTCTTCATCACCACACTGAAGAAGGGGAAGTGAGGATGAGCCTCTGCTCTGATACATTCACTGGTGTGTAAACCTCAGCTTGAACTACTGAGTTTTAGAAACATGCTGAGCTTTATAAA
This sequence comes from Lithobates clamitans, assembly GCA_037952925.1. Lineage (NCBI taxonomy): Eukaryota > Metazoa > Chordata > Amphibia > Anura > Ranidae > Lithobates > Lithobates clamitans. The sequence goes on from JBBGZY010000427.1 coordinate 8,901,738, forward strand.
TAACAAGCTATTTCTAATGACAAGAGGTGAGTTTAAATGAGTCTAAAGTTTCACCTATTGCCTACATAGAAGATTAAAGTGGTTGTAAAGGCAGAAATGTTTTATCTCAATGCAGTCTATTTAGATAAAAAGCTTCGATGTGCAGCAGCCCTCCTCAGCCCCCTAATAATTACCTGAGCCCCATCTTGATCCAGCGATGTTGCACGAGTGACTCGGCTGCCCGGGACTCTCCCTTCTCATTGGCTGAGACAGCAGCAAAGCACTATTGGCTCCCGCTGCTGTCAAAGTTAGTAAGCCAATGAGGAGACAGACGGCGTAGGGCTGGGCTGCGGCTCTGTGTCTGAATGGACACAGGGAGCTGCGGCTCGGCTCAGGTGCCCCCATAGCAAGCTGCTTGCTGTGGGGGCGCACAACTGGAGGGAGGGGCCAGGAACACCGAAGAGGGACCTGAGAAGAGGAGGATTTGGGCTGCTTTGTGCAAAACCCCTGCACAGAGCAGGTAAGTATAACATGTTTGTTATTTTTAACAAAAAAAAAAAGTTTAGTATCACTATTAGTAGTATTCAGATTCTTTCATACTGACCTGAAAAAAACTACTTTCTTTAAGTATAATTTTTTAGTTCTGACCTTAATAAATAGAGACAGACAGTTTCAAAGCCACTATAGTATAAGTCTATATATATAAGAAAGGAATAAAATACAGATTGACCTAATTGGGATAAAATAATATGTAGCTGTTTACAGCTAATAAAACATTTAGCATTGCATTGGTGAGTCAAAGTGAACCTTCTGGTTCAAAAACAGTGAGGGCCCAATCACATCACTGTATTTTGGAAAAACGTGCAATATACATGTTGGTGCCCTACTGTGCTATTCATTTTGAATGGCACCCCAACACACAGTACATACATTGCAGCACACTTCAGTGCATGGTTATGCACTACTAAAAAATTCTGCAGGTACAATTTACACAAAATCCATGGGCTGGCATAACGCAATGCAGGACATCACACAATACAATGTATTAATTCGCTATTGTCACACAACTGGGTGGGCTCAGGGTGCAGTGTTCTGTGTCCCAAGCCCACCCTTTGTTTAAGCCAATTAGAGCTTCAGGCTCTAATCATGTCCTTGAAAAAAACAACCCTGTTGTAATCCATGAATAATCACTCAAACACAATATTGTATCCATGAATAATCACTCAAACACAATATTGTTCTTGTTAATAATATTATTTGAATTTGTATTATGTTGTTGTTGTTATTATTATTACTGTTGTTGCTCACCATTATTATTAATATTATCACTGACAGGCTGTAGATTATTCATGCCTGTAAGAAATTAATTTTTTAACAGATAAAATCAGTTTGGGGAAAAAGGGAGAAACGAGAGGAGATTATTGCGGTGCCAACATAACTCAATCAAAGAATTATTAAAAGAAAATAAATTTTATTACAAAGATATCAAATACATATAATACACACAAAAATTGGGCGGCGACCTACCACCTTTTGGCGGATCCCCTACCGACATTGCCAGCTGGGCGAATTGGGGTAGGTATGGGATCCTTTGGAGCATTGCGGTGTTTGTCTCCATCTGTGTTGTAAGAGGGGTGGTCTTGTCATGCCTTGTTTTTTTCAACTCTCAATTTCACGCATCATGTATTCCTTATGCTACATTTGTATATTGTATTCTGTACTTATGCTATTGTAAAAAAAACTTTTTTTTTCATTATAGAGCTATTTCCCTATACTGGTCACGTCCTATTCCCCGAGGAAGCCAATGTCTTGGCGAAACATGTAGGGAAGCCCTGACCTGCAATTATACATAGGACTTTACCAACTTGGCCATTCAGGATACTTTTTGTGCTTCCTTTTTAACGTTTAATTTTGACTAGCAATTTTTGTGTGTATTATATGTATTTGATATCTTTGTAATAAAATGTATTTTCTTTTAATAATTCTTTGATTGAGTTATGTTGGTGCCGCAATAATCCCCTCTCCTCTGGTTTCTTCCTTTTTCTTAATTAATGGGATGAGGTGCCTTATCTAATACAGACTTACCCGCCACCCTTTGCACTTCAGTTTGGAGAATATTTAACTGAACATTTTTTAACAGTGTTTTCTCATGACTCGAGTCATGTGCTATGTGTACAGGTTGTATTGGAAATCTTATCTGGACATGTAGTGAATTCCAGGCATTATTCTGAAATAGCAAGTACAAGGTCTACATAAAAAGTTCTTTATTGACGGCGCTGGGAATCACTCATTCATCTGATCATAATGAATTCAGCACATTTGACTCCCTCCAGCACTTCTTTTCCCTGTATGAGTTACACTCATTTACATTAGCCTGTCTGTTGAAAATATTTTCCCAGACTAGAGATGTATGCCTGAGACTTAGAACATTTCCTGCCTAAAGCCAAAGTACATGTGGCCACATAGAGATGCTATACACTGCTTAATAATGGCAGACAACAACGGAATCTCCATCAGATATCACTAAAGGCCCGTACACACAATACGAAAATCAGAAGTAAAATTTTGTCCGAACAAACGATCTGCTGATTTTCGGATCGTTAGTATGGTGCTTTCGACAGCCGATTTAGATTTTTCGTACGAAAAAAGCTGGATGTGCAGACTATAACATTTTTGTCGGATGTGAACACAACTTCCGATTTTCGTTGAATTAGTACGTTTTTTGTCCGAAAAAATTGTAAGAGCAAGGCCACGCATGCTCAGAAACTAAAGTATACAAACAAAACTATTCAACACATTACGTCACTTCTGAAGTTGAATTCTGTCATACGAGAATTTTCGTATGGTGAGTAACGGCTTCATTTTCGACATCAGACTAGCATGTAACAAAAAATGGATGAACGTTCGTCCGAAAATCTGAACGTATGTACAAGGCTTAAGGCTTAATGTACACGGGACGTTTTTACAACCTCTCCTGAACGATTTAACTTGACAGATAGGGACTTGTAATTTATCCATTCACAGATCTCTGTGAATGAATGATGCGACTGTGTGGGTGAAGCCCTGTATGTCTGCACTGATTTTAAATGTGACAGCAAATGTGGGGGAGAGGAACCCCTGCACATTGTCACAGGAAGGGGGGAGGCAAGTACTTAGGAACATATTACAACTTAAATATGGATTTAACATGCAACATGTTCCTAAAGGTGAACCTCCCAGTCAAGTGACCATGCAGACAAGGGGCCCCAGTAGGTTAAAATAAACAAATTATCTTTATAAAATATTGATTATTGTGCATGCAATTCTTGTAGGCCATTTTCTTGTCTCTTGAATCCTGGCTAAAATGCTACCACCCTTGTTTTCATTCTCATCCTGGCTAGTTTCCACAACACTTGAGTCAATTGACGCTCATCCTCAGTGTCAGAGAAGAAAACAGGTTCCTATATCAAAACCCACGCATGTGCAGTGCGCTTTCTCTTTCACTATCATAGCTGCAACTCAGCAGTGTTATAATCCCTGCCTAGTTTTCCTCTACTGGACTACATAACTCTGTTTATCCTCCACCCATCTCTTTCCAATTCCACTTTCATTTACACCAAGAAGACGGAACAAAATATGGCCACCCATAAAGTATAGCGTATGGGCATATGCAAAAAACAGAAACATTTTTAGTGTGCACAAGACCCTAACCAAAATATTTTTTTTTCAATATATTACACATTTACAAATTTGTTTAGCCCTATAACGCAGCTTTCTCAAGCTTCACAGATATTGACTCTGAATACAATTTGAGTTCTCTCAAAGTGCATAACTCCCACAATTTTCAAAGTTTTCAAAAATATCTTAAATCTTCAAAAAACATTAAAAAATATTTAAACAAAAATTTTTTTTTTTTACAAGAAATTAACTTCTTTAAGGCCCTTTTCACATGGGCGGATAGAATTCAGCTTTTAGCTGCGGATAGATCAAGTTATCTACCGCAGCTAAACTCACATAATGCTTTCCTATTGTGCCATTCACACACTGCATTTAGCAACGGTTTCATTACATGGGGTTTGGTACAGATAGAAAAAATAAATTTGATTGCGTCCAGGAACAATTTATTGCTGCTATCTGCACATAACTGCAGGTAATAGCAGTGTACTATTTCTCCTGCAGATAGCAGCGCCAACAAGGAAAGAAAAACAACAGGAAGCACATCAGAAATGGCAAGAATGTTCCAACGCAGCTAAACGCAGCTAATTGCAATGTACAACTGCAAGTGAATGCTGTGCCAGGATTCTCTGAATTTCAAAATAACAAAACATGCCTGTGTGAAAAGGACCCAGTGTGAATGTTACCCTCATTTCCCTAATCCACCTACATTCTCTCTGAAGGACACCAGATTATGATTCTAGGGTTAGGCACCATATACACTTAGACCCCTTTCACACGGGTGGCTGTTCTGCCACTGTTAAAAGCATGTTTTGATATTTTGAAATGAAGAGAATCCTGGCATAGCATTCACTTGCAGTTGTACATTGCGATGAGCTGCTATCTGCAGGAGAAATAGTACACTGCGATTACCTGCAGTTATGTGCAGATAGCTGCAATAAATCGTTCCTGGACGCAGTCAAGTTTATTTTTTCTATCCGCACCAAACCCCATGTAATGAAACCGTTGCTAAGTGCAGTGTGTGAATGGGGCAATTGGAAAGCATTGTGTGAGTTTAGCTGTGGTAAATAACTTGATCTATTCGCAGCTAAAAGCTGAATTCTATCTGCCCGTGTGAAAGGGGCCTTAGCGTTTGGCTCACGTATGCCCAATGCTGACATTTTAGGGCATCCAAGAAGCAAAGGTGCAGCATCCATTCCCACTGCCTTGCCAAGTCTATGGCACCCTTAAATACACATTTTGGGTATACGCCCCTGAATGTATAAGGCCCTAAACACGTGTACTACTTGGTAAAGCATTCAACCCCATCATTTACACTAGGGGTGAATAATGTTCAAGGTTCACCACAAAAAAGTAAAGAGCTTAAGCTAATGGGTATATTTCAGCACATTCAACACCAAAGATAAACTCTTTCTATGGCTATCACAGCTCAAAATAAAAATATTAATTGTATGCAAACCCCTGCAAAGATCTAAGAATATACAAGCGTAGGAAAGATGTACATACTGTATATTTAGCTGCGAACGCTTGAATGAATGACAAACTGACAACGGCTGTGGCTGTCTTCAGATAAACGCACATGAAGCAGTTAACTGCAGTTAGCGATGGATGATCACTGCTGGATGCAGAAAAATGTATCCAAGCTTAGACACCCATCCCTAACTGCAGGTAAATGCTGCATGTGTGAATGCATGTGAACAACAACTGCCTTAGCCTGCCATTACTGGCTGCCACTGTTTATATACACCTGATATCCCAACCACAAGAATCTACTGATTCTTCCTGCTGGAATCCAGTGTACGCCCCTAATTGTCTGTGTGTAGGAGGCCTAAAAGACCTGTCATGGTTGATATATGTATTGGATTCTACAAAGATGTCAGTACTTCAGCTCCAGGGTGTCCTAAGTCAAAACTCCATTACATTGTTGCCTGCCCTGCCTTTGCTAGTAAAAATACATATTATAACATATTTCACCCCCAAGGTAGTTTCATTAGTGTAATATACTTTGAATCCATCCTTAGTACTGAGAAAACATTAGCAGTCTTTGCAACTGTACTTTACAGTTCTGTTATCTACGCCCTCCTCAGCAAGTTAATAATGTCCAGTCGTATAATAAAAGAAGCCATGGGGTGAAGCATCTGTCACAGAAATCTTCACCCTATTCAATGGGTTGTATCCATAATCAGTAGGTGATGTATATGGCTGATATTTAAAGGCGAACTCCAGGCACAACAAACAAAAATACCCTTGCAATGGGGCCCCTCCACATTGAAAGGGTTAAATGCTTTTTTTTTTTAATACTTTTTATTGAGTTTTCGTGTGGAATAAGGGTTACATAATACAGCCTCTGGGCATATCTGAGATAACAAATATTATAACAATCCTATAGATCAGGGATCCTCAAACTACGGCCCTCCAGCTATTGCAGAACTACACGTCCCATGAGGCATTGTAAAGCTCTGACATTCACAGACATGGCTAGGCATGATGGGAATTGTAGTTCCTGAACAACTGGAGGGCTGTAGTTTTAAGACCCCTGCTATCGAATTTGGGGGGACCCCCAAGCATTTTTTTTTTAAATTTTGGTTCGGGGAATCCCATGCCGTTTTCATCAATGAACTTTTATGTGTATTGCCGGACCCACAATTCATTATAGCCGCGAGTAGTTTTAAATGACTTTTTTTCCTTTAAAAATGTCATTTGGCTGTCAGACTGTTCTAAACACGCGAAACATGCGCCACTTTACAGGCATACTATAGACACCCTCCAGGTATGAAATTTAAAGGGATATTACACTTTTATTGTTTCACTTTAAGCATTATTAAAATCACTGCTCCCGAAAAAACGGCCATTTTTAAAACATTTTTTTGCATTGACACATGTCCCCTGGGGCATTACCCAGGTCCCCAAACACTTTTTTAGCCAATACCATGCATATAAGCCTTTAAAATTAGCACTTTTGATTTTTCATGTTCATGTCCCATAGACTTTAACGGTGTTCGTACAAATTTTTTGCCTGTTCGCATATTCTGGTGCGAACCAAATGGGGGGTGTTCGGCCCATTCCTAATTATGATTGAAAAAAGTATCTTGCTGAAAGTGAACACATATTGAAAGTTCTTATATCATAAACATGGTCACATTATTGTTGATTTTACCATGTAGAAGGTTCCACAGGCTCAGGTATGTATATCTGTAAATTAGTGCCTGTGTATAACAATCCACATTAGATGTGCACTTGAGAAGCCTACTCAAGGACACACCTAATTTATCTCCTTCATCTACAAATCTGCAATATGCACATTCTTTGCATCTGCATGAGCCCATGATTTTATTCTGTGTATGGCTGGTCCATGTCCATGATACCACGTACCAGCAGATTCAATAGGATAATCAATTCTCAGTTTAATAGAGACAAGTTGTTGTTTTTTTTCATTTCATCCTGACTTAATATGTGCCAGTGACATCTACACACTTCACTCACCCTTCAAATGGCATTGGTGTATTGTAAACACATTCTAATCTCCTGTTGCATGTCCCTTTATTTAGGCTGGAACAGCTGAGTTTGTTAAATACTTCCTGTAACTCTCTGATATGCCTTTATCAGACCCTTATGTTTATTCCTTTGATTCACACAAATTCCAGATGCATACATTGATTTCATTTTCAGCAAAACAATGAAAGGGCTTATGTGAAATGTAGTTCTGGGGGCATGCCTATGTAATTGGGCAGTGAGATCCCAGTAGATGCCCCTGCAAGCTTGGTGATGATGGCACGGAGAGAACAAAGAGCTGCTACATGAACTAGGTAGATGATAAAATAATATTCAGACATGAGGGTTTATTTACTAAAGGCAAATGCAATTTGCACCACAAGTGCACTTTGAAGTGCAGTCACTGTAGATCTGAGGGGGGCATGCAAGGAAAATAAAAAACAGCATTTTAGCTTGCACATGATTGGATAAAATCAGCAGAGCTTCCCTTCATTTCAGATCTTCCGCTCAGATCTACAGTGACTGCACTTTCAAGTGCACCTGTAGTGCAAAGTGGATTTGCCTTTAGTAAATAACCCCCATGGTCTTCTTGCAGAAGAGGGTTATAGCGGAATTAAACGCAGCAATTTTTTTTTCAATACGCCCCCCAGGTGGTTTATGCTATAACGTGATAGAATGTACAGCATATTAGCACATTATGGCAGACTTGCCTGTTAAACAAAGCCCTCCAGCGATGCGCTGTCAGTGCTCCAGCTGATCCCGGGCACTTCCATCTTTACCAGGCCTTCCTTCTGGGTTTGCTCTGTTTGGCTGAATGGCCAGGCTGTGGTGATATCACTCCCACATTTGTGCATGGAAATCACTTTAACATGACACAGAGCGAGAGCGGTGCTATAAATGTACTCTGAGCTGTGCATTTATGAAATAACAGACCACTAGGATCTCTTCTGTTTAAAAACCCTGCTTTAAATTTGGATAATGCCTTGTCTAACTGTGGTTATGGCCAAGTCACCATGGGCCACTTTTAAAATCAGAACAGGATTCTGATTTTATGACACAGAGCAATGTCTTTGAAATAGAAGTTGCCTGTTAGTAAGAGTTAAAGCTGGCCATAGATAAGTTATTTTTTCTGTTCGACCAGCAAGTTGAACAAAAAAAAATTACCCGATTGCCCTATATACACACTCGATGTGATGGAGGAATCCTTCCCAGGTATTGTATACTGACATTGGGGAGACTTTCTCACCCTGACAATATACTGATCAGCACTGCCGGCTATAGCTGGCAGCGCTGATCAAGCAGGGAAAATCTAATAGGCCAGTTGTACAAAAGTTGATTGGTAGAGCCAGCTTTAGGCAAAAAAACTTGTGCTACTAGTTGGCTGAGCCATGCTAGCCATATACTTGTCGTGAATTCTGTTACAGATACATTGCATCTATTGAGATGGGTTTTCTACATTTTAATATTGCAGACATGTGAATGATTCCACCTAAGGCGCGATCCAGTGTCTGTCAGACTGAGTCCTAGGTTCTGGCAATTTGGACTACAAGGCCAGCTGTTGGCTCGGTCTTTTTCTATGCTGGAAATTACACAGAGCCAAAATTTGATGAAATTGGTGAACCCAATATTTACTTAATGTTCATATCTGTTATGATCTTTTTTGTTATTGTAAAATGATGAAACTATCTGCAGATAGTTGTGATTGTAATGACGTCTACTTAAATTTAATTGAAAATTTAGATGCATATTGAGTTTCCCTGAAAAAGCGTAGATATAGCTCTGCGAAACGCATTGGACTACTCTATGCCTAAGAACTTCTCCAGGCTTATGCTGGAAACAAGTACTATTACTGGCTTTGTTCCATATGCTATTCACACATCTACATGTTTTTATGATGTTTTTTACTGATGTTTGTACAATAAAAGTGATATTTTAAATCAGTTTTGTTTTTGTGCTCACCTCATATCCTTTAAAGTGGTTGTAAACCCTGTTACACCACTGTTACCTACAGGTAAGCCTATAGCAAGGCTTACCTATAGGTACCCTGAATATCTCCTAAACTTGCACAGTTTAAGAGATATTCAGCTTCTACATTTAGCACAATTAAGCTTTGACAATAAATCCTGAAAGTTGATTGGTTTCTATGCAGAGTTGCACCAGATTTTGCTCTGTTCAGTTTTAGTAAATCAACCCTTCTGTGTGCAATAAACCTCTGTTCTTAACCCCTTCCCCCTGGCTGCCTCCCAGCCCTTTAAGTGTTCTCGGGTCAGGCTTTCGGGTCATGTAACCGCTGTGATTGGCTAGTATGCATCGAGAGCTTTCCAGTAATCGCCAGCTAACGTGTTGGGAGCGCGCAGGGAGCATGCTCTCAGCACAGTAAGCAGTTTACACAGGGCCGCATGTATGCGGTTGTTCGGTGTGAAGGCTCGGATATGTGCTATCAGCTGGCGTGAAGAGGTTAAATAGAGAGAAGATTAGACAGGTCCTCTTTGCTGATGGATAGAGTGACTATGGGGAATATTGACTGTATCTTGGAACATGTCCCTCACTCATGTTAGTTTAGTTAGCACTGTGCTGGGCTAGCATTGAGAGAGATGGGACCCCAAAATGGTTGTCTGTTCCAGAGCTGAGGCAAGGGACCCCACCCCAGCCAAGAAAACTTTTAGCTGACCTGTGAGTATAGATCACTTTCTCCCCATGAGGTTCTTTCTCCCCTTAAGGGTAGAATATATTAACTAATACTACATATCCATTTGTATTTACAGTTTATTTCTGTACCCAACTCCTGAAGAATGGCATAAAGTCATGAAACGCGTCGAGTTTCCATGGGGTGCTCAGTCAAGTCTGGCTTATGATCGAGTTACTGGCCCTTATATACTTTTTATACATTCACAATTCATTGAGTACTATGTAACTATTTATGTGTATGTGTATCTTTTCTTGTTTTTACAGCAGCTCTGTTGAATATGGTGTACCAATGCCTGTTAATAGGAAATATCTAGCATTATATACACAATGAATCATGCTTAAGATTGATATTTTTCATACTACTGCCAAATGCCGTCTCTATGACATGTTACATATTTGTATTTATACCTTTCATCAATATTCAATACTTCTCATGTGTTGTCAAGCTGAAACACTTGTATCCATCATGTTCATGCCATGTGTGCATGTGTATGTATATATATGAAAATATTTTTTAATTGTTTTATACTATTGTTACAAATAAACAATGTTTACCAACCATTCTACCTCCACAAGTCAATTGCCTCATTTAAAGTCCCACACTCCTTTCTTATTTAGTCTACCCTTAATGGGTTCAAACTGTAGGCATGGACAGGCCACCAAATTAACTAGATGGTTGGGTTAAAAAAATTAAAACGAAAATAAAACTTGCAAATCCGATTGAAAAGGTAGGTCCAAGATGCTAGACTACATCAAAGATATGCACATATATGGCTTAACGGTACTATCAAAATTTCAGGATAAGTTACAAGTTACACTCTTTTAAGTAGTTGGATGTTCTAGGATGGGATAGCCATGTAATCCTTTTTTTTAATGTGATGGTGGAGTATTTTTTTATAAGCAAGCATAAGTTCGTACTGAACTTGAATATTTAGTCTGGCTATAACTGTCGATAACGTCTTACTCGGCCTAAATTTGGACATACAATATACACTACAACATTTAGAACAATAGTAATCCATATACTAATAGCGGCAAGGCTCACTATAACCAGCCTCTGGAAATCCAGCTCAGCTTACCAACCAGTCTGCCAACCGACCAAATTAACCTGTCCAACAGTCTGCGTTAAAAACAGGGGTTTAGTTAGCACGCATTTGCAAATGCATGCGTAAGCTGCAAGGCCTCTTCACGGCACCCTGTGTATGCTTGCAGTCCTAAACGCTATTGAATTTATAAACGTCTCCACAATGGAAGCTGTTAGAGAAATTAGATACTTATTTTATAATCATTTATGAATGCTTGCAAAAGATTCCTTAGAAGTAGAATAGTTTCAAGTTACACAGAGTTGTTTCGAGTCCTTGAAATGCATATAAATCACAGAGATAGTTACATAGTTACATAGTTACAAAGTTAGTAAGGTTGAATAAAGACACCAGTCCATCCAGTTCAACCTGAGTGAGTATGGGTGCATGTCTACAAATATCCCTATTTTTATTTAAGGTACCCATATAGCGCTGTCAATTTACATAGCCCTCCACACATACATCGCACACTCACATTGGTCCCGACCCTCAAGGAGCCCACAATCCAAGGTTCCCAACTCACATTCATTTACTAGGGCCAATTTTGGACAGAAGCCAATTAACCTACCAGCATGTCTTTGTGGGAGTGTGGGAGGAAACTGGAGTACCCGGAGGAAACCCACGCAAGCACAGGGAGAACATGCAAACTCCAGGCAGGTAGTGTCGTGGTTGGAATTCGAACCAGCAACCCTTTTCCCATTTTACATTTACCTATGAGCAGGTCTCATATGTATGGGCTAATATATATTTATATAATTTTTTATGCATTATCTGAGACACACACACATATATATATATATATATATATATATATATATATATATATATATATATATATATATATATATATATGTATTTAGAATATATACATTTTTTAGAAAAGTTAGTGTAGTATTAATGTCCTGAATTGGTTCGATCTAATAATCCATCCCTGGTTGAGACTATATGTGAGGAGTCTATCACTTACGGGAGTATTGGATGTCCGTTACGACACTATCCCCTCCTCTAATTAAACAGCACTGGGTTTTCCCACATGCCAGTATTTTTCCCTTGTTTTTTTTTAATCTCAATAAACTTTATTTACATGTACAAGATGTTTTTATCCCATGGATAATGGCCGCCGCCTTGATAACGCTTGGTCTTCAACAAAATGGTGATTCTACCATTTCCTGTCCGAACGATATAAATAAACTGATACTCTAACCCAGTGATGGCGAACCTTGGCACCCCAGATGTTTTGCAACTACATTTCCCATGATGCTCAACTGCACTGCAGAGTGAATGAGCATCATGGGAAATGTAGTTCCAAAACATCTGGAGTGCCAAGGTTCGCCATCACTGCTCTAACCAATCTGGTACCCTGAAGAAGTCATGTGATATGACGTAACGCGTAGGACGTAACCGGAATTATTTACTGCGGACCGGAAGTGACGTATCAGATGTCGTGTCACGCCGTTTCCTTGTTTATGTTTGGCGCTTGTGATTACTACAGTGTAAGCGGTTATTTTATTTCAATAAATCCATTTTATCTGCGGTATCACACTATTGGTGGCTCAATTATTTTGCATGTGGATCTCACCAACTACTGAGAGGGGATGTAATCCCATGGCAAGAATGGACAACACCATTGTTCCTGAATCGCGGATCGCATTCCAGAGGATACATTAAGGCATATTTGTTATGCCGCTGAGGTGAGAGTTCTGTGAGCACTTAGCAGTGGTGTGCTTATTACAAAGTCACGAGATCATCAATCAACTCTTTGCTTTCTTTTCTGTTGAAGTTTATTTATCAACATCTTACCTACCACACAGTATCACTATTGGACTCTTATTAACCTTTTATTTATCTTTGATACACCCTATCTTGGAATTGCTTCATCCAGTCACTATTGTGATATATTTTTACCATTACTATCATCATCTTCACTATTCTATAATATCATCACTGGACTTTTACTTATTGTTTTACTATATACACTCAAATAGACACCACTGGATACTGGTGCTTTCACTTTATTGTATTTATCGTTTACTTATTGATTCTAAGTTATATTTATGCTAGAGGTGTTGCGCAGGATCACTTGTATATTTATATACTATATATGTATGCATTATTTTTAGTTTATCTTATACAGGTGGTTTAGAAATAATTATGTGGAATATGGGAAAGTTATGTACAGTACATTAATTACGTTTGACAGGGTCAAACAAAGGTCTGCTTGTGCCCTCATTAAAACTGTTAAAATACATACATATAGGATTATATAGTGAGACATATAACACATAAGGTGGGGTTATTAAAAGTTCCTTCTCCCAAAGTTGTAAATCTGTTATCCTTGAAGTTGGTGAAGTCTTATCAAGACAAGGAGGGTTTGATTTAACATGACTGGGTGCCATATTGTCTCTATACAAGTATTTTAGTGGGTAAAGCCATAAACAAAATAAATCATTTTAATAAACATGTAGGAATTCTGTGAATGAATAAGTTTGTCTGGTTGTATGACAAGTGTACAAGTGTCAGATTTATGGTTAGTTACATTGATGTAGATCTTAGCAACCAATCATATCTAGGAGAGATGGCTAAGATAAGGCTTGTAAAAGTATATAAATGCAAGTTTTACAATTGTTAGGCAGACAAGTCAGATAGGAGCCCATAAGGCTGAACTCTATGTATGCTGCCCTATTGCATGGGGCATGAAGATCAGATCCAATAGGCAAATATCTGTCCTTTTGTTGTAACTTGTCTCCTCGTACGAGTCAAAAAAGAAAACTTCTTAACTTGATCCAGAGTGTGGTCTAAGGTGAATTTCCCTCACAAATTTGTCCTTCGAGCCTGAAATCAAAATCCTGTGAAGGGACCAGACCACCGGTGACCATTACCGTATGGGGAAATCTCAGAACACACAAGATTCCTTATTCCAAAGCCCTCCATCTGAATTGACGTTAACAGAGGCCAGTCGACTGACTGGTTCCTATCAGGTGACGGGTTCCCAAGATTTGGCAGAAAAGACCCATTCTGAGTCAAGGTAAGAACAATTCACAATTGTTTCAATTTGGTTAGAGGATAAGAATACCAATGTTTTTTAGTAGAGCACAGGATTAGGAAAGAAATTCTGTGTCGATCTGCGAGTTGACAAAAACATTGTGTATAAGTGTCGGTGTGAGAAGACCTTAATTTACTCCGTACATACTTTAAATGGGCCAGAAATGTGTGAAACAAAAGGAAATGAATGATGATACCAAGTGCATGTATGAGTTAGGCAAAGATAATGTAAAATATCTTGAAAAATGGGTACAAAGGGCTGACTGGGCGGCCATTAACCAATGCATACAAGGGGAAGATGAGTCAGTAGATAATTACATCATAAGAACGATGGAAGTGTTTAATAACCACTCTGGGATTGAAGTTCCCGGCAAATCAAGTTAATGACACTCCATATGAACAGCAGCTAAAAAATGCCATCCTGAGGGGATTCTTAGCCCTGGTTTCTAATTTTATCACTAAACATATGATAAATCATAGAACCTGCAAGCTCCGGGATTTTATTGAGTATGCACGCCATGCTGAAAGACATTTCCAATCTAAAAAGAACGCAAAAATAGGAAAGGCGTTTGCTGTAGAAGATGGAACGGATGTGTATGTTGCTGAAGAGGTACAGAAAGGTCAAACTCCCAGCGTAGACCTCGCATTAAGGATTACGAGGGTAGGAAAGAAAGGGGTGAATGTTTTTTGTGTGGCAGGAAAGGCCACTTGGCCAGGGATTGCAAGTTAAAATAGAATGTAGGAACAATGAAACAAATTCAGAAGGGTCTGAAGTATTGGACATATGTAGTGTGGAAATGTATTTATAGAGTGAGATTAAACCTGAAAAAAACACTTGTTGTAAAAGGGAAAGAAGTCACCTTTCTGTGTGACACAGGGGTGTGCAGGACCCTGATTCATCCCCAGGATATGCCTGGAGGAGTTGAGAAAAAAGGTACAATTTTTGTAAAATCAGCAAACGGGTTAATGTGTGAGAAGGATGTATCAGAAAATCTTCCTATAGAGGAGCCACTAATAAGCAAAAAAGCTGAATGTAAAAATGTGATATCTAAACGATGTTCCGTTAGCCTGCTGGGCAGGGATTTGGTGCATGCACTTGAGGGGGGCATGAGAGCCCACCGTACTTGCAAAACACATGTAGTGGAGGCTAACAATGAGCCTTATCATTAGTATAGCCTGGATCTATGTACTGTAGGTCCTGGGTGCATGCAACAATCCCTCCTGAACAAGGTGGAAGAAAAAGTTAAAGTGAGGAACTACAAGGTCCAGCATCATTCTCACTGTACAATGTATTTGAAACATTCTTCAGAACCTAATATAAATTATGAAAAGAAACTAAGTTTTAATGGGTTAGAATCACCTTGAAAACTCTGTATTGGGATCGGCCGGGAGACAGCATGGCCACCTGCCTCCTCCCCGATGAGGTATTCAAGCTACACAGAGAAAGAATCACCTCAGCTAGATAGCTCCATGAATAGGCTGAGGAGTTAGAAGTTATTTAAACTACAGAAAAAAGAAAGTTGTTTAAGGAAATTTACAACATTGTTTTATCTAGCATACTGCTTCTGGAAGGAAAATATCTGTAGGCAATTATAAGGTCTTAAACTGAAAAGAGGGCTTGTTTATTTTATAGTCATTAGCCCCCTTTTCTTGCTGAAATACTGCAATAGGCAGATGGTTCAGTGTGACATAAATAATGCTGAAGTTTATAGTCATAAGAATATTAGACATTTTGATGGTGCAGATGACTGTAATGATCTCTCCCCTGATTGGATGCTTAGATACAATTTGTGTGTATATCTCATTGTTGTAGCTGCTCTCTGAGTACTATCTGTTGTGGAACCACAAGTCCCAGCATAGCTTGAATCTGTAGATAAATTCAATGCTGCTAATGTAATTAATGTCATGCTTAAAAAGATTTTTACAGTTGTAGGTTTTACATGTTAGACAAGATAATGTATTTCTTTCAGTATGAGTGAAGGAGAGTAGAAGGTATAGCCACCATTTTAGAAATAGCTGTCTGCACGTATGTGCAAAAACAACATTAAATCATTTTGTGACAGTTCATCTCAGTATCTCTCTAAGGTGCACATTTAGGGAGTTATGTCTGGTGATTTTAGAATTTCTAATTCTTAAACATTTGTTGATTTTTTTTATGCTTCTAAAAAGAGTTACACCCTATGTGTCAATTACTTGAAGCACTACAGTAGAATGGTATGAGTTGGGAGATTTGTTAAATGATTGGATACACATGACACCAGAACAACAAAAAACGAAGGGATTCCAATCTTGTAGCCTCAATTGGAACACACAAAGTACACCAAGGGTGCACTTATCAGGGGAACATTGTGACGAGGAATGACTGGTCCTCTTGACCTGGAAGGAAGAGGATGCACTAAAAGACATCCCTGACCACCTTTGGTCAAGACGAAAAGGTGATGTAGGACTAATTAAAGCAGCAAGTGAAGTGCATATCACCCCCAAAAGTACTGTGAGACTGCATCAAGAAACGGTGCCCTTTGAGAAAGGATGCAGAGGTTGGAATGGATCCTGTGGTCAGGAAAAAGCAGGGTAGGGGTTTGGTCATAGACCTATGTTACACCATTGTTTCCTGTTAAGAAGCCACAAGGAGGCTGGAGACTCGTTCAGGACAAGCAATAAAGATGTGGCAGTAGTGCCTGACCCCCCATGTCCTCCTGAGCGACCTCCTGCCTGAGAACAAGGTATTTTCTGTTATTGATATAAGTACATTCCTATCTTGCAAAACCAGCAGAAATGCAGAGCGTGATAGATGAAACATGGTTAACAGAAATGCAAAAATCAGCACCCGAGGCTGAGAAACAAAAATGGTTGTCAAAAGATGCAGTACAGATAGAAGGTATTTATATAAGCAAAGATGGTAAACCTATATTGCCTACCTCATTGTTTAGATATGTATTTTTATTGAGTCATGGGCAGGCCCATGTCTCAAAAGGGGGGATGGTACAGATGATTAATAAAGTGTACACAACGTATGGATTTAAAAATGACTATAAAAAATTGTTTGTACAGTGGTTCGCAAACCAGACAATACAGCAGATTGGTAAATTGTATAATATTTACTTAGAGAACCATTGTGTTTACCACCCACAGTCTGCAGATACTGTGGAAAGGCATAATGGTACTATAAAAAGTAAACTGAGGAAGCTAATGGAGGAAACTGGAAAAAACTGGGTTCAGTGTCTGCCAATAGCTTTGCTGAGCATGAGAATAACCCCCACAGCAAAAGGGTTGACACCTTATGAGACACTATATGGGAGACCATACTATATTCCACAGCGTAAGCCATTTGCTAGGGAAGATGAGGAAATGGATTGTGAATTTGCAAACTATATGGGAAAACTATTAATGTCTAAGGAGGTTTTGTCTCCAAACTCTCTTACAGGTCAAGATACATCAACAAAACAGGACATGCTAGTCCAACCAGGGGATTGGGTTTGGATCAAAATAATCAAGAGAAAGCAATGGTCAGATCCAAGGTGAGAAGGACCATACCAGATACTATTGTCTACACCCACAGCAGTTAAAATAGTAGAAAGAGTACCCTGGATACACCTCTCACATTGCAAAAAAGTAAAAAGTCTAGGGCCAGGGAACGCTCACAGAGTCTTGAAGTCCGGCTACAAAGAGGTGTGACTCCAATAGGGACCACTCGTCTCAACCCCGGTGAAGAAACATGGCACAATACAGGCTCATAGGGGCGATAAAACAGCTCAGGGAAAGACAACTGTTAGAACCAGGGCACTTTACCAAAACATGGACAGGCAGATTTATAATAGGGATAATGACAGTGGGAAGCATTGTAGCATTGGTACTAACTCTTGGATCTAAACACTAAGACCCAAAAACAGGACAAACCAGTACAGAAGAGAGATCTGACAAAAATGCCCAATGGTGACCTAATTATCACTATAAACAAAGGACCCATCACAGCAGTCCGATTTGATATCTGTCAGGTAATAGAATGCCCTTGTAACTAGGAACTTACATATAGTGATTACGAAAAGTATATGTGTGTAACTGCCACCTGTTCTTTGTGGTCTGAGGTATGGTGGACTACAGATTTGAATGGTTACCTAACCTCCTCAGCCCAGGTTCCCCAACAAAAGAGGAGTGTAGCCCATCGTTTAAGATTGTTTAAACCACCGGGGAAGGGCTCTAACCAATTGTTAATAGCTTTGAGAGATGCAAAGAGGGAGGATTCAGGAACCTATGGGCTAGGAATACATATACCCCTGGGAAAAGATGCAGTGGGGACCATACAGATTCAATTACTCAGAAAAGGACAAGTTGTGCCCTCAGTCACCAGCATGCCACTAATAAAGCCACGTCCAGACCTGTTCAAAGCTAACTTCACCTATAAAGAGCAGTTAGGTATAGAAACAGTCTTTGGAGATAAAAATGAGCAGATAGAATGGGTAAGATGGACAACCAAGACCAAGGGGCTGGGGAATTGTATCTCATGTGCCAACTCACGACCCCAGCTAGCGACTGTTCCTTTCCTAACTGACGAAACAAACCTGCCATGTATAATAAGAATGTTCAAGGAAAATGTCACAAATACTGAATGTACAAAAGAGCAGAAATTATATTCAACCACTAAGATGCGGAGTATACCCCCCTATACCAGAGATGCCCTTAAAGGAGTAGCCAGCCAACTGGATGCAACCTCATTGACAGCCTGGGAGAATCGTATTGCTCTTGATATGCTGTTGGCAGAGAAGGAAGGGGTGTGCAAGATGTTCGGAACCTTTTGTTGCACCTTCATTCCTAACAATACAGCCCTCGATGGCAGCATAATGAAGGCCCTGCAAGAATTACAGATGCTGTCCGAAGAACTGGCAGAACACTCTGGCATGGAAGATCCTCTGGCTGGAACCTTTGAGACATGATTAGGTAAATGGGGTGAACTGGTGAGAAATATGTTATTCTCAAAAGTGACGGCAGCCACAGTACTGATCCTGTGTGGTTGCTGTTGCGTTCCCTGTGTCCGAGGACTCCTTCAACGGTTCATTGACACATCCTTGACAAAGACTATGTTTCTCCAAAAAGATCTAAATGAACTCTATTCTGGACTTCATTCTGAAACAGATGAGGACGAGTATAAGAACTTTACCCCTGACTCTCATGTGTGAACTATATGATGGACCTTGGTGAAATCCTGAAAGCTGA
The DNA here is from genome assembly GCA_037952925.1 of Lithobates clamitans. Taxonomy (NCBI): domain Eukaryota; kingdom Metazoa; phylum Chordata; class Amphibia; order Anura; family Ranidae; genus Lithobates; species Lithobates clamitans. The sequence continues at coordinate 8,920,886 of JBBGZY010000427.1, forward strand.
AGTGCTGAAAGTATTGTCATAAATGAGTATAAACGGGGGGGGGGGGGGGGGATGTTAGAGAAATTAGATACTTATTTTATAATCATTTATGATTGCTTGCAAAAGATTGCTTAGAAGTAGAATAGTTTCAAGTTACACGGAGTTGTTTAGAGTCCTTGAAATGCATATAAATCACATAGATAAGATAGTTAAGTTTTAGTTTACTAATGAAAAAAACTTTTGACAGCAGTTGAACTACAGCGTGATAAGATAAGAACATCTTATACAGGTGGTTTAAAAATAATTATGTGGAATATGGGAAAGTTATGTACAGTACATTAACTTTCATTAACATTACATTAAAGTACATTAACTATATGCAGAGCACCCCTGAACCCTGCACTCTATATGCAGCGCACCCCTGAACACTGCACTCTATATGCAGCGCACCCCTGAACCCTGCACTCTATATGCAACGCACCCCTGAACCCTGCACTCTATATGCAGCACACCCCTGAACACTGCACTCTATATGCAGCGCACCCCTGAACCCTGCACTCTATATGTAGCGCACACTTGAACCCCTGCACTCTCCTGGTATTTAAAAAAACAAACAACAGCAATGCCCCCTTAAGACTCCACTGTTAGTTCATGAGGTAATACTGCTGCCTCCTGAATGTGTTTTTTTTCCCTGCCAAATTGGAATTTTGCATTGAAATAATGTCACAACCGTAAGCCAAGCACTTAGCTTGTGGCTGCTGCACAGCCCCAGTGAGCTTAACAGGCAAGTTTAACAATCAATGCTGCCTGTGAAACTTGATATGTTGAGTTAAAATTGGCGTACTATGAAGCTAAGCATCGAGGCCATGGCAATGTGTTCTCAGCCAAGTAGCTGCTATGTTCATTTAGCGTTAGGTGGTCAGGGAGCGGTGCTGTTTAACCACCTCAATACAGTGCACTTACACCCCCTTCCTGCCCAGACCAATTTTCAGCTTTCAGCGCTCTCACAGTTTACACACTATACTCATATGAAACTTTTTTTCCACACAAATAGAGTTTTCTATGGTGGTATTTATTCACTAGTGTTTTTTTTTCATTTTTGTGCTATAAATAAAAAAAATGTAAATTTTGTGAAAAAAATGCCCTTTTCTTTGTTTCTGTCATAAAATGTTGCTAATTATTAATCTTTCTTCATAAATTATGGCAAAAATTTATACTGCTACATATCTTTGGTAAAAATAACCCAAGTTAGTTTATATTATTTGGTCTTTGTGAAAGTTATAGAGTCTACAAACTATGGTGCCAATCTCTGAAAATTGATCACATCTGATCAGGCCTTCAGTACATCAGGTAAATCTCATTTATTGAGACACTAACAAGTCAGGAAAATACAAATACCCCCCAAATGACCCCTTTATAGAAAGTAGACATTCCCAGGTATTAAGTTAGTAGCATGGTGAGATTTTTTAAGTTGTATTTTTTCCCCACAATTCTTTGCAAAATGAAGTTTTTTTTTTTTTTTTTATTAAATTGTCATATTATCAGGTTATTTCTCACACACAGCATAAGCATACAACAAATTACACCCTGATATTCTACTACTCTTCCTGAGTATGGCGATACCACATGTGTGAGACTTTTACACAGCCTGGCCACATACAGAGGACTAACATTGAAGTAGCACCTTCAGGCGTTCTACGAGCATAAATGACATATCTAATTTCTCAACCACCTTTAACAATTTTGAAGGCCCTGGAGCACCAGGACAATGGAATTGCCCACAAATGACCCCATTTTGGAAAGCAAACACCCCAACGTATAATCTATGAGGCACAATGAGTCTTTTGAATGGCTCATTTTTTTCCAGAAGTTTTTGGAAAAGTGGGAAAAAAATGAAAACGCTTTTTTTTTTTTTTTTTACACAAAGTTGTCCATTTATAAGATATTTCTAACACATAGCATGTATATAGCAAAAATTACACCCCAAAATACATTCTGCTACTTTTCCCGAGTATGGTGATACCACATGTGTGAGACTTTTACACAGCCTGGCCACATACAGAGGACTAACATTGAAGTAGCACCTTCAGGCGTTCTACGAGCATAAATTACACATCTCATTTCAATCCTACCTATAACACTTTTGAAGGTCCTGGAGCACCAGGATAGTGGAATTACCCACAAAATGATCCCATTTTGGAAAGCAAACACACAAACGTATATTCTATGAGGCATGGGCTGCAAATAGGTACTCGAGTACACTGATGGGCTGGTAACAGGTACTCGGGTACTCTGATGGCCTGATGACAGGTACTCGGGTACTCTGATGGCCTGATGACAGGTACTCGGGTACTCTGATGGCCTGGTGACAGGTACTCGGGTACTCTGATGGTCTGGTGACTGGTATTCGGGTACTCTGAAGGGCAGTGACAGGTACTCAGGTACTCATATGGACTGTGACAGGTACTCAGGTACTCGGGTACTCATATGGACTGTGACAGGTACTCATATGGACTGTGACAGGCACTTGGGTATTTAGATGAACTGTGACAGGTACTCAGGTACTTATATGGACTGTGACAGGTACTCAGATGAACTGTGACAGGTACTCAGGTACTCATATGGACTGTGACAGGTACTCAGGTACTCAGATGAACTGTGACAGGTACTCGGGTACTCATATGGACTGTGACAGGTACTCGGGTACTCATATGGACTGTGACAGGTACTCAGGTACGCAGGTACTCAGATGGACTGTGACAGGTACTCGGGTACTCTGATGGACTGTGACAGGTACTCAGGTACTCATATGGACTGTGACAGGTACTCAGGTACTCAGATGAACTGTGACAGGTACTCGGGTACTCATATGGACTGTGACAGGTACTCGGGTACTCATATGGACTGTGACAGGTACTCAGGTACGCAGGTACTCAGATGGACTGTGACAGGTACTCAGGTACTCGGGTACTCTGATGGACTGTGACAGGTACTCAGGTACTCTGATGGATTGTGACAGGTACTCAGGTACTCGGGTACACATATGGACTGTAACAGGTACTCGGGTACTCATATGGACTGTGACAGGTACTCAGATGGACTGTGACAGGTACTCGGGTACTCAGATGGTCTGTGATAGGTACTCATATGGACTGTGACAGGTACTCAGGTACTCGGGTACTCATATGGACTGTGACAGGTACTCATATGGACTGTGACAGGTACTCGGGTATTTAGATGAACTGTGACAGGTACTCAGGTACTTATATGGACTGTGACAGGTACTCAGATGAACTGTGACAGGTACTCAGGTACTCATATGGACTGTGACAGGTACTCAGGTACTCAGATGAACTGTGACAGGTACTCGGGTACTCATATGGACTGTGACAGGTACTCGGTACTCATATGTACTGTGACAGGTACTCAGGTACTCGGGTACTCAGATGGACTGTGACAGGTACTCAGGTACTCGGGTACTCTGATGGACTGTGACAGGTACTCAGGTACTCTGATGGACTGTGACAGGTACTCAGGTACTCGGGTACTCATATGGACTGTGACAGGTACTCGGTACTCATATGTACTGTGACAGGTACTCAGGTACTCGGGTACTCAGATGGACTGTGACAGGTACTCAGGTACTCGGGTACTCTGATGGACTGTGACAGGTACTCAGGTACTCTGATGGACTGTGACAGGTACTCAGGTACTCGGGTACACATATGGACTGTAAGAGGTACTCGGGTACTCATATGGACTGTGACAGGTACTCAGATGGACTGTGACAGGTACTCGGGTACTCAGATGGTCTGTGACAGGTACTCTGATGGACTGTGACAGGTACTCGGGTACTCTGATGGACTGTGACAGGTACTCAGATGAATTGTGACAGGTACTTTGATGGGTAATGACAGGTCCTCTTTATTGGGGGGGGGATCAGTGTGTTGGTGAACACTGTAAGCGGTAACTAGATGTTACCGCAATCTCCTTCTCATGCACGATCAGTGTGTGAGGAGGAGAACTCGGTTTACCAGCGTCGGTGACGAGCAGTGTTCCTGGGAACACGCCGCCAACGACGTGCACGCGCAGCGTGATCGCGCGCATGCACCGTGCACAGTGGGGTGGAACCATCTGTGATCGGCCATGACTTCATCGCGGCCGATCACGTGGTAAACAGCCATGCCCAATGGCTGTTCACCCCCCTCGGTGGAGAGTGGTGTTTCCGTGACACGCCACCACCGAAGGAACAGGGATGCACGCGCACAATCGCGCACGTTCCCTGTTTAAATGGGAGGACATCATATGATGCCCTCCCGCAATGACAGCCGCGCCGCCTGTCCGTCATTTGACAGCCTTCGGTCGGCAAGCAGTTAATCATCCTCTTTTAGGCCACTCTCACTATTAGACGCAATCTGGTTATGCCCATTGCTTTGTTTGGCATGCATAACAGAACTTGGTTTTCAACTGTATCCCAGCAGGGTGGCTGATAATGTGTCTTGCTGTGTTTACTTTTTAAATGTAAACCATGCCAATTAGTTACAGTATAGGTCAGGGGCGTTGCTAGGTCTACAAAAGATCTGGGGCTAGAGCCTATAGTAGCATAGTAAAGAAAGTCATACGCTTGGGTGGGCATACACATGTACAGTATATACAGCAAAATACGTGTGTGTATGTATCCCCAGAGAGCCCCCCACTTATATCATGGTCCCCAGAGAACCCCCCCTTACATCAGGGTCCCTTGAGAGCCTCCCCCTTGCATCAGGGTCCCCAGAGAGCCCCCCACTTACATCAGGGTTCCCAGAGAGCCCCCTTACATTAGGGTCCCCAGAGAGCCTCCCCCTTAAACCAGGGTCCCCAGAGAGCCTCCCCCTTAAATCAGGGTCCCCAGAGAGCCTTACCCTTAAAATCAGGGTCCCCAGAGAGCCTCCCCCTTGCATCAGGATCCCCAGAGAGCCCCCCACTTAAATTCAGGGTCCCCAGATAGCCCCCCACTTAAATCAGGGTCCCCATAGAGCCTCCCCTCCCCTCTGGGACCCCTGCAGAGACTCGGGGCTATGGGCTCCAGATTCGGGGCTATAGCCCCAAAAGCCACCCCCTAGCGACGCCACTGGTATAGGTATTGTCAGTGTTTACACATTGTGTTTATACAGTTTAAATATCAATTGTTTTAGTTTCTAATAGGAGTTCTGTAATTTTTTTCAGGGTGTCAGTAAAAAAAAGTGCTTCGTCAGTAAATTTTCCACGTTCTGTTAGTAAAAAAAAAGTTGCGTGAGGTTGGCAATCCTGCTATGGACACATACTATGGCCACATACTGCTGCCCTGCTGTTAGTCTTGAGTATTCATTTGTAGTAACGTATGCATACAAAGTGAGGTATTGCATTTGATCATGAACAGTAATTATTCTGCAACAAAATGCATATATATACCGTGTGTGTGTGTATATATATATATATATATATATATATATATATATATACACAGTATATATATGCAATAATTGTTTACTAGGCCCCTTAATCTAGATCATGGAGCCCCATTGCAAAATTTTGATGGGCCCCTTTGGCAACCTCCCTAAAGCCTCAGTGTAAATCCTAATGCCTTATGGTATGTTATTAGTTTGTGTGGTATTATATGTAACTGACAGTTCACAAGATTATCATATGATGTTTGCTTCTAAAAGTATTGCTATTCTCCAGGTGACATAGTAAGTTTCTATAGGGAGTCTACTGAGAAAAGGAGTAAAAGGCACCATTTAAGGTGGAGAATCAAATAATGATGCATGAGCTAAAATACAGAATCATGGGACATGGAGTTCTATAATTGTTAATTGTCAGTTTGTGCATAAACAAAATGAATAAACACCGCTACTATATTTTTGAACTGAATATTTTGTTGCAAAAACTATCAAGAATACCTGTAATTATTCAAGTGGCTTTGAGAATTGATACTTTATGTACAGCATAAAATGTATGTTATGCATAGTACATGGTTTACACAGTTTTATTGTTAATCTTGGTATTTCATGTCTTTTATTTTGAAAGCTGGGAAGAGAGAAGTGAGGTGGAGAGGAGGTTTGCTTTAGACCCCTTTCACACTAAGGCGCTTTTCAGGAGCTTTTGTGCTAAAAAAAAAAAAAAGCACCTGAAAAGCTCACAAAAAAAACAATTTCTATTAAGATCAATGAATGCTTTTACACTGGGGCGGTGCGGTGAAAAAAGTCCTTGAAGCAGCATATATGGAGCATGTTTGGAGTGCTAAAAAAAGCACCTCAAAAACGCCTCGTCTATTGAAATGAATAGGAAGCGCTTCAAAAGCACCTAAAAGGCACTTCAAAAGCGCAGTGAAATGGTTCTTTTGAGTCATTTGTAAAAAAAGACACCCTGCTAACGCCGCAAATGGGCTTGAAAAGTGCAGCAAAAATGCTGCAAAAACATCTGACGTTTATGGGCAGTTTTCGAGCGCTTCAGTGCGAGGCTGGGTTCACACCGCAGCACGGAGCGGCTCACAGCAGGAGTCCGCTGTGTCCCCATTCACCGATTCAGGTCCGATTTCAGCCCAAATGTTTGACTGAATTTAGACCTGAAATGGGCCAAAAGATGAACAGGACTCCTGTGCAATTCGCACCGGAGCTGCTGCTGAGATGTGGGGACCATAGAGAGTGAACCGGCTCACAATCTCCTGCTATGCGAATAGGTTGTGGGGAAATCCGCATTCAATTCGCAACAGTGTGAACCATAGACCTGATGACGGTATGCATAGGGACTGCATTATACAGTAGCTGAATATCTATGTTACTTGTCATCAGTATGTGAGCCCCAATTTTCAAAAGTCAGATATATTTTGTGTGGGTACTTTAATCCTTATCAGATATGGGGGTTCTGTAATATAAGTAAACTTATACAAATTTAAAAAGATGGGATACTAACCTGACTACAGCTGGCAATCCTGTAAGGGGCCACCCCTATCTCCATGTTCTTGCTCATTGCTGTCCTTAGTCCTATTAACTTTGTTGATGTTCCTATGACAACAATGAGCCATAGACTAGGCTGGTTGTAAACAGAAACTTGTCACAACTAGGAAGCAGGAAACTCCTCATTCACTATGAAAACACACTCATTCTTCTCTGTTATCTGATACTATGGCTACAAGGTGTGGAAAGCTTTAACTGCTTTACTGCCAAAAAAGCCTTAAAAAAAAAAAAAAACGCTTTTTTCCATATACCTTCTGTTATAAGCCCTCCGGCTCTATTTTAAACTAAAGGCAAAACTTCTTTTTAACTTTTGCATAGAGCACATAGGTATTAGAGATTCCCCCTCTCTATTTAACATGTTTACCATTATCATTGAAAGTCAAAGTATAGGAAAATCCCAAATTTTGGGTTGTTCCCAAAAAAGTAATGAAGGGGAAATCTTCCAAGGGGTCCCCAAGGAATTCCCTTAATTGTCAGGGATTTCCTATCATGTCTTGTTTGGCTATGGGACAGAAAGTGAGGGGAAATCTCCCCAATGGGACACAGGTGACAAAAAAAAATCTGTCAGGGGTTTTAACCCTCCCTTGCTCTATCCAAAATGAAAAAAAAAAAACATTTTGCTTATATTTTTAATTTAATACAGGAGAAAGGAAGATCCTTGAATTTTGTGAAGGTTGTAAAATATAGAGACCTAACACTAGGGAACAATCATACTACTAAAACCCTCCTTCAACCAGAGCATGGGTATACCATAGCTCCCAACTGTCCCTAAATCCGAGGGACTGTCCCTGATTTGTCCTTCATTTTGGTCTGATCTATATAGATTTTATCTATCAAAAAGTGTTTTCTAGCAATAAACCTTTCATCTGATTCATCTAAATTGCTGCATTTGTAAATTCCAAAAGCCAATATAAAGGAATAGTAGTGGTAAAAAAAAAGCACTTGTGGGTTTCAGCAATCTTTTTTTTTTTTGTACAATTCTCTAAGGGGGCGTGGCCAGGCATGTGTCCTATGCCTGCACACTTTTGCTGATAGGTGTCCCTCATTCCCATCTCAAAAAGTTACCAATATGTCAATGGCCATGAACTCTAATATTTAGGAGGATTACAGTGCATCCTGGCTGAGGGAAATGTGTGGACTGCCATTGATGACTGTCTTACGAAAATGCTAGTTGCCTGGTTGGAACATTTGTGCTCTGTTCATTTGATCTGCATTTGCTGTGTGGACTGTCCTTTGCTTATCGCCACAGCTGCATGCTTGAGTGGAGGTTTGTGAACTGCAGATGATTCTACTGAGGACATGTATACAATCAGCAGCTTGTTGGGATTCTTGATGTAATAAGTCAGTAATTTTACTGACCAATCAGATGTCAGTTATTTTGCATTGTCTGCTGTAATCGTGTGGTAGACCTAGGGGAACCTGTCATTTAAAACACACAGACTATGTTTTTGAACCAGTGCATGTGACTGAGGTGTGATATTATGTGATAGCATGTGAGGTTCAGGACACTATGACAACATTGCCACCTAAATGTACATAGAGGTGTTTTTCATAGGGAAGCTTCAGTTGATGAATTTTAAAACTTTGTACATAATAAAGCAATTGAGAATGTTGTCTAATCAAGCATGTTGTCTAACCAATTTCTGTTCTGTTTTGATGATTACTCAATTGTGGTTTGGAATTGCTGGTGTGGGTGCTTAAGTTTATTTAACAATCACGTGTATCCTGGTCTATTATGTATTTTCTTACTTTTATTTCCTTATTATAGTTGCCTGGCTGAGTCGGGCTTTAGTGCTGCAGGAAAGTCAAAACTCATGATCAGCACAGTCTTTCTGGGTCATAAACTATACTGTTAGCATGACAGCCAGGAAACTAGCATTTATGAAGGAGATTGGCAAATGGCAGTGGTGGGCGCACAAGAAGTGGATTGAAGGAACCTAAGCATCATTCAACCTGGAAGACAGTACTAGAGAAAGTGGGAGTATTGCTGCAAGAACTGCTTTATTAATTTACTGGCAAAGAACAAACATATTTTTTTATAATACTCTGGAGTTGGGTTTTAAAGTCTCTATTGTGGGTTTTGCTGTACTGCTAACCACAAGATTTTTATTGCTGCATAATGTTAACTACTTTAATTGAGGGCACTTCCCCCCTTCCTGCCCAAGCCAATTTTCAGCTTTCAGCGCTGTCGCTGTTTAAATGACAATTGCGCAGTCAGGCTACACTGTACCAAAACAAAATATTTTTCATTTTGTTCCCACAAATAGAGCTTTCTTTTCTTTTGCATATCAGTGGCCATCATTGTCATATATCAGTGCCTATCATCAGTGCCCATCAGTGCCACCTCATCCGCGCTCATCGGTGCCACCTTATCAGTGCCCATCAGTGCAGCTTCATCAGTGCCCAGCAGTGAAGGAGAAAACATACTTATTTACAAAATTTTATAATAGAAACGAAGAAAAACTTTTGTTTTTCAAAATTTTTTTATTTTTTTTTTATTTTTTTCTAAACAAATAAAAAAAAAATGTGAAAAACAAAAGTTTTTCTTTGTTTCTTTTATAAAATGTTGTAAATAAGTATGTTTTCTCCTTCACTGATGGGCACTGATGAAGCTGCACTGATGGGCACTGATAAGGTGGCACTGATGAGCGCGGATGAGGTGGCACCAATGAGGTGGCACTGATGGGCACTGATGATGGGCACTGATATACGACAATGATGGGCACTGATATGCGACAATGATAGGCACTGGTAGGTGGCACTGATAGGTGGAATTGATATGCAGCACTGATGGGCACTCACAGGCGGCACAGATGGGCACTCATAGGTGGCACTGATGGGCACTGATAGGCGACACTGATGGGCACTGAAAGGCTGCACTGATGGGTACTTATGGGTGGCACTGATAGGCACTGATAGGTGGCACTGATGGGCGCTGATAAGTGGGTACTGATGGGCATAGATAGGCACTGATAGGTGGCACTGATGGACACTGATGAGTGGCACTGATTGATGGCACTGATGGTCATCATTGATTAGGAGGCACTGGCAGGTATTGCTGGTGGGCACTGATTGGCATCATGCCACCCATGGCCACCAGGGATGCTGTACCTGGTGGTCATCAGTGGTGGCTATCCCTGGTGGTCCTGGTGGAATCCCTGGTGGTCCTGGGTGGACATCCGTGGGGGGGGGGCTGTGCTGATAAATACAATCAGCACAGACTCCCCTCTGTCAGGAGAACAGCCGATCGGCTCTCCTCTACTTGTGTCTATCAGACGCGAGAGAGGAAAAGCCGATTAACGGCTATTGCTGTTCACATTGTGATCCGCCATGATTGGACACGGCTGATCATGTGGTAAAGAGTCTCCGTCAAACTCTTTACCTAGATCGGAGTTGTGGTGTGCCAGAGTGACACGCCGCAACAACGATTGCTGAGATGCGTGCCCCCGGGGGCGCGCAGCGGCTTGTTATCCTGATCACGTCCTATGACGTTTGGTCAGGATATCACAATCACTTTGCTGCCATCATTTTGCTATATGGCGGACGGCAAGTGGTTAAATTAGATAAAATAAACCGACTTAAGTAATATAATCAGCAAGTTCAAGGATGGGTACTTTAACCTAAGATTCAGTTTTCCCCATAAACTAAGCAAGCTTTGGCTGTTTCTTTACATTTCTGGCATTGCCTGGCATGCCTCCATATAATATAGTGGCTTTTCCTCTACAATGTTTCAAATTTGTAGAGGTACAGTACTAAGCAGGGGCGCCCCATTTCACCAATTTTATTTGTATTGGCTGTAGAACCTCTGGTTGTGACTATTAGGAATAATCCCAATATTCATGGCATAGAGACCATGGGCATCCACTGAAAAGCATTGTATTATGTGAATATTATCCTATTTCCTCTTCTCAACTTATTTTCTATACTGGCGGTGGAAATTCTACCAAATCTAAAGCTTTAAATATTTCTCTGGATCCTCATACCCTGGTCCATGCTCAAACTTTGTGTTCACATGGACCCCAAAATTCCCTTATCTTGGATTCTAGCTCACTTCAACTTATAGTACACTCTCTGGGGCAAATTACCTCCCACATTTCAGACAGCTGTCCAAATACTTAGATGAATGGCTAAGCCTTTTGATCTCATCGTTTGGTCAAGGAATAAAGATGACACATCTTCCTAAATTGTTAAATTATATGAATTTTTCCAGATAATCTTGGGATCCACAAGACCACCGTAGGCCAACCATGTTTTGTATAGATGAAATCACTCTGGAGGATTGGAGGTGCCAGATTTACATACAGTAAATATTATTGGACAGAGCAGTTCCCTTGGCAAGTCTTCATATTTCTCAAGACCTCCCCTTTTGGGCTTATTTTGATATAATATAAGCCTCCCTGATTCTCATTTACATTTTTTTCTCATCGCATCATCCTGTGATCTTGGATCCTACTTTGCTTCACTCTAAGAGACAGTGAGATGCAGTAAAGTTCTCTATCTCCCATAATCTTTATCTGGTTGGCACATTACATTGTCTGCTGTTATTACCCGCTTAAAAGCCTGCTGCCTTTAAATACTCTATATTTAATATTAAATATGCTTAACAGTTGTTTGGCATCCAGGGGACCAGATCATCTCGGAACCTACAAAAGTCCAGGAAGATCCCCACCTCTTTTATAGTGAGTACCTAGAAATATAAGGTACCTACATGCTTTAATGAATAAAACTTCATTAAATCTGACAAGGCCTTCATTTGTGCTGCTGTTAAGTTACCCAAGGATACTCTACTTATCTCTAGTTGTTCTATCTCTTTTGTGGTGAGTCAAATAATGCCCAAATACTAGGGTTAGTTTGTAAGGGTGGGAATTTGTCCTATTTCTTTTTTAATTTAGCCATTTCCTCAGTTCTCTGTATTGGATCCTGCTGTATGGGATGGAAGTCCATGTCCTCTGGATTATAGCCCTCATTTTCCTCTAGCAGCTGAGTTTTTTTTTTTAGGGCACCCAAGTCTTTTGTGGAAAAATCCTTAAACTGTTCTGACATCTCCTGCTTTGACTTTTTTTTTTTTTACAATCTTTATCAAATAAATATTTGTATATCAATTTACAAGCAAATAAATTCAAATAATAGTTTCAAAACAATCTATATTATTTGTATGGCAGAAACCTAGACATTCCGACAACAAAATCCTAGGATTTTTTCCGACGGATGTTGGCTCAAACTTGTTTTGTCTACACACGGTCGCACAAAGTTGTCGGAAAATCCGATCGTTCTAAACGCGGTGACGTAAAACACGTACGTCAGGACTATAAACGGGGCAGTGGCCAATAGCTTTCATCTCTTTATTTATTCTGAGCATGCGTGGCACTTTGTCCGTCAAATTTGTGTACACACGATCGGAATTTCCGACAACGGATTTTGTTGTCAGAAAATTTTATCTCCTGCTCTCCAACTTTGTGTGTCGGAAAATCCAATGGAAAATGTCCGATGGAGCCCACACACGGTCGGAATTTCCGACAACACGCTCCGATCGGACATTTTCTATCGGAAAATCCGACCGTGTGTATGGGGCATTACTCTAAAACCTCAATTTCAGTTTGGTATAGCTTGAAGGAAGAGAGATTTATAACCCCCCCCAATCTATCGTTTTCTATATTTGTTTGATCACATAACAGTCGAGGTTGTTTGGAGCATTCTTGTTGCCTGATGGGGACGGTTCTAAAAAAGAGGAGGGGTCTCCCAGATTACTTAGTTTTGGGAGTAGCCCCCAAGTTTTGTGTAGGTGTGTCTGTATTTGTAGTTAATATAGTTTGTGCATTGTTTAGTGTTGTTTCTCCTCTTCCATTGGTATGTTGTGCCAATGTGACCATGATCTCAGGTATTACATCCCCATTGGGAGCTCGAGACATGTTATTCTATGCACCATCACTCTATTGATCCACACATAGACAGCCCAGTGTGCAGATATTTTCTCATTTGCAGCTCTAAAAATATCTGATTGAAGAAAACAGAATGAGGGCATGCTATGTCAAAGAACACAAAGTTGCCTGGGGTATTAGGTAAGTTCCCTAGTACTACTGTTTCACATCACCACTGCTGAAAAATAAAGTGTTATGCACAGCCAAATAAAAAGACATAACAACAAGTCTGCAATCATGATGAAAATGGTGTATGATGAAGTAATACATGTAGCCATAAAAAAAAAAAAAAAAACGGCCCATCTGTAATCGGCCTTTGGTATACAGACATCATCATTAAACATGCTATGCCACCATCTTTCCCATCCTGAAGATCAAGAACAAAAAAAAAAAAAATGGAGAAAGGAAAGTGGACTATCAATACTGAAAATAGTCTGTTGGGTTGTCTGAAAAAATACACCTCAAACTTGCTTTATTTTGCATTATTGTATAAGGAAAATGATTCAAGCTATAATTTATCATCACCGTGATCATATTCTCATTTATTAGCACAGATTAGTACAGATTTATCCTCATAAACTTTTAAAAGCCTCTAACATACACCAGATTACATGTCATCTTCTGCAATATGTAACCAGCCCTTTATAAAATATCCAGTAAGAATTATACTGCACTCTGACAGTCGTGATCGAACTGAACAGATCCGGATTGATTTTATGAGTGAATTCATACAGGGAGGTTACTAATATGACTGCATGATTTGCAAATTTGTATTTACCCATTACACATCAGATGTAAATGTAAATGCAAATGTGTTTAAAGAGCAAATCAGAATCAAGTAAGGCTGGCAATGCATTATACAATTTGTATGCAATCAGGCAGGCCCTTGCACTAAATAATTGAAGGTAAACTGAATAAGAAAATCGTATAATGTATGACGAACTTAACGTGAAAAGCAGCCTTGGCTGAAGCGATTAGGATCTTGCACAGAACATGATTTTCTCGCTGAATGGAGTGGTGAAAGTCGGGCCACATTCAGACCTTACTGGTCTAATGCAGCTAGGTCATCTATGCTCAATAACATGCACCGTATTAATGCAGCCCATTCATTTAATAGACCACCAATGCACTAAAAAAAAAAGCACCTGCACTATTTTACCCAATGTATTGTGGTGCGCTGCAGCATATGTTGTGTAGGAGGTGCTTCCAAAATAAAAGTGAGGCCTGGAATGGAATGAAAGAATGAAAAGATAATGAAGGGCCGGGCATGACAAGTGTGGAGCAGTGAGACAACATAGAGTTAATGGGAGAAGGAAGTAAAGGGGAGGAGGTAGAAATTAACTAAAGGGGTGGAGTGATATAAAAGAAGGTGGCGGGGTTTTTCAGGAGCAGTGGGAAAGAGACAGAGGTTAGGAAGAAGTTGCCCACCCTCCCTTTTTGTTGTTGTGTGGGTCTTCTTTGTTGTTTTCTTTTCTTTCAGGTTCGCTGGATCTGGGTCCTCATAGCAGTGATGTACCGGCAGTATCTTTGGTCTCTGATGGTGGTACAAAAAAGATGTGATGGAAATGTTGGGGGGCTCTTTCAGTGTTATGTGCCCCTCTGGTGTGTTTTTCCATCGGAAGGGTAAGCTGGAATATAGAAATGTTTGCACTGCGGGAAGGGGGTTGTCTCCGAACTGTTAATACGGCTGGAGGCCTGGTATGGTAAATATGGTCCCGCAGTGTACTGGTGGTGGTGGAAAGTTTAAAGTGGAGAACGTGAAGTTCGGGGTGCCATCAGAAGACCAAAAGATTGGGAGTTAAAAAACTGTCGGTAAAAAAGGGTTGTACATAGTTGATTAAAAAAGTTATTTAATATTGGTTTTATAGTTTATTAATAAAAAAGGGGCTGCTATGGCCAGTTTTTACTCCAAACTCCTGTGTGTGGTCTATTTCATTATAGATAAGAGGGGGGAAAAGAAAAAGGGGTTTAACAAGGTAAAAAGGGGGTTATGGAAAGTTGGGGATATCGGTCTTGCACTGGTCATGGCACCACAATATACTAATGCATTCATGATACGCTACTATGCATTGCTGAAATCTACATGTTACCACAATGCATACTGCAGGTGTGAAGCTAGTTTGAAGGAAAGTGTGTGCTACTAAGGAAAGGACATTAAAGTGAACCTCTTGCTTTGCCCTTCCTGGACATCCCAAACTGTGGGATACAGAGGGGATGGCTCACCGGTTTCAGTAGACAGCTTTGTGGATGTAACCTGAGGACAAGCAATGGTTCACCGTAGGAGGGAAAGTCTTGCTGGAGCTCCGTGCCGAGGGGCGATGACGTCAGCCCAGCTGGATGGAGAGGGTGCGGCTTCACACAGGGGAACCGCTGGAGAGTCAGCTGATGGTGCTGAGCTGCTGACTCACCGGTCTGTGTCCCCTCTGGGTTAAAAAGCCTCAGTATGAGACGGTGTCATTCAGGGAAGCCAGTGATGACTTACATAAAACCAACAAAAAGTGGAGTGATGTATAGGGAAACCGCCGGAGAGTCGGCTGGTGACATTGAGCTAAAGTCTCACCGGTCTGTGTCCCCTCTGGAAAAAGCCACAATGAAGGGCGGTGTCACTCAGGGAATCCAATGGTAAAGACATAAATCACCAGCCAGGAGGGGAATGATAGAGCCGGCAATGTAAATGGAAAGTATTGCTGTGGGCAATGTGAAACTCCCAAAAGTGGATGGGTGGATGGATGTTCACCGTGGCGTGATTCTGAATCGGACCTCGGTCATAAGGTTGTCTTGACGACGCGTTTCGCGCATTAGCGCTTTTTCATAGCCCTAGGGAAATAGATAAATAATAAATTATTATGTTATAACATATATAGCATATAAATATATGATTTAGCTTGAATATAACAGTACCTTTTCAGCAGAATCAGTTTCTCCCTCTTAACTGTGTGAGAAAAACATGGGATTGTGGGTAAATCTTATACCCATAAACACATGCTTTTTCCTTGTAGTTAACCACTTCAGCCCCAAAAGGTTTTACCCCCTTAATAACCAGAGCATTTTTGCGATTCGCCACTGCATCGCTTCAACTAACAATTGTGCAGTCGTGCGACGCTGTACCCAAACAAAATTTTCCTTTTTTTCCCACAAATAGAGCTTTCTTTTGGTTGTATTTGATTACCTCTGTGGTTTTTATTTTTTGAGCTATAAACAAAAAAAGAGCGACAATGTTGATAAAAAAAACAATATTTTTTACTTTTTGCTATAATAAATATCCCACATTTATTTATTTTTTTAAACACATTTCTTCATCAGTTTAGGCCAATATGTATTCTTTTACATATTTTTGTTTAAAAAAAAAATCTCAATATATTGATTGGTTTGCGCAAAAATTATAGCGTCTACAAAATGAGGAATAGATTTATGGCATTTTTATTATTTTACAGAGATCACGGTTCCTGACCACTGGGAACAGTAGATCCCTGTCATGTCACCTGTCAGAACAAGGAAATGCCTTGTTTACATAGGCATTTCCCCGTGCTGCCTGTGTACAAGCCAATCGCGGGCCGCCGGAGGACATCGAGTCCTCCCGACCCACAGGCACGTTCTTGCAGCATGCAGCCTGCGTGAGCCACCGTACACCTACGGCGATTCGCGCAGGAGAGCCATTGTGCGGCGGACGGTCTGAAAGCACTTAAGAGGGCTGGACTGAAAGGGAGCATTTGTCTTTTAGACATGTGCCCCTTCTATGACACTGCAGTGAGAGGCATGCCTCCACTGCAGCAGTTTTATTGGACAGCTGGGACCAATGGTACTTGACTGGGACCAATGGTACTTTACCATTGGTCCAAGACTCCAAGCTGTTCATTGAGTTCAGTGCCTCTGACAAGAAGTGCCTCTGACAAGTGTGAGCTCAAACAGAGTGTGTCAGCTTGTATTTAAAGTGGCCGCTCTGTATTTAGCATCTGACAGGCTGTGCAAGGAGCATCATATCTCTGGAACTATAGGTCATAGGAGCCCCATATTTTTGCCAGTGGTGGGGTAGGACTTAGGTTACATACCTCCCCAAATATGAACCTCGAAGCCCAATTTTTTTTTCTTTTTTTAATGTTCATTTCATCGTCAATAATCCCAGGAGTCAGCAAGCTTTTTTTCATCTCGTAAGAGCAAGCGGAGGGGAGTGGAGGTGTTCTGGAGGAGGGCTGGATGAGGGTGGAAATGAAGAAGCAAAAGTGGTTTTGAACCACTGTGCCTTTAATGTGCAAGCATGGAGCCCACAGCCATACTGCTCACGTGTGAAATTTAGCAATGTGGAGGGCAGAGAAGTGGCTGGATTACCAGGAAGCTAAAGGGCACTGGCTTCAGCTGTCCTCATTTAGCCTACATTCACACTTGTGTGGGTGGAAGCTGCTGTGGGACGAAGTACGCACTTCGTCCCGCATCTTCAACCACCCGCACACAAAACGCGGGACCCGCAGACAGATGCCATTAATCTTAATGGCACGCCACCTGCACTGGAAATTGCACCCGCAGTGGGAACCTTTTCCCTGCGTTTTGCAAGGCATGGCAGCCCATTCAAATGAATGGGCTGCCGTGTACGTGCAAATGCAGCCCGCACAGCACACAAAGGTGTGAACATAGGCTTAAAATGGCTACAGTGACATTACAGGGTGAGTGCAGTTCCAGCCTATTTTTTAAATTGGAAAAGGGTAGATTGTGCAAAATGAAGTGATTAAATCAGATAATTGCCATTTTTACATGCTGCGTGAATTTTCTCTTAAATTTACCAAACTTAACTGAGGTTGTTCTTCCTCGCTCCCACCTATATTTTAACTCCTATACTAACCACTCTGTAGAAAGACGATGCTTATACTTACCTATTCTCAACGTGATCTGGTCTGGTCACATGATCAGTTCCCAGTGGCCAGCTTCAGGGGGAGAGGAGGGACAGCCGACAACAGATGCCACATAGTAGGCCCATGGGTGACGTCACTGTACAGGCATTCCATCCACTGTCAATGCTCTCTCCTCTCCCCGCTGGGGAAACCACGTGACCAGACCAGAGTGCTCTGAGAATAGGTAAGTATAGGCATTTCCCTTTAAAAGGTAGTTAGTATAGGAGTTAGAAGGAAGGTGGGAGCAGTTATAGGCTTAGTTAATACTAGCATTTAATTCCACTTTAGGAGTCTAAAAAAAAAAAGTTGTTAAAATGTATAGCCTGCCAATAGTGCCATATGTGTGAAATCAATAGGTGCTTGGCAGTAACCGTGAATTTCAGGCTTTAATAATTTACTAGAAACCTGGATGAGGCATGTAGAGAATGACAGCAAGAAGTCATACATTGTGATCTGCATATATAAATATTCCAGGGTAGCGACTCAGAAATCTGAATTATTGAAAGAAGAGGTCAGCAATGGTTATAGAACTTACATAAAAACAATACAATAAGATGCATCACTTGTTATGTAAGTGCTGATTCACAATAAAGTGTAATTATGTCATGTAGAACGCTGTAAAATACGCTTAGTAATTAGGAATAATACTCCTCCACTACTGGTAATTGAAAATAAGGGACAGCTACAACAATAAACACGAGCAGCATACTATTTAAAAAATAAATGTACACGTTGCTTAGTTTTTTGTTTTTTTTTTATAATTAATTTTTTTCTTATAGATGTTTGGAGTAGAAGACAAAATATATATAAGGTGCAGAGAATAATTCTGCATTCCAGAAAAAAAAAAAAAAAGAACCAACCGGAAGGACCTGAGAATGACCAGTGTGTAGTTGCAATACTTCTTGGACTGCAACCCTCATACAAAGAAGCTGTCACTGTCACTTAACCACCACGCCTACCCCCTTGTCTATTCACAGAAGGCCTTGTATTTTGTGAATGGTTACTACATCTATCTCATTTCAGACAACCATCACCGTTCTGCTGCATAAACCAAAACTTGGAAAATCTGCATTTAAAGTCTGATTTGGACAGTATTTTATGCCATATGCATGTACATGCTTTTGCTAATGTTATGCATACAAAGTAAATGGACCCCAAGGCTGGCCATACATTATACAATTTTCTTGTACAGTTTTACACTATATTTACCAACACAATAAAATATGAGGTCAAACCTAAACACTTTCAATTTGAATTTGTATGCAATCAGGCAGGTCCTTGCACTATATAGTTGAAGGTAAATCTAAAAGAAGTTGAATAAGAACATTGTATAATGTATGGCCAGTTTAAGTGCCACAGCCACTGTTCAAGGCCGACATGTAAATACCAATAGTGTGTTATCAGGGATGGTGGCTCATGTGTAGAATGACTTTAGCTTTCAGCTAATCAGAATAACTGAAGACCAAGGTCATTCTCTGCACATGCTGCTACTGCATGAATGACTCATAAGACAAGAGTATGTAATCAGCAATGGTGGCACAGTTGCAGAATGTACACAGCTTGGCTCATACTGATATAAGCAGATGTATGGCTATACTGTATGAGTGCAAATGCAGCACAGGCAATTTTTTTACACAGGATCTTGCTGCCAGCAGTCTCTGACCCTCTTTTGTACTACACCCTGCAGTCTCTGATCCTTTCCTCTAATACACCGTGGCCTGCAGTCTCTGTATTATGTCTACAGTCTCTGACTGTCTCCTGTACTAACTGCAATAATCTCTAGCAACCCATCAGTGAGCGGTAATGATGTACTGTAACCTCTAGCAACCAATCAGTGAGTGTGGACCAGTTCTTCATGTTTACGTTCGTTTTTTGAGACTATGTGTGTGTCTTTATTTGTTTTTGGGATTTTGGGATGGAGACCAAAATTCATAGTTGCCAACAGTCCCGATTTTCCCGGGACAATCCCGATTTTGGGACCCTCGTCCCGGATGGAGGCTGTCCCGAATCGGGATTTTCCATAAGGAAAATCGGGAATGTTTTTTTGTTTGTTTTTGGAGCAGCTGGCTCCAGCAAAATGGCGACCGGCGCCGCCGCTCTATCTTCCCTCTAGTGACAGTTTTGTGTAGTGGAGAGAGGAAGGGGGCTCGATCCGTGCAGCCAATGAAGTGGCTTCTTTAGCTGCACGGCCCCTCCCCTCTCCACTGAAGCAGATTACAACGGCGCCGCAGTCGCCGTGTCTTACCGAAGTTCCCCAGCCCCGTGCTGCGCAAGTGCTGCGCCTGCGCAGTACAGGGGGTCATACTTGCCGAGGGGAACTTTCTCGGCAGGCACAACACCGGCCGGCTGCTCCTGAACTGAGCGGGGGGGGCTGCACCTAGGGGGGTCTGCACTAATAGAGGGGGGGGCTGCATTGAGGGGGGTCTGCACTAATAGAGGGGGGGCTGCACTGAGGGGGCTGCACTAATTGAGAGGGGGCTGCACCTAGGGGGGGTCTGCACTAATAGAGGGGGGCTGCACTAATAGAGGGGGGGGGGCTGCACTAATAGAGGGGGGATGCACTAATAGAGGGGGGCTGCACTAATAGAGGGGGGGGCTGCACTAATAGAGGGGGGGGCTGCACTAATAGAGGGGGGCTGCACTAATAGATGGGGGGCTGCACTGAGGGGGGGCTGCACTGAGGGGGGCTGCACTAATAGAGGGGGGGCTGCACTAATAGAGGGGGGCTGCACTGAGGGGGATCTGCACTAATAGACGGGGGGTCTGCACTGATGGAGGGGGTCTGCACTGATGGAGGGGGTCTGCACTGAGGGGGTCTGCACTGATGGAGGGGGTCTGCACTGAGGGGGTCTGCACTGATAGAGGGGGTCTGCACTGATGGAGGGGGTCTGCACTGAGGGGGTCTGCACTGATGGAGGGGATCTGCACTGATGGAGGGGGTCTGCACTGAGGGAGGGGGTCTGCACTGAGGGGGTCTATACAGACTCTGCCCTGATGCACCTGATGCAAGGACAGACTCTGCCGGGGGCACCTGATGCAAGGACAGACTCTGCCGGGGGCACCTGATGCAAGGACAGACTCTGCCGGGGGCACCTGATGCAAGGACAGTCTCTGCTGGTGACACCTGATGCAAGGACAGACTCTGCCGGGGGCACCTGATGCAAGGACAGACTCTGCTGGTGGCAGGCGACGTGGCTAGTGACAAGCTCAGGGATCCCACTGATTCGGCATTATGGTGAGTTGAATGATTTAATTTTATATTACAATGTAATAATAGAAATAATGCGCTTCAATCATCCTGACACCATAACAACCATGGTGCCGGGATGATTGAAGCGTTAACACCAGGTGTTTGGAGTATCTTTATCTGCTGATTGCTAAACTTTCTAGAATACACATATTTCTATTGTGTAGAATCTGGGGCTGCTGTCCCTCCATTCCTCTCCCCCCTTTCCTTCTCCCTCTCCCCCTTTCCCCCCTCTCCCCCTTTCCCCCTCTCCCCCTTTCCTTCTCCCCCTTTCCCTCTCCATCCCTCATTCATTTCAGACTCTAACCACACCCATTTAAGCCACGCCCACCTTTCTTGTAAGCCACACCCATTTTCGTCGCGGCACACTTGTCCAGTTTTTACTAAGCCACGCCTACAAATGAATGCCCCGCCCCCTAATTATTGTACGGCTCTGCCTACAGCCAAAAAAGTGTCCCACATATTTTTTTTGCAATGTTGGCAACTATGCAAAATTGCATGGTGGGGCCCAAGAAAATCGCAGACTTTTTTTTAACCACACTCCCTTTAAACCATGTCCAATATTTAGCGTAATTTACACCATGGGCAATTTTTGCCACGCGCCGCAAAATTTAACATTTGAGTCACACCCACAAAATGAATGCCCACGTCTAATTTACATGCTGTTCCGGCTACACTGGCTTTCTGGAAAAAAGTGTCCCTAAACATTTTTGGGAAATTTTGGCAGCTATGCACTCTATTAAGGTGTATGCACAGACACTTTCCTTTCTAAGGTGACTGACAACGTTTACTGATTTCAGCTGCAGCTGGATGTGCACGGTGCAGAGAGAGAACACATGAACGCTGTATAGGGAAAACAGTATTTTTAATGCAATTCTATTTTACTTGTGGAGGGCCACCCTGAAAAAAAAAAATTGCACCAAAAATCCTAAAAAAATTTAAAAAAAACATTTGAAAAAAAAATGTAAACTTACCTGAACCCTTGTTGCTAGGCAGTCTTACTAATCTGCCTCTTCCTGTTCCGCGGCGTGTCCTGTTCCTCGGTGAGCGGCCCCGTTGCCTTCTGGGAACTGTGTGTGTTCCCAGAAAACCACGGGGCCATTCACAGAGTGCCGCGCCGCTCGCGCGTGCGCAGTAGGAAACTGGCGGTGAAGCCGCAAGGCTCCACTGCCTGTTTCCCTTCGTTAGGATGGCGGTGCCGGGACCCGAGAGCTGAGCGACAGGTCGGCCTCGGGCGGCCGACATCGCGGGCACCCAGGACAGGTAAGTCTACTTATTTAAAGTCAGCAGCTACAGTGTTTGTAGCTGCTGACTTTAAAAAAAAATTTTCGCTGGCCGGAATCCCGCTACAAAGACAAAGTATTCTATTGCACAGATTTAGCACTACATTAGGTCCTGTTATTTTATGCTAATCCATTTCAATCTGTATTACATCATATTTCTTCTTGCAGGTCCAGGTAATAATCAGCAGACAACACATGTAAGAACATATATGGTGCAGCCTCTGCCATACAGACTGGAATGCACCCCTCTCCAGGTATGCAGCCTGATGGAGCCTGTCTGATATTTCCAATCACATCTTCATCCGGTGCTGAAAGTGTTCATCATCTCAACTGAATTGTCCGTCAATCGAGTGTGGAGAAGAAGTAGCGCCTCATTTAAAGGAAACAAGGACTTCAATTCAAACCTTCCAAGAAAAATGATAAACCCATCCCCCTGCATCACCACTTCTTAAATCTTTTATTGTGACCGTATTCTTTCCACTACCACCTGCCTGTATTGAATTCAGTTCCAAAGTATTCTCCCTCAATGTCTGCCGCCTATGATGACACGGTAGATCGATTTAGAACAATTGTGCACTTCCTGACATGTGAGTGTTGTGCAGCTGTTGTGGAAAGGTGTAACAGAAGAAGATAGACTCAACAGCAGCCACTTGACATGTCAGTGTATTAAAGGGTCATTCCCCCCAAAATGGCAATTTTCTAATGGTGACATTTCTTTCATTTAATTGACAGCAGAATGTTTCACTGTGCATGCACTGCGTCACAAGATCTGCAGTGCAGTGGTGTGAATACATAGGAAACAGAGCAATTTGCTTTGCCTATGCACTGAAAAAAGTTGCCCACCACAGCCTAATGTATATGGTGTGAATGGGCCCCTGGTGTTCAGAACTGAAGAAATGGAAATGCAGATAGGAGGATATCGCCTGCAACAACTCATCAGCGCCTTGTCTATCCCAGACTCCCAACAATGATAACAAAATGACAAAATCTAAAAAAAAAAAAACATAATGATTGATTCCAAAGAAAAAAATGTCAGAGAATGGAGAAATTAAATAACAAACTCCAAGAAGCTAAGAGTTTACCAGTCACTGCAGAGAGACTACAAACCGGCCCCATACCTGGAGGTGCTCCAAGAACCCAAAAGTCAGACCCTGAGCCTGTACAGACTGAGCGCCCACAGTCTGGAAATTGGATTAGAACTGCACAGTGCACAGTCAGACCTACAAGCCCAGGGAAAGTAGACTGTGCCAGCAATGTGACCTGGGGGCCCTGGATGATGAGGCCCGCTTCCTGCTCCAGTGCCCCAATACTCATTAGCAGACATCCCAACTTGCAAAAACTCATTTCAGGGAGGTGGCAAACTAATTTCAGGGAGGTGGGTGTGGCTTAAACCGTGCTACATATTGGGCATGGCTTAAATGGGGTGTGGTTTTATAGAGTCTGAGACGACTCACATAGTGCAGAATGTAATAATGTTAAATAGGGAATGTACAGTGCAGAGTGTATGGCGGTGGGTAGTATGTGCAGGAGAGGAGTGCGGAGTGTATGTAGGTGGGTATAATGTGCATGTGAGGAGTGTGGAGTGTATAGCGCTGAGTAGTATGTGCAGGATGGTGTCAGTAGGGCAGTGGACGGTGTCAGTAGTTCTTTATTTTTATTATTATTTTTTTACAATTTTATTTTTTTAATTATTTTTTACAATGTATTTTTTTATTTTTTGTTTTTCATAATGATTTGGTTGTGGGGGTAGTGGACAGTGTGAGTAGAGCAGTGTGTCAGTAGTTTTTTGTTGTTATTATTTTCTCTATTATTTTTTACAATTGTGTTGTTTATTATTTTCTTCTTATTTTATATTTTTTTAAATATTTTTTTCACAGTGCTTCTGGGGAAGGGGTGGGGAAGGAGTGGGGAGTATGTGGCGGTGATGGTGTCAGTAGGGCAGTGGATGGTGTCAGTATTTTTTATTTTTACATATTTTTTTTTTTAACAATTACATTTTTTTTTAATGCTTTTTGAGGGGGAGGGGATCGGGGCAGTGCACAGTGTAGGTATGGCAGAGGGGTGGTGTCAGTAGAAGAGGAGGACAGGGAGCCAGAGCAGAAGGGGGGTAGAAGGACACGGAGGGGGATGGAAGAGGAGGATACAGGGAACAGCCTGGGATGATCGGTGCAGCAGGAGGGACAGCTGTGATCACCAATCTCCCTGTATAGCTTTTTAGCCGACAACCCCGGGAGGGAGAGAAGGAGAAGCGGATGTCAGCTATACAGGGAGATTGGTAATCACAGCTGTCCTTCCTGTTGCACCGATCATCCCCGGCTGTGAACCATGGGACAATCCAGGATCAGCCCCGCAGCCGGGATATCGGACAGCACTTGCGGGTGTCCGAGAGCCATCTCCGAAATGCGGGAGGCTCCTGCACTTCGTGGGAGACTTGAGATGTCTGCATTAGTGAAGGACACTCATTTCTTCACTCTCATCCTGTACTAGACATGTGCACACTGAAATATTTAGTTTCGGAATTTAGTTTTCGTCCGAAAAATACATTTATTTAGTTACTCCCGAAATTCGTTTTTATTTATTTCATTTTTCGTTAAAAATTGCATTCGTCCGAAAATCCAAATTAAGGTTGAATCTGTCATTGAAGGCTTATGGTGTCTGTCGAATGTTCAAAGAAGATTCGACGGAGCAGCTAAACTGTACGTGTGTACTTAGTTCTAGCTATTTTACTGCTCCTCCTCTTTGGTTACAATCAGCCAATAACATTCATCATCATCATTATTTTTATTTATCTTTTCTCCCCTACGTCGAATCTTTTCTCTCTATGTAGCATAATCTTGGACTAATAGAGTTGAGGTTAGGCACATTCGACCACAGGTTTGATGGACACAGATTGTTATTGTCATCATCATGTAGAATCTCCTATCTATCGGACTGTAGCAACGAAAACTAAAATAAAGCATTTGTTTATGTGGGATCTTTCGTTTTTCAGACTCTGCACTTCCGTTATCGTTTGTTAAAACGATAACGAAAATACCTGAAATTCGGACGAAAATGCATTCGGACGAAAACGAATGCACATGTCTATCCTGTACTTCAATTCTATAGAAGAGAGGAGGAAACATCATATTCTACTGGGAGAAAAGGAACCAACAGTGATAAAAAAATTGCACAAAATGTGACAGCATGTCCCAGACTGAAAGGGACATAAAAAAACTTAGGACTTAAAAAACTTTTACATGGACTCTTCCCCTATTCCCCTTTATATTAACCCTTAACCCCCCAAAGACTGCGCTCGTGCTACCCCCTTCCCATACAAACCCAACTGTTTTGGCATTGCTAAAATGTATTTGGTCCTGCCAATAAAGCTTTTTTTGAATCTTAATTAGGAGTGAATTATTTTCATCAGCCCACCCCCCACAAACCCCCCACCACACACAAACACACACTCACATAAATACACACGCCACAAATATTCTTTATCTAGCATTTCCTATTTTTTCCCCCAAAGTAAGGAGTACCCACCCATTACAGATGCAATGTCTATCTCTGATCAGTGCCTAGAGCCAGTTCTGCCAGTACCCATCTAGTTATCCAGTTTATTTTATTGTATTGCTTTATCTTTGGTTTATTACTAAGTGAGACCTTAGGGCCCCTTCACACTTGAGAAGCCATCCTCGTTTAATTCATATGGCTGAGTTGCAGTTATGCACACATTATTCTCGTTGGTCCGCTGCAGTGTTATTTATTCAAAATGGCACTCCGATGCACTATTTTCAATGCACTTGTGTTGCAGTGATGTATTAGTAAAAATAATACATATACCTTTTATTGGTGCATTTGGTGCGCTAGGCAGCCCAATCAAATAAATGGGCTGCCCTAATACAAATGTATTACACAGTTAAATGGGCCTTCAAAGTATAGGTATCTTTTTCAATCAGAAGATGGTCGTGTGGACCAGGTCAACCTTCTGGAAACTACCAACTCTGTTGATGACTCCAATATTACTTACAAGTCTAAAACTGGCCATAGATGTGTATAAAATAGTTCCAAAAATTGTTTGTATTTAATAAAGATCTGTTGAATGTGCATGTGATAATGTAATCATTGATACAATTTTATTCCCCCACTTGCCGACATATTGTTATTCATTTACAACATAAACGGTTGTTGATAGAATTCATGATCAGTAGAAATAATATAAAGATTTTGGGGGTGCTTCTGGGGTTAAGTTTTTGCTTGCTCATACGCACTACAGTTTATCCTCGATCGATTCTGCTACTCGCGCGTCCAAAATCGTTCATTCATACAAAAAAATTACAACTGTTCGTTTCCTTGTCATAAATCTTTCTTTGCATTTTGAGAACCGATATGAGACCACTAACATTTAGAAGGTGGAACGATCAGGCGTTACGAACGATTTTACGAATTATTTTCTACCCATCTATGGCCAGCTTAAAGGGTAACTCCACTTTCATGGGAAAAAGTTATTATTGTTATTAAAAATGACCTTTTCTTTTCAATCTACAGCTCTGTAATTTTCAGTAAAAATGCAATGCAATATGGCTACCTGGAGGCGTCTGTACACAGGTGTTATTTCCTGCTTGTGTGATTGGCTTACTGATTTTCTCAGAAGTCTGCACTAAGATACAAATCAGATTTTGAGAGCATCCCCTGCAACAAAAATTTCATTTTCAGTGAGATACTCTCAAAGGGAAATCACGTCTAAAGAGATGCAGACCC
The DNA here is from genome assembly GCA_037952925.1 of Lithobates clamitans. Classification (NCBI taxonomy): domain Eukaryota; kingdom Metazoa; phylum Chordata; class Amphibia; order Anura; family Ranidae; genus Lithobates; species Lithobates clamitans. The sequence goes on from JBBGZY010000427.1 coordinate 8,947,910, forward strand.
TGCAACTTTCCTCATTAGAGTCCTGCAGGTGCAGCAACCGATTGATAATTATAGTCACTCTTATACAAATTCACTCTGGACATGGACACAGACAAACAGCTATTAATTCAGAATAACAAAAGGTAGGAATCTGCAACAAAGTTTGGTAAAATCCCTGCAATGTAGATACAGTGTAGATCTTTCTCAGATGGAAATTTTTTTTCTCAACAAAAATGGAGTTACTCTTTAAACATTTAGGGTCTGTTCACGCCTCTTTGTCCATGTAATGCCTGCTTTTTGTTCATTATGTTAAGGCCTGCTCCTCTTTTTGCAATGTAACACACCACAAAGCATTTACATTTACATACGTATGATCAGGGATCCGCAAGGTGTCTGTACAAGGTCACTGGTGTCCATAAGCGCTCCTTGCAGTGTCTGCCGCAGACTTTTTTTGTACTTCAGTCTGTCACTGTAACAGAGTCAGACCCTCACTCACTTACCCACCGATGCGATGGCTCGGCTCCCATTACCTCCTGTAGTGTAGATCCAGCTGGTGCTGCCCACTCTATTAAGTGGAGTGGAGTCCTCTTCTCCTGTGCTGCGGAATGATCAATATGTGTTGGAGGGACTGGTCTGGGACTGGGAGTGTCAGTGCAGGTTTGCAGCGGCTGCCCAGCGTGGGAGAAAAGGCAGCAGAGGAAGAAGCTTGGAGTCACTGGAGTCTTTGCTGCGGAGTGATATCTGTTGGAGGGAGGGTAGGAGGGAGTGCCAGTGCAGCGACTGAGCCGAGGAGGAGGAAGCAAGGAAGGATTGGATGGTGCTGGAGCCTGGAGGACTCATAGGATAATAATTTAAAATATATTTTATCCATACAGTATCCATATTTTGCTATTGATCCTGGTTTAGAAGCTTTTCAAGGGTCCTGGGGGGGTTGTTAAGGTGGTGGTGATTTCTGCTATTGAAGTGTAGCGATACCCTTGTAGGAGCTGCTTTGTTTGTTCAGTCCATTACTCTGCCTCTCAAACCTAATAACAGCCTCAGCTCCCTCTGGCAATAGTGTAAGTGCAATGACCAATGAGAAACACACATACGTTATGATAAAACACAGAAATTGTCTTTACTGCAATACTTCTGTGAAATAATAACAGACAATAACAGTATATATTCAAGTAATCAACTAGAGAGTAATAACTGAGATTTAAGAGCAATATAGCTCTCAATCCTATTTTCAAGCTGCATTCAGGGGATTCCAAACCTGAGAATGTTCTCAAGAGCAGAGGCACACTTTAATGGCAAATGAAGCACAATATGACACTTTAAATTGGATTGGTTACCTCTACTCAGGTTGGCGCTATGAGTCCAGGCAGGGGGAGAGCAGAGGAATGACTCCCTTTGTGTCAGGCCTCTCTCTTCTGTCCCCTGACACCACAAGCCCAACTTTAAACACTCTATTCAAATCAATATTCAATGGCTTAACTAATCCTAGATGATTTGTCCCACACACCCACAAGATATACAGAGTCCTGAATATGTGTGTTTGGATCCGTATGACACTAGTAGCTTCATTCCTTTTGAAGAAAAGATACGATTTGGTGACTTCAGCTAGCCACTTTCGTTGGTGCACTTAATCTTCTGTATGGCGGGCCCAAACAACACAACTGGCCCAGCTTATCAATTGAAACAGGCAGAATCCTCCTCAGCAAGGTGAGAGGACAATGATGTCTGTATACAGTTTCCAAGAAATGGATAGCCTTATCCTTTATCCCTGTGGCACTACAAGTGTCAGCAAGATGACTACCAGCAACGATGTCTGTACACAGTGTTCATACTCCTTCTTTGGTGCAGTGTCTCTGTTCCCTGCAGAGGGGCAAAATGCCCTCTCACCAAATCCTGTGGTCAAGGCCTAAACGAACCTCTTGGAACAGCCGACTTTCCTGGCGATCTGACTAGTCACCTCACACTGGAACGCTTCACAGACAGTGCAGGTGCGCCTCTATATGCATCCGGAATCCCCATCTTTCAGGCTGGATGTCCTGACTGTCGGTGGAGGCCTGAATAGTGCGGGAGATCATGTGAGAGACAGCATCTCTCCTTCAGGTCTGATCTCTTTCAGGCTGGATGTCCTAGCTGGCGGTGGAGGCCTGAATAGTGCGGGAGATCATCTTAGAGACAGCATCTCTCCTTCAGGTCTGATCTCTTTCAGGCTGGATGTCCTGACTGGCGGTGGCCTGAATAGCGCGGGGAGATCATCTGAGAGACAGCATCTCTCCTTCAGGTCTGATGTCTTTCACTGCCTCATGGTGGCTGAGAATCTCTTCAGGAATTAAAATGGAGTCTTGGTAGTTTCAGTCACTATACAAGGCTATGGGACCGCTCTGTGCTAAAACTTTATACTCCAGAGTCCTTTGCAGCTGCTTCCTGCATAGAGTTACCACTTTTTCTTCAAGCTAAACCCGAACACCTTAGTAGTGCACAGCAAAAAAATTTTTTTTAGCATTTTAGCATACTCTATAGGATCGTAACAGACCTGGGACACCTTTGGGCGCTCCAAAGAGAATAGTAATGCAGCGTGCATAGTGCTCCCTCACCCTCCTGTTAGGCCCTGTTCCAAGTCACATTCCTGTCTGAATATTGTGTCCGGGTTTCAGGGGGACTGAACCCGGACACATGATTCAAAACCCGAACTGTACGGATGAAACCTGGACAGGTGGTAACCCTATTTCTACAGTGTGTTAAAGTCTCCCTGATTGGCTCCTGTAACTGCTCCTTTAATTGGCTTTCTTCCTTCTGCCAATGGAAACACAGGGGAGGTTACAGAGTGAACAGCTCTATGTGAGTCAGCTCGCATTACATTAGATTCAGTGAGCCAGTGAAACAGGGAGAAGGAGGGGGGTGAAAAAGCCCATGCAGACACTGACAGGCAGCTCTCTCCCTCTTGTAGGCTGAAAAGCCTGTGTACATTACGGCGGCCAGCTTGGTGGGGTCACGGGTTACAGAGTAAGATACCCGCTACAAAACTGTTACTAAACCCACAACAGTAAAATCAGTCTGTATATGCAGCATAGTATAATTGTTATACTCACTGTGGAACTTAATGGGTTAAACCTCTGCATTGTGTAAAAAGGCTGTTTTATCCTGTGTATATATAAATCCTCCCCCTCCTGCACTGTCTATCTGGGGAAGGCCAGCTAACACAGACAGGGTAGCCGACCTGCACATGCGCAGTTGTATCTTTTATGCTGGAGAGAACATTTACTTGTTCTCAGAGCTAGCCAGGTCACATGATATTGACATCACACATGTGGGCGTGTATACAGGCTGTAGTGGAAATCTCACAGGCATGTACAAACCTCAGCACAATCATTTAAAAAAAAAAAAAAAACTTCAATTACATATGATTTGTATACACAGAAAATAGTCAGAGAGAACATTTTATCTGAGTCTACCTTAAAGCGCGGGTCCACCCACACCGCCAAAAAAAAAAAAATATTAAAAGCCAGCAGCTACAAATACTGCAGCTGCTGACTTTTAATACATGGTCACTTACCTGTCCCAGGGTCCAGCGATGTCGGCAGGCGACACCGAGAACCCGCTCGGTTCTTGGCAGCTGCCGCCGCCATCCTAGGTGAGGGAATCAGGAAGTGAAGTGTTGCGGCTTCACTTCCTGGTTCCCTACTGCGCATGCGCGAGTCGCGCTGCGCGTCCCAAGTGGTCCTCACTCTCTCCTGGTAGCTGAATGTTTCCCAGAAGACAGCGCGGAGGGGACGGGAAGAAGCGTAGACTCCCATGGGAGTCTATGCCGGAAGTGGGTGCAAATACCTGTCTTAGACAGGTATCTGCACCCCCCTCCCCCCTGAAAGGTGCCAAATGTGACACCGGAGGGGGGGAGGGTTCCGAAAAGCGGAAGTTCAATTTTTGTGTGGAACTCCGCTTTAAAGAAGACCTTCATTAAAATAGACATGGACTGCTTAGCAGCCAACAACTGGACAATGAACAGTTTGGTGAGAAGTATATAATAGCGTACCTCTCAACTTTTTGAGATAGGAATGAGGGGCACATATTAGCAAAAAGTATGTAGGCATAGGACACACCCCCTGCCACACCCCCTTAACCGCTTCCGGACCAGCTGCCGCAGTTGGGGTGCCAAAGCTCATGGACAAGGGTCGCGATGACCTTACGGCCACAAGCGATTGTGTGCAGGGGAGACAGAACAGGGACCAGTGTGTGTAAACACACACTTCCCTGCTCTGTTCTGACAGGAGTGACAGATCGTGTGTTCCTATTAGCTAGGAACCATGATCTGTCACTTCCTGTAGTTAGTCCCTCCCCCTTCAGTTAGAATCACCTCCCAGGGAACACAGTTACCCCTTCACCGCCCCCTAGTGTTAACCCCTTCACTGCCAGTGACATTTTTACAGTAATCAATGCATTTTTAATCGTACTGATCACTGAATTAATGCCAATGGTTCCAAAAATGTGTTAAAATTGTCCAATGTGTCCGCCATAATGTCGCAGTCATGATAAAAAACGCAGATCGCCGCCATTACTAGTAAAAAAAAATAATAATAATAATGCTATAAATCTATCCCCTATTTTGTAGACGCTATAACTTTTGCGTAAACCAATCAATATACGCTTATTGCGAATTTTTTTTACCAAAAATATTTAGAAGAATACATAGCGGCCTAAACTGAGGAAAAAAAATTGTTTTTTTATATATTTTTGGGGGATATTTATTATAGCAAAAAGTAAAAAATAATGCGTTTTTTCAAAATTGGCGCTCTTTTTTTGTTTATAGCACAAAAAATAAAAACCGCAGAGGTGATCAAATACCACCAAAAGAAAGCTCTATTTGTGGGGAAAAAGGGACGTCAATTTTGTTTGGGTACAACGTCGCACAACCGCGTAATTGTCAGTTAAAACGACGCAGTGCCGAATCGCAAAAAGTGCTCTGGTCAGGAAGGGGGTAAATTCTTCTGGGGCTGAAGTGGTTAAAGGAGAATTATACAAAAAAAATGATTAGTTAAACCCACAAGTGTTTCTTTTTTACCACTTCTATTCCTTTATACTTGCTTTTTAAATTTACAAATGCAGCAATTTAGAAATTGGATGAAAGGTTTAGCACTGGGAAACACTTTTTCAAAGATAAAAAGTGCATTTTATATACAACTATATAGATTAAACCAAAATGAGGGACAAATGAGGAGGAAAGAGGGACAGAGGGACTTTGTTCCAAATCATGGACAGTCCCTAGAAATCAGAGATAGTTGGGAGCTATGTCAATAAACAGTAAAGTGTATGTACATACAGTATCTCACAAAAGTGAGTACACCCCTCACATTTTTGTAAATATTTTATTACATCTTTTCATGTGACAACACTGAAGAAATGACACTTTGCTACAATGTAAAGTAGTGAGTGTACAGCTTGTATAACAGTGTAAACTTGCTGTCCCGTCAAAATATCTCACACAGACAATAATGTCTAAACTGCAAAAGTGAGTACACCCCTAAGTGAAAATGTCCAAATTGGGCCCAATTAGCCATTTTCCCTCCCAATGTAATGTGACTCATTAGCGTTACAAGGTCTCAGGTGTGAAAGGGGAGCAGGTGTGTTATATTTGGTGTTATCGCTCTCACTCTCTCCCACTGGTCACTGGAAGTTCAACATGGCACCTCATGGCAAAGAACTCTCTGAGGATCTGAAAAAAAGAATTGTTGCTCTACATAAAGATGGCCTAGGCTATAAGAAGATTGCCAAGACCCTGAAACTGAACTGCAGCATGGTGGCCAAGACCATACAGCGGTTTAACAGAAAAGGTGCTGGAAAATAATGGTGGCCACACAATTTTTTGACACTTTGGGCCCAATTTGGGCATTTTCACTCAGGGGTGTACTTACTATTGATGACTATGTTGCAGTCATTCAGGTGCTTATCTAATAGTTTCTTGAAGCTATCGATGCTCCCCGCTGAGACCACCACCTGTGGAAGGGAATTCCACATCCTTGCCGCTCTTACAGTAAAGAACCCTCTACGTAGTTTAACCACTTGCCGACCGCCTACCGCATATATACTGCGGCAGAGCGGCACGGGCAGGCAAAATCACGTACTCGTACGTGATCTGCCTCCCGCGGGCGGGGGGTCCGATCGGACCCCCCCCCGGTGCCGTCGGCGGTCGGCATCTGACTGGGAGCGTCGGGAGGCGAGGGGGAGACCATCCGATCGTGGCCCCCCCCTCGCGATCGCTCCCAGCCAATGGGAATCCTCCTCTGCCTGTGTGTCGTTTCACACAGGCAGAGGATGTGATGTCATCTCTCCCCGGTCTGGCAGTTTCCGTTCCAGCGCCGAGGAGAGATGACAAGTGAGTGCACAACACACACACACACACAGTAGAACATGCCAGGCATACCTTACACCCCGATCCCCCCCCCGATCGCCCCCCGATCCCCCCCCAATCACCCCCCCCCCCTGTCACAAACTGACATTAGCAGTATTTTTTTTTTTTTTTTTTCTGATTACTGCATAGTGTCAGTTTGTGACAGTTAGTGTTAGGGCAGATAGTATTACCCCCCTTTAGGTCTAGGATACCCCCCTAACCCCCCCTAATAAAGTTTTAACCCCTTGATCACCCCCTGTCACCAGTGTCGCTAAGCGATCATTTTTCTGATCGCTGTATTAGTGTCGCTGGTGACGCTAGTTAGGAACGTAAATATTTAGGTTCGCCGTCAGCGTTTTATAGCGTCAGGGACCCCCATATACTACCTAATAAATGTTTTAACCCCTTGATTGCCCCCTAGTTAACCCTTTCACCACTGATCACCGTATAACCGTTACGGGTGACGCTGGTTAGTTCGTTTATTTTTTATAGTGTCAGGGCACCCGCCGTTTACTACCGAATAAAGGTTTAGCCCCCTGATCGCCCGGCGGTGATATGCGTCGCCCCAGGCAGCGTCAGATTAGCGCCAGTACCGCGAACACCCACGCACGCAGCATATGCCTCCCTTAGTGGTATAGTATCTGATCGGATCAATATCTGATCCGATCAGATCTATACTAGCGTCCCCAGCAGTTTAGGGTTCCCGAAAACGCAGTGTTAGCGGGATCAGCCCAGATACCCGCTAGCACCTGCGTTTTGCCCCTCCGCCCAGCCCAGCCCAGCCCACCCAAGTGCAGTATCGATCGATCACTGTCACTTACAAAACACTAAACGCATAACTGCAGCGTTCGCAGAGTCAGGCCTGATCCCTGCGATCGCTAACAGTTTTTTTGGTAGCGTTTTGGTGAACTGGCAAGCACCAGCCCCAGGCAGCGTCAGGTTAGCGCCAGTACCGCTAACACCCACGCACGCACCGTATACCTCCCTTAGTGGTATAGTATCTGATCGGATCAATATCTGATCCGATCAAATCTATACTAGCGTCCCCAGCAGTTTAGGGTTCCCAAAAACGCAGTGTTAGCGGGATCAGCCCAGATACCCGCTAGCACCTGCGTTTTGCCCCTCCGCCCGGCCCAGCCCAGCCCACCCAAGTGCAGTATCGATCGATCACTGTCACTTACAAGGCACTAAACGCATAACTGCAGCGTTCGCAGAGTCAGGCCTGATCCCTGCGATCGCTAACAGTTTTTTTGGTAGCGTTTTGGTGAACTGGCAAGCACCAGCCCCAGGCAGCGTCAGATTAGCGCCAGTACCGCTAACACCCACGCACGCAGCATACGCCTCCCTTAGTGGTATAGTATCTGATCGGATCAATATCTGATCTGATCAGATCTATACTAGCGTCCCCAGCAGTTTAGGGTTCCCAAAAACGCAGTGTTAGCGGGATCAGCCCAGATACCTGCTAGCACCTGCGTTTTGCCCCTCCGCCCGGCCCGGCCCAGCCCACCCAAGTGCAGTATCGATCGATCACTGTCACTTACAAAACACTAAACGCATAACTGCAGCGTTCGCAGAGTCAGGCCGGATCCCTGCGATCGCTAACAGTTTTTTTTGTAGCGTTTTGGTGAACTGGCAAGCGCCAGCGGCCTAGTACACCCCGGTCGTAGTCAAACCAGCACTGCAGTAACACTTGGTGACGTGGCGAGTCCCATAAGTGCAGTTGAAGCTGGTGAGGTGGCAAGCACAAGTAGTGTCCCGCTGCCACCAAAAAGACAAACACAGGCCCGTCGTGCCCATAATGCCCTTCCTGCTGCATTCGCCAATCCTAATTGGGAACCCACCGCTTCTGCAGCGCCCGTACTTCCCCCATTCACATCCCCAACCAAATGCAGTCGGCTGCATGAGAGGCATTTTTATGTCCTCCCGAGTACCCCTACCCAACGAACCCCCCCAAAAAAGATGTCGTGTCTGCAGCAAGCGCGGATATAGGCGTGACACCCGCTATTATTGTCCCTCCTGTCCTGATAATCCTGGTCTTTGCATTGGTGAATGTTTTGAACGCTACCATGCACTAGTTGAGTATTAGCGTAGGGTACAGCATTGCACAGACTAGGCACACTTTCACAGGGTCTCCCGAGATGCCATCGCATTTTGAGAGACCCGAACCTGGAACCGGTTACAGTTATAAAAGTTAGTTACAAAAAAAAGTGTAAAAAAAAAAAAAAACACAAACAAAAATATAAAATAAAAATAGTTGTCGTTTTATTGTTCTCTCTCTCTCTATTCTCTCTCTATTGTTCTGCTCTTTTTTACTGTATTCTATTCTGCAATGTTTTATTGTTGTTATGTTTTATCACGTTTGCTTTTCAGGTATGTAATTATTTATACTTTACCGTTTACTGTGCTTTATTGTTAACCATTTTTTTGTCTTCAGGTATGCCATTCACGACTTTGAGTGGTTATACCAGAATGATGCCTGCAGGTTTAGGTATCATCTTGGTATCATTCTTTTCAGCCAGCGGTCGGCTTTCATGTAAAAGCAATCCTAGTGGCTAATTAGCCTCTAGACTGCTTTTACAAGCAGTGGGAGGGAATGCCCCCCCCCCCCCAACATCTTCCGTGTTTTTCTCTGGCTCTCCTGTCTCAACAGGGAACCTGAAAATGCAGTCGGTGATTCAGCCAGCTGACCATAGAGCTGATCAGAGACCAGAGTGGCTCCAAACATCTCTATGACCTAAGAAACCGGAAGCTACGAGCATTTTATGACGTAGATTTCGCCGGATGTAAACAGCGCCATTGGGAAATTGGGAAAGCATTTTATCACACCGATCTTGGTGTGATCAGATGCTTTGAGGGCAGAGGAGAAATCTAGGGTCTAATAGACCCCAATTTTTGCAAAAAAGAGTACCTGTCACTACCTATTGCTATCATAGGGGATATTTACATTCCCTGAGATAACAATAAAAATGATTTAAAAAAAAAAAAAATGAAAGGAACAGTTTAAAAATAAGATAAAAAAATAATAATAATAAAGAGAAAAAAAAAAAAAAAAAAAAAAGCACCCCTGTCCCCCCTGCTCTCGCGCTAAGGTGAACGCAAGCGTTGGTCTGGCGTCAAATGTAAACAGCAATTGCACCATGCATGTGAGGTATCGCCGCGAAGGTCAGATCGAGGGCAGTAAGTTTAGCAGTAGACCTCCTCTGTAAATCTAAAGTGGTAACCTGTAAAGGCTTTTAAAGGCTTTTAAAAATGTATTTAGTTTGTCGCCACTGCACGTTTGTGCGCAATTTTAAAGCATGTCATGTTTGGTATCCATGTACTCGGCCTAAGATCATCTTTTTTATTTCATCAAACATTTGGGCAATATAGTGTGTTTTAGTGCATTAAAATGTAAAAAAGTGTGTTTTTTCCCCAAAAAATGCGTTTGAAAAATCGCTGCACAAATACTGTGTGAAAAAAAAAATGAAACACCCACCATTTTAATCTGTAGGGCATTTGCTTTAAAAAAATATATAATGTTTGGGGGTTCAAAGTAATTTTCTTGCAAAAAAAAATTATTTTTTTATGTAAACAATAAGTGTCAGAAAGGGCTATGTCTTCAAGTGCTTAGAAGAGTGGGTGATGTGTGACATAAGCTTCTAGATGTTGTGCATAAAATGCCAGGACAGTTCAAAACCCCCCCAAATGACCCCATTTTGGAAAGTAGACACCCCAAGCTATTTGCTGAGAGTCATGTTGAGTCCATGGAATAATTTATATTGTGACACAAGTTGCGGGAAAGAGACAATTTTTTATTTTTTTTATTTTTTTTTGCGCAAAGTTGTCACTAAATGATATATTGCTCAAACATGCCATGGGAATATGTGAAATTACACCCCAAAATACATTCTGTTGCTTCTCCTGAGTACGGGGATACCACATGTGTGGGACTTTTTGGGAGCCTAGCCGCGTACGGGACCCCGAAAACCAAGCACCGCCTTCAGGCTTTCTAAGGCCGTAAATTTTTGATTTCACTCTTCACTGCCTATCACAGTTTCGGAGGCCATGGAATGCCCAGGTGGCACAAAACCCCCCCAAATGACCCCATTTTGGAAAGTAGACACCCCAAGCTATTTGATGAGAGGTATAGTGAGTATTTTGCAGACCTCACTTTTTGTCACAAAGTTTTGAAAATTGAAAAAAGAAAAAAAAACATTTTTTTTCTCGTCTTTCTTTATTTTCAAAAACAAATGAGAGCTGCAAAATACTCACCATGCCTCTCAGCAAATAGCTTGGGGTGTCTACTTTCCAAAATGGGGTCATTTGGGGGGGGTTTGTGCCACCTGGGCATTCCATGGCCTCCGAAACTGTGATAGGCAGTGAGGAGTAAAATCAAAAATGTACGCCCTTAGAAATCCTGAAGGCGGTGCTTGGTTTTCGGGGTCCCGTACGCGGCTAGGCTCCTAAAAAGTCCCACACATGTGGTATCCCCGTACTCAGGAGAAGCAGCTAAATGTATTTTGGGGTGCAATTCCACATATGCCCATGGCCTGTGTGAGCAATATATCATTTAGTGACAACTTTGTGCAAAAAAAAAAAAAAAAAAAAAAAATTTGTCACTTTCCCGCAACTTGTGTCAAAATATAAAACATTCCATGGACTCAACATGCCTCAAAGCAAATAGCTTGGGGTGTCTACTTTCCAAAATGGGGTCATTTGGGGGGGTTTTATGTCATCTGGGCATTTTATGGCCTTCAAAACTGTGATAGGTAGTGAGGAGTAAAATCAAAAATGTACGCCCTTAGAAATCCTGAAGGCGTTGCTTGGTTTTCGGGGCCCCGTACGCGGCTAGGCTCCCAAAAAGTCCCACACATGTGGTATCCCCGTACTCAGGAGAAGCAGCTAAATGTATTTTGGGGTGCAATTCCACATATGCCCATGGCCTGTGTGAGCAATATATCATTTAGTGACAACTTTTTGTAATTTTTTTTTTTTTTTTTGTCATTATTCAATCACTTGGGACAAAAAAAATGAATATTCAATGGGCTCAACATGCCTCTCAGCAAATTCCTTGGGGTGTCTACTTTCCAAAATGGGGTCATTTGTGGGGGTTTTGTACTGCCCTGCCATTTTAGCACCTCAAGAAACGACATAGGCAGTCATAAATTAAAGGCTGTGTAAATTCCAGAAAATGTACCCTAGTTTGTAGACGCTATAACTTTTGCGCAAACCAATAAATATACACTTATTGACATTTTTTTTACCAAAGACATGTGGCCGAATACATTTTGGCCTAAATGTATGACTAAAATTGAGTTTATTGGATTTTTTTTAGAACAAAAAGTAGAAAATATCATTTTTTTTCAAAATTTTCGGTCTTTTTCCGTGTATAGCGCAAAAAATAAAAACGGCAGAGGTGATCAAATACCATCAAAAGAAAGCTCTATTTGTGGGAAGAAAAGGACGCAAATTTCGTTTGGGTACAGCATTGCATGACCGCGCAATTAGCAGTTAAAGCGACGCAGTGCCGAATTGTAAAAAGTGCTCTGGTCAGGAAGGGGGTAAAACCTTCCGGGGCTGAAGTGGTTAAGGTTAAACCTCTTTTCTTCTAATTTTAATGAGTGGCCGCGAGTCTTGTTAAACTCTCTTCTGCGAAAAAGTTTTATTTCTATTGTAGGGTCACCAGTACGGTATTTGTATATCGAAATCATATCCCCTCTCAAGCGTCTCTTCTCCAGAGAGAATAAGTTCAGTGCTCGCAACCTTTCCTCATAACTAAGATCCTCCAGACCCTTTATTAGCTTTGTTGCCCTTCTTTGTACTCGCTCCATTTCCAGTACATCCTTCCTGAGGACTGTTGCCCAGAACTGGATAGCATACTCCAGGTGCGGCCAGACCAGAGTCTTGTAGAGCAGGAGAATTATCGTTTTATCTCTGGAGTTGATCCCCTTTTTAATGCATGCCAATATTCTGTTTGCTTTGTTAGCAGCAGCTTGGCATTGCATGCCATTGCTGAGCCTATCATCTACTAGGACCCCCAGGTCCTTTTCTATCCTAGATTCCCCCAGAGGTTCTCCCCCAGTGTATAGATTGCATTCATATTTTTGCCACCCAAATGCATTATCTTACATTTTTCTACATTGAACCTCATTTGCCATGTAGTTGCCCACCCCATTAATTTGTATAGATCTTTTTGCAAGGTTTCCACATCCTGCGTAGAAGTTATTGCCCTGCTTAGCTTAGTATCGTCTGCAAATACAGAGATTGAACTGTTTATCCCATCCTCCAGGTCGTTTATGAACAAATTAAATAGGATTGGTCCCAGCACAGAACCCTGGGGAACCCCACTACCCACCCCTGACCATTCCGAGTACTCCCCATTTATCACCACCCTCTGAACTCGCCCTTATAGCCTTAAATCCATGTACTCACCCTATGGTCCATGCCAAGGGACCTTATTTTGTACAGCAAACGTTTATGGGGAACTGTGTCAAATGCTTTTGCAAAATCCAGATACACCACATCTACGGGCCTTCCTTTATCTAGATGGCAACTCACCTCTTCATAGAAGGTTAGTAGATTGGTTTGGCAAGAACGATTCTTCATGAATCCATGCTGATTACTTCTAATGATACCGTTCTTATTACTAAAAACTTGTATATAGTCCCTTATCATCCCCTTCAAGAGTTTACATACTATTGATGTTAGGCTAACTGGTCTGTAATTCCCAGGGATGTATTTTGGGCCCATTTTAAATATTGGTGCTACATTGGCTTTTCTCCAATCAGCTGGTACCATTCCAGTCAGTAGACTATCTGTAAAAATTAGGAACAACAGTCTGGCAATCACTTGACTGAGTTCCCTAAGCACCCTCGGATGCAAGCCATCTGGTCCCGGTGATTTATTAATGTTAAGTTTCTCAAGTCTAATTTTAATTCTGTCCTCTGTTAACCATGGAGGTGCTTCCTGTGTTGTGTCATGAGGATAAACACTGCAGTTTTGGTTACTGAAGCCCCCGATTCACTCGTGAAGACTGAGGAGAAGAATAAATTCAATACCTTCGCCATCTCCCCATCCTTTGTAACCAGATGTCCTTCCTCATTCTTTATGGGGCCAATATGGTCTGTCCTCCCTTGAGGAAAAGTGTCATTTCTTCAGTGATGTCACATGAAAAGATATAATACAATATTTACAAAAATGTGAGGGGTGTACTCACTTTTGTGAGATACTGTAGCTCCCAACTGTCCCTGATTTCGAGGGAATGTCCCTGTTTTGGAACAATGTCCCTCTGTACCTCTTTCCTCCTCATTTAGCCCTCATTTTGGTCTGATCTATATATATATATTATATATACCTGTATGTAAAATGCAATATTTATCTTTTAAAAAAAAGTGTTTCACAGTGCTAAACCTTTCATCCAATTTCCAAAATTGAAGCATTGGTACATTTCAAAAGCCAGTATAAATGAATAGCAGTGGTAAAGAAAAGCCCTTGTGGGTTTAACGAATATAAATGTTTTTTTTTAATTCAAGGTTAAGGGAGCATGGCAGGGGGTGTGTCCTATACCTACATACTTTTGCTAATAGGTGTCCCTCATTCTCTATTCAAAAAGTTGAGAGGTATGTATGTAGTGCAGGAGTGTGTAATCCATACCTCCCAACATGCTGGACCCATGCAAATGCAGCATGCAGAACTGCTTGGATGTGAATTTAGCCTCAGACCTTGAGGTGTTTTCATGGGCAACAGCTTCACTTATATTCCAATTTTTGCACATCTGCCCAATTACTTTTGGGTGAGTTGGAGGGGACAGTGATGAGCACATGATGAGGGACTTCCCTTAGTAAATATAGTGCAATCCACTATACCTGCTTGTAGTGGGTTGCACTGGTGGTTATGACTAAGGCCTTATAGGCTGAAACGTGTCAGCTGACTTAATCTGTGTTTGTTCACTGTGGCTATTCAATAAAATGAAGAAATTTTAAGAGCAACATCCGGAGTGCAGATAATTTTTTCTACATTACTCCACTCAGCCAACGACTGTGGATAGAGCACCTGGGAGCTCTGCTATCTATGTGGTGTATGGGTAGTAGCACTTTCTGTTTATACAGTGGGTTGCACTATATTTGCACTATATTTAATCAGGGCAAGTCCCTCTCATTGACAAGCTGTACTTACTCCTATGATTAGCATCAGACAGCACCCAGTAAGAACGGCTACTCGGAGCAGCACTGACAGTGCCAGGTGCTCCTGCTGTGAAGCCTGTGCATTTCCTGGAGAGCTGTTCCACCCTTCCCCTCCCCAGCCCTGTCCCCCAGCTAAACAACATACAAGTTTGACACTGCATGCTGGAGGGAGTGAAGGAGGGAGAGGTTGTCAATACTGCTATGCCTTTCAACACTGAGCTGACAGGTGCAGCGGTTTAGCGATCCTTATGCAGCACTTTCCAGATCATATCCTAGGACAAAACAATGGCAGGACAGTTGTCAAATATGCTTGGGGAGCCACAGTCCAGGTTCAGATGGACTGAAACCCAGACACATAATTCAAAACCCGAGCTGTCTGGGTAAATCCCAGACAGGTGGCAACCCTAGTAGGCACTGCTGTGTCACACATTTCACAGAGCCTGCATTCTGAACTACAGAGGTGCTGATAGAAGGAGATTCAGAAGGTGGAGTCAGTACAGGAATCATTGCTTGCAGGAAGACAGGTACCATGGGATATGTAGTCCTTAGAAATTGAAGGTAAACAGCAGAGGAGAAACTGCAAAGCATGCAGGAAATCAAGGAAGTAGCGGCCAGCAGATAGGCAGACCACGCGGCATCAAAGGAAAATTTTCAAGTAATCATATATTGGATTGTCAAAAATGACTATTGTTTTTATTGTTATTACAAAGCTGATGTTATAAAATATAAGTGTATGATGTGACCATAGAGCTCCTTTAACCCCTCCTGGACCGCCCACGCAGATATACTGAAGCAGGGCGGCCCTCCTGCACAAAATCATGTACCTGTATGTGATTTTGTGCACTGGGCTCGACACAGCGGGAGCCAATCAGCGGGTCCAATGGACCCGATGCTCGCTGGTACCCCGCGATCATTCTCAGAAGAGGCAGAACGGCGTTCTGTGAAAGGGGAAGATGGAGATATTGTGTTTCTGCTGAGCAGTCAAAGCATTCCCCAAACAGTTAGAAAGCACATCCTAGGAGGATGTTAACCCCTTCCCTGCCAGTGTCATTAGTACAGTGACAGTGCATTTTTTTAGCACTGATCACTGTATTGGTGTCACCGGTCCCCAAAAAGTGTCACTTAGTGTCAAATTTGTCCACCTCAATGCCCCGCTAAAAATCACTGATCGTCGCTATTACTAGTAAAAACAGTAAAAGAAATAAAAATTCAATAAACACAGTTGTGTGAAAAAGTATTTGCCCCCCCTTCTGATTTTTTATTTTTTGCACATTTGTCACACTTAAATGACTCAGATCATCAATTTATTATTACACAAAGAAAACCTGAGTAAATACAAAATGCAGTTTTTAAATGATGGTTTCATTTATTAAGGCAAAAAAGCTGTCCAAACCTGCCTGGCTTTATCTGAAAAAGTAATTGCCCCCTAAACCTAATAACTGGTTGTGCCACCCTTGGGGGCAACAACTGCAATCAAGCATTTGCGATAACTGGCAATGAGTCTTTTACATTGCTTTGGAACAATTTTGGCCCACTCTTCTTTGCAGCATTGTTTTAATTCAGTCACATTGGAAGGTTTTCCAGCATGAACGGCCTGAGTAATGTCATAAAACAGCATCTCAATTGGATTTAAGTCCAGGCTTTGACTAGGCCACTCCAAAACCTAAATTTTGCTTTGTTTAAATCATTTGGAGGTGGACTTGCTGTTGTCTTTCGGATCATTGTTCTGCTGCATAACCCAAGTACACTTGAGCTTGAGGTCACAAACTGATGACTGGACATTCTCCTTTAGGATTTTCTGGGAGAGCTCAGAATTCATGGTTCCATCAATTATGGTAAGTCGTCCAGGTCCTGAAGCTGCAAAGCAGCCCCAGACCATCACGCTACCACCACCATGTCTGACTGTTTGTATGATGTTCTTGTTATGAAATGCTGTATTCATTTTATGGCAGATGTAACGGGACGACAACCTTCCAAAAATTACATTTTTGTCTCATCAGTCCACAGAATATTTGCCTAAAAGTCTTGGGGATAAAGATGTTTTTTGGTAAATGTGAGATGAGCCTTTGTGTTCTTTTTGGTCAGGAGTGGCTTTGGTCTTGGAACTCTCCCATGGATGCCATTTTTTCCCAGTCTCTTTCTTATTGTTGAATCATGAACACTGATCTTACCTGAGGCAAGTGAGGCCTGCAGTTCTTTATATGTTAAACAATAAAGTGCAGCGCTAATGTGTGAAAAAATACAATTGAATTCCACCAAGTGACATATAAAACAATTAGTGACAAAACATATTGCAAATACAAGTACAAAGCAAGAATTAAAATCATAAGTGTATGTGAAAAGAATCATCCAAAAGTTCTTGGTAAGTCCACAAATAAATATAAAGAACACCCGTCCAAGAGAGGTAGTGATGAAAGGTGCCTAGATATGATCCACCAAAACGTGTATGAGTAGAGTCTGCTTACCAGACGGCGATGACTGCTATTATGGCAGTCTCGCCCAGCATAGGGATTATGGTCTCCCAAAACCCAAGGTACAATGCGGGATCGGTGGTTCTAATACTCCATCTCTCACTCCTCAGACCCTTTATTGGTTATTTGGTTATGTCATTTCTGTACAAGTCCCTCCCAGAGACCAGAAAAGATGCCTGCATCTACAGCTCGCCAGCTCTGTGTTTCATGGAAACTACCCACAAATGGCAAGATTCATGATGAATCTTGCCATTTGTGGGTAGTTTCCATGAAACACAGAGCTGGCGAGCTGTAGATGCAGGCATCTTTTCTGGTCTCTGGGAGGGACTTGTACAGAAATGACATAACCAAATAACCAATAAAGGGTCTGAGGAGTGAGAGATGGAGTATTAGAACCACCGATCCCGCATTGTACCTTGGGTTTTGGGAGACCATAATCCCTATGCTGGGCGAGACTGCCATAATAGCAGTCATCGCCGTCTGGTAAGCAGACTCTACTCATACACGTTTTGGTGGATCATATCTAGGCACCTTTCATCACTACCTCTCTTGGACGGGTGTTCTTTATATTTATTTGTGGACTTACCAAGAACTTTTGGATGATTCTTTTCACATACACTTATGATTTTAATTCTTGCTTTGTACTTGTATTTGCAATATGTTTTGTCACTAATTGTTTTATATGTCACTTGGTGGAATTCAATTGTATTTTTTCACACATTAGCGCTGCACTTTATTGTTTATTATACTTTTGAAAGTCAGATACAGGATTTTTTAAGGGTGCTGGCAGCTTTTTTCTTTTTTCTTTTATTAATCTAAGCGCAGCTTTTACCCAATTTGGGTTTCCTTTTTTACAGTTCTTTATATGTTGTTCTGGGTTTTTTTATGACCTTCTGGATGAGTCGTCGTTGTGCTTTTGGAGTCATTTTGGTTGGCCGGCCACTCCTGGTAAGGTTCACCACTGTTCCAAGTTTTTTCTATTTGTGGATATTGCTCTCAACGTGGTTCACTGGAGTTCCAAAGCCTTAGAAATGGCTTTATAATGCTTTCCAGACTGATACATGTCAATGACTTTGTTTCTCATCTGTTCTTGAATTTCTTTAAATCACGGCATGATGTGTTGCTTTTTGAGATCTTTTAGCGTGCTTCACTTCTTTGTCAGACAGATTCTATTTATAGGGGTGTCCCGGCCGTTTAAAAAAAAAAAAGTCAGCAGCAACAAACACTGTACTGCTGACTTTTAATAAGAACACTTACTTGTCCAGTGAGCCCGCGATGTCGCCCCCCCCCCCCCCCGAGGCTGATCCGTTCATCAGATCGGCTGCCGGCGCCGCCATCCTAACTAAGGGAAACTGCCCATTTCCTATTACGCATGTGCGAGCCGTGCGGCGCTTTGTGAATGGCCCCGTTTTTTCCTGGGACACACACATGTCCCAGAAGACAACGGGGCCACTTGCCGGGGAGGAGGAATTGAAGAAACAGCGCTGCGGAATAGGAAGAGGCATATTAGGAAGACTGCCTAGCAACAGGGGTTTCTGGTGAGTAAAAAATGTTTTCTTTTTTTCAAATGTTTTTTTTTTAATATTTTTTTAAGAATGTTAATGTAATTTTTTTTTTTTTTTAGGGTGGCCCTCCACTTTTAGTGTTTTTTGATTTAACAGGTCTGGCAGTAATCAGACCTGTGTATGGCAATTGAAATTTAACTCACCTTTCCAAAATATTGTTGTTAAATCACATTTCATTCATGATTCAGCATGGGAGGGGGGAAATTACTTTTTCATATAGGGCCATGCAAGTTTGAACAGCTTTTTTTCCCCCTAATAAATTAAATAATAATTTAAAAAACTTGGGTGATCTTTGTGTAATATTAAAATTTTTTGATGATCTGAATCATTTCAGTGTGAGAAATATGTAAAAAAAAAATCAGGAAAGGGGCAAATACTTTTTCACAGCACTGTATATCCCATAGTTTGTAGACGCTATAACTTTTGCACAAACCAATCAATATACGCTTATTTTTATTTTTTTTTACCAAAAACATGCAGCAGAATACATATTGGCCTAAAATGAACAAATTCGATTTTTTAAAATTTTTATTGGATGTGTTTTAAAGGATAAAGTAAAAAATATTGCTTTTTTTCAAAATTGTCAGTCTTTTTTTGTTTATAGCGCAAACAATAAAAACTGCAGAGGTGATCAAATACCACCAAAAGAAATCTCTATTTGTGGGAAAAAATTACATACATTTTATTTGGGTACAGCGTTGCACGACCGCGCAATTGTCGGTTAAAGCAATGCAGTGCCATATTGCAAAAAATGGCATAATCAAGGGGGGGGGGGGGGGGTAAGCCTTCTGAGGCTGAAGAGGTTAAGCATAAAATTGTAGATGTCATTTCTGCTAATCAGATGTCCTTGGGTCCTTAAGAGCCTTCTGGTAGCAGCAGTCCTGTTGATGTTACATGTATTGACTACAATGCAAGAGAGCTTTCAGGAAAAAAAATCTGTTTCAACACATATGGAAGCATCAAGGTCACAGGGAGGAATGTACCCTGGTGCAGTAAGGTGATAAATATGCAGGGCCATGTAAAAATGTCATATAAGATATATGAACCCAACTCATCTGTCACTACACAGGAGTCATTTGACACAGTGAATAAATGAACTTCTCTCAACAGTTTGCAGTAATTGATTGTACTATGACCTATGGAGGACCTTTGCCAGGTTGTACAATGTGCAGCGTGTCTATCCTTTAGTATATGATCCCGCTGAATGGTGTTATAATATCAGTAGTCAATGCAGTATCCTAAGGTATTGTACATGTAGTGCCCTGGTGTTTAGGCAGGGTTGCTAACAAATTTAGTTTGCCAGGTAGTAATTGTCCTGGTCAGTTGGTAGCAGATCCAACGATTCCTAATTCTGGAATTGCTGCACCTTTTCTCTTCTGTCACTAGGTGGCACTGTGGCTGGTGACATTAGATTGACAAGATTGACAGGGGTTTACCAAGGTCAGATAATGAATGGATGGGGTGTCTCAGCCAATTGGCAGGGGTTTCTTTAGTCCCTTGGCCTGCTGGGAGAGCCTATTTATTTGGGTGGAGTAAGGTGATCAGGGTTCTGTGCCACCTGGATGGCTGTCTGGGTGGACGTGTGTTATGTCACCCCAGGCTGCTAGGCCAGAAGCCTGAGGCCTACCCCAGGGACACCTGGCTGCTAGGCTGCCTGAGGCCTATCCAGGAGCAGGAGAAGCAGTGTAGGGTTGGGACTGCAGGATTGGAGTCCAACCGAGTTGAGAAGGTTCAGCCAGACGGGGAACCTGTTGTGGTCGGAGGAAGCCGTCGCCACTAAGGGACCGTTCATCTTACTGCCGGAGACTACTGTGAGTAAGCTGAAGCAAGTACCAGAGCAGTCTTCTCACCAGCCGGGGACGGTGAAGAAATGGGAAAGCATCAGCAAGTGCCAAGCAAGGGACCCAGCAGGATAGTGGGAGTGACGCTTGAGGAGTATACAGCGCGAGAGCTTAGGAGATCCAGTGACGACTGGAATCTGAAGGTCTAGTGAGAGACTGGGAGCCCAGTGAGAGAAGATCTGCAGTGGGATACTGTGAGATAAGTAAAGGACTGTTCAGTGTTACTAAGTGTTTAGTACAACCACCTTTAGTGACTGTTACAAGATTAGTTGCCATAGGAGACAGCGGTCCTACCTATACAGAAGTGTTATAAGGCTGGAGGCCTTCCACTGTATAGCTGTCTACCTATAGAAGTCTGCCAATTATCATTGCATCTACACAAGGGTGTCCTGGCCATAACCCTCTCTTCCATAGTTCTGTTAAAAGACAATAATTCTCTTGTTCGCATGCAAAAGTGACTGGCGCCCATCATTTCTTCTTGCATCACACCCACCATGCCTTGTAACCCACTCTACAAGGAAGGATGTAAGCTTTCCCTAACCCTTGAGGTCGCCATTAGGCCTCTGGGGACCCGGGATCTTGCTACATATAGTTGTTTCAAAGTTTTTCTTAGAAATGTTAAAGTATATGTGAACCCTCACCCTGTAAAACAACTCATAAGGCAAAACATTTATGTATAGATATAAAAAGCATTATAAATAAATGTTTTCCCTTTTTTTAAGTCATCACATACCCTCTGTTCTCAGCTGCATAAGGACCTCAGAGAGCTGGGGGAGGAGAAACAGCTGAACTTCCCAAGGAAAGACTGTGTGTGCAGGGGGGTTGTCAGGACAAGTCTGATCATTGGAGGAGAGCAGGTTGATTTCCCAGCATAGCTAGAGAACTGACCATACTGTGCTACATGTCTAGTGTGGTCAGTTTTTAATAGAAAAGCAGAGGGACTGGCAGGAACACCAGGGATTTCACACAAAAGGAAGCAATACAAAGAAAACAGGATACTTTTTCATACAAGTACATGGTACATCAGGCACATATCAGGAATATGAAATGTTGAGTTTACATACTCTTTGAAGCGATTAGCTTAGTGTAAATAATCTTACCAATGTGAGTTTTAAAAATCTGCTTTCTTTACTTTTGAACAGGAGGGTAGCCATACTTACCTTCCTGCTTTGTAGTCCTACACAGTGGTCATACCTTAGTGCTAGCTGTCACAATGCAGGCCAGAGAGTGGGGCAATTCATTGAAAGCTATGCACTTCATGTGTGGCTGGGAGCTTGTCCCCCATTTTTTGTTCCCCCGTCCTACCTGTATTACTGCATTTTCTTAAAAACATATTAACTACACAGCGAATGTAGCATTGTCCCACTGCAATCTGCTGGATCCCACATCACCATCTTGGTCCTGGCTGCCTCTTCCGGGAGTCTTCACCATTCAACAATTGTAGAGTATCGGATGGCTTTGTCCCCTGCAGCATATCGTGGTTCCTTCTGCCAACCTTCTTGTTATTTCAGGACTCTGCAGCGATGTACGGGTCAGAGGATGAAATCATGGCACATAGCAGGGGACACAGGCATCCAACACTCTCAGAGGGGTCGAACACCAAAAACACCAGAGGAAAAGGCTGCAGAACTGCAACAAGGGGAAGGTAGGTGATCTGGGCCACAGGAGAGGGGAGTATAGTCCTTCCTTCTTTGCAGGAGAGTGTCGGTTTGATTAATTTTAAGACATGACAGACTGTCATTGGGCAGCTACTCTAGGTAGAGTGATAGGTGAAGCTAGTCGGCTCTGCCTCTAGAGCAGGCATCACTAAATGGCAGACCATGGTCTGGATCCGGACCAAGCCACTGTCTACTCTGAACCCACAGTCCTGCCATTTAGGAGCTGCTTCTTTAACCCTGGCCTCTGCCATTCTCAGAGCAGAGTGGAAGGCAGGATAGTAATGCACGAAGGGGAGAGATGTAAAGGGGGCACATGCTTTTGATTCTGCCAAAACTCTGCTGCCAGGAGGAAAGGAGTCTAGGAGAGTTAGAAAACGTCCGTGTGCATGAGGCCTAAAGTGTTTTCAAAATAAAAAAAACGTGAAGTTTAGCTAAATCCAAGAACAAAAATCTAATAGCTTTCCATTCCTCGCATGTGACTGCATGTGTTTTCTTTTTCTGTCCTAGTTCACCTATTGCATGGTACAGTGTTGTCACCCTAGGTTGCTTTCTCTTTTTTGAAGCACAGAACACCTCCCCCTCTCCTCATCTCTATAACATAAGGGGGGGGTGTTCTGTAGTTCATTGAGGTTAAATGGGCATGGTTGATAAATCTCCTTGGATTTCAGTGCAGCAGAGGCAGTGTTTTCAGCTTACTATTTTTTAATATTATTGGTATTTATATAGCGCAGACAATTTACACAGTGCTTCACATATACGGTATATTGTACATCCACATTAGTCTGTGCCCCCAAGGAGCTTAGAATCTAAGGTCCCTAACTCGCACACCTACCAATATATCTTTGGAGTGTGGGAGGAAACCCATGCAGAAACAGAAAGAACATGTAAACTCCTTAAATGTAGTGCTGTGTTTGGGATTCAAACCAACAACCCTAGTGCTGCTACAAGAAGTTAGGAGCTCAGTGGATTTCTGTCAGGACCAAAAGGTATTTATTTGAGCTTAGTAAACAGATAAAACACTTTCATTGGTTTCTTTCAAAGAGCAAATTTGACCAATAAAGGAAATTCATGTAGGTAAGGGGCCCCTGTAGATAAAATAAACTGTGCAGCTTTGACCAAAGTTGAATTATGCCTCTGCCATAGATGTAGGCCATTTACGCACCTCTTAAAGCCTGACTAAAAAACTCCCATAAATTTCATCATCCTGTCCTGCCTTGTTGCTAGGATGCACACAGGATGAGTTTGAGGACAATGACCCGCATGTACCTGCACCCCTACGGATTTCATATTGGTAAACAATGGCTGTGTCCCAATAGAAATCAATGGGACTTTCTGCATAGGAATGCACAAAATAACCTACAGTATGCATCCCTGTGTGGGAAAACATGGCCCTGCATGGGCGTATGGTATTTTATGCGTAATTGAGGCCTAAGAGGGGAGTTCTACTCAAGTTGGATTTCTGTTGCACTTCCTGTTGCTTTTTAAAGGACTGGAAGTGAAAGGAAATCTCCCCATCGGGACATAGAAAAAATAAACTGATGATTTGAATGCTTGTATACTCTATCCAAAACTATAAAGAAAAAAATGGGCTATGCATACACTAACAGGGTCTATAAAACATTCCTTGGAGAAATGTCACAATCCATCCACAAATATCAAGGCTGCTCAAATTGTCCCTGTTTTTTCTCTAATACGATAACTTTCTATTACCACCAGCTCCATCTAGTGGTCAAAAATGCAGAATATTTTCTGATTTAGCCATTTCAGAAAAGTATACTGCATTTTGGCCACTGGATGGAGCTGATGATCATAGGAATAGGAAGAAAATGCAGGTAACATTTGTGCAGCCTGGACAAATACTTGTGACATTTATCTAACAAATGTTGTATAAATAGACCCCATTAGGTGTATATAAACCCTGATAATTCTATTATGTGCTCCCTTGTGGTCTGTTAAATATATCTTTAAAGTGTTTTATTATATCTGTTCAATAAGTGAAAAAAAATTACCTGTTGATCTTGACAGAAATCCTGTGAGCTGTTCACTTCCTGTTTTCTCTGTCTATGCTAACTGGTTTCAGCTCCCAGCTATCATTGTGACTACAGAACTCCTCCCCCTAATGTGATGGTGATAAGGAGACAAAGGAGATGTTCTGTAGTCCTGCCTTACAGTGACAAAACTATTCCTCCATAAATACAGCAAAATGAGTGAGCCTTGTCACCCCATGACACTTATTGCTCATTTACACTTGCTTTGACTTTAACACACATTAAAGCTCTACTGCTTCAACATTCTTTTTTAATGTGTTTTTGATGCTTCAGTGATGCTTTTTGGAAGGTTTAATGAATCTTGGCAAAAGCCAGTTGTGTGTTGATTTTCTATTTGCCCTGTGTGTGTTTGAGTTTCTACCCCGGCTTAGTAGTATCCCCACCCAGCAGATCCACAGCTCATTAGTACCCCTGTTAAGCAGATCTCCAGCTTATTAGTACCCTCGTACAGCAGATTGCCAGCTTATTCCTACCCTTGTTCAGCAGATCCCCTGCACAATAGGGATGGGCCGAACACCCCCCAGTTCGGTTCGCACCAGAACATGCGAACAGGCAAAAAATTTGTTCGAACACCGTTAAAGTCTATGGGACAGGAACATGAAAAATTAAAAGTGCTAATTTTAAAGGCTTATATGCATGGTATTGCCTTAAAAGTGTTTGGGGACCTGGGTCCTGCCCCAGGGGACATGTATCAATGCAAAAAAAAGTTTTAAAAACTGCAGTTTTTTCGGGAGCAGTGATTTTAATAATGCTTAAAGTGAAACAATAAAAGTGTAATATTCCTTTAAATTTCGTACCGGGGGGTTGTCTATAGTATGCCTGTAAAGTGGCGCATGTTTCCCGTGTTTAGAACAGTCTGACAGCAAAATTACATTTCTACACGAAAAAAAGTCATTTAAAACTACTCGTGCTATAATGAATTGTCGGTCCGGCAATACACATAAGAGTTCATTGATAAAAACGGCATGGGATTCCCCCACAGGGGAACCCCGAACCAAAATTTAGGTCTGGTATGGATTTTAGGGGGAACTCTGCACCAAATTTTTTTTTTAAAAATGGTGGGGACCTGGGGTCTGGTATGGAATTTGGGGGGACCCCCACGCATTTTTTTTTTAATTTTGGTTTGGGGTTCCCCTGTGGGGGAATCCCATGCCGTTTTTATCAATTAACTTTTATGTGTATTGCCGGGACCGACAATTCATTATAGCCGCGAGTAGTTTTGAATGACTTTTTTTCCATTAGAAATGTAATTTTGCTGTCAGACTGTTCTAAACACGGGAAACATGCGCCACTTTAAAGGCATACTATAGACACCCCCCAGGTACGAAATTTAAAGGAATATTACACTTTTATTTTTTTCACTTTAAGCAATATTAAAATCACTGCTCCCAAAAAAACAGTCGTTTTTAAAACTTTTTTTTGCATTGATACATGTCCCCTGGGGCAGGACCCGGGTCCCCAAACACTTTTTATGACAATAACTTGCATATTAACCTTTAAAATTAGCACTTTTGATTTCTCCCATAGAGTTTTAAAGGGTGTTCCGCAGCTTTCGAATTTGCCGCGAACACCCCAAATTGTTCGATATTCGATGAACGGGCAAACAGCTAATGTTCAAGTCGAACTCATGTTCGACCCGAACATAAAGCCCATCCCTACTGCTCAGTAGTAATTCCCAGCTCTGCTAATTCCCCACTCAGTAGTAACCTCCAGCTTTGCTGATTCCCTGCTCAGTAGTAACCCCCAGCTCTACTGATCCCCCACTCAGCACTAAACCCTAGCTCTGTAATTCCCTGCTTAGTAGTAACCCCCAGGTCTACTGATCCCCCATTCAGTAGTAACCCCCAGCTCTACTTATCCCCGCTTAGTAGTTACCCCAGCTCTGCTGATTCCCTGCTCAGTAGTAACTCCAGCTCTGCTTATCCCCCACTCAGTAGTAACCCCCAGCTCTGTGAAAAAGTAAACAATACCATGCTGTCACCTAAATACAAAACAGCAGCCAGCACAGCAAATGACAAGTAAAAAGAAACCAGTATATGTGCAGCACTAATTAAGGATGGTCATAATGAATAGGACCGTATGTGTTACAGAAAACATTTTTTAAGTGTTAAACACTCTAAATAATATACATGCAAAAACAAAAATGAAAAATGTTAAATAAAGTCCACACTGTGATGGTGTATAAGTGAATATGATCCACAGGTGGAAAACTGGTATATGATAATAATCCAGGTGTGAATATGAACTTTCAGACATCAATAGGGGGACAGATGTGAGGAGAAGATAATGGGAGAAGCCACCACAATCATAAGAGAGGCTTACCAGAGCAAATGGACTCAACAAGGTGTAAGCCCAATGAGTCGTCAAGACTTGTGGTGACAACACACCAATAGGCAGAGATATCCACGTCTGCGGATGTTGGCACAGGAGGAGGATGATGCTCACACTGTCCCTCAGAGAACTCACAGCAAGGAAGTGTCAGAAACCATGAACCAGACTGAGACAGAAGTAACATTAAATCACACTTGTTTAATAATAATAATAATAATAATAATAATAATAATAAAAAGGTAAACTGAGTAAACATAGTCAAAATATATCCAGAGTTCAGGAACCGGAACGGATAGTCAGACAAGCCAAAACATCAGGGCGCCAGAGATGAGTGTTTTAGAACAGCAAGCAGGATCTGGAGCCAGAAGAATTACAGCCAAGCAAGTCTTTAACAGGAACACAGGAGGGCGTCTCTAGAGATGTGACCAAGGTGAAGGCAGAGATCATCTGGGCTGGACGGTTTAAGTAGGCAGGACTGATGAGCAGGATATCATCAACAGGTAAGTCACTGTGGAGAGAAAGGAGCTGGCAATTAGCTGACAGCTGAGCGGCCAGCTTTGAGAAGGAAGGGCTGAGCCCAGCCCCGACAGTACCCCTTCCTCAATGACCCCTCCCCCATGGAGGACCACCAGGCTTGAGGGGAAAATGTCAATGGATATCACAGAGGAGGACATGGGCATGTGAGTCCGAGGATGAGACCCAAGAGCGTTCCTCCGGACCGGACCGTTTCCAATGCACCAGGTACTGTATGTGCCCATGGAACCTATGGGAGTCAACAATGGACTGTACTTCATACTGCTCATGGTTCTCAACCTGTACAGGGTGAGGACAAGGCACCGAGGTGGTAAAGCGGTTGGAGACCAAAGGTTTCAATAAGGAGACACGAAATACATTCAAGATACGCATATTAGAAGGAAGGTCTAATGCATAAGCCACTGGGTTAATCCTGAAAAGAATACAGAAAGGCCCAATAAACCAAGATGCGAACTTCAGAGAGGGAACACGAAGTTGGAGGTTGCGAGATGACAGCCAGACCCTGTCCCCAACCTGGTAGAAAGGCGCAGGCAGGCGTCTGCGGAGTCTGCTCCTCTAACGCAGGAATACTCTGCAAAACAAATGAGTCAGGCAACATGGATGATTGGAAACCATAGTTCGCCATAAACAGGGACAATCGGGAAGCCGAATTCAAGGCACTATTGTGAGCAAACTCTGCCCACGGTAAGAGGTCTGACCAGTTGTTATGATGGTCAGGAATATACAGTCAGGTCCATAAATATTGGGACATCAACACAATTCTAATCTTTTTGGCTCTATACACCACCACAATGGATTTGAAATGAAACGAACAAGATGTGGTTTAACTGCAGACTTTCAGCTTTAATTTGAGGGTATTTACATCCAAATCAGGAGAACGGTTTGGAACATCCTTAAAAAGAAAGAAAGCACCGGTGAGCTCAGCAACACCAAAAGACCCGGAAGACCATGGAAAACAACTGTGGTGGATGACCGAAGAATTCTTTCCCTGGTGAAGAAAACATCCTTCGCAACAGTTGGCCAGATCAAGAACACTCTCCAGGAGGTAGGTGTATGTGTGTCAAAGTCAACAATCAAGAGAAGACTTCACCAGGGGGAATACACAGGGTTCACCACAAGATGTAAACCATTGGTGAGCCTCAAAAACAGGAAGGCCACATTAGAGTTTGCCAAACAACATCTAAAAAAGCCTTCACAGTTCGGGAACAACATCCTATGGACAGATGAGACCAAGATCAACTTGTACCAGAGTGATGGGAAGAGAAGAGTATGGAGAAGGAAAGGAACTGCTAATGATCCAAAGCATACCACCTCATCAGTAAAGCATGGTGGTGGTAGTGTCATGACGTGGGCATGTATGGCTGCCAATGGAACTGGTTCCCTTGTATTTATTGATAATGTGACTGCTGACAAAAGCAGCAGGATGAATTCTGAAGTCTTTCGGGCAATATTATCTGCTCATATTCAGCAAAATGCTTCAGAACTCATTGGATGGCGCTTCACAGTGCAGATGGACAATGACCCGGAGCATACTGTGAAAGCAACCAAAGAGTTTTTTAAGGGAAAGAAGTGGAATGTTATGCAATGGCCAAGTCAATCACCTGACCTGAATCCGATTGAGCATGCATTTCACTTGCTGAAGACAAAACTGAAGGGAAAATGCCCCAAGAACAAGCAGGAACTGAAGACATTTGCAGTAGAGGCCTGGCAGAGCATCACCAGAGATGAAACCCAGCCTCTGGTGATGTCTATGCGTTCCAGACTTCAGGCTGTAATTGACTGCAAAGGATTTGCAACCGAGTATTAAAAAGTGAAAGTTTGATGGATGATTGTTATTCTGTCCCATTACTTTTGGTCCCTTAAAAAGTGGGAGGCACATATACAAACTGTTGTAGTTCCTAAACCGTTCACCTGATTTGGATGTAAATACCCTCAAATTAAAGCTGAAAGTCTGCAGTTAAAGCACATATTGTTAGTTTCATTTCAAATCCATTGTGGTGGTGTATAGAGCCAAAAAGATTAGAATTGTGTCGATGTCCCAATATTTATGGACCTGACTGTAGCAATGTAGGAATTGCTCCAAGGACTGATTGGCTCGTTCTGCGGCCCTATTAGGCTACGGGTAATACGCAGAGGAGAAAGAAAACTGAATTCCCAACTGTGCACAAAAGGCACCAAATGGGAGGAGGATGTTGCCTATGTTCACCGTGGACCTCAATTGGTCCTGTGGGCCAGGTACATTGACGACATCTTCCTCATGTGGGATGGTTGTACAGTATCTTTGGGTCAGTTTTTAACCTTGCTGAATACTAACGACCAAGGTATGTCTCTGTCCTATGAATTCAGCAGGGAAAAGATTAATTTTCTGGACTTGGAAATAGAAATTCATGAGCGTCAGTTTCCTTGTCAAAAGATTTTATTTAGTACATGCAGGGTGATGACAGGTAAAATAATAACATACAAAATGATAATTGAGTTGAAGCTCAATATTATGGAGGTATATGTACTCACTTAATTCGTATAGTATAACCATAAGTTGTCATGTAAGTATAAACAAGAAGAAAAAAGAACAATTTTTTAAGTATTAGGCCCCTTTCACACTGTCGGAACGTTCAGGTCCGCCTGTCAGTTTTGTCGCCGGACCTGAACGGGTGCTCCATGCTAGTCTATGGAGCATCGGATGTCAGCGGTGACATGTTTGCTGACATCCGACCAGGTCCAGGACCAGGTCCGATGCGCTAAAATCAGACGGATGCCCCTACGTTCGCATCCATCCCTGGCAGATCGGATCGGGTGAGATCTGATGAAAATGGACATGCTGTCCGTTTTCGTCCGATCTCTCCATAGTAACTAGTGGCGCTCCACAAGCCCCTCCCCGCTCAGTGAGCAGAGAGGGACCTGCCATCAGCCAGCTCAGTGGAGATTAACGGAGAGATCTCCCGCCGAGCTGGCAGACAGAGGCGGACTCCGAAGCAGCGGATCCCAAACACTGGCCATATTCACATCACCACATCACTCTATACACATACACAAGTTTTAGTTTCACCATTACACTCATCATAATTGTATCCTTTTTCTCACATCACTTGCACCCTTCACCTTTTTTCATTATTCACTTATTTTTCACTGCTCGTTGCTCCTGCACTCACTGTCATTCCTCTTTTTCCATTTTCCGCTGACTGTTACCTCTTCCTTGTTACCTTTTTATCTTTTTCCTTTTTTTTCTTCCTTTTTCTTTTACCTTTCCATTTTTATCCCCCCTCTCCCCTTTTTCTTTTTCTCTATCTTTTTCCCCCCTCCCCCTTCCCTCTCACCTCCCTACCCCCCCCCTTTTTTTTCCTTCCCCCTCACTTGTTGGGTTTCCTTTTTCCCCCCCTTCCTTTCTGTATTCTTCTTTTCAAGTTTTTTCTTCTCATCGATCCCCCTTTCCATTTCACCTACTCAGTTCCATTAACATACTCGCTGATATATAGGTACTTTTGGACACCTCTTCATTTTGAACTATTCTTATTTATTATTCTTATTAACTTTTATATTACCATAAATATACTTCAACCGCTGGTTGCTACTATCAGATATAACAGCTAAATCCAACTAAAATTACATATACCATATTTATCAATACCTATTTATATTTTCTATCCGTGCTTTTTCAACAAGCACTGACAGTGCTGTTACTTGATGTCCTGATTGTAGGTGCTGCTTGCTCGCCCTCACGCCCCTCACCGATCTTAGGGAATTTTTCCACAATTATAACTCTCCGCAAGTCTCGCAGTTGTGCTCGGCTCCCTCTGCTGATGTGTCGGCTAGCCGGGGCCCCCTGCCGGTACCGAGTAGTGGGAATTTTAGAGGACCTCAGGTTCAGGAGAAATGGCTACACACATGTGATTGGTAACTATGCCTCAAATTGTTTATCAGTTTTTACATTAATTATTCATAACTGTTCATGTACGGTTATATTGATGTGTCTTTATACATGCAATTTTCCTACAGCGCATACATATCCTCTGAAGAAGAC
This sequence comes from Lithobates clamitans, assembly GCA_037952925.1. Lineage (NCBI taxonomy): Eukaryota > Metazoa > Chordata > Amphibia > Anura > Ranidae > Lithobates > Lithobates clamitans. Next base: position 8,978,893 of record JBBGZY010000427.1, read on the forward strand.
CCGATGGGGTCGAAATGCGTCAGATTCTACCCAAGCACTTGAATATTTTGTACAAATGTGTTTAGTTTCCCATGTGTGGTTATGCTGTTTACATATTTCCTGTATCACAGCTCATATTTTTACTTTACTGTCATTCTTGTAACTATGTCTTAATAAAGTTCAGTAATCCCATATCCTGTGATATCATTCTTCTATCACTTTGCTGCCTAGAAAACCCCTTCCCATTTGGGGGAAAATTTCCCCTTTTTTTTGACAATATTTGGGGTGCAGCATTCAACTCTTTTCCCAAGTGTTTTCCTGTTTCTAGCTTATTTTATGTATGCTCCTGGATTATCGTATAGGGCACCAATGCATCTCATGAAATGTGGCCCGAAACCCCACTTTTGAAGGGAATATTTTAAGTATGACCAAGAAACGGAATTGAAAGCTTTCTTGATATCGAATGAGAGAAAGCAAGATGGGATGCAGCGAGTTTTAGCGATATGGGCTAATAGGACAGCTCGGCGAATATTGTCATTGGCTTGTCGTGTAGGCATAAATCCTACTTGGTCGCGGTGTATAAGTTTAACAATGACTTTATTGAGGCGGTTAGCCAAGACTTTTGCTAATATTTTACTATCGAGGTTTAAAAGGGAGATAAGGCGATAGTTTGAACAGGAGGACTTAAAGGGGTTGTAAAGGTAAAAATTTTTTCACCTTAATGCATTCTATGCAATAAGGTGAAAAAACTTTTGACAATACCGCCGCCCCTAGCCCCCCCGTTTTACTTACCTGACGCCTCGAATCTCCGCTGCTCGTTCTCGTCATCTCCATTGCAGCTCAGCCCGGTCGCTGATTGGCTGCAGTGGATGGATTGAAAGCAGCGCAGCCATTGGCTCGCGCTGCTGTCAATCACATCCGATGACGCGGCGCGCCGGGGGGCGGGGCCGAGTGATACAGCGAGCGGCTATAGCCGCCGGCTGTATCACGGGAGCGCGCCCGCAAGCACTCACCACCATGCGAGGGAGCACGCATTAAGGTGGTTAATGCTTGCGGGGAGGAGCTGAAACAGTCGCCGAGGGACCCCAGAAGACCAGGTTCGGGGCCACTCTGTGCAGAACGAGCTGCACAGTGAAGGTAAGTATAACATGTTTGTTATTTTTTTTAAAGAAAAAATTTACCTTTACAACCCCTTTAACAGAATTGGGTTTCGGCATCATGCATATGGTTGTCATTAGTGATTCCTGTCTGAAGGAGTGGTCATCTAATAGAGTATTGAAGGTGTCTGCCAACATACGGGATAATGTTTCTGAAAAGGTTTGGTAATATAAGGCCGAATATCCATCAGGTCCAGGTCTCTTGTTCGTTTTTAACTCTTTAATTGTTTTGGCTACATCGTCTACTAAAATGGGTTCCTCAAGTTATTTTTTTTGATTATTGGATAACTCGGGTAGATGTATTTGGGAAAAGAGGGTGTCAGCTGTCTTAGGACAGAAGTTGTTTGTTGCCGTGTATAAGGAGGCTAAGTGAGAGCGAAATTGATGTACAATTTTGACAGGGTTACATGTATAGGTATTTGTAGATAATTTAATTCTAATTGGTTTGGTTGGTTTATTAAATCATTTTAAGGCTTTAGCCAATAGGGTGCCTGTATTATTGGACTTCATATAGAAGGTGTGTTTGGATCTGTTTAGAGACTTTTGAGCTGATTCTATAAGGAATAATTCATACTCCAGGCAAGCTTTTTCTAATTGGATTTTAGAAGTTTGTGTGGGATTATCTTGAAATGACGCGAAGGAAGCGTTAAATTCAGATTCTAGCTTATGAGAAAGATTTTTATGTTCACGTTTAAATGTGGCAGATTGTCTTTAAATGTTTCCACGCATTACTGGTTTGTGCTCTTCCCAAAGAGTCATTGGTGAGATGTCGGGGCTATTATTATGAGTTAAGTATTCTTTCAGGGCTTGTTCAATGTTTAAGCGATGTGATGGGTGATTGAGTAATTTATCAGAGAGGTACCAGGTGGGGTCTTGAGCTTTAGGGATAGTAGAAGCTATTGTGGTTAGGACTGCATTGTGATCAGACCAAGTAATGGGGATTATATCTGAAGTAAGTATTTCAGGTATCATCACTGTGGTTAAGAAGATATGATCAGTGCATGTAAACGTTTGGTGAGGGTGCGAGTAGTATGTGAATCCTCTTTTAGTTGGATTATTTTCTCTCCAAGTATCAACTAGATTGTATTTACAAAAGCTGTGAGAAAGATATTTTGTTTGGAGTTAGGGGTAGGTAATGGGTGTAATACTTGATTGGAATCACCACACATGATAAATGTTTAAATCTTGTGCGTGATAATTACTTGCATCAGGTGTGTAAAGAAGGGTGTGGGTTGTTTATTGGGTGCTTAGTAAGACACTATAGTAACTGCTGAGTCCATAATATGTCCTGTAAGTATTAAAAAGCGCCCTTCAGGGTCTTTAATTTTTAAATGGAATGTGAATGGGATGGAGCGGTGGAACGCTATAAGAGTACCACGTTGTTTGGTGGTGGCAGAGACTGTGAATATTTGTGGATAAGAAGAATTCATAAATTTAGCTGTAGAGTTTACTGTAAAGTGTGTTTCCTGTAAGCACACAATGTATGCTTTTCGAGCCTGAAAAAAACGGAACGCTTTAGTTCTCTTCTGAGGAATGTTAATACCGTGAACATTCAGGGAGAACATGTTTAAAGGTGCCATGGTAGTTGATCTAGGAAATTAAACTTACCATTAGTCATGAAATACTGGATGACCAAACCTATACGAATGGAAGAAGGAGAGAGAAAAAGGAGCTAGGAGAGACTGAAAAAAGAAGGTACAAAAAAAATGTTCTTAGATAACTTATCATAAAAAGCAATCTAAAATAATATTCCAGCATTGCCGTGATGAGGAAGAAGGATTCTCATCAGGGGAAGTAGGGCCAATGCTGAACTCCCACATTATTTGAGTGGGTGAACGAGGAAGGTACAGTGGAGCACCGCGGGTGGAGGAAGAGCCTTTTTAAAGAGACATCCTGAATATGTAGTATTTTGTAGGCCGCCAGGCTCTCTGAAAATGTAATGTTAATTTACCAAAAAAATAATCCTAAAGGGGAAGGATGTGGGTGTGTAATAGATCTGTACTCTGAGAGCAGTTTATTATAGTAGAGAACTTTTAAGGTAATGGGAGGGGGAGGGAAGGGAAAGAAGAAGGGGAATATACACCAGGGAGACAGCAAATATAAGCAAACTTATAAAGGTGGCCAGGGTAGATGTAATTTCACTAATCAAAGTAAGCCATATATTAAAGATAAGGGGGTTACATGAATGTTATCTTATAACAATTTTGCTAACAGAAAGTATATCATCAAATAGTTTAGTATTAATGAAATAGTCAAACTATAAAGGAAAGCTAACTGCCAGCACATGTATAGAGGGCAAACAATTTAGGAGGGTTATGTTTAGAACAGAATAAAATCTTGGTTCACTTTGAAGGATTATAGCTAGGATAACCAATATGGGACTTAATTGTGGCCAAAGAAGACCTTTGATATGCCCAATCAGGTTTCCTAAAACCTGTCAGAGAAATCAATCTCAAAAAGAAAAGGTGTAGGAGTGTTCAAAGGAATAGAACACCATCAGTCCATGGAATCTTCTTGACCTCTCTTTTGAGAATGATGGCTGTCAAATTTTCTTCAAAGAATGGGAAGAGTTATTGGGAGAAGAAGATGATGTAGATGCTGATCTTCTGCGTGATGCGTTGATGGAGGATCCTGATTCTGTTAGATGAAGGCCATGAAGTGTTTGTTGAAGTTCCTCCGAGGATTTACAATAATGTTTAGAGCCTTTGTAACTAAAGTGAATGGAGAATGGATAATGGAAAGCCCCATTGGTAGTTAATGCTATGGCGTTGAAGTTCTGTCAACTGCTGTTTCATTGTGCTTCGTTTAGAAATTGTTAGTTGGGATAAGTCAGCGAAAATTTGATAATGATGTCTCTGAAAGGTTAGTGGATTTTTTTCCCGGGCTGCTGCTAGAAGTTGTTCTTTCGTTCGGTAATAATGGAATATAATATCGCGTGGGGGGCCGTAAATTTTTTTGGGTGTAAGGTAAGGTAAGGTAAGATGGATGCCTGACCTACGGGTGATCAGGCATCTATCTGGACTACACAGAGGGGAGTCAATCCTAGGGGCACCCCTCCTCCCCTCTTCTCTCAGTTGACGTCTCGTATCCTGTGACTTCCCCAGAACTCTATATTGAGGTATGGAGTTGATGCGGTGGTTGTGTCGGGTGGGAGTACTAGGGGAGGGTTGGGTGTGAGCCTGTGTGATGTAGGTTGGTGGGGGGGGGTTTGTTTGGGGGGGAGTGGGATGGGGGGTGGGATTGGTTTTGTTTTTGTTTTTGTTTTTGGAGGGTGGTTTTGGTGGAGCTATGGTTGCACAAGCTAAAGAGCTTTCAAGTTGCATAAATGTGAATGTTTTATGTATATTTTTTCTGTGTATTTACCTTCTTCTCTTTCTCTTTTGAACATCCAAGGTTGTTTTTATCGTGAATATTGTTGCTGAATAATTGAAAAGCCTCGTCCATTTTCCTGATGAAGCCTTCTGGGCGAAACATGTTGAAATTATGTGGACGTGGTTATGCTTTGAATTCTTGGTGACCACAGTTTCTTTCATTGTCAATATTAGGTTGAGGATGTATACCTTTGACTGTGAATGTAAAACTGTTCTCACATTTTATCGTATTTTTTTTTGTTGTAAAACTGCTTTAATAAATATTTGATATATTTTTAGTAGATAATGTTTTTTCCTATATCAGGGGTACCTTTAAAATCCCATTTTCTGCATATTTTTTTGATTGTAGCATGAATGTCAGTAATATTTTCAGGGATTCATCTGATACGCAAATTGGAGCGTCTGGCTCTGTTTTCAAAATCTTCCAATCTGGTCTGCAGCATTAAATTCTCTTCTTTTAAGTTATCAATTTTAGTCATTAAATCTTGTGCTGTGTTTTCTATTTCTTCTACTTTGAGTTTTAAAGCAGCAGTATGATTGCTCAGCTCTCTAATTTCCTTAGTCAGGCTGTTAGTGATATGTTCAAAAGTTTGTTTCAAAGCTTTGTGCAACATTTGTTCAAACTGTTTTAACAAAGCTGGGGGTGTTAAGGAGTTTTGAGAAATATCTTGTGGGGTAATTATTTATGAATCTGACTTACCAACAGAGTCAGGATGGTGCGATTTCTGCTTGTGGGAATGCGCTGAGGTAAAAGAGGATGAGGGGGTTGCCGCCATTTTGGCTGAAGCCCGCGTCTGTCCCTCCTTGTTAGAGGTGTTTTTACCTTTAAAGCAGCTTCCTCCCAGCACCATAATACTTCAGAAGGCTGCTCCATTGTTTCAGGGACAAGTGAGAGAAAAATACTTTGTATAGGAGTCGGCGGGATTTTTCATTACCACGGCTCTTCTCCCTCGCGGAGCGGAGCTCTAGCTAAGCACAGCCATCATGCTAGGCTTTGTGCATGCGCCTCTCATGAGAATCAGTTTCAATTCAAAACATATTTCAAATTCACAGATCGCAATGGCTTCATACCTTTGGACAGCTGTCACCATAGATTGTGGCAATGGTCCGTCCCACATAGTCAATTTTTGTGACTGTGTAGGAACTGTACTGATATTGAGCTCTTTAACCACTTCAATACAGGGCACTTAAACACCTACCTGCCCAGACCAATTTTCAGCTTTCAGTGCTGTCACAGTTTGAATGACAATTGCGCGGTCATCGAACACTGTACCAAAACTAAATTTTTATAATTTTGTTCCCACAAATGGAGCTTTCATTTGGTGGTATTTGATCACCTCTGCGGTTTTTATTTTTTGCTAAACAAATAAAAAAAGACCGAAAATTTTGTAAATACGGTAAGTAAGTTTTCTCTTTCACTGATGGGCACTGATAAGGCGGCACTGATAAGGCGGCACCGATGAGGTGGCACCAATGAGCGGGCACTGATGGGCACTGACGATGGGCTCTGGTAGGCGGCACTGATGGGTGGCACTGATATGCAGCACTGATGGGCATTGATAGGCAGCACTGATGGGCAGTCATGGGTGGCACTGATGGGCACTGATAGGCGACACTGATGGGCACTGAAAAGCTGCAAAGATGGGTTCTTATGAGTGTCACTGATAGGCGGCACTGCTGGGCACTGATAGGTGGCACTGATGGGCACTGATGGGCACTGATAGGTGGCACTGCTGGGCACTGATGGGCATTGACACGTGGCACTGATGGGCACTGATACGCAGCACTGATATGAGGCACTGATAGGCATCCCTGGTGGCACTGGCAGTGGTAGGCATTGTGAGTGGGCACTGATTGGCAGCTGCCTGGGAATTGATTGGCAGCTGCCTGGGCACAAATTAGTATTTCCCTGGGGGTCTAGGGGGGGCATACCTGGTGGTCCAGTGTGGATGGCCATCCTGCTGGTCCTGGGCGGCATGATTGTGGTCCTGAGTGGGATCCGAGGGGCGGCTGTGCTGATAAACCATCAGCACAGACCCCCCGTCAGGAAAGCAGCCGATCGGCTCTCCTCTACTCGCGTCTGTCAGACGCGAGTGAGGAAAATCCGATCACCGGCTCTTCCTATTTACATCATGATTAGCCGTGATTGGACATGGCTGATCACATGGTAAAGAGTCTCCGTCAGAGACTCTTTACTTAGATTGGCGTTGCGGTGTGTCAGACTGACACACCACAACAACGATCGCCTCGATGCGCGCCCCCGGGGGCGCGCAGCAGCTTAATATCCTGAGGACGTCATATGACGCCCAGTCAGGTTATAGAAACCACGTTGCCGCCGTCATTCTGCAATATGGCGGGCAGCAAGTGGTTAAATCACAGGCCATGGTCTTAAGACAGAAATTTCTTGACAAAGGTTACGATCAATCTGATGTAGATTTGGAGTTACAAAACACTCTGAAAGTGGACAGACATTCTTTGTTGGTAAAGAAACCCCATCAGGATTCTAATGAATCTTTCAAATTGTCAATGCTAACAACATACTCTGTGCAACACAAGCAAATTAAGTCTATATTCAATAAACATTGGAGTGTATTAAAAAGCGATCGAGTTTTGGGTTCCTTGTTGCCAGACCAGGCTAAAGTTGTGTATAGGGGAGCCCCCTCTTTACAGAGGAAAATTGCCCCCAATATCATCAACCCACCGGTCAGACCCTCCTTTTTTAACAACATGGTAGGCTACTATCCATGTAAAAAATGTGGTGTTTGTCAGTATAATACACGGGGCAGATGTAAGACCAAAGAGTTTAGATCAACAACCACCAATCGAGTGTATCCTATTAAGCATTTTTGCACTTGCGCTACTAAGAACGTTGTATATCTACTTACTTGCCCTTGCGGTAAACAATATGTGGGCCGTACTATTAGGTCCTTTACAACAAGGGTAAAAAATACATAGCTAAAATTAAGAAGGGCAGTATGAATGCATACTGTACCCAAATACTATCGACAATACCACAATAGACATCCAAGAGTGTCAGAGATAGTACTTACCGAGGCCGAGATGCCGAGAGCGGTTTCGCCTTTGCGACTAAGCGCAGTCCGCCCCCTGGAGTTGGGACAGGGGGTGAACGGCACAAAGAGGCACAAGCTCCCCAATGGACCGTAGGTGGCTTGCTGGTGAGGTCTTGTAGAGAGGAGCCGCTGTGTAGGTACTGGTAGGTAGGTGCAGGCAGAGACAACAGGCAGGGGGTCCAGAGCTGGGCAGAGGGTCAAACACAGGAATGGTGCTATGGCACTGCAGGATCTGCAAGGTAAGGTGACAAGATCAAGAAAGTCCAGGTACAAGCAAGGGGTCAGGCTGGGAGACAGGAGACAGTCCAGGTAACAGGCCGAGGGTCAAACACAGGAGATTGGTGGGAATCCGATAAGCAGGCAGAGGTCAGGTCCAGGAGAGAGGCAAGAGAAGTCCAAAGGCAAATCCGGGTCACAACAGGTAGTCAGGCAGAGATTCAGGATACAGGTTCAGGTACTACAGGAAGCTGAGACAAACCAGCAATTTGTTTGATCCCCTGAGCGCCTTTTATAGGCTGCCCAGGGAATCACGTTGGGTGTGCACCAGTGCGCGTGCGCGAGCGCCGTAACGCCGAGCCGCAAACGCGCATGCGCCGAAACGCCGTTCCGCCGGGAATACGAGGAAAACGACCGGACCGGAACGAAGGCTTCTTCTGACAGTGCCCCCCCCCCCCCCGAGGGGTGGCCTCTGGACACCCAAGGTTGACATCAGTTCTGGATGTTCTCGGTGAAAAGCCTGGAGAAGTTGGGGAGCATGTAGATTCCTGTCTGGTTCCCAGGAGTTATCCTCAGAAGGATACCCCTTCCATTTGATTAAATACTGTAGCTGTCTGCCATTTTTTCTGCAACTTAGAATTTTTTCTACCTCAAACTCGTCTTCTCCGTCGATTAGAACCGGTGGTGGTGGAGGCTTTTCTCTGTCAGGAAAAGGACTGGGAGCCATAGGTTTTAAGAGGGATGCATGGAAGACTGGGTGTACCTTGTAAGCATCAGGAAGAGCTAATTCAAAAGCGACTGGGTTGATTACCCTCTTTATTTTAAAAGGACCTATAAATTTTGGCCCCAGTTTCCGAGAGGGAATTGGCAGTCTGAGATGGATAGTTGATAGCCATACTTCTTCGCCTACTTTGAAGGCCGGGTTCTCCTTCCTTCCCTTGTTGTAGTACTTTCGGTAGTCATCCTGAGCCTTTTGCATCGCTGCTTTGATCTTTTGAAAATTTAACTGGATAGAGTTTACTCGGTCCTGCACTGCAGGGACGGATAATTCAGGGATGGAAACTGGAAGAAAGGAAGGGTGAAATCCAAAGTTGGACCAGAAAGGTGTCTGGTTGGTAGCGGAATGGATGGAATTGTTATATGCAAATTCTGCATATGGTAGGAGGGAGGACCATTCATCCTGGGAATCGAAACAGAAGCATCGGAGGTATTGCTCCAGGGTTTGATTTTTCCTCTCCGTCTGGCCATTACTTTGAGGATGGTAAGCAGAAGACAAGCAAATCTTTATTTCCAAGGTCTTGCACAATTCCTTCCAAAACTTTGAAGTGAATTGAACCCCTCTGTCAGAGGTGATGCTCACTGGGGTACCATGAAGCCTGATAATTTCTTTAAAAAACATGCTAGCAGTAGCAGAGGCAGAGGGAGTACCCACCATAGGCAGAAAGTGTGCCATTTTTGAGAGTCGGTCAATTACGACAAAGATAGTCGTGAATCCCCCCGATGGAGGTAAATCCACAATAAAGTCCATGGAGATTTCCACCCATGGGCGTTCAGGGATAGACAAGGGTTTGAGCAGACCCCATGACCTTGTATTTGAGCCCTTGCTACGCTGGCACGGGATGCAGGATGAAACATAGTCTTTGCAGTCTTGTCTCCAGCCTGGCCACCAAAAGAAACGTGAGATCAATTCCATGGTCTTTTGTGACCCAAAATGGCCTGCTAGCTTGTGGTCATGAAAGGACTGTAGGGTTAGGAGCCTCGATTCCAGCGGGACGAAGATTTTTCCATGAGACCAAAATAAATCATTGCGTTTCTCCATAGAAGTTACTTGGGGTTCAGAGCATTGAGCGGATGTGGATTTGATTGCGGACATTAGGTCTCCTTGAGTAACCAGAAGGAAATTTTGCGGAGACAAGATGGTACTTGGCTCTGTTACCTGGGAAGTTTCATGGAACATCCTTGAAAGTGCGTCCGCTTTTCCGTTCTTTGAACCTGGTCTATAAGATATGTGAAAATTAAATCGGGAAAAGAAGAGAGCCCATCGGGCCTGCCTGGGTCTTAGACGTTTAGCAGTTCGCAGGTACTCCAGGTTTTTGTGGTCAGTAAAGATCATGATAGGATTGGACGCTCCCTCCAGCAGATATCTCCACTCCTCTAAGGCAAATTTGATGGCCAGTAACTCTCTATCGCCTACATCATAGTTTCTCTCGGGAATGCTTAATTTCCGGGATGCAAAAGCCACGGGATGTAATAGAGCCTTGAGCCCTTGTCTCTGTGAGAGGATGGCACCAGTAGCGGTCTCTGAGGCATCAACTTCCAGAATAAAAGGCAGGGCTGGATCCGGGTGTCGTAAGACTGGTGCAGACGAGAATAGTGCTTTCAATTTTAGAAATGCTTCCTGGGCCTCCAAGGACCATTGAAAACGACTATGCTGGCGTGTCAGTTGAGTAATGGGAGCCACGATAGTTGAAAATCCTACAATGAATCTCCGGTAGAAGTTGGAGAAACCTAAGAAGCGTTGTACCCCTTTTCTGTCTACAGGAGCTGGCCATTCCTGGATTGCTTTGACCTTCTGGGGGTCCATTGCAACGCCGTCAGTCGAAATTATAAATCCTAAGAATTGCACTGTAGTTTTCTCGAATTCACATTTCTCTGCCTTGAGGTATAATTTGTGTTTTCTGAGAATCGAGAGAACCAGTTTGACATGCATCCGATGGAGTTCCAGGGTGGTTGAAAAAATGAGAATGTCGTCAAGGTAGACTACTAGAAAGTTGTCAAGATGTTCACGAAAGATATCGTTCACTAAGTGTTGGAACGTGGCCGGGGCATTACAGAGTCCAAACGGCATTACCAGGTACTCATAGTGTCCAAACCTGGATCTAAAAGCGGTCTTCCATTCATCGCCTGCTCAGATCCGGATGAGATTGTAGGCGCCACGCAAGTCTAGTTTGGAAAAGATGCGGGCGGATCTGAAGCGTTGGAATAATTCCGGGATGAGAGGAAGCGGGTACCGATTCTTGACCGTAATTTTATTTAATTCCCTGTAATCGATGCAAGGTCGGAGGGATCCATCTTTTTTTTCTACAAAGAAAATACCAGCTCCAGCCGGTGATGAGGAGCAGCGAATGAACCCTCTCTCAAGATTTTCGTCAATGTATGTTTTAAGAGCCTTTAATTCTGTTTCGGACAGAGGGAAAATGCGACCAAAAGGAATTTCAGCACCCGGCAACAGGTCTATGGGGCAGTCGTAAGGCCGATGAGGTGGTAGACAGTCTGCCTGTTGTTTGTCAAATACATCTTTGAATTCCAGGTAGCTCTCGGGTACATGTTGCAGATTATTAGACGTGGTTGCAATGGTGGAAACAGAAGCTGGAGCCGGGAGAAGGCAATGTCTGGAGCAATATTGAGATGAGAAAGAGACTTCTCTCTTATTCCAGTTAATCTGTGGTTCGTGGGCTTGAAGCCATGGGAGTCCCAGGATTATGGGGAACATTGGAGAAGAGATAATATCGAAGCGGAGGTATTCCTGGTGGCCAGTATCAGTGGTGGTAAGGATGGGTCTGGTTTCTTGCGTGATGGGCCCTGAGCGGGGAAGAGACCCATCGGCTAGGTGGATCCGTAGACTTTGGTTCTTCGTGGTCAAAGGAACATGCAAGCTTGCGGCTAATGAGGCATCCAAAAAACAGCTACACGCTCCGGAGTCAATTATAGCGGGTAGGTGAACCTCCTTTTCCGGGAGCTGTAAGGAGACAAAAAGAGTAACGTAAGGTTGAGAAGACCCGGTAACTTGTTGATTAATAGCAGGCCGTAAGCAGGACTTACTGGGTCTCACGGGGCAAGAACGAAGGAAGTGTCCAGAACCCCCACAGTAAAGGCACAGATTGCCCTGGCGTCTACGTAGTCTTTCCTCCGAAGTGAGTGGGGCACGGACTAGGCCAAGCTGCATTGGTTCAGCTTCAGGAGTGGTAGGAACCAGTGGAGCTGTGTAAGGTGGATGGACAGGAGTCGATTTAGGCATCATCCAGGTAGGGCGAAAAGTCTGAAAGCGCTCTGTGCGTCGCTCACGCATGCGACGATCCAATTTAGTGGTAATTTGGATGAGGTCTTCCAAAGAATCAGGGGTCTCAATCCTGGCCAACTCATCCTTCAGTGCTTCAGACAGCCCTTGACGGAACTGATATTTAAGGGCAGGTTCATTCCAGCTAGTATCGGCTGAACTTTTCCGGAACTCTACAATATAGTCCTCTACAGGCCTACGTCCTTGGCTCAGGTTATGCAGTAAGATTTCGGCCGTGGCCGTGCGCTGGGGGTCGTCGTAAAGTTGTGCCATACCTTCGAAGAAAGGCAACTACTGAATTCAGGATAGGGTTCCTCTGTTCCATTAGGCTGTGAGCCCAAGCTTGTGGTTCATCGGCCAAGAGAGAAATGATGAACCCAACTTTTATCACCTCTGACGAAAAGGTCCTAGGTTGCAGGGCCAAATACAGGGAGCAAGCGTTTTTAAAAGCCCTGAACTTCTTGCGATTGCCGGAGAAGCGCTCTGGTGTGGGAACCCTAGGTTCTGGAGCGGCCATGACCACAGTGGGATTAGTTGGCATCTGAGGAGAGGAAGCTCCACTGGGAGGTACAGAAGCCGCGGCAGGAGCTGGAGATGGTCCGGAAAGCTGCTGAAGGCGGCCATCAATTTGGGCGTAGCCGTCTTGCAATTTCTGGACGGCCTCAGTGAGGGCCGAGACCTGCTGACACAGGATCTCCAATGGGGAACGCGCTCTGTCGGCCTCAGACATGGCTGGTTTGTACTGTCAGAGATAGTACTTACCGAGGCCGAGATGCCGAGAGCGGTTTCGCCTTTGCGACTAAGCGCAGTCCGCCCCCTGGAGTTGGGACAGGGGGTGAACGGCACAAAGAGGCACAAGCTCCCCAATGGACCGTAGGTGGCTTGCTGGTGAGGTCTTGTAGAGAGGAGCCGCTGTGTAGGTACTGGTAGGTAGGTGCAGGCAGGGACAACAGGCAGGAGGTCCAGAGCTGGGCAGAGGGTCAAACACAGGAATGGTGCTATGGCACTGCAGGATCTGCAAGGTAAGGTGACAAGATCAAGAAAGTCCAGGTACAAGCAAGGGGTCAGGCTGGGAGACAGGAGACAGTCCAGGTAACAGGCCGAGGGTCAAACACAGGAGATTGGTGGGAATCCGATAAGCAGGCAGAGGTCAGGTCCAGGAGAGAGGCAAGAGAAGTCCAAAGGCAAATCCGGGTCACAACAGGTAGTCAGGCAGAGATTCAGGATACAGGTTCAGGTACTACAGGAAGCTGAGACAAACCAGCAATTTGTTTGATCCCCTGAGCGCCTTTTATAGGCTGCCCAGGGAATCACGTTGGGTGTGCACCAGTGCGCGTGCGCGAGCGCCGTAACGCCGAGCCGCGAACGCGCATGCGCCGAAACGCCGAAACGCCGGGAATACGAGGAAAACGACCGGACCGGAACGAAGGCTTCTTCTGACAAAGAGGTACCGAGTTCCTGGTCATAGACAAGTACATTCACCCTTGGAGGGTTGGAGCTGTGAGCAGGGGTGTTTCAAGCCTCAAAACCTTTTGGATCTATGAGTTGCAGTCCCACTTTCCATTTGGAATGAATGTAGAGTGGGACATTAATGACTTTATCAATAAGGCATAATTGCAACTCAATATACATTGCATTTTTTATTTTTATTTATTTTTCTCACCAATTTTTGGGGATTATCTGGGTTCTGAACTTAATTTTAAATCTGTATGTATTATGTGGTATGTATTTTTAAGTATATCATGCATTTTCACATATTGTGAGATTTCTCATGATTTATATGTATATACAGCTTGAAGTCAATAATTGCAATGTATTATTACCCTAGTTTCGGCATCAACCTTGTGGGGCACTAAATATTTCAATATACATATTTGCAATATATCTTCACAAATAGTTTTTTTAATTCTTTTAAATCTATCCGGTATAGTTTTGGTATGTTAACGCCATCAAAATGTCAAATTTTTTGCTAACGTCATCTGGTGTCCCCACTACACAAAATATAGCGGTGTTCAGCCAATGATGTGTTGGATGCGGGCGATTCTTTCTGTCTTATAGCGAGGCGTGACCCGCAGACGTGCTTGTCTTCCAGATTGCTGACGCGATGGTGGGTGGTCCTACGCTCGTGACTGAGTGTAGGAGTGTGGGTGGACCAATAAGCATTGCCTCTGTAGTATCTGGAGGACGTCGGCGTCTGATAGTGAGGCTTGGTGCATACACTGCAAATCCATAGGACGAAGGTCAGATGACCTCGTTTACATGTGTGCTGATTCGCTATTCATAGCGAGGCATGAGCTTCACGCTCATATCCCAGTGTGGACTTTATGTAACATATTCATTTGTGTTTTTGCATGTATATCATTTAGAGTGTTTAACAATTAAAAAAATTTTCTGTAACACATACGGTCCTATTCATTAGGACCGTCCTTATTTAGTGCTGCACATATACTAGTAACCCCTAGCTCTGCTGATCCCCCACTCAGTAGTAACCCCCAGCTCTGCTGATCCCCCAATCAGTAATAACCCTTAGCTCTACTGAACCCCCACTCAGGAGTAACCCCCAGCTCTGCAGATTTCCTAATCAGTAGTAACCCCAGCTCTGCTGATCCCCCATTCAGTAGTAACCCCCAGCTCTACTGATCGCCCACTCAGTAGTAACACCCAGCTCTGCTGATCCTCTGGTTTGGTGACCCTCCTTTCTCTTCGATCCCCGCTCACCTCCAGCTGCTCAGCACACTGCTAGTTTCTCATTCTCAGGTCCCCCAGCTCTGCTGATACACTGCTGCTCAGTCCTCTCTCTCTGGACCCCACTCACTTTCTTGCTGCTCCATATTGCACACTGAATGTGATGTCTGGACCAAACACTTTCAGAATATGTACACATGAACTGGAAGTGACTGCTGAATGACATCCTTGCCAGAATGCTTGTTGGTCTCCCATTGCATCCTGGGATATATCATACCTGCAATACCTCAAAAACAAAATGAAGCCAACGCTGAATGAAAACCCCTCAATAGCTTCAGATGCTGTAAGCGAGCTTTGTCTTCTATGGAGGGTTTGGAGACTCTTTGAAGCACCAAGAAAACGACATGGGGTATCATTTTTTAAGCGAAGCAAAGCAAAGCTGACAATGTGAACCATTTTATTTAGTGACAAGTGCTTTGATTGCCATTCAGTGTGCTTTAAAAAAAAGCATGTCCAATGCCATGTTTTGAAGCAAGTGTAAAATCGCCCTTAGGGGTCAGTTTATCAGTGTTTTTACCCGATTCACCCATTACATTTACTGACAGGATGACAAAGGGGGAAAAAACAGAATTTTTTTTTAAGAAAACAAATGCAACCACCACATGTAAGGCCTGGCATGCTGCTATTCAATTTTGTTCTAGGGTTTGGATGCAATTTAAAGCCCAACTCCATGAAGAATGAAAATGATGCCTTACAGTGGGGCTGTGCCAGCACTGCAAGGGTTAATTGCAATCTTTTTTCAAGGAGAAACATTCTTGGGCTGGCAAAACAAAAAAAATCCTATTCAATTTCCTTTAGATTAACCTGCAACTATATAGTGCAAGGGCCTGCCTGATTGCATTAAAACTGAAAGTGTTTTGGTTTGACCATATTATATGGTATGAGAAGTGATAATAGGGGATGCTGCGACTATTGATTAAATAAATTAATTCTTATGTGTATCAATTTGGGAACAGATGCAGTAATACATAATATAAATCAATATATAATCAGTGAAATTTGGTAATTAATAAAAATAAACACATAATGGAAGATATAAATAAAAATAATTCATAATTCTCAGTGAATGTTCCAATAAAAAAATGTGATTGATTCAATCAATAAGTGTAGATATCCTCCATCACTTGTAAACATCCAACAACACCCAACGTGCTCTTGTAAAATAATCTGCTCACCAGACAGCCATGACCTCTTTAACCAAAAAGAAGGTCAGAATTCGCAAGATTCCACCCCAGGCTGCAATCTTGCAGCCTGGGGTGGAATCTTGAACTATCCAACACTGTGCTCTCCTTTCCCCCACAATGGGTACATGAGATGAAAAAAGACAAGGGGAATTCAATAGTGTAATATTGCTTAGTTTATTAAAACATTTAAGAAATAAAAATTACCTGCTTACATTAATAAGTGTCTGTGTCCCGGTACTGGATGGTAAAGCGTGTGTGGTCAGATGGATGCCATAAGATGCCCTACTCATGCGTTCCACCGCCACTAGAGACAGAACCGGAAGCTGGGACCCGGAAGTGACGTGACCGAAAGGCACCTCGGCAAACGTTTCGTATCGCCACGTCATTAGGACGCTTAATTAGCACAATTATTAGATATTGGCACGAGGTTTCTATCAAATCAATATTATATGGTATGGCTATGGACCCTGCAGTAATCTTGATGATGTCAAGACCCCAGACTGCTGGGAACGTGGGGGAGAAGACGCTACAGGGACAGCAGCGGTTGGTAGTAAAGGATCAGGTAAGTAAATCTTTTTTTGTTCTGCTAGACCCAAACAAGTAGCCCTCCTGCAAGGGATACTTTTCAAGTTGCCTGGTGTTGGGCTTTAACGCAGAATTCCACCCATAATTTAATCTTTGCTCCAATTACTACAGACCCCCAAGTTGAACAAAATTTGGCTATTTTTTTTCCCTAGCTCTGTGTACCTTGTTACTAGGGTGTCTTGTGTTTTCTTCCTTGTTTGGGGCCATGGCGATGTACGTTATTTCCTGCGGCACCTCTGCTCCTGGGAGATGTGTGTCATCATTCCCAGGAGTCAGTGGGCATAGCCACCTGTTTGCATCATGTTATTTCCTAAGCGCTATTCCCTGAGGACAGGAGGTGCATGCTGGGTAGCCAATAGCGCCATGACCCGGAAAAGAATCCTAGTAGGCTTCACATGCTCACATTTAAGATGGAAGCGCTCAGTGAGATGGAAACAAAGGTTTAAAAAAATACATGTAATAGAACGGATGCATATATATATATATGTGGAACTCCACTTTAAGGAAGGGACTGCTGTTTAATAGAATTACTTTTTTATGTAATGGCTTGTCAGTGGCCTGGTAACCAGGGAAGCAGATCGTAACATTTCATTTATTTCTAGAGGCATACATTTATATGTACAGTGCCTTGAAAAAGTATTCATACCCCTTGAAATTTTCCACATTTTGTCATGTTACAACCGAACACGGAAATTTATTTTTTGGGGTTTTTGTGTGATAGACCAACTGTCAGGGCTGGGCTCAGCCCTTCCATCTCTAAGCTGGCCACTCAGCTGTCGGCTAATTGCCAGCTCCTTTCTCTCCACAGTGACTCACCTGTTGATGATATCCTGCTTGTCAGTCCTGCCTATTTAAGCCGTCCAAGCCAGATGATCTCTGCCTTCGCCTTGGTCACATCTCTAGAGACGCTCTCCTGTGTTCCTGCTAAAGACTTGCTTGGCTGACATTCCTTCTTGCTCCAGATCCTGCTTGCTGTTCTACTATGTTCATCTCTGGCTCCCTGACGTTTTGGCTTGTCTGACTATCCGTTCTGGTTCCTGAACTCTGGCTATGTTTTGACTACGTTTACTCTGTTTACCTTTTTATTATTATTATTATTATTTTTAAACAAATGTGATTTAGCTGTACTTCTGTCAATCTGATTCATGGTTTCTGACAGCAGGCGAAGGCCATGAATTCAGAAGATGCAGTCAATCCACTTGTTGGTAGTATTTTTTCCAGATTGGATGAGCAGGATCACCGCATGGATCAGTTTGCCATGGCGTTGCAAACGCTCCTGCGTCACACGGCTCACCTGGAATTTCCCACTGTGGCTGCTCCGGTACAACCTGTGTTGCAGGCTGTCCCTACTGCTGCTCCAGTCTCTGTGCAAGCACCCGCCTTGAGTATTACCTCTATAAGAGGTATGTCTAGTTCCGCTCCGCTTCCCCAGCGATTTGGGGGCAATCCAGTCCAATGCAGAGGGTTTCTGAACCAGGTTGAGATATACTTTGAGATGCTGCCCCAGGCATTTCCCAGAAGCATGTAAAAATGAGTCTGCGCAGTGGATATGGGTACAGATGAAATATAGAACTGCTGCCTCTACAGGTACAATTCCACCTGGGTGGAGTGTACTAGAATATATGTAAAACAAATGTAGAAGTGGCGCTGTTCTAGTGGAGTAAGTGTTTGATGATAGAACCACTGTATTACACCTTGTGTAGTCTCCCAGACTAGGTGTGGAAACTGGATAGTTTAAATTGTGTATATTATAAATTAGTAGCAGATGCCTCGAACCTTGTGTGTGTGCACGTATGCTACGGTGTGGTGCTACAAACTTATGGTGTCCATTAGCAGTTGGACTAATTCAAATGAGAAAATGGATGAATGAATAAAGAAATAAAAGAAAAAAGAAACATGTGTTACAGCCTCTGTCACCCAGTTTGCGGTGGATTTTGGATGTGTCTAAATTGTGTTACAACCTCTGGCGGCTGCTTGACAGTGTAGTTTCAATGGCCAAAAAATATGCTTCAGTGTGTATTGTTTACCAAAAAATGGTGTGAGTTACACTCCGTGAATGTTAACCACAAATATTATATATGCTATTTGCAAATGTTAAAGTAGAGTTGCATTAAATTTATGCCCAATATCATATCACATACAATTGCATTAATGAATTTTTAGTAATAGTGCATATGTAAAAAGTGCTTAGTGATCAGAAATGTGTGCTAGTTTAACAGCAATAAATTAATTAACAAAGTGACTTGTGCTCGAAAGGTTAATTAGCAAAGTGACGTGTGCTCAAAAAGGAAAAGCCAGTGCTTGCTGGAAAAACAATTTTGTTTTAGAAAGTCTTCTGTTATGGTAAAGTGACTTGTGCTCAGAAAGGGTCAGTCTTTATTGAAAGACAATATTATTTAAAGATCTTCTTATTCAGGTGCTGGCTTGGTGATAGTGCTTCTTAATCATGCTCCTAATGTGCATACACTCACCGAATAGCCTCACCCCTGCAGGGGCATTACGCGGTCACAGTATCTGCCACTGTGTAGCAACCCTTGGCACCTCTGGTCCGTGCCTTAAATGTTGTCTAGCGACTTTTAATGTGTTATTTTAAAATATTATTGTAAGCATGAAAGGATCAAAGGATAAGAACCATCAAAATAGCCTGTGTTCATCTGACTGGAGGTGACGCAAGACATTCGTAAACCCCGCCCTACGCGTTTCCTCATTGTAGACGTCATTGTAGATCGTTTGCCATCCTCATTGACTTCCTTAAGGAGTGCTTGCAGAAGCCTCCTGTACATTTGTTTCCGAACTTTGCAGTCCCACTCTTGCCTCTCTCACCTCTCATGTCTCCTGGTACCGAGTCTGTCAGTGAAGATGAACCCATGCACTCGTGCTTCACACGTCTCTCTGCGGATGAGAGAACCCTTAGGAGGAGAGAGAGATTGTGTTTTTATTGTGGCCAGGCAGGTCACTTTTTGAAGTCTTGTCCTACCCATCCAGGGAAAACCAGAACCTTGAGGTCCTGTCACGGACAGACCTTAGGTAGCGTTGTTTTGTCCCCAGTTATCCAGAAGGCTAAGCCCCTGGTTTTGGTTACCCTTTCTTGGGCTGAGTCGTCTGTCGGGATACATGCTCTAATCGACTCTGGGGCTGCAGGCCTGTTCATTGATGCTGCCTTTGTATCAAAGCACCTAATTCCACTGAAGCTGCGTGACACTCCACTTGCCATTGAGGCTCTTGACGGAAGATCTCTACAGCCTGCCCATGTGGCTCATCAGACTTTTCCATTGTCCATGGCCGTAGGGGCTCTTCACCATGAGATAGTACAATTCCAAGTTATTTTCTCACCTAAGTTGGTTATTGGTTATCCTTGGTTACAGAGGCACAACCCCTCTTTTGATTGGCTTCGTGCTGAGGTTCTCTCCTGGTCGTCACAATGCAGTAAGACATGCTTCTAGAAGGTAGCCAAGGTCCTGTGCACCTCTTCACTCTCCTCCCTGCCGGAGGAGTACCGCGATTTTAGCGATGTCTTTGACAAAGCCGGTAGTCTGCCTCCACACCAGTCGTATGATTGCGCAATTTACCTTCAACCTGGTGCCATACCCCCTCATGGCCGGGTTTACCCTTTGTCGGTCTTGGAGCATAGGACCATGGAGGAGTATTGCAGATGCCTTTTCTCGAGGTTTCACGCGCAAATCCTCGTCTCCTGCTGGTGCTGGTTTCTTCTTTGTGAAGAGGAGTGGTGAACTGAGACCTTGTATTGATTATAGGGGTCTCAATTATTTCACAATTAAAAATGCCTATCCGATTCCTGAGTTATTTGACCACCTCAAGGGAGCAACAGTTTTCACAAAGTGAGGGGCATACAGTCTCGTGAGGATTAAGGAGGGCGACAAGTGGCAACGAGACTGTTCTCATTTTTAAATTAGTACTATTGTTACTCTACTACAGGCACATACCTCTCTTTTCCGCCTCCGACCGTCGGGGGGTAGTTTCTGTGTGATCCCTTGTAAGGCAACTTGGCTCGATATTCGCTCCTTGGGGGACTGGCTTGCCGTTTGGGAAGCAGAGAGGGGGAAACAAAGGGAGGGGACAACTTTTGCACATTTCGGTCAATTTTAGTCATTTGAAGCAACCTGACTGGTAACTATGCAAGATATGTTTATGTATAAATACAATGTATCTCACATAGATTTTTTGTTACACTCCTTACTGTTTTTTCTTTTAAAAAACAAAAAGAGATTGTGATACATGCTTAAATTTTTCACAGCTGCTAAACATCTGTCCTCTGAAGATGACCCATTAGGGTCGAAACGCGTCAGAACACCTATAACTACTCTTTGACCTTGTTGCTTTGGCTATACTGTATTTTATATTGTTGCCGGCTTTTTTAACAATGTCTGTAAATACAGTTCATGTTCTGACTTTTAATGTCAGAAGTTACTACCTTTTATAACCTTCGTACTAATAAAAATTACATTTGATTATTCTACCATCCTCTGGAATCATACATTATTGGATGCAATAAAGGCCCATTAGGGGGGTCCCTTGTTCCTTTTTTCTTTAAAATAGACATATATTAAACACAAAAGTCCTTAACGAAAGTGATGACAACTGTGCTTCAGTGATGATGTTTTCATGTGCCACATATCATGCGATGGTGAAACAAAAGGTGACCCCCCCAAGGTAAAGCGCTCACCTTAGGGAATGTGACTAAGTCGCTAGACAGAGTCAGGAAACGCTTATGAGCCACCCAGGGCTCAGTATGGATCACAGGAAAACAGGCTCCAGTATAGGCTCAAATCATAGTCAAAAAGAGAAAGGAACTGAATGGTGTGATAACCAGGGGAGGGGCCAGGACGGAGTGTTAGGCAGCAGCAGCTGTCTGTGCTGGGATGGTCTCCATAACCTAACTGCTACATCCATTACTTATTGTTTTATTCAGGTTAAATGCCTCTTCTGAGTGGTGCACTGACGCTCAAAATGTGAGTACCCCCTTCTGGGGGAGAGTTTTTTTATCTGACCTTGTTAATAAACACTTTTTAAACGTTATCACACCATATGGTTCCTTTCTCTTTTTACCTATGATTTGAGCCTATGCTGGAGCCTGTTTTCCTGTGATCCATACTGAGCCCTGGGTGGCTCATAAGCATTTCCTGATTCTGTTTAGTGACTTAGTCACATTCCCTAAGGTGAGCGCTTTACCTTGGGGGGGTCACCATCGCATGATATGTGGCACATGGAATCGCAGCACATTTGAAAACATCATCACTGAAGCACAGTTGTCATTACTTTCATTAAGGACTTTTGTGTTTAATATATGTCTATTTTATAATGGACGATTAAGTATATGTATTGTGTGACACTCTGCACTTTTTGGCTGGCACATGTCATTTTTCAGCTTTTGTTTGCATATATGAATCATTTATGAGTTAACGTTATTTATTTTATTATTTATTTGTTTATTGCACTTTTAGCACATGGTTTGCACTGATTCATTTTGGAGCATTTTTGTTGATATTACCACTTCACATGCTCACTGCACTGTTTATTTGTGCACATTAAGTTTGTTTATCTTGGGGGATATAGCACATATTGGGGTTAAATTATTTTATACTCTGTTGTATATGCACTGTATCTCTGTGCGCCAGGATTAGGGCACAGTTAGCACACTCTATCGCATCATATTTATTTATTTGATGTCATTTCCACTACTGGTTTTTCGATGGACCCAGAGAAACTTTCAGCAGTCCTACAGTGGCCCCGACCCGTGGGTTTACGTCCTCTTCAGCATTTTCTTGGCTTTGCCATCTATTATCGGAAGTTTATTTGTAACTTCTCGTCTCTGGTCAAGCCCCTGACTGATATGACCAGAAAGGACGGTAACCCACAGAGTTAGTCTCCGGAGTCCATTAAGGCCTTAGAGTCTCAAGGCTGCCTTTGTTTCTGCTCCTGTGTTGACACATCCTGATCCTACGTTACCTTTTATCCTTGAGGTTGATGCTTCTGAGACTGGAGTTGGCACCCTTCTGTCTTAACGTCCTACCTCTGAGACGTTGTGGCTACTTTTGTAAGAGATTGTCACTTGCGGAGTGCAATTACGAGATTGGTGACAGAGAGCTGTTAGCAATCATTTTAGCCCTGAAAGAATGGAGACATCACCTCGAAGGTACCACTGTGCCGGTTCTCATTCTTGTTGACTATAAGAATCTCACATTCTTGTCTGAGACTAAACGCCTCTCTCCCAGAAGGGCGCGATGGGCTCTTTTCTTGTCAAGTTTCAATTACATTGTCTCATTCTTACCCAGTACTAGAATGTAAGGGCTGACGCCTTGTCACAACAATTTTCCTCCACTTCCAAGTTGGAGTCGGTTCCGGTTCCTATGATTCCTTCTGATCGTATTCTGGCTACAGTTCGCACCAGTCTTACTTCTAGTTTGGGTGACAAAATTCTTACTGCTCAGGTCAATGCTCCTCCTGAGAAACCTTGTGACCACTGCTTTGTCCCAGAGTGTCTCCGTACTGCCGTGCTCCAGACTTACCATTCTCCCAAGGCAGCTGGCCTCCCTGGTAAGAATCAACTCGTTTGGGCCATTTCCCAACAATTCTAGTGGCCTAGTCTTCGTGCGTTCCATGTGTGCTCAGCGTAAGACTCCAGGACACCTTCCAGTGGGCCTCCTACAACCCATACCCAATGGAGAGAGGCCCTGGACCCACCTGTCTATGGATTTCATTGTGTAGTTACCCAACTCCCAGGGCAACACAGTTATCCTTATGGTGGTCCTTATGGTGGTTGGCAGGTTCTCGAAAATGTCCCATTTTTTTAACAGGAGATCTTTCACTTACATGGGCTACCCAAGGTGATTGTCTCGGACAGGGGTAGTCAGTTTGTGTCCCGGTTCTGGCGAGCATTTTGTGCACAGTTGGGAATTCAGCTTGCTTTCTCCTCTGCGTATCACCCGCAGTCTAATGGGGCCGCAGAACAAGCCAATTAGTCCTTGGAGCAATTCCTAAGTTGCTATATTTCTGACCATCATAACTACTGGTCAGACCTCTTACCATGGGCAGAGTTTGCTCACAATAGTGCCTTGAATTCTGCTTCCCGATTGTCCCTGTTTATGGTGAACTATGGTTTCCAACCATCCACGTTGCCTGACTCGGTTGTTTCACAGAGTATTCTTGCGTTAGAGGAGCATCTCTGTGGTCTTCTTTCCACTTGGGCACAAGTCCAGGAGGCTTTGCGACATGCTAATGATAGGTACAGACTCCATGCTGACCGCAGACGCCTGCCTGCGCCTTCCTACCAGGTTGGGGACAGGGTCTGGCTGTCGTCTCGCAACCTCCGACTTCGTGTTCCCTCTCTGAAGTTCGCACCTCGGTTTATTGGGCCTTTCCGTATTCTTCGCAGGATTTACCCAGTGGCTTACGCATTAGACCTTTCTTCTAAAGACTTGCTTGGCTGACATTCCTTCTGGCTCCAGATCCTGCTTGCTGTTCTACTACGCTCGTCTCTGGCTCCCTGACGTTTTGGCATGTCTGACTATCCGTTCCAGTTGCTGAACTCTGGCTATGTTTTGACTATGTTTACTCTGTTTACCTTTTTATTATTATTATTAAACAAGTGTGATTTAACTGTACTTCTGTCTCAGTCTGATTCATGGTTTCTGACACCAACACAAAGTGGCACATAATTGCGAAGTGGAAGGAAAATGATAAATGGTTTTCAATTTTTTTTACAAATAAACATCTGAAAAGTGTGGCGTGCATTTGTGTTCAGCCCCCTTTCCTCTGATGCCCCTAACTAAAATGTAGTGGAACCAATTGCCTTCAGAAGTCACCTAATTAGTAAATAGAGTCCACCTGTGTATAATTTAATCTCAGTATAATTGTATAATGTCTTCAATGATGCAGCTGATCATTAGTACAGTGGGTGTAGGAAAATTCTTATATGAGAAGGTATGATGTAGGAGCACTATTTTCTGTGCTCATTTTTTGGTGTTAAATATAACCAAACAAGCTGTTATTAATATCCAATAGGATTCATAATGATGACCAAACACAACACTATAAATGCCTATTAAAGTAACACAACAATGTCATAAACACAGACGATGAATTCATGAATAAGAAGATAATTAGTCTCAACAATATTATCCGAAATGTCACAAGCCATCAAAGACAGCTTGCAACTTACACTTGTTTTACAGGCTTTTGACGTTTTTTAAAGGCAGCTCTATGTTAGTCTATGTGTCCATGCACAGACAGAAGTTTTCAAGCATTTATAGGCAGGAGCATTTAGGGGCAGAAATCTGAATGCACCAAAATTATGTTCAGGAAAGAAGCATTTGTGCATAAAAAATGCCAGGCGCGCCTAAAAGCTAGGCGCATTTAGCACTTGAGCGTTCATTTATTTCAATGACCAGCATAAATTATTATTCTGGCCATTGAAATAAATGAATGCCAAAATGCTTGACGTGCCTGAACGCGTCTTAACGCGTTTTCATAAAAGTGCAGCGCGTTCCTCCCTTGGTATAGTTTGTTCAGTTCCCCCCTTGGTAGGGTTCATTCAGTCCCCCCCTTGGTACGGTTCGTTTGTGTGATGTGAGTGTTGTGGACTGTGTCTGGGATCTTAAGTGCACCATACCAGGGATCACTTGGAAGAGGTGTCCCCAGGCACAGCTTACTTGTGGTCTGGAACCTTCGCTTTACTGTGAGCCCAAACCGAGCCTGAGCACACAACTCTCCATAGATGACTGAGCACAAAAGCAGGGATCACTGTGGTCTGGTTGGTAGAGGTGATGATATAAGTGTGCCCAGGAACACTTAGTTAAAGCCTAATGTGAGTGCAGACCAGTGGGCAGAGAGAAGTGGGACATTTGAACCCGGGCACGGGTCAATTCAATCGTGCTAAGTGTGAGTGCACCCTTAAAAGAGAATGTCACAAGCTGGTGCTGAAAATTTTGGGGGGGCACAAACAAACTGAAAAATTAAACTGTTAGTAATGCAGGACTATATATAGCCATTTATCAGGTGATTATGTATCATTACTGCTAGATAAAACTGTGCCCATCAAATGCAGTCTCACTGTGCCCATCAATTGCAGCCTCACTGTGCCCGTCACAGTAGGCCAATCACATCCACATACATTTCAAGTAAAATAAAACCACTTAACATAAGGTGTACTCTTCATAGCCCCCTTTTACATCAGGTGTTCGAATCAGAGTCCCCCTTTATGGCAGATGCCCCCCTTTACATCAGGTGTCCCCATCAGAGTCCCCCTTTAAAAAGGTGTCCCCATCAGCATCCCCCTATACATCAGGTGTCCTCATCAGAGTCCTCCTTTACATCAGATGTCCCCATCAGAGTCCTCCTTAATATCAGATGTCCCCGTCAGAGTCCTCCTTTACATTAGATGTCCCCATCAGAGTCCTCCTTTACATCAGATGTCCCCCTCTCCCCCCCTTGTACTCACAGCAAGTCGCCTGTCATCCAGAGAAACCGGAAGTGAAGGCACAGGACCGAACAATCACACACCACAGCAGGGAACAATGCTATAGAGGGAGTGTTCAGGGTGCAGAGCTCAGCGCCCCGAGAACTAAAGGAAGCCAATAGAGCTTCTTATTTGCAAACGCATGATTGCAAACAAGTCATGCTTTCCATAGCAGCTGTGTGTCCCATAGCAGCTGTGTGTGCGCCCTGCACCCTTAACCTTAAAGGGCCATTATTTTTTTTTTTTCATTTTCTTTTTCAGTGATTGCAGCAGGTCATGCTTCCCATACACCTGTGTGTCCGGCGTCCCGTACACACTTAAAGGGCCATTATTATTTTTTATTTATTTTTTTATAAAGAGTAGCTTTGGGGGGGGGGGGGTCACCACAGGTCACAAGTGTCACTGTATCACTGTATTAGACATCACGCTACCCCAGCCACACTGCAATGAAGATGTCCTTCTGTACAAGCTCTGCTCTTTGTACTGTGTATGCAAGTCAGAGTTCCTTCAAATATGAATGGCAATGTACCAGTGGGCTGCACTTACCCCATCTAGGTCGCAGGCAGCTTCCCATTGCGTCTCCTCCTCGACAACTTCCCCCCGCTTCTGCTCCTGGTCGGCCAATGCAATCTCTTCTCCTCTCGGCCAATCAGGTCTTAAGACCCGCTTCCTGATTGGCCAGGAGGAGAAGCAGGAAGACAATAGCAAATATTAATTTGGAGCAGCCACCACTGCAATGCACCCTACAGCGCATACATTGCATGTTGTAGAATGCCCTATTGCTTGGAATAACGCATGTGCAAAAGTGTAGCAAGGCCTGAGGAAGGGTGTCCTATCTCACTGTACCAGAAAACAGAACGTTAAGAGGGGCAACTCAACCACTTATATTTTTAATTACTTAAAAACTAGAAAAAAAAAAACAAAAAAACAAACTATAAACCCCCAACGATGATCCTATTATAACAAAGAATCAGGACTATATACAAAATATATGGTACCACTTTCTGTAATTCACATTAAAATATATGTGAAACCCATTTAATTGAAAATATAAATGCAAGGCAAAACGTTTGAGTATATGTATAAAAAAAACACCTTATAAAATACCTTAAAGTGGTATTAGACCCAAAGGCAAACATTAATTACTGTATATTGCATCTTACCAATTCTTAGATGGGGGGGGGCAAATTAGTTTTCTTTTTTAGGCTTGCTTTCCTTTATTTCTACCTGGTGATCCTGTCAATAAGTTTGTCGTTTTTCAACAGAACAAATTGTTGTGCAGCTGTAGCTGTTAGATTGATGAGACAAACCATTTACCATTGACAGGGGTGCGTACAATGATTAGCTTTTATTTATTTATATAAAATCTTTATCCCAAAAGGAAAAAAAATGGTTACTGTAACTGCTTATAAAAAGGTGTGAGCTGGAGTTTAGCTTCAATTTGTTAGTGTATCTAAATCTGCTAGTACATCTAACACACCCCTCCCCCCAGACTAACAAAGCTACTATCCAAAGGTTCCCCCATGTTCCTTCATTCAGAGTGGGGGCAATCTAATACAGGATGTGTATTACTGGCCAGATCCCCAGGTGAAAACAGAGGGAAGAAAAAAAAAAAAAAAGAAAACTACTGCAGCCACCACATCTAATGATTAATGAGCTGCATTATATTACATTGCTGGTTTTGGGTTTAATATCACTTTAAGTGATCATGTAATCTCTGTTCTCAGATGCATAAGGGGCTTGGGGAGGTGGGGGTGGAGCCATAGTGAATGGTGAATGGCTGTGCATGGGGGCTGTGTCAGCACAAGTCTGAGGACTGGACAACAGGCAGGCTGTTCTCCCAGCACAGCCAAAAAACTGTCTATGCTGAGATGAATGTGCTCTCATGGCTAGCATAGTCAGTTTGAAATAAGAAAGAAGGGAGACTGGCAGGGTCACCAGCTATTTCACACAAAGGAAGCAATAAAAGAGTACAGGATACTTTTTTAATAAAAGTATTTGGTACAGCAGGCACATATTAGGAATATGAAATGTTGGGGTAACATATTCTTTACATTTCACTTAAAGCGGTATTAAAGTGATTCTAAAGGTAACTACGAAAAAAAAAAACTAACAAACATATTCTTATTGAAAAAAAGGATCAATATTCAATATAAAAACATGACATAGAATTGATTCCAAAATGTTAAAACATCATGGTAAAAAAAGTGGCTGGGATCAGCAAAGAGACCCTACGTGTTTCGTCCTCAAAGACTTCTGCTGGGTATACCCCAGCAGAAGTCTTTGAGGACGAAACACATAGGATCTCTTTATGTCATGTTTTTATGTCATGCTTTTATATTCAATATTGGATGATCCTTTTTTCAATAAACCCTATATTCATTTTTGGATTTACACCATGTGGACGCTCTCTCTTTTTTATTCCATATTCTGAATATTGCCCTCTTGATTGAGATGCTTGCACAAACCTTGGAATAAGACGACAAACAAGATATCCGGACGGATGTCCAAGTTTCCCTTCCAGCAGGAACATCCTATCGCTTCAGACCAGATCTACACCGTCATCCACTATATGGCGGTATTGGCGTTTTTGACTCACCGCTTATGGCCTGTGAGTCCACCATTGCTGTTAGGAGTACCTCATGTTTTTCTATTGTTTGGGATTACCATTGTGAAGACAACCATTTGAATATCATCTTGCCACTCTGAGCTGTTTGAGAAGCATATGAGAGACTTGTGCATACTAATATCTGT
Organism: Lithobates clamitans; assembly: GCA_037952925.1. Lineage (NCBI taxonomy): Eukaryota > Metazoa > Chordata > Amphibia > Anura > Ranidae > Lithobates > Lithobates clamitans. Next base: position 9,007,487 of record JBBGZY010000427.1, read on the forward strand.
ATCCCCATGAACTCTCCTTGGTGTTAGCAACACAGACTTTTTTGCTTACGCACCCATCGATTGGTGCTTATAATATTTTTTACTTATGTTTATACATTCTTGCATTTTAGTATGTAAATCTTCCTGTTGTTCACATATGCAACTTCACACTTATTTTTTGTTCACATCCTCTATGTATGTGTGAGCGATTTGGTATAATAATGGCTACACATTTACTCTGATTTAGCTTTACAGGTATTTTTATCAACATCGGTGTACCCTTATATTTATATATGAGGTCACATATTGCACTTTGTATTGGATTTGAGCGACTTGACGAACTGACTAACTGCCACTGACATCACCAGTGACATTAATACAGTGATAATACTATACACTGTCACTGTAGTAATGACACTGGCTGGAAAGGGGTTAACATCTAGGGCAATTGAGGGGTTAAATGTGTGCTAACTATGGGTAAAGGTTGCTTCTTCTACTACTAGATCTCCAAGTTTCTCTTCCCTGCTTTGCACGTGGGTGTGCCCTACCCGGAAGCAAGCAGAGATGTGCGGGTACGTCACTTTGTCTGTACAGGCCACCCATCTGCAGTACATTGCGGGTTAATCACAAAGACAAAAAAATATTTATGTAGCAGCTTACCAGTTCTTAAATATAGTGGCTGCATTAGTTTTTGTTTTTAAGGCCTCGTTCACACCATGATGCAGAGTCGTCAGTTTTTCTGCACGCGTTTTGCAAGGGCACAAAAAAAACAATGGTTCTCTCTGTGTCCTGTTCACACCACAACATGTGGAGTTTTTCTGTGTATGCAGTTTTCTGCACAGGAAAAAACTGACATGACATCAACTCAGGTAAGAATAGGGCATAGGGCTTTTTTTCACCTGTGGTTTAGAATGGTCAGCTTTTTTCATTTATGTGAAACATTTATCCCCCAAAAAAACCTGTTGCTGTAACTGCTTAAAAAGGTGTCTGTTATTTTTCAACTTTCTTTAACATACAAAGCTGTCCAGGAAAGGTGGCAGTTAAGACAGTTGATTGAATCCATTTAACCATGACAGTTTGCTTTGCTTACAATAGTCAGCTTGTAGCCATTTAACCACTTCATGTCCAGGCCATTTCTTGCGATACAGCACTGTGTTACTCTAACTGACAATTGCGCAGTCGTGCAATGCTCTACCAAAATAAAATTTATGTCATTTTTTCCCCCACAAATACAGCTTTCTTTTGGTGGTATTTGTTCACCACTGCCCTTTTTTATTTTTTGCACTATAAACAAGCTATAAAAAAAAAAAAAAACCACACACATATATATATATATCTATATATATTTATATATCAATAAGGGCTTGCGAGCTGGGCTGCCTACCTGGGAGAGGGGGGGAGAGCACCGCCGGTGGGGTTGATTGGGAGCCGTGCTCCCAGCGATCGCCCCGGGGAGGAAGAGGAGAGCCGCGGGATAGCACGCTGTTACCGGTGTTCTGCCGAGAAAGTTCCGCTCGGCGTATAAGTTCCCCCCTCTACTGTGCCTGCGCAGTAGGTATCGGCGGAAATAGCCGAAGCAGAACAGCTGAAAATCAGCTGTACACGGCGCCTGTAAGAGGGCCCCTCGCGGGCTCGCTTCGCTCGCCACTTTTAGATTCCCCCTCTAGGTCCACTTGGATGGTGGGGAAGGAACCTGGACCCAGAGCGCAGGCGCCGTGTACAGCTGATTGAAGCATTTGAGCTTTGGCTATCTCCGGCGGCTGAGAGTAGTATGTACTGCGCAGGCGCTGCGCCTGCGCAGTACAGGGGGGGAACTTATCCGCCGAAGGAACATTCTCGGCAAGACACCGGCGCTTACATTATAATTGTCTTCGCTCGACACAGCCCCGTCTCCTCCTGACCTGTGCCTGTGATAGACAGAACGTCGGTCCAATGCTGGGATGCGTTCTATCTATCACAGGCGCAGGTTAGGAGGAGGCAGGGCTGAGTCGAGCAGAGCGGAGACAATTATAATGTAAGAGTCGGTAACAGTGTGCTAGCCCGTGGCTCCCCTCTTCCTCCAGCCACGCATTCCTCTGCCCAGGTGAGGCTGCAATGGGCAGCACAGTGAGACTTCATTAGGCACAGTAAGGCTGATATAGGCACAGTGAGACTGCATTGGGCACAGTAAGGCTGATATGGGCACAGTGTGATTGCAATGGGCACAGTGTGGTTGCAATGGGCACAGTGTGGCTGCAATGGGCACAGTGTGGTTGCAATGGGCACAGTGTGGCTACAATGGGCACAGTGTGACTGCAATGGGCACAGTGAGACTGCAATGGACACAGTGAGACTGCAATGGGCACAGTGAGACTGCAATGGGCACAGTGAGACTGCAATGAGCACAGTGAAGCTGATATGGACACAGTGAGGCTGCAATGGGCACAGTGAGACTGCAATGGGCACAGTAAGACTGCAATGGTCACAGCGAGGCTGATATGAGCACAGTGAGGCTGATATGGGCACAGTGTGGCTGCAATGGGCACAGTGTGGCTGCAATGGGCACAGTGAGACTGCGATGGATACAGTGAGACTGCAATGGGCACAGTGTGGCTGCAATGGGCACAGTAAGACTGCAATGGGCACAGTGAGGCTGATATGGGCACAGTGAGGCTGATATGAGCACAGTGTGGCTGCAATGGGCACAGTGAGATTGCAATGGTCACAGTGAGGCTGCAATGGGTACAGTGTGGTTGCAATGGGCACAGTGAGGCTGCAATAGGCACAGTGAGGCTGCAACGGGCATAGTGTGGCTGCAATGGTGGGCACAGTGTGGCTGCAATGGTGGGCACAGTGTGGCTGCAATGGTGGGCACAGTGTGGCTGCAATGGTGGGCACAGTAAGGCTGCAATAGTGGGCACAGTGAGGCTGCAATAGTGGGTACACTAAGGCTGCAATAGTGGGCACAGTGAGGCTGCAAAGGTGGGCACAGGTGAGGCTGCATTGATGAGCACAGGTGAGGCTGCATTGATGAGCACAGGTGAAGCTGCATTGATAAAGTTGTTGTTAATATTTATTTTTGTAAATTATTTTTGCATAAAAAATGTAAGTGTCATTTCATGAGATAACTTATGAGGGCGTGTTTAGGGGGGGAGCAGGGTTGGGATTGAGTGGGGCACTGGTGGCGAGTAACCCTTGAGGCCTGGCTAGTAGTTTAGGACTTGACATTTTGAGCCCTGTATATATATATATATATATATATATATATATATATATATATATATATATATTTGTGCTCATACGTTTACATACCCTGGCAGAATTTATTATTTTTTTGCCCATTTTTCAGAGAATATAAATTATAACACAAAAACTTTTCTTTCACTCATGGCTAGTGTTTGGCTGAAGCCATTTATTGTCAATCAGCTGTGTTTACTCTTTTTAAATCATAATGACAACAGAAACTACCCAAATGACCCTGATCAAAAGTTTACATACCCCAGTTCTTAATATCATGTATACCCTTAATACCCACTTTAACAGCAATGACAGCTTGAAGTCTTTTGTGGTATTTGTGGATGAGGCTCTTTATCTTCTCAGATGGTAAAGCTGCCCATTCCTCTTGGCAAAAAGCCTCCAGTTCCTGTAAATTCTTGGGCTGTCTTGCATGAACTGCACGTTTTGAGATCTCCCCAGAGTGGCTCAATGATATCGAGGTCAGGAGACGGAGATAGCCACTCCAGAACCCTACTTTTATTCTGCTGTAGCCAATGACAGGTCGACTTGGCCTTCTGTTTTGGATCACTGTCATGTTGGAATGTCCAAGTACATCCCATGCGCAGCTTCCTGGCTGATGAATGCAAATGTTCCTTCAGTATTTTTTGATAACATACTGCATTCATCTTGCCAAAATTTTTACCAAATTTCCTGTGGCTTTGTGGCTCACATATCCAAAAACATCAGTGATCCACCTGCGTACCTTTCATCATAGGTCTTGTTGACAAATGTAGCGTTTATGGTTGTGGCCAAAAAGCTCAATTTTGGTCTCATCACTCCAAATTACTTAGTGCCAGAAGGTTTGAGGCTTGTCTCTGTCCTTTTTGGCGTAATGTAAGCGGGATACTTTGTGACTCATCCATGCAGCCCATCTTTCTTCAAGTGCCTCCTTATTATGCATCTTGAAACAGCCACACTACATGTTTTCAGCGAGTCCTGTATTTCACCTGAAGTTATTTGTGGGTTTTTCCTTTGCATCCCAAACAATTTTCCTGGCAGTTGTGGCTGAAATTTTAGTTGGTCTACCTTACCGTGGTTTGGTTTCAACAGAACCCCTCATTTTCAACTTATTGATTAGGGTTTGAACACTGCTGATTGGCATTCTTAATTCCTAAGATATCTTTTTATATTCCTTTCATGTTTTATACGGTTCAGCTACCTTTTCCCGCAAATCCTTTGACAATTCTTTTGCTTTCCCCATGAATCAGAACCCAGAAACCTGAGTGCAGCACCGGACGAAAGATGTAAGGGTCTGTCAGGAGTCCAGAAACGCATTGACTTTTTATACACACACACACTAATTACAAGCACACAGATCACAGGTGAGGATGGTTACCATTAATAGCCATTCAAACCCCTTTGTGTCAACTTGTGTGCATGTTATCAGGCCAAAATCACAAGGGTATGTAAACTTTTGATCAGGGTCATTTGGGTAGTTTTTGTTGCCATTATGATTTAAAAAGAGTAAACACAGTTGATTGATAATAAATGGCTTCACCCAAACACTAACCATGAGTGAAAGAAATATTTTTGTGTTATCATTCATATTCTCTGAAAAAGTGGGGACGGAAAGTATTCAGACCCCCTTAAATTTTTCACTCTGTTATATTGCAGCCCTTTGCTAAAATCAGTTCATTTTCTTTCTTCATTAATGTACACACAGCACCCCATATTGACAGAAAAACACAGAATTGTTGACATTTTTGCAGATTTATTAAAAAAGAAAAACTGAAATATCACGTGGTCCTAAGTATTCAGATCCTTTGCTCAGTATTTAGTAGAAGCACCCTTTTGAACTTAAATGATTTTGGCTGCAATATAACAAAGAGTGAAAAATTTAAGGGGGTCTGAATACTTTCCATCCCCACTGTATGCAGAGCTCTGTCCAGCCTCTCTTCTCAACGATCAGCGGGCGTCGGCGGACATCCATTGTCCGGAGCCCGCCGATCAGCTTTTGCTGTGACAAATCACAGCAGAAGCGCCGTACACGTCCCCTACCTGGAAGTGCAGTATCACGTATATATAACGTGGCTGCCCTGTGGCAATAAATCTTGAACATTGTTTCAAACCAATAAGATGGGCGCTGGGCGCCCCTGATGACGCATCCTTATGTCGAAATGTCAGGTGGAGCTAATGGACGCGTGAGACACGGCTGCCATCTTATTGGTTTGAAAAAATGTTTGTTTCCATATGCTTGGCAGTTCTTATATCAATGTGAGTGTACCAGCTTTTTTACTTAATAAAACATTTTATCTGTTTGGATGTCTGCACAATGAGCCCCGTTTTCTCTTGTACCTTCACGTGGATGCTGGAGTGATCCAGTGAAGTTTATAATTAGAAGCAGTCTTTGGGTTCATTTTATCTGTGCGGAGAGGAATAGGCTAAACTATCAGTGGAGTGGATCGATCGATCGATGCAGAGGAACTGCTGGGGCCATAAATCATACTTACATTGTGTGTACCTTACACACTGATGGTAAGGGTCAGTTGGTTTGGGTGCTGATGGTGGCTTTCTTGTGTGCTCCATCTGGTTCTGGATGAAGATCTTCAGTTCGATCGCCTTTCCAATTTTTTTTAACATAGATGGACTTCATTGATCAAACATTTTTTTAGCGCTACACCTTCTTTTTTATATGTACTGTGACATACTGAAGCAGAGCATGATCCCCTTTCTTCGTAGACTGTGCCACAAGGCAGTGTTCTAACATGTTAATGACCCCAACACACCTCCAAGACGTGGCCTTGCTAAAGAAGCTGAGGGTAAAGGTGATGGACTGGCCAAGTATGTCTTCAGCCCTAATCCCTATTGGGCATCTGTGGGGCATCCTCAAACGGAAGGTGGAGGAGCGCAAGGTCTCTAACATCCACCAGCTCCGCTATATCGTCATGTAAGAGGACTCCAGTGGCAACCTGCGAAGCTCTGGTGAACTCCATGCCCAAGAGGGTTAAGGCAATGCTGGAAAATAATGGCGGCCACACAAAATATTGACACTTTGGGCCCAGTTTGGACATTTTCACTTAGGGGTGTACTCACTTTTGTTGCCAGTGGTTTAGACATTAATGGCTGTGTGTTGAGTTATTTTGAGGGGACAGCAAATTTACAATGTTATACAAGCTGTACACTCACTACTTTACATTGTAGCAAAGTGTAATTTCTTCAGTGTTGTCACATGAAAAGATATAATAAAATATTTAAAAAATGTAAGGGGTGTACTCACTTTTGTGAGATACACGTTGCGGTTTGCAAGTGGCTTACCGGTGTTATGGCTGAAGCTATCAGCCATAACCCTAGTATTTTTTTTTTCAGCTGGCGGCTGGTTTTCCCATTAAAAAGCAGTCTGAGTGGCTCATTAGCCACTGGGTCGCTTTCAGGAGCAGCTGGATGGGGGGAGCGGGAGAACGTCTGTTTTCACAGGTGCGCCCAAGAAATGATCCCATGGTACCGCCGGCTGGTCACAGAGGTGAACAGAGACCAGATCATCACCTCTATGGTCTTGGAGGACCGGACCGACGTCATGACGTCACTTCTAGCCAAGGGGAAAAGTAAACTATTTTTTCTTTAACGCAAAAGATATATTTTTTTAAAGGGTAAAGAAGAGATTTGGGGTCTTTTTTTACCCCAGATCTCTCTATAAAGAGAACCTGTCATCCTTATTTCTATTACAAGGAAAGTTTACTTTTTTTAATAGGAGTAAAAATGGTCAAAAATCTAAATGAATAAATAGGGATAGCGTAAAAATAAAATAAATAAGAAAATATTTTAAACATTGGAGCCTGACAAAAGTGCTCTATCCATTCCGAACGCTAATTTTACCAGACCGAGCTGTTCCGTCTCGGAATTTCTTCTGAGCATCCGTGGCACTTTGTGCGTAGGAATTGGCCACACACGGTCGCAATTGACGCGATCGGATTTTGTTGTCGGAAAATCCGATCGCGTCAATTGCGACCGTGTGTGGCCAATTCCTACGCACAAAGTGCCACGGATACTCAGAAGAAATTCCGAGACGGAACAGCTCGGTCTGGTAAAATTAGCGTTCGGAATGGATAGAGCACTTTTGTCAGGCTCCAATGTTTAAAATAGTTTAATACAGCGCACTCTCTTCTTCTTTATAATGCTAGAAGAATGAAGTAGTTTTGCTGCTCATATTCACACAGACTTCTTTCTTTATTATTTATCATGATTCCCTCAGTATATTTTGATTTGTCACATCTGACAAAAAATATATATATTATTATTTTTTTGGTTTGTATTTTTTTCAAGGCTGATCTTTTTTTGTTTTTATTTTTTCTTTTACTCCAGAATATTTTTGTGTGTGTTTTGTGTGTCAAGTTACCACAACACAATTATTATCTTGTCTTATTTAATCTCAAGGAGGTTGCGTTGGTGTCTCTTGTTAATTTCACATTGTATTTTTGAAATGTACCTGCCTCCTCACAAACAAACTGTCCTTTTTGAAAGAAAACACACATAGGCGAGAATAATTGAAACAAAAATTCCTTTATTAAGGGCTCAGAACCAAACAAAGAGGGAGGCAACGCTGGAGAAACATCATAGTTTGGCAAAGCCTTTGACCCCCAGGGCAGACATCAATTATTTTACAGCAAAATTGGTGGCCTGAGGAGTCCATATCTAAGGGAGTGCAGTCTGGTCCAGAAGTCCCAGAGATCATGAAAGCAGCAGATGACATGTATGTTCCCAGGCTGTGGTACTACAAGAGGCTGCATCTTTTGCCAGACCAGACTGAACCCAGGTCATCACTCTCTGGTCTTCCTTCCACGCTTCCTTCCCGGCTGTGGCTCTGGTGTTGGAGGTGTGGCAGGAGGAGGAGTAGGACCCGGAGGAGGAGGAGGACGACTATGGGTGAGGTGACAAATGTGGTTGCACATGTGATTTGGCCCCTCAACCCTTTATTTAGAGCTTCCAAAATTAAAAACTCACATAGGAGTCATTGGCCCTCCTCCATCTGCATCATTTTGCATGCAATTATGGCAGCAAAGTCTTCCTCCACACTGTGGGGTGTTCTGAGGGCCTCAGTAGCCTTCCAAAATAGGCCTATGGCAGCCTCCTCCAGGTTACTCCTCTTCCTGCCACTTTGTCTTTGAAGGCAGACTGGAGGGACCTGGGTATCATGCAACCTGCTTGGCCCGGCCACCTCCTGGCTGAGACTTCCCTGTGTATGAAAAAGGGACATGGTTTTAGTTTTTGCTTCATCAATCACAATCATAAATTAGTACTCAAAACTAACATATATTTAACATCATTGATTGGACAACCAGCAATATTTAAAAGAATGCTATAGCTGGCTCAAGCTGGGCTCCTCCACATGTTGCTGTCTGGAAGGCCCAGGTTGGGCGTCAGAAGCCTCAGCTGGGGGGGGAGCATGGAAGGAAGAGTGGAGAGTGCTGGTCTGGGTTCATTTTGACCTGCCAGAAAATGCAGTCTGTCATAGTACCACAGCCTGAGGACATACATGTCATCTGCAGCTCCTGATCTCTGGGAATCCTGGACCTTTTTGTGCTCCCTTAGATAAGTGCTCCTCATGCCACCAATTAGGATCTTCAAATAGGTGATATCTACCGTGGGGATCACCGACTTCACAAATTGCAGCAAATTATCCAGCGCTGCCTTCCTCTTTGTTTGGTTCTTATAATCAGGGTAGTTTATCTGCCACAGACAGGGCAGCTCCCTGAACATATCTATGAAGATTGGCATAAAGTCATGATCCGTCAAGATATCCATTTTAACTGCAAGACACAACACAAGACAAACCCTAATGTCAGCCTAACGTCTTCTAAACTTGTCCAAATACAGGCCTCAATCTAGAAGCAGTATAGGCCCAATTTAAAATCTTACCTTCGTTATCACGATCGGTGCCTCTGTTACTCCTTCCTCCGCTCACAGATCGTACGTACTACGCACGCATGTTACGCTTTGTAGACACTGCGCATGCGTGAAACTCTGCCCACCCCTGAAGTTCTTTCTAGTCTATTCCCTGCCCCTTCTCATTCGGGAAAGAGCACATGGCAGAGACAGAGCAGGTGTCTGATAATTACACCAATGAGGAGGAGGAGGAAAGCCCGGAGCCTGAAACGTCCCGATCCAGAAGGAGACGATTTAAGGCATCAAATATGTCCTTTGTGGAGATGGTGGAGATGGTCGACATACTGAAGAAGGCCGACTATGACGGGAAGTATGGACCTTATCCCAACCCCAATGTCAGAAAGGCCAAGATAATGGCGAAAGTAGTCAAGAGTCTGCACCGGAATTCTGGGGTACGACAATCCAAGGATCAGCTCAGGAAGCGGTGGTCGAACCTAAAAATCAGGGAGCATGAGCAGTACAGAAGGATCAGGAGAGTGCTGCAAAAAAGTAAGTAGTTGTGCTGTGTTCCTATTTTTTATTTTTATTACGTTCGTGCTGCTCCATGTGCTTTTCTTAACTGTTGTACAGTTTAAAATGGCAACTTTCATGTTCATGGGCACATTGTTCATTCGTATGAAATGTTGCTCGTTCGGCCTAGAAAACACCATTGTTTTGGCCATATGCATTTGAATACATTTTTTATGGCCTACTTCTCTTAAAATAATTTTGTTGTGTAGATGGGTTTGTAACTAGAATGTAATGCAAACTAGATTGTGTGTAAGGAGAGGACACTCAGCAGCAGTTTTCACATCTGGACGCTGGAGCACTAGTGTGGGACACCAGAACACCCTTTTTATTAGGGGGTCCCACACAGGTGCTCCAGTGTATGCTATAGGGGTGACTCCATCTGTGAAGCTTGTAAAAAACAGGTAAGTATTCAAGCTTGACAAAGGCCAAAAATTTTTCTTCATCTTGGAACTCTGCCAAAAGAGACAATTGTACTCCACTTCCAAGCAATGTTTCATATTCCTATTTCTGCCATCAAATATCTGTGTGCTAAGTATACCTATTTTTTTTTACATAGGGGAGAAAAAACTCGAAGGACACCCCTCATCCGAGGAGACAACAGACCCCCCACCTCAGGAAGAAGTGGAGACCCACCAAAGACAACATGAGGAGGAAGAGGAAGGAGATGTGGTGGAAATTGTCACCACAACAGGTGAGTGTCTGCGACCACAGGCTCAGGTAAGAGATGGATGCTGGCATATTTATAATACATGGTGTGTTTTTGTTTCTATCTTTTTAGGTGATCGTGATGTTGTAGATCCAGGTCATTTCACCAGTGAAAGTGCACAGATCCTGATCGGGGAGATAATGGGGTGTAATAGGGACTTGGAAAACATCCAGAAAAACATCAATGATGTTCAAAAAAAAATGAAGAACATCATTGATGTTTTAGGGTGAGTTTGAAATACCTCCAAATCCCTTCCCTCTTTGGTGCTTTTTGTAATCTCAAAATTTCTCTTCTTTTTTGACAGATTTGAGAAAAGCCAAATTTTGAAGATGCACACAGTGTGTCAACATGCGCCATCACGGGAGATCAATGTATGCGTTTTGGGGGTGCAACCCCTTCCTCAGTAATAAAGTAGCTGGGAGGAAGGGGTTGCACACCCAAAATACGCCCCTTGATCCCCCGTGATGGCAGGTAGCACATGTTGACATTCGGCAATTTGTGTGCCTCTTCAAAATTTGGCTTTTCCAGGGGTGACTTCACCCCATCTGAACGCAATATCAAACACAGTTTATAAATACTCATGTCTGATATTGCCTTCAATTTCTTTAAAAGCTGAACTTTGTAAATTCAAGATTGTGTCTGATTGTGTCTGAGATTTGTGTCTTTCTTGTTGGTTTTAAACATGCCTGTTCTACCTTAAATGGACATTTCTACTTTTAGTAATGTGACCAAAAAAATCTTGATAAAGGAGTGCCGCTAACTCCTCCATCGATAGCGAGCTATCTCGGAAACGCGTCGCACAGGAGTGACGTCATAGCTCGGCGCCACTGTGTTTTGCGATCCAAGCCTCGTTCCGGCTCCGATCACATGGCCGTGCCTCACTTCCATCACGGATGCTGGACGAGACCCTGGGATACACCGCTGCACATGTGAGAACCAGCTTGGGCGCCCCCACCTTCCTTCCTCTGGAACCCACACCACCCTAGACGGCTCCCCTGCTCTCCTGTACTTGGTGTGCTTTTGGATTACAACATTGGCTTATTGTAGCTCATCTTCAGTTCATGAGAGGTGATGTCAGTGCATCCGGACTTGTTGCCACCTGTAGTCCTCCGCTCCTTCTCGTGTTATGAGATGTACCTGAAATCAACACTTCAGTCTTACATGTGAGTGGTTATTGTTTTTATTAATAAATTTAATTTGATACATACTCAGTGGCGTCCCTCCTCCTTGTTTTTCTCTAGTACATTGGACCTGGCTTTTTGGTTCTTTCTGGCGGCTGCCCTGAATGACTCTTTGCTCCACCCATATATATGCCATATATATGTTTGTATGGATCCTGCCCCTGTGTACATAGGCAATGGTATAAAGGGTATTTTGTATTGCGCCTTCTTTTACTTGTTTTAGGTACTTGGTAGGGATTAGGGATGAGCCGGACACCCCCCGGTTCGGTTCGCACCAGAACCTGCGAACGGACCGAAAATTTGCACGAACATTAGAACCCCATTGACGTCTAGGGGACTCGAACGTTCGAAATCAAAAATGCTCATTTTAAAGGCTAATTTGCATGGTATTGTCCTAAAAAGGGTTTGGATCAATGCAATAAAAACTTTTAAAAACGGCCGTTTTTTCGGGAGCAGTGATTTTAATGATGCTTATCGTTAAAAAAAAAGTGAAATATTCCTTTAAATTTCATACCTGGGGGGTGTCTATAGTATGCCTGTAAAGTGGCGCGTGTTTCCCGTGCTTAGAACAGTCCCTGCACAAAATGTCATTTTTAAAGGAAAAAAAGTCATTTAAAACTGCTTGCGGCTTTAATGTAATATCGGGTCCAAGCAATATGGATGAAAATCAGTGAGACAAACAGCATGGGTACCCCCCAGTCCATTACCAGGCCCTTTGGGTCTTGTATGGATATTAAGGGGAACCCCGCACCTAAATTAAAAAAAGGAAAGGCGTGGGCCACCAGGTCCTATATACTCTGAACAGCAGTACACAGGCGGTGCAAACAAGACAGGGACTGTAGGTTTGTTGTTAAGTAGAATCTGTTTTTAATTTTGAACTGGTACATTTTTAACGTGTTTAGCTCCAGCCAAAAAATCTATTTTAAGCTTTTTGGAAAACATAGGGAAGGGTTATCACCTCTGTGACATTTGTTTCGCCGTCTGTGCTCCTCTTCAGAAGATTTCACCTCATTTTTTGTCCCAATGACAAATGTTTTTTGAAAACTTGGGTTTTTTTGTGAAACAAGGATTGGTGATAAAGCATCAGTGGAAAGGAGAAACGTTTTTTCCATATTAACTCTTACAAGAGAGAATTTCCCTTCCTAGGGATAGATTTCATCCCACTTCCTGTTGTCTCCTTCCGTTTGCAAGTAGGAGTCGTTTGTAAGTTGGATGTTTGAAAGTAGGGGCCTGCCCTATATACTCAGCAGAAATTTGGGCCTTAGGTGTTGTTGTGGCCTCAACACTGTAAGCCCTCACAGGGCCCTGCTGTGAAATATTAGACCAAGAATTGTAATTACATGCCCCTGTTGAACAGGGGCAGAAAAATTGGGCCTTTGGTGGTGGTGGTGGTGGTGGTGCTAGTGCCACAACACTGTAAGTCCTCACTCGCTCTTGGTGGGCGCAGAAACGGGCCCTGCTGTGAAATATTAGATCAAGAATTGTAATTACATGCCCCTGTTGAACAGGGGCTGAAAAACTGGGCCTTAGGCACTGGTGCTGGTGCCACAACACTGCAACCCCTCACAGATACTCTAGTTGGAACGCAGGAACGAGCCCTGCTGCAAAGTATTGCATCAAAAATTGTAATTAAACGCCGCTGTTAAACAGGGGCTGAAAAATAGGGCCTTAGGCAATGGTGCTGGTGCCCAGAACCAAAAATGTTCTTACAAGCTATCAGCGTGATCATTGAGGAGGAAGAGGATAATTACTCAGCATAGTCACTCAGCATCAGCATAGGCAGTCTTTGAAGGGATCTGAGATTTCCAAAAAAATTATTCGGTTACATCAGCATCAGGTGCTTGGTAGCTGGTGGTGATCCAAGACTGATTCATTTTTATGAAGGTCAGTCGATCGACCGAGTCGGTGGACAGACTCACCCTGTGGTCGGTTACAAAGCCTCCAGCAGCACTGAATGTGCGTTCCGAAAGAACGCTGGATGCAGGACAGGTCAGTAGCTCAATTGCGTACTGTGCAAGTTCTGGCCAGTAATCCATCCTCAAGACCCAGTAACCCAGAGGATTTTCGGTGGGAAAGGTGTCCAAGTCAGATCTTGCCCCTAGGTATTCCTGTACCATGCAAAACAGACGCTGGCGATGGTTGCTGGAACCGATCATACCTTGGGGCTGCGGACCAAAAAATTGTCTGAACGCATCGGTCAGACGGCCACCTTCTCCACTGCTCCTTCTTTGACTGACCGAAGCCTCAGCAACACGTTGTCCAGAAACAGGAGTTTGTAACCTCCCAGTCTCTGGGAACGCGTTGCACAGACCTTTCTGCAAGGCCTCCCGAAGATGTTTCATCCTCTGCTCCCTCTGCGATGGCAAGATAAGGTCCGCAACCTTACCCTTGTAACGTGGATCAAGGAGGGTTGCCAGCCAGTATTGGTCCTTCTCCTTGATACCACGAATACGAGGATCCTTACGCAGGCTTTGCAGGATCAGGGAGGCCATGCAGCGTAGGTTTGCTGAGGCATTCGGTCTGGAGTCCTCTGGGTCACTAAGGACAACATGGTCCGCAGCCACCTCCTCCCAGCCACGTACAAGTCCATGTGTTTCTTGAGACTGATCCCTTAAAGACTGCTGCTGATGCTGAATGCCAAGCTCCACCTCCATACTGACACAATCCTCCTCCTCCTCGTCCTCGCCCTCTTCCTGTGTGATCGGTGGGCACGCAGGAACACTGTCTGGATAAAGGGGGCCTTGAGAGCTAAGGAAGTCCTCCTCTTCCTGCCTTTGTTCTGCCTCAAGTGCCCTGTCCATTATTCCACGCAGCGTGTGCTCCAACAGGTGGACAAGGGGGACAGTGTCACTGATGCATGCACTGTCACTGCTCACCATCCTTATGGCCTCCTCAAATGGTGACAGGACAGTGCATGCATCCCTGATCATGGCCCACTGGCGTGGGGAAAAAAAAACAAGCTCCTCTGACCCTGCCCTGGTGCCATATTCGCACAGGTACTCATTGATGGCCCTCTGCTGCGTGTGCAGCCGCTGCAGCATGGCTAACGTTGAGTTCCACCTGGTGGCCATGTCACAGATTAGGCGGTACTTGGGCAGGTTAAACTCCTTTTGGAGGTCTGCCAGCCGAGCACTGGCATTATATGACCGGCGGAAATGCACACAGACTTTCCTGGCCTGCCTCAGGACATCCTGTAAGCGAGAAGGTAAGAGAGGAGGTTGGTGCCATTGTCGCAAACCACTATTCCTGCCTTAAGTTGACGTGGTGTCAACCACCTCTGAACCTGCCCCTGCAGAGCTGACAGAACCTCTGCCCCAGTGTGGCTCCTGTCCCCCAAGCACACCAGCTCAAGCACCGCATGGCATCTTTTGGCCTGCATACTTGCGTAGCCCCTTGAACGGCTACGGAGCACTGCTGGTTCCGAGGACAAAGCACAGGAAGAGGCCATGGAGGAAAAAGAAGAGGAGGGGGTAGAGGAGAGAGGTGTGTCACAATCATTAGTAGTGGCATTTTGGAGGCGTGGTGGCGGAACAACCTCCAGCACTACTACCCCTTGTCCTACATCCTTCCCAGGTGCCAGCAGAGTCACCCAATGCGCGGTGAAACTTAGGTAACATCCCTGTCCATGCCTGCTGGACCATGAGTCAGCGGTAATATGCACCTTACCGCTGACTGCCCTGTCCAGCGAGGCCGAGATATTGCCTTCCACATGCCGGTAGAGAGCCAGAGCCGCCTTCCGTGAGAAAAAGTGGCGTTTGGGTACCTGCCACTGAGGAACCACACATTACACAAACTCACGGAAGGGGACAGAGTCTACCAACTGAAAAGGCAGCAGTTGAAGTGCTAGTAATTTTGCCAAGCTAGCATTCAACCGCTGGGCATGTGGATGGCTGGGAGCGAACTTCTTTCGGCGGTGCAGCAGCTGGGGCAGGGAAATTTACGTTGGTGTACCGAAAGCAGATTGCCCACAAGTACTTGGCTGTGCCACACCTAATTCTACCCCTTCATTCCTCTCAGTGCAGGTCTCAGAGAGGACTGAAGGTATAGTGGGGTTGGAGATCTCAGCTGATGGGGAGCATGGAGAGGTCCTCTTTATTCTTTGGTGTGGGTCTTTTAAATACGCTTGCCAACGAACTGCATGGCAGGTCAACATATGTCTGGTCAAGCATGTGGTGCCCAAGCGGGAGATGTTTTGGCCACGCGAGATACGCTTGAGACATATGTTGCAAATAGCAGAGGTGCGATCTGATGCACTCGTCTCAAAAAAGGCCCACACCAAAGAACTTTTTGAATAACGCGCAGAGACTGCAGCACCCTGCACATGCGGAGCTTTGGGGTGTGATGCAGTCAGTGTGCTGCCCTTAGGCTGGCCCCTGGAGCGCATCCTGCCTCCTTGGTGATGTGCCACCGCCTCCTCCTCCTCCCTCCTATCAGGCACCCACGTTGAGTCAGTGATCTCATCATCCACTCCCTCCTCATCAATGGAGCAAACCTGGCAGTATGCTGCAGCAGGGGGAGCATGACTGCCAGATTGCTGTCCTTCTTGGGCACCCCCTCTGTCCATGCTCACGTTACTGCCTTCATCTAGCTCAGTATCATCATCAGAGCCTTACAAACGCTGGGCATCCTCCTGGAGCATGTACCCAACACTGTGGTCAAACAGTTCGAGGGACTCCTCAGGAGGACATGGTGGGGCTAGGGAAGGAGTCACTGATGACATTGAGCTGAGGGAAGAGGCCGCTGCTTTGCCAGACAAAGTACCCTGAGCATGGGTGAGAGAGGATGAGGAGGATGAGGACGACTTGGTCATCCACTCGACCAAGTCTTCCGCATGTTGCGGCTCAACACGGCCAGCTGCCAAACAAAAGGCCAAGCGTGTCCCACGGCCACGTGCTGATGAGGATGCACCATCTCCATGACCAGCACTGTTGCCTCTAGACACAGAGCCTGCTTGCCCTCTTTTATTGGCTTGTGACTCTCTGCCTCTCCTTGTTGGCCTTCCAGACATACTAATGGCCTGTAGCTGCACTAAGCTGGGATATATATATATGTACTGATACTGCAGCTAGCAAAATCAACTGCCTGCCTGTAGTATGAGAACACCACCAACCTTCTACAGGTAGATTTAGCTGAACACTGTGCAGAGCTCGCCAAAAAATAACTTGTAGCTTATTTAGCTGCCTGCGGTAGTGATAGGATCAGGAAAACACCACCAACCTTCTACAGGTGGCTTTAGGTGAACACTGTGCAGAGCTCGCACTACACTAACTTGTAGCTTATTTAGCTGCCTGCGGTAGTGATTGGATCAGGAAAACACCACCAACCTTCTACAGGTGGCTTTAGCTGAACACTGTGCAGAGCTCGCAAAAAATAACTTGTAGGTTTAGCTGAACACTGTGAGGAGGACGCACTACACTAACTTGTAGCTTTAGCTGGACACTGTGCAGAGGTCTCACTACACTAACTTGTAGCTTTAGCTGAAAACTGTGCAGAGGTCGCACTACACTAACTTGTAGTTTTAGCTTAACACTGTGAGCAGGACACACTACACTAACTTGTAGCTTTAGCTGAACACTGTGCATAGGTCGCACTACACTAACTTGTAGTTTTAGCTTAACACTGTGAGCAGGACTCACTACACTAACTTGTAGTTTTAGCTTAACACTGTGAGCAGGACTCACTACACTAACTTGTAGCTTTAGCTGAACACTGTGAGCAGGACGCACTACACTAACTTGTAGTTTTAGCTGAACACTGTGAGCAGGACGCACTACACTAACTTGTAGCTTTAGCTGAACACTGTGCAGAGGTCTCACTATACTAACTTGTAGTGTGAATGTGGACTCCAGTATGTCGGTAAGACTTCCAGACCTATGGCAGTCCGCATAGGCGAGCATGTTAATAACATTAAAAGAAGCCTTAAGACACACTATGTATCAAAACACTTTAGGATATGTCATGCTAGAGATCGAAAAAAATTGCAATTTTGGGGGATAGAGAAAGTGACAAAACACTGGAGGGGCGGTAATTTTATTAGGCAGCTCAGCCAGAGAGAATCCCTGTGGATACATGAGACTCGAGTAGGTGTTCCTAGAGGGTTAAACGTTAAGTTTGACCTCAACTGCTTTATCTCTGATAAGTAAATAACTACACCAGTGTTGTTTTGTCTACTATCCATTATGGTTTTGTTGTGTGGTGTATATTTCAGTTTGTGCCATATTATTCATATCCTTTACCATGCTATATATACGCTTTTTTATATATATTATATATTAAATATACTATGTATACATTTTGTAAGAGAACGCTGCGGGTGTTTACAGGTTAAATATATTTATATTTAGTTTTTATCATTTTTTCTAAATTGAACTTTTTTCATTTTTGACATAATGTTGCTATAAACTTGCTGAATTAGGTTGTTTTTGACCACAGTTAAGTTTTGATTGCTTCTGTATACTGGGTTATTATCCTCTACCATTGATGTCATTAAAATCAGTATTAGCCATGTCCGGGATGGTGTCTACATACAGCTTTTCCTGTAAATTGGTGAGCGGTTTCCTTTTCCGGTCACCAGACACTCCCTGCTGACAGTTGGCGGCTTTTTTAACACCCAGGGTGACGAACTAGCTCCACCCTCGCTGACTAAGTCCGTATGGACGTAATGCCACATACGGGGGCGGAGCTTTACCTGTGACGTCACCCGCAGCCTTCTCAGCTGTTCGGACGCGAACAGGCTGTGTTTTGGTGGAATTTTATTTGATTGAACTGCTCTCTCGTATCGAGGTGCGCTGTTTAGCGCTTTTTATATGTTACCACTCTTTTAACTTACTTTTAATAAATGCCAAACGGTTTACACTTAGAGGATTTTTTTCTGTTTTTGGGATCTACACTTGTCATCACCTCATGGTATACCATATTGGAGGATTTAGTTATGAAACCCACAGAGCGATGGTATTAACCAGTTCCAGTCTTAATGTGACCACTGGTGGATGTTGATTATCAGTGTCCTCAAGAGATCCAGGTCGCAATCAGTTCCTAAGGAACCCAGGCTCATATGACCTCCTATAATTAAGGGGTCCACCTTGTCCGGTAAGCGCATTTAACTACTGGCTTGGCGATTATTGGTGCTTGTGGGAACTACATCAGCGTTTTCCATCCAAGATCAATTTGCTCGGTTTATAAGACTACAAAGGACATTTCATTTATTATTTGCGCTGCACTAATTTCGTTTAAAAAAAATATGTATGAAGGGCAAAAAAATCAGTACATAAAAATCCAGCATGCATGAGGACAAAGCGGACATTCACAGCATATTCCAATCATGGTAATTAGGGAATGAGGAAAGAAATACAATATATTATCAAACATTAAATACAATAAAATGTGATATTAAAGGATAAAAATCTTACCTTAATATAATCCTTCTGCAGGACCTGGATGATGGCAGAACAGGTCTTCGGGATAATGATCCCCAGAGCCTGGGGGGAGATGCCTGTCGAGAACCTGAGGTCCTGCAGGCTTCTCCCCATCGCCAAGTACCGCAGGGTGGCGACTAGCCTCTGCTCCGGAGTGATGGCTTGCCTCATGCAGATATCCTGCCTGCTGATATAAGGGGTCATCAAAGCCAACAAACTGTGAAATACGGGGTCCGTCATCCGGAGAAAGTTCCTGAAATCATCAGGATTATTCTCACGGATCTCACGGAGCAAAGGCATATGACAGAACTGGTCACGCTGAAGCAACCAATTCTTGGTCCATGAACTCCTCCCCACCCTGTTCATGGACTGGACTTGTGTCAAGGTAAAGACCCCAACACCAAGCCCCCGCACAGTACGAACTCTATGAGGAGTACGTATACGCAACATGGCTAGAAAACGGTCGGCTGCTCAGAACGAAGTAACAGAATGCACTGAAGAACAGCAAGGCCTGTGAAGAGCAACCTGAAAAACAGCAATGAGCGGACAAGAACGCACTGAATAATCCAATACGAACTGACTGCACGCACTAGGGAGCAAATACAAACCCACAAGCACAAACTGAACAGCAGAAAATGATCTGAAAACCACGAGTCTGAAAAAGCGCGAATCGTCTCTCACCAAACTTTAATCAACACAAGATTAGCAAAAGGAGCTCAAAGGGTGCCGCGCTTGGTTCAGAACTGCCCTTTTCTAGTCTCGTCGTATGTGGTGTACGTCACCGCATTCTTGGCGATCGGAAATTCCGACAACTTTGTGCGATCGTGTGTATGCAAGACAAGTTTGAGACAACATCCATGGATTTTGTTGTCGGAATGTCTGATCAATTGCTGATCGTGAGTACAGGGCATTAGAGTGAGAGCAATAATTCTAGCACTAGACCTCCTCTGTAAATCTAAACAGGCAACCAGTAAAAAATGTTGCCTATGGAGATTTTTAAGTAGGTTTGTCACCATTCTACGAGCATGCGCAATTTTAAAGAGTGACATCTTACGTATTCATTTACTCGGCATAACATCATCTTTTACATTTGGGGGATATATTGTGTTTTGTTTTTTTAAATCATTAAAAATGGTATTTTTCCAAAATAAATTGTGTTGAAAAACTGCTGCGCAAATACACATACAAAAATTGCAACGATCGCCATTTTATTTCCTAGGATCTCTGCTACAACAAAATATATAATGTTTGAGGGTGATAAGTAATTTTCTTGCAAAAAATATTGATTTAAACTTGTAAACAAAAAGTGCCAAAGTGGATAATTATGCTACCAAAATTAGTGTTTGCTGTAAATTGCCTCCAGCTTTGCTCTTGTTTCTTCTTGCTAGAGGCTGCCATTTTGCTAAAGTCCAGCCCTGAACAGCAGCAAATCTTTAGGCTATCAGCAGATTGGTCTCTACAAATTCAGCACAGTGCCTAAAAATAGAGAGCAACTGAGCATGTGCAGAGCAGGATGAGACAGTGCATTACTGGATTTTAAACAGTATAGACACTTAAGCCGCGTACACATGATTGGATTTTCCGATGGGAAATGTGTGATGACAGGCTGTTGTCGGATTTTCCAAGCGTGTGTACACAAGTCCGTCAGACTAAAATCCAAAGTACAAACACGCATGCTCGGAAGCAAGGATGAGCCAGAAGCGGTCGGTCTTGTAAACTAGCGCTCGTAATGGAGAATTAACATTCCTGACGTGGCAAATTATGAAATCTCGAATTGCAACACACATTCTCTTCTTCTTTAATGGGATAATAATGAAGCTGCTTTGCTG
Source organism: Lithobates clamitans (assembly GCA_037952925.1). Classification (NCBI taxonomy): domain Eukaryota; kingdom Metazoa; phylum Chordata; class Amphibia; order Anura; family Ranidae; genus Lithobates; species Lithobates clamitans. The sequence goes on from JBBGZY010000427.1 coordinate 9,028,242, forward strand.
GTGATACTGATGGAGTTATTGCAAACTAATTTTCAAAGGCTTTTTTTTCTAGTGATATCAAAAATAATATTATTATGCTTTTTATTTATTTATTTATTTTTGGGCAAGTTACCACAACACTTTTATCCCGTAGTTTTTAAGATCAAAAGAGGTGTTTGACAAGGTGTCCCTTGTCAATTTGACATTGTATTTTTTTTAAATGTAACTGCCTACTCCCAAACTGTCATTTGAAGTAAAACACATAGCCAAGTATTATTCTCCAAATTTTTTTTTATTGTGCATTAAAAAAGAAAACAAATAAAATTAGACATGCTATCTGGCAATACAGCTTAACCAAAAAGTGCATTCTATGCATCCAAAAATATAGCATGTGTCCTGCTTCTTAATATAGGGGGTCAGCAATGGCAAGACTTGGTGAAAGCAGGGGCCCGTCGTCCGGAGATAATTCCGAAAATCGTCTGGATTATTCTCCTGGAGCTCCCGCAGCAAAGGCATATGACATAATTGGTCACAATTAATAAAGCATACAATTTTTGGTCCAAGAAATCCTCCTCCTCCTGTTCCTGGACTGGACTTGGGTCAAAGCAATAACTACAAGGCCACTAATATAGAACATGTTATCTCCTCCGATTCCGCAACATGTCTGGTTGACGAACGGCCGTTCAGAAATGACCTGAAAAGCAAGAAATGAAAAGCGCGAACTGAAAAGCGTTAAATGAAAAGAACAAAAGAAAAAGCGCGAATCAACATTCACCAAACTTCTACTAACAAGAAATTAGCAGAAGGAGCCCAAAGGGTGGCGCTAAAATGCTGAAAAACCACATAGTACGCCACTACATTCGTGTTTATTGGCCGACAATTCCTTGCCATTTTGTATGCAAGACAAAATCCAGGCACCCGCCTTCGGACAAAAGTCTGAGGTTTTGTCTGCGGAAAATTCGATCGTGTGTACGAGGCTTTCCTGGCCAGATCACCAGGTGAACATAAAGAAAAATGCCTAAAAAAGGAAAACAAATGCAGCCACATTTAAGGATTACCACCACATTTAAGGGATATTCATTTTTTTTGTTTTTGGGTTTAATACCAGAATATTTTTTTTTTTTTTTTTAAACAATAAGCTTTTTATTAATGTTAAAATATAGCATTTGTACCAGAATATTTTTTAAGAACAGTATTTATAATTTCTTAGGGTGTGTAAGATGAACAGTATGTTTTACATCAATTTGCATGATAAAACTAGAAGAAGCCGTCTCTTGCAAATTTGTTTTCTCATGGAAAGCCTTGCTTAATGAGTTTTAGAGCTCCGGAAAAAAAAATTGTGTTTGAAGAGTGATGCACTTTGCATGTTTTTCTTCAAACACAAGAGTTTATTAAATTCTCAACCCGTTACCAAAGTAACCACTTTGGCTTAAAATGGAACAAAGGATTTGATAGGAAAGCTCATCCTTTGCATATTATTCAGTTTCTGCAGGGTATCTATTTATTAAAGTTTTCACCCAATATTCACACATTTTCACCTAAGATTCAATTAGAAACATTTTTGCATCTTGGGTGAAAGTTGTGTGAAATGTGGGTGATAACACTGATAAACAGAACCTAATAATACTACTACTACTAATAATATACTTTATTATTATTATTATTATTATTATTAATAATAATAATAACAATAATAATAATACTTCTTTTGAAATGTTAATATTAGTAGTATTTTATTATTATTATTATTATTATTATTATTATTATTATCAGTAGTAGTAGTAGTAGTAGTAGTAGTAGTAGTAGTTTTTTAAAATAATAATAGTAATTCAATTAATAGACTCATCAATATAGCCATTCATAACATTACTTTCACAGGTCAGTCCCTGCTATTATTATTATTTTTATTATTATTATTAACAACAACATTATATAAATAAAATAAATAATATTAATAATAATATATTCATCAATACACCCATTTTTAACATTATTTTCACCTGCCAGTTAGTAAACTGATCACTGAGCCAACAGAGAGATGGATGTTGTAACCAGTTTCTTCTCAGCAATGTTTGTCTTTCTAGGACAACTCTAACTTATTACTGTGGGAACATTACGAACTAGCTCAGTCAGTCATTTGTAAATAAGGTCTGGGGACGAGCACATGACTAAATCTGACTACAGAGCACAAGGAACAGGAATAAGAGATGATCCTGTGTTTCCATTACAAACACTATGTCAACATAGGCGGCAATTTTGATTATATAGTGTGTTGTGAATTCCGTGACCAGCAGCATCACCACATTATTAATACAATAAAGTCTATGCATAGCCAAAGCTGTTATGTTTATTATGACTATTTTATTACTATTGGAAACATTTCCCTTCCTATCCCAGAGGCACAACAGGAAGTTAAGAAAATCTCTAAAACTAAAGGGAATTCCACTCTTAAAAGAGGAGCTCCAGTGTGAAAAAAAATAAATAAATAAAAGTCAGCAGCTACAAATACTGTTATTTGCTGACTTTCATTATAAGGACACTTACCTGTCCAGGGTTCCCGTGATGTTGGCACCCCGAGCCGATTCCTCATATAAGGGAAACCGGCAGTGAAGCTTTCTGAATGCTCCTGCCATCTTCTGGGACCTGTGTGCGTCCCAGAATTGACGGCAATAAAAAAAAAAAAATACACACACGGCAAAAAAACGGTGTGCCCCCCCGCCCCATCCATACCAGGCCCTCCGGGTCTGAAATGGATTTTAGGGGGAACCCAATGCCAAAATTAAAAAAAACGAAAACATACCAGACCCTTATCCGAGCATGTAGTCCAGCAGGTCAGGAAAGGGAGGGGCGAGTGAGTGCCCCCCCCCCGCTCCTGAACCATACCAGGCCACATGCCCTCAACATGGGGGGGTACTGCCCCCCCACCCCAAAGCACCTTGTCCCCCATGTTAATGGGGACAAGGGCCTCTTCCCCGCAACACTGTGCTGTGGTTGTGGGAGTCTGGTGGTGGTGGGGGGGTTATCAGAATCTGTAAGCCCCCTTTAACAAGGGAGCCCCCAGATCCCAGGGCTGGGATCTGAGGGCCCACATGTTTTTTCTAAACAAAAGTGGAGTTACTCTTTAAGGCAGTTTCCCAACTTAGAGATGAGCCTTCACCATGTGTAGCAATGAAGTGCAGAGTTCCTCTGAAAAGTGACTTGTCCCATGTCACCGCACACCGTACTTGTATAGGAGGGACGTGCTGAGCATGTGCCCACTATACTAGTCCAGTGTACCACGCTGAGCAGATAGTGAGGACCTCATGCGTGCTCTCACTTAAAGTGGTTGTAAACCTTTACATATAACCAATGACGTGACTATCCTCAGGTGATGCACAGAGATGAAACAAATCCTCCTACACAAGTTGTACCTGCCTGTCTGCCGTCTTCTCTTCTCTACATACATTCAAAGATGAGAATTTATAAAGCTTGTCTGAAATTTTTTTTTAAAAAGGGGGCGGAGAGCTGAAATTACACTCTGCAGAGCTCAGGGAGGTGAACTCTGAGAGCTGATTGGAGGGAAGGGACACACCCCTTCACACAGGAACAGAGCTGAGGCTGACAATCAGCTGGAGCTCTCGCCCCGTCACCTTTTTTCTCTTGATGTCAGGAAAACTTGTCAGAAGTGATTCATACTGATACCAGAGGAATGAAGCAGCAGACAGAAATGACACTTGGTGCTCTGGATTGAGACAAGTACACACTATAGAGGCATATGCTTTGTTCCTATTTCATGTCTGAGGTTTACAACCACTTTAAAGCCACTTTCACACTGAGGCCCTTTACAGGCATTAAAGTGCCTGTCCTGTCACTCCAGTGTGAGAGTCCATGTGCTTTCACACTGGGGTGGTGCACTTGCAGGACGCTAGAAAAAGTCCTGCAAGCAGCATCTTTGGAGCGGTGAAGGAGCGATGTATAAAGCGCTCCTACATCGCCCTGCCTATTAAAATGAATGGTCAGCGCCGCTGAAGTGCCTGCAAAGCGCTTTGGCAGCGGCGCTACACGGGCGTATTAACCCCTTCGGCTGCTAGCGGGGGTTAAAAGCGCCCCACTAGCGGCCAAAAAAGCGCCGCTAACACAACAGTAAAGCGCCACTAAAACTAGCGGCGCTTTACCGCCGACGCTTTCACCGCCCCAGTGCGAAAGTAGTCTTACGCTGCCTTCCAGCAGGTGAGCAGGTCATGATCTCTGTAATGCTAATCTGTTCCCAGTAGCTATGGGAGACAGTATGCTGGGAAGGGAGTCAGATTACCGACGCCCTCACTACCAGAGGACCTGTCGCTTACAAGGTACCAATGTCTGGTTGCTTACAGCTTGTTCCTTCACTTGGTTACCCATAGCAACTATGCTTCTCTTCCTTGTCTTGCCAAATTAACCCTTTGTGCCATTACAGAACCACGTTCTTTGGAATATGCTAGAGCCAACATGCATCCCTTTTGAAGAACTTCTGCCCAGGCTCATAAGATAACTTTAAGTCCCAGTTCACACTGGTGCGATTCGGAAAATCCTACGATTCGGTGCCGGTTCACACATCGCACCTGAATCGCACACTAGTTCACACTGACATCTGTGAACCGCTGGGGGTGTCAATGTAACGTTAATGACACCCCCAGATAGGTTTGCAGATTGCAGTGTGAACTGTCAAATGGTGCAGGACTTGGATTGCATAGGTGTGAACACCCATGCGATCGGATTCCAGCGGGGACCAAAAAAAAGGGCCCTGCACCATTTTGGTGCGAATGCGATGCGATTTCAGCCATACAGTTTGCATAGCTTCCAACTGTCCCCGATTTCGAGGGACTGTCCCTGATTTGGAGCAATGTCCCTCTGTCCCTCTTTCCTACTCATTTGTCCCTCATTTTGGTCCGATCTATATAGTTGTATATAAAATGCACTTATTATCTTTCATATAGTGTTTACCAGTGCTAAACCTTTCATCCAAATTCTAAATTGTTGCATTTGTACATTTTAAAAGCCAATATAAAGGAATAGAAGTTTAAAAAAAAAAAAAATAACTTGAAGATTTAATTAACCTTTTCTTTGGCTAATTCTCTTTTTAAGGGGGTGTGGCAGGGGGCGTGTCCTATGTCTACATACGTTTGCTAGTACGTGTCCCTCATTCCCATCTAAAAATGTTGGGAGGTATGCAGTTTGTATGGCTGAATTCGCATCACACAGAAATCGCATGTGGTCTGCACAGCAATCCGGTGTGAATCACATGCGATGTCTGTGATCGCACAAGCGTGTACCCAGCCTTACTGTTGAAATGCAACATGATAATACAGAACAAACAATGTCCTTTCCCTAATCCTGATTCCTAACTAACATGATGTAGTGGCTCAAGCATACCTCTATGAAGGGAGAGTTCATTGCATTGTCCATGACTTGGATGCTGTCTGTGGCTCCTGGTACCTTCACGCTTTTTATCACAGCTCAGCGGCAGAATTCACAGCACACTACAGCACTCTCTGATCTCAGTGGTCCTCCTCTTTATATAACAGATAGGCGCATCAAAATTTTAAAAAAAAACGGGAAATAACCTGAAAATGCTTAACCCTTTCCCCAGCCTGGGCTAGCTACTGAAAACTACATGCATTTCAACCTGCTTACAAATTAACTGTTACTCTTTAAACTGGGTGGAAAAAATGTCTGGTTCATATACACCTTTTTAAATATGACAAAATAAAAAAAAAAGGTGTGTCACTGCTGCAAAAAAAAAATTCTCTGTTGCATGTAGAATGCAAGGGGACATATAGAGCATATACAGAAACTCCCCATGGACTGTCTAATCACTGTGTTACTATAGTACAGGAGCTTAGCCAAGGCAATCATTTACTGTAACGAAGACCTTTTTATTGCATACAATGGGTTGATTTACTAAAACTGGAGTGTGTGAATTCTGGTGCAGCTCTGCATAGAAACCAATCAGCTTCCAAGTTTTATTGTCAAAGCTTAATTGAACAACCTGAAGTTAGAAGCTGATTGGCTACCATGCACAGCTGCACCAGATTTTGCACTCTCCAGTTTTAGTAAATAAACCCCAAAGTGACTATTTTTTCCTGCACTGTAGCTTTTTACATCACAAGTATCTGTTTTTTCCCATTATTCCTCTTTTGGCTTGTTCATTTTTAATATTTTCACCAACAGTTCATGTTCTGTAAATATCAATGCAGGTAGCTAAGCTGAGCGCAGGGCATAAAAATCTTTTCTCTAAATATATGTCCTCAACAGCCACAACGAAAACAAATCCACTTTGTGTGCACCAAATCTCTTTGCAAACCCAGATATTATCTTGTAAAAGGAGCAGCGACATCATCACTGTGTTGTACATAACCTGTGCAGAGAGCAGAGCTGTTGGGGGGGGGGGAGACACCAAACAGACTCCACCTACTACTACCCTGTTTCCCCGAAAATAAGACCTAGCGTGATTGTAGGTGATGGCTGCAATATAAGCCCTACCCCCCAAATAAGCCCTAGTTAAAGTCCTTGTAGGTCTTCTTTTCAGGGTAGGGCTTATTTTCGGGGAAACAGAGTAGGGCTTATTTGGGGGGTAGGGCTTATATTGCAGCCATCACCGACAATCACACTAGGTCTTATTTTCGGGGAAACAGGGTAGCTGCCTACAGAAAACTACAAGAGGGGGCAGAGACAAGACCAGGCACAAGGAGAGAGAGGAGTAGATTGATCTTTATTAAAGGAAGTTCCTGTACAGAGGTGTAGCGGTGTGTTGCCACTAGTTACTAACATCTACCAAATCACCCCGCTGCCAGACCTTCATATATCACCTCAGAGACAATGAGCTTCCTGCGGTTGCGGTATGCACCATCATGTGAGCAGGTGGATAGAATAATATCTTGATTCCCGCTGCACCGGCCCCCTAAGCAGGTCAATGGCTCTCCACAATGGCCACACTGGGCCCAGGCGTTGACCCCGATTGTGGGTATGCAGCACCTGGGGCATAGCACACACAACCACTCCGCTCCTCCGATCACCCCTAAGGCAAGCCCTCCTCAGAGCTCCAAGTGGATGCTGGTGTCGACCAGCACCTGATCCTGTGTTTCAGGCGACCCCTGCATAGTGGGCATCCTCCGACGCCATCTTCATCTGCCTCGTGGTGTGCACGCTGGTCCGCCTCACTGTTCTCCGCTGGGGCGTAACTCCGCCCACACGCTGATTGGCTCAGCGTGTGAGGAACTGTAAGCAGGCTTCAGGCAGAGTGCGCTGTAGTGACACCTGGTGACAGGCGCTGATCCTGGACGCTTGCTATGGGCAACAACACTTGGCAACAGTTTGGATTTGGTTGCTATGGGCAACAACATGTGGCAAAAGTCAATTTTGAAGGCAAAACACAGTCCTTTCCTCGTTATACTCCAAACTTTGGCAAATAGGCAAAGTCCCCCCTGGCTTTTAGCGGTTGCTAGGGGCGACGGCCAGCAGGTTAACTGTGAAGGCGGATCTTGGTGGGACCTCCAAATGTAGCAGTGTGTTGCCACTAGTTACTAACATCCACCAAATCACCCCGCTGCCAGACCTTCATATATCACCTCAGAGACAATAAACAGTCATCTGCTTTGTTTTTTTGTTTTTTGTTTATTGAGGGATATAACTTGGTTGGGGAAAGGGGTATATGGGATGCCCATAGATCAAATTACTCTGTCATCATATTTGTAAATTAGAATGTTGGTTGAGCCTTGAAGAAATGATGCACATGTATAACAGCTACAGTCTTTTCCCTCCATCTCCATGCAGATTATTGCTCCTCCTCTGCGTAACTCCTGCAGACTATTGCTCCCAGGAACTCCTCATCAATGACCGTGTAATGACAAGGACTTCTCCCATGACTCCTTCCCTCCTGCACAAACTTATACTGTAGCACATTAATTTCTTGTCACATCTTCTATATGCAAAAGATCCCACTCTGAATAGTCTCTAATGCTGACTCTGATTGGTTGCTGCTACTAGGCCAGAGGTCTGCAGTACCTCTCCCCGGGGGCCTAGTAGTTTAATAGCATGTGCTGAACGGTGGACTACTGTTCCCAGCTAGCCTAGCTTGCAAATCCTGCGCCCTTGGGCCGCATCGATTTGACACTATTCCCCACAATCTCTCTTCTGATCCAGGACTCCTCATCAATGACCATGTAATGATGCAGACTTCACCAATGACCATGTAAAGGTGAAGTTCCCTCACAGACTTCCTGGCATGTCTCCACATCCAGCCCACCACTGTGGTACACTCACCGACCTTCTTCTGCCCCAAGTCCATGGTGAAGAACTTAACCAGACCATACGTTCCGACAGCTTCTCCTGCCCCTCTGCTGCAGGAGTTCATCATCAATGACCGTGTATTGATGAAGACTTCACCGATGACCGTGTAAGGGTGAAGTTCCCTCAAAGCTCTCCCGGGCCTCCTCCCGCGATTGGCGCACCCCCTCCCCCCAGATGGGGGTGCCCTCCTGCTGCTGTCTATTATTCCATTCTTTACTTCTCCCGGCCAACAACTCCTCCCCGTGGCTTGTTACCTCAGCTTATATAGAAGGCCCGCCCCCTGCCAATTCCAGTTGGGGATTGCTCAGCGCTCCCACATAAGCTGCCTGCCACTCCAGTCCTAGGCCCTCCCCCTCTTACAGAACATTCTCCCTGGAAGCAGGGGAGGTGCCTCAGCACTGAAACACAGGTGGTCACACCCACTGCTACACTAACCACTCCCTGCCCCCCAGATTAAAACAGACAGGCCTAGCTCAAAGCATAGGCCTGCCTAAATTTACCTGTGCTGACAGTTTCCCTAGCAAAAAAATCCTATGCTAGCACCTACCTATGGTAGAGGGTGCTACAGAGGCAAAATTTCACACTGAATTACTGCACAGATCTTCAATACACAAAGGGGGTTATTTACGAAAGGCAAATCGACTTTGCACTACAAGTGCAAATTACAAGTGCAAAGTGCACTTGAAATTGCATTTGGAAGTGCAGTCGCTGTAAATCTGAGGGGCAGATCTGAAATGAGTGGAAGCTCTGCTGATTTCATCATCTAATCATGTACAAGCTAAAATGCTGGTTTTTACTTTCCTTGCATGTCCCCCTCAGATCTACAGTGACTGCACTTCCAAGTGCACTTTCAGTGCAATTTCAAGTGTACTTGTAGTGCAAATTGGATTTGCCTTTAGTAAATAACCCCCAAAGAGTCAAAGAAGAACGTACATGACTTGCATTCAGACAATATTTGCTTATGGTGGAGTACAATTTTAAATCACATCAATGAGACACAGATTGATCTGTTTTTGAGGACTGTAGGCCTCGTTCACACTTGCTTACTTAAGAGTATACCTTGTGTGAGGGCTGGGTTTGCCCACACAGGGATGCGGAGGTGTTCTGTGCATCGTTGTACAGGCAGTCCCATTCATGTCAATTGGAACACAGCAGCTGCATGGACACGGTTGCTATTCCAAATCTGACATCCATGAAGATGCGGCTATGTGAGTGCACACTGTCTGTGTTTGGGGACCCACACCTGCATTGATGTAAAATGGACATTTTAAATCTATGTAGAGATGCTGCACATGTAGGGTGCTACACATATTGCAGCAAAAGTGAATCCCCATGTCACATTTGGTGCACAGTATCATGGCCATTTAAGTGAATAGGGCTGTGCTGCAACTGCATATAATGCTTGTGTGTGTGTGCAGAAAGCTGCTGTGGTTTTTCAGAGGTTAAAAAAGGTTGTGAGGAGGCAACATATTATCTCTACCGCAGGTAACTTTTCAGAGGGGGAGTGAACATCAAGCCCTTGTGGTGCACATACATGTTTGATAAATGATCGATCTCTCTCAATAAAAACAATTGATCTATAATTGACAACCTAATCGATCAATATGCCACAAACAGAGAAGTGAATTTCAATTGATAGTTGGAAGATCTGATCATAAATTATTGATTGCATCCAAGGCCGGAGCTAGACTATTTTGCGCCTTAGGCAAGATCAGCTACTTGCAAAAAAAAAACCACTTTAACATTTTTTAAATCAGTTGAAAATATTAAAACAACAAAACATAAAACTGCTAAATTTCTCCAGCTAACATCATCCAATACTGCATCGCTATGCGGAACAATGGCACAGTGTGTGGGGAACATCAGCAGCAGTGGGAAGCAGGCCTGGACTAGGACAAAAAAAATAGGCCCGGGCATTTTAGACTGAAAAGCTCTTTTTTTTTTTTTACAAATAATTACAACTAAGTGAGGCCCGCAACGGAAAAGACAGAAAGAAAGAAAAAGTAGTGCAGGGCCGGGCATGACAGTGTGTTTAGGGGAGACAATGCATGGGTTAATATGAAGAGCTAAGAGGGGTGGGGACAGTAAGTAAAGTCCAGGGGGGAGTGGTACTATATAAGGAGGAGGCGGGACTGGGCTGAGGAACAGAAAGTTGGGGAGAAAGAAATGAGGAGGCAGTTTTTTCCCTCACTGCTCCTCCATTATGTCTGTCTCAGCTTATTTTACACTGTTGGAACGGCGGCGGCCTGCAGGGGACCAGAGGACAGCACAGCTGGGTGGCAGCAGGGATTGGGGATTAGGCGAGCGGACCGTGGAATTAAGGTGAGGTGCCCACACGCACGCGGCGGCCTATGCCGCCGGCGCGTATTAGCTGGGGCCTTCCCCCCGGGATTGTCCCATCCTAGGAGCCCTCTGGGAGAACAATCCGCTTCCCAAGCAAAACCAGATTCATCAGACTGCCGCAGCGGGGGTCCGGGAGGACACACTGCCACCGGCCGAGCTCGGTGGGCGGGGCCATGGCCATCATGGGGCCACTTCCCCGTCCGTGCATCGCGGGACTGAGGGACACTCGGCCAACCCCCCAACTCCCGCTGCCTTAGTTGCTACTAGGAGAAGGGGCGCGGTGGGGACAAAGAAGCCACCGCAGACACTGCTGTCGGGCCGGTAATGGACGAGGCCATCAGTTCCGCGAGTGGACAGGGCCTATCCAGGCAGCAGGTAACAAGTAAGTGAAATGAGCTTGGGACAATGGGGACAGGGCACAACACAGACTGGCCTGCGAGGAACCGCGGCAGTGGGCAGAGCTTCAGAGGTGAGCCGGGCCCTACAGCAGCGACACCTGCGATACGGGACTCAAAAAAAAAAAAAAAAAAAAGGGTTAGTGTCGGAAGAAGAGGAGCCTTGGGGACGCGAGCCAGCGAGAGAAGCACGCGCGGCGGCTGTGGGGGATGCTCCCTGTCAGCCCGGTAAGTCCACCAATGTTTGTAATGTTTTATTGTAAGCCGTATGGTGGGATTTATTGGGGGGTTGAAAAAGGGGTGCAATGACGGTAGCAGTTGCTCCGCTGGGAAGAGCGGTGGGGGATGCTGGCCCACAAGTGGCGGGCAGTGCGCCCGCCAGTTCAGGGTCATGGGCGCAGCGGTGGGGTGGTTAAGCAGCGATAAGGCAGGAGAAGAAGTACTAGACGATGTGGTAAGGACGCAAAAGAAAATGTGAGATGTATGGGTGTTTCGAGGGTCCGCTGGGGAGCACATTTGACACAGGGGTTCCGGGATATGAGTGGAAGGGGTGAGTAGGTGGAGATCTTCTAGGTATGGCCCTTCAAAAAAAAAAAAAAGGGATTTTAAATTTAAAGTGATTAGGGTCAAGCAGGAAGATTCCACAAAAGGAATTAGAAGAGGAGGTACAGATTGATTTGGCGGGAATTTGTTAAGTGGGCTGCAAGGGTTCGCCATTACGGCGAGTGTCATTGGCGTGGAGAACCCCGAACATTGTGTGGCGTTGTTTGATTATATAGAGGCCGTGGGTGAGGCGCACAGGTTATATAAAGGGGATCTGCTTGGCTACAGTGTGACGAGTAGTTTGTACAGTGCAGGGCGGTACGACTTTTCACTGGGATTGAAAAGATATCGGCCTGTGGATGTGGTTATGTAGTAGGAGGGCCCCCGATTCAGTTTCTTCAGGAGGGGGTGCAAGCTCCTCAGGATTGATGGCCGGAAAGAAAAGGGGCTGTGTTGGCAATACGAGAGCTCCCGTAAGTTCAGGGGTTCTTGATGTTAAGTACGATTATTTAGGGGATGGGGGGACCCCATCCTTTGTCTCGTGGTTTCCAGGAAGGACAATGAACGGGCGATCCTAGTCAAAAAAGGGATCACTTTGGAAAGGGGAAGTGGGAAGAGGTTTCAGCCTTTTTTCCTATTGAGATACTAGGATAGGAAAACCGCAGGGCTGCTTGCCTCCGGGTTTGTTAATGGTGTATCTAGTGGGGGTGGTGTCTGAGAAGGAACCGGACAAGTTTCGCCTCATTCACTACTTATCTTTCCAAAAAGGGGGTTCGGTCATAACCCTGATGCGGTGTACTGTGTCCTATACTTCAGGTACACACCTTTATGGGGGGTTAGACGTGATGGATAAGGGGGCGCCTATGGTGTAATCGGACATGGAATCCGTGTTCTGCTTGCTTGAAGTCATCCGGAGAGCTTCGGCTGCTGGATAGAGGCTGGCAAGAGGAGTTTTTTATTTGGATCGTGTCAGCCCATGGGTTGCTCAATTTAGTGGGCCATGGTTTAGAAGTTTAGTTCTTTACTGGAATGGGGGGTTAGAGACGTGTTGGTCACTGATTCAATCATACATGAATGGCAGGGGGGATTGGACAAAAGGAGTTTGGATTGGATAGTTTAAAAAAAAAAAAAAAAAATGAACGAGGATCAAAGGGTTAGAGGGGTGGAGGTGCTGCAGTTTGTGGTACCAGGTTGCAGGGTATGCTCTGCCAAAAATGATACGGAAGTTTCTAGGTTTTAGAACAGATGGAATGGGGGCGGTTCATGCGGCACAAGGCTGGGAAGTATTGGTCGAGGTTCCAGTTCGTGTGGGTGTTTGGAAAATGCCACAGGGACGCAAGGTTTGGATGGTGCAGAATATGCTTCACACTCTTTCCGCATTGGGGCGGCTGTGGAAGCTGCCAGATGTGGGTTGGATGAGGCGGTAAGGAGGCCTGGTAGGTGGGAAGTGAGGAGATTCCACACTTACAGATGCCTTCACTTGGTGGTGGAATATATAAAAAAAAACAATAAAGAGGAGGTGGGGGGGGGGGGGGTAGGCTGTACATACCAGCCATGTTGTTTGAGGAGTGGGGTTAAGTTGGTTTACGTTAAAGTGGGTGCTGCCCCTGTTTGGCAGTTTTTTCTTCCAGATGGAGGTCTTATACGCCTTGTCTGGATTTCTTGGTCATTTGTATGTGTTCGGGAGCCAGGAGAACAGATGTGAGACCGGTTGGCAGACAGTTGGGTATCGAGTGGAGGGAGGCATGTGTTCACTGGCTAGGGGTATACGGGTTGAGGTGGAAGAAGGTGGTATCGGAAGTGGAACGTTAGATGCGGTGGGTTGGACCGCCGGTTGGTTGGGTATGCATGCAGGTGACAATGCTTTAGGGTCTGGACGATCAGGGAGCTGATCTCGGATGTCATGTCAGATATTTTACAGCTTTGGACATTTTTCCTAACACTATGCAGCTGTGGTCCGACATGGATGAGCGAACGACAAAGCGCAAGGCACAGTTCGTGGCGAAAAGTAACAAGGCATCTTCAGAGTTTATCAGGTGGTGGGGAGGTTTGTGGCTTAGAATAAGGGCATGGTTATCAGACAAGTAGAGGTGGAAACTAACGTGGGTCTGTAATTGAGGGCTTTGGGCTACACCTCTCGGTAGTGGTGATTGTTGTCTGGGTGCTGGGGTTGCATGATGGGATCCAGCGGGCCCTGGGGGTGTGGGGGAGCCCTTAAGGGTAAGGTGTCATCCTTGCGGGCTGTGGCGGTGTTTTGTTGGTCTTTGACGGTGGGAGTAAACATATGTGATAAAAAGGGGTGGGGGGCTCATCGGTAGTATGTGCCCCTCCGGTGTATTCCAGCGAAAGGTTAGCTGGAATACTGTAATGGTTGCACTGCAGGAAGGGGGTTGTCTCCGAGCTGATTATCTATAGTGTATTGGTGGAATATGTGTTGGAGTTCGGGGGTGCCGTCAAAGACCAACAGACTGGAGTTAAACAAGTTGTTACAGATGTGATATTTTGGTATATATTTGATATTGGAGTTATTTATATGGTGTGAATAATAAATAGGCTGTTATGGCCATTTATGCTCCAAAATTAAGGTGTGGTCTCATCATTTTAGAAGGGTAAGAAATGGGGATGTTGGAGTACAAGTGGTATAGTAGTAAGAGGCAAGTTCGGTACATCTGAACTACACTGGTCTCGTCTTTTAGTTATATTTAGCCTCTATATTAGTGTCAGTTGTTTATTTTTGTTTTTTTATTTTTTCAATTATTTTTTAACATTTTATTAATTTTTAATTTTTTTACAATTTTGTTTTATTATTTTTTTTTTTAGGACTCCGTTGGAGGGCTTTGGTGAAATATCAGGGTTCTAAACAGGCCTCTGATGTTTCACCTTTGAGGCAGAAAAAAAGAGATTGAGGACACAGCCCTCAACCTCCTTCTCTGGAGCCTCATCTGCACAGAATAGGTTGGACTTGATGGACTTGTGTCTTTTTTTCAACCTCACCTACTATGTAAGAATGAATGAATCATTTATAAGCTGAGGCATAGTAAACAGTTTACTATAACTCAGGTTATGAAAAAAGAAAAAAAAAATCATAATTTCAGATAAAGAAAGGGCAGGTAAATTACACATTTAACTCACCCCTTCTCTGCTCTTCATCCTGACAGATCCCCACAGCAGTGGGGAGAGATCAAAGCAGGGCCAGGAGGGTTTGGGAGATCACAGCGAGGCAGCAGGACCTGGATAGGTGGGACGGCATATAGAGAAATGGATCCTCTCTATTTCCCACCTGCAACTGCTAGATCCCTGAGGGAGGGAGAGGAAGAGAAGCTGAAATTTGGCAGCTGCAGGGGATCTGTTTCTGTACATGCTGCTGTCTTCTTAGGACATGCCATGGCTGCACCCTAGGCAGCTGCCTAGTTCACCTATTGGTAGCATCGGCCCTGATTGCATCCCTGTTTCCAACATGCAATTTTATAATCACGAATACTAATATTTCTATTGCCTCTTGGGGGATCAGGAAGGATATATATATATATATATATATATATATATATATATATGTATAGGCGTATAACACGCACTTTTTTCCCCTTAAAATCAGGGGAAAATCGCGGGTGCGTGTTATACGCCGATCCCCTGCGATCCGGAGCTGTCAGATTTTCAAAATCGCTCTTCTCAGCCACTTTCGTCTTCACTCGAGTGCCGCCCGAACAGATAGCTCCGCTCGGGACTACGAGTGGAGCCGAAAGTAAACGAGAGCCGCCGAGAAGAGTCGAGGACCGGCTCTGTGTATTTCGGCGCCGGCGGCGCCATTTTCAAATCGCGGTCGGCGATTTTGAAAGACAGGATGGCAGAGATCACAGGATGCAAGGCTGCACTGGGGAAGGCTGCACTGACAAGGCTGCACTGGAGAAGGCTGCAGGATGCAAGGCTGCATTGGGGAAGGCTGCACTGGGGAAGGCTGCACTGACAAGGCTGCACTGACAAGGCTACACTGGGGAAGGCTGCACTGACAAGGCTGCACTGGGGAAGGCTGCACTGGGGAGGGCTGCACTGACAAGGCTGCACTGGGGAAGGTTGCACTGACAAGGCTGCACTGGGGAAGGCTGCACTGACAAGGCTGCACTGACAAGGCTGCACTGGGGCAAGGCTGCACTGAGAAGGCTGCAATGATGGGCATTTAAATGTAAGTTTTTTTTCCTTCAACTTCCCTCCTAAAAGTTTTTTTTTCCTTAAAATTCCCTCCTAAATAATTGGGGTGCGTGATATACGCCGGTGCGTGTTATACGCCGATAAATACAATATATATATATATATATATATATATATATAGTGGGGAAATTAGCTCGTGGGGATGTCATTTTCTGAATGACAGTCAGCAAACGGCACTTTCTTCAAGGTCTGGCAGATGCCATGTTTATTTGCAGGAGGTTTAGGTTTGCAAAATAAAAAAAAAACAAGCAAAACAGTAAATTAAATCCTTGCCGTCCAGCGCTAACTAAACAAATAGTCTCCTCTCTATACAGTGAGGGGCTGGTCCCCGTCACCCACAAAAACATGCGGAAAAACAACTTTTATTTAGTCCAACACCCAGAGCTCCTCTCACTCAGGTTCCTTCCTGAGTCTCAAAAGCCCTGTTGAGCTCTCTTCCTGGTCATTTAAAGTCCACCTGAGTGTGGGCTGAAGTGGACCAGAACATCCGGACCGAAACCTAGCCTGCCACAGAGCATGGAAAAACCTGGGCCGGATTCCGGTTCAATTTCTTACAACAGAACGAATGCAAGGTGAAATATAGCGATTATCCACTATATCACTTCGCATACCGTCACATATCCTCCCCATCTGCTCAAGCCCCTACGGCTGAGCAATTGACCCAAGCATACAGTGCATCTGCATTGTTTTGGAGCTTGCCCAGCCTATGCTCTACTGCAGTGGATCTCAACTCCAGTCCTCAGGACCCACCAACAGACCAGATTTTAAGTATTACCTTGGGGAGATACAGACTAGAATACTGCAATCACTGAGCAGCAAATGATGTCACCTGTGATGTATTTCAGTTATCTTGCAAACCTGCCCTGTTAGTGGGCCCTGAGGACCGGAGTTGAGAACCACTGCTCTACTGTAAACTTAAAGGGCTGTAGAGCCAGGAACCATCTTGTCACGCGGGCATTTTTCTCCCTGTTGTCACACATCCACTTTAGGGGAGCATGGTCGGTGACCAGCTTAAATGACCAACCCAAGTAATACTTCAGGGACTCCAAGGCCCATTTAATATCGAGACGCTCCTTCACTGCAATACCATAGTTTTTTTCATGCTTATTCAGTTTTCGGCTCAGGTAAACAACCGGGTGCGCCTCACCATCTCTTTTCTGGGATAGAACAGCACCTAGGCCCACCTCAGAAGCGTCTGTCTGTACCACAAACCCCTTTGTGAAGTCCGGGGTCACAAGCACCGGTAGTACACAAAGGGCCTATTTTAACTTCTGAAATGCCTCCTCGGCTTTAGGATTCCATTTGACCATGACTGACCCTCTACTCTTCGTCGGGTCGGTCAGAGGGACGGCAATGGTGGCAAAGTCGGGTAAACCGTCGCTAATACCCCGTAATGCCTGGGAAGGCCCGAACTTGTTTCTTGTTTACTGGTTGGGGCCACTTTTGAATTGCCTCAATCTTATTGGTCTGAGGCTTGACAAGTCCCCGGCCAATAACGTACCCAAGGTACTTGGCTTCCTTCAGGCCTATGGCACACTTTTTTGGGTTGGCCGTGAGACCTGCTTCCCTAAGGGAATCTACCACTGCTTGTACCCGGGGCAGGTGCGACACATAATCTGGACTGTGGACGACCACATCATTCAAATAAGCAGCTGCATACGGGTGATGTGTTCTCAAAGTTTTGTCCATCATTCGCTGGAACGATGCAGGGGCCCCGTGCAGACCAAAAGGCATCCGCTTGTCCTGAAACGAGCCCTCAGGAGTGGAAAAGGCAGTCTTCTCCCTGGCCGATTCAGTTAGTGGTATTTGCCAATAGCCTTTCGTTAGGTCTAGGGTTATGTATCGAGCCTGTCCCAACCTGTCCACAAGTTCGTCAACCCGGGGCGTCGGGTATGTATCGAACTTGGAGACACTGTTGAGTTTGCTAAAGTCATTACAAAACCTGATGGTGCCATCAGGTTTTGGAACCAGCACTATGGGGCTCGACCACTCCCTGTGGGACTCTTCTATCACGTCCAGCTCTAAAATATTTTTGATTTCTTCCGCGACTGCCTCTCGCCTGGCCTCTGGGATTCTATATGGCTTTAAATTTACCCGAACCCCTGGTTCCGTCACTATGTCATGTTGGATCACCTTGGTCAGTCCAGGTAAGGGGGAGAAAAAGTCTCTATTTTTTTGCACAAACGTCCTAACGTCACTTTGTTGTACCACGGACAGGGAATCCGTTATGGGATCGTCAGGTGTCACCGGCACCCGGTCTGTATGGACCTTGGCACCCCGATCATAGACCCTCCTCTGGGCCTCTTGGGCTCGCTCCATATGTTCTCGCACAAGGGGCAGGACAGCTGCGATTCGATCCTGCAGTAAGACGACATGCTCTATGATGCTTCTATATGGGGTGGCCTCTCCTTCCCACATTTCTTTGGCGAAATCTAGCAGCCCCCTGGGATATCTACCATACAAAATCTCAAAGGGGGAATAGCCTTTGGATGCCTGCGGAACCTCACGTATGGCAAATGAGATATGGTACCAAAAAATCCCAGTTTCTCCCATCTTTGTCGACCACCTTTTCTAGCATACTTTTCAAAGTTTTATTAAATCTTTCGACTAGACCATCCGTTTGGGGGTGGTAGACAGGGGTACGGAGATGGGAAATTTTGTATAATCTACACAGTTCCTTGGTAACCTTGGACATAAATAGGGTACCCTGGTCGGTTAAGATCTCTTTAGGGATCCCCACTTGACTAAACACCTGGACCAACCCCTTGGCGATAGTCTTGGCTGAGGTGTTGCGCAAGGGTATGGCCTCGGGATAGCACGTTGCATAGTCCAGGATCACCAAATATGCTGGTGACCCCGGGCAGATTTCACAACTGGCCCCACCAGGTCCATGCCATTCCTCTCAAAGGGGACCTCGATTATTGGCAGAGGGACAAGGGGACTGCGAAAATGGGGCGCCGGCATTTGGCACTCGAGGCACGATTCGCAGTACTCCTTGACATCTGCATACACCCCAGGCCAGAAAAATCTCTGGGCGATTCTCTCCCTGGTTTCTCTAATACCTAGATGTGCCCCCATTACATGACCATGGGCCAGGTCTAGCACCACCCTGCGGAAGGGTTTGGGAACCAGTAGCTGTTCTATCTCGTCCTCTCCACATTTTACCACTTGATACAATAAATTGTTTTTAATGGCCATGTAGGGGAAAGACACCCCCAGTTGGGATCTACGGGTACCCCATCCAACATCTTAACGTTTTCCCTGGCTCTCATGAGGGTGGCATCTCGCAGTTGCTCAATACAAAAATCCTCTCTCCTGACCTCTATGTCAGGAACAACATTCTGGCTACTCTCATTGTGAAGGTCAGAGGTGTTCTCCTGTTCATTACCCTCGGGCTGGGAGCTTGCTTCCAGGTCCTCCGGCTCCCCAGCCATGACAGGGAAAAGAAGGGGATCTCCAGCTTCCACGATCCCAACAGCACCCCCTTCCTTTTGGAAAAAAGGGTCCGGTGAGAGTTCCCGTGCTTCCCCAGCAGGGGGAGCTCCATCTACCAGCCTCCCTTTGCTCTCCCATAACTTCCAAAAATGGGGAAAATCTCTCCCCACTAAAGCTTCATGAAGCAGTAAAGGTACCACCCCACTGAATGTGTTACACTGCCCTAGGGGGTATCAAATTCAACCACTGTTGTCTGGTAGTCCCGAGTGTCCCCATGGATGCAAATTACCCCAATAGTACTGGGGTGTAGGTTTTGTGGGGTTCACACAATCATTCCTGACTAGGGTCACCACACTACCAGAGTCTAGCAAGGCTGTGAGTGGCTTTCCATCCACTAAAATAACACACATCTGTTTTTCAATGCAACTCTGACATGATGCAGTACATGCGACCTGTGCAAAGAGAGACATGCGTCTTTTCATATAGGCATAATCGCATTGCATAAGTTCATCATCTATAGAACAGCAATATGCCCTAATGCATGGCAACAAAAACACTGTATGTGCTCTACCCCCAGTCCTCTTAACGGTCCCAAAGACCTTCCTGGCTTCTTTGGCCAGTCTCCAGGTCTAGGACCCACAGTCTCATCAGCTGTAACAACAGTCTTATCAAACTTCCCCATGCTCTTGAACCCCGGAACAGTCTTACCAGAACAGCCGGGCGATCTAGTACTCCTAGACACACTGAAGTGGGGCGTAGACGGGTTCACCAAGTCCTCAGTAGCGATGTACCTCTCCACTAGGTCCACCAACTGGGTTGCAGTTTTGGGATCCCCTTGTCCGACCCACTTCCTCAAAGCAGCAGGGAGCGCACGCAGGTACCGGTCCAGTACCACGCGCTCCACGATCTGAGGGCCTGTCAAGGTCTCCGGCTGCAACCACTTCCTGGTGAGGTGGATCAGGTCGAACATTTGAGAACGGGCTGGCTGGTTGCTGAAGTAGGTCCATTGATGCACACGCTGGGCCCGGACCGCCATAGTGACACCCAAGCATGCAAGTATCTCTGTCTTCAGAGTCTCAAAGTCCTGGGCCCTGTCCAGTTCCAGATCAAAATAGGCCTTTTGGAGGTTCTCCTGACAGAAATGGGGCCAACAGACCCGCCCACTGTTCTTTTGGCCACCCTTCGCGGACAGCAACTCTCTCAAAATTTGCAAGGTATGCCTCAACATCATCGGCAGGTGTCATTTTCTGTAGGTGGTAGGAGGCACGTACCATCTTTGGTTCCACTGGCACAGGCGGTGCGGATCCCTTTTTTAGTTCCACTAGAACCTCTGCGAACTGCCGGTTCATCTCCTGCTGGGTCGCCTGTTGTGCTGCAGCGGCCTCTGCGACTTGGCGGTTGGTTTCCCGCTGAGCTGCATTGGCCTGTAGCAGGGCCTTTATCATTTCCTCCATCTTCAGAAATTGCCCGCTGAATCAACCACGTGTGGGGAAATTGGCTTGTGGGGATCACCTTTCCTGAATGACAGTCAGCAAACGGGCACTTTCTTCAAAGTCTGGCGGATTCCAGGTTTATTTGCAGGAGCTTTGCAAAATAAAAAAAACAAGCAAAACAGTAAATTAAATCCTTGCCGTTCGGCGCTAACTAAACAAATAGTCTCCTCTCTATACAGCGCGGGGCTGGTCCCCATCACCGACAAAAACACTATATATATATATATATATATATATATATATATATATATATATATATATATATATAGCTGTATACACCCATCCTGTATATAGAGACCTTCCTCCATCATCACTGACTGCAGTTATACATCACCTAAAAGGTAGATGCTAGAGTAGTATTTCTTTAGCTCAGGGCCCAAGTGCAGGTAAATTTAGCCAGGCCTATGCTTTAGGCTGGGCCTGGTTGTTGTGATTTGGGACTGGGAGTGTTCAGTGTAGTCAGGGGTGTGCATACCTCCCAACGTTCTGAATGGGAATTAGCAAAAATTTGTAGGCATAGGACACGCACCCCTGCCATGCCCCCTTAAAGGAGAATTGTACAAAAAAAATTTTTGGTTAAACCCACAAGTGCTTTTTTACCACTACTATTCCTTTATATTGACTTTTGGAATTTACAAATGCAGCAATCTAAAAATTGAATGAAAGGTTTAGCACTGGGAAACACTTTTTGATAGATAAAAAGTGCATTTTATATACAACTATAAAGATCCGACAAAATGAGGGACAAATGAGGAGGAAAGAGGGACAGAGGGACATTGCTCCAAATCAGGGACAGTCCCTCGAAATCAGGGACAGTTGGGAGCTATGGATGTGGCCACCTGTGCTTTGACTCAGATGCCTCTCCTGCTTTCAGACGGATGGTTCTGGAAGAGGGGTTGGACTTGAGATCTGAGGGGCAGACAGCTCATGTGAGGAGCCCTGACCAATTATCTTGCGGTATTGGCAGGGGGCAGGACGCTCATATAAGCTGGGGTCACATTCTTCCAGGGAGGAGTTCTGGAAAGTAGGAACAGACAATGGAGTACTGAGTTGCTGTTCCGGGCGCCCGCCCCTGGGGGATGCGCCGTGCGCGGAGGAGGGATGGAGGAACCACCAGGAGGGAGCTTAAGATAAAGATCTTCATCCTCAAAGAAGTATCAAGCTGCTGTGACCGGGGAAAACAGGACTTGCATGCTGGAGGAGATCTGAAAGGAAAGTAGCAGTCAAGCTACTTTTTTATCTATTATGGGCGTGAGTGGGGCCTCGTGTCTAAATTTTGCCTAAGGCCTCACAAAGCCCAGAGCTGCCTCTGCCTATAAATGTTAGTACCCAGTTATAATATGTACATTTAGGAAAGAATCCAGGCCTTTTTTAAAGCAATCTACTGAGCTGGACAGAACCAACTCTTGAGGAAGTCTATTCCACATATTCACAGCTCTTACTGTGAAGAAACCTCTGTATTTGGAGATGAATTTTCCTCCAGACGTAAAGAGTGCCCCCTTGTCCTCTGTGATGATCTTAAAGTGAATAACTGAACACCAAGTTCACTTAATGGACCCCTTATGTATTTGTACATGTTGATAATATCCCCCCTTAATCTCCTCTTCTCAAGAGAGAATAAATTCAGTTCCTCTAATCTTTCCTCATAGCTGAGCTCATAGGAGTCGCCAGGGTGTGGCTATCGAGGCTGGAGCCCTGAATGTGGAGCTCATAACCCCGAGTCTCAGCGGGTCGCGGCTGCGGTGAGTGCCATTGGAGGTGGAGGAGAGACGAGCGGGCGGACAAGCAGAGATGATATCATCTCTCTCCGCCCGTCACCATTCTTCTGCCCTCACAGCTGGGCCACTTCAACGTGGGAGTGATATGCAGCGGGGAGCGGAGAGATGACATCATCTCTCACTGCCCACCACACATTAGCGATCTTCCGCCCTCACAGTGCGGGCCTTTTAAATGTCGGAGGTGCGGCGGGGAGCAGAGAGATTACATCATCTCTCACTGCCCGCCCCGCATCTCCGCTCTCCTGTCCTCACTAAATGGACCAGTGCTGCCAGCCTGCCACCAATGCAGCAACAATGCACATTTGGTGGCACTGGCGGACATGGCAAGTGACAATCTGCAAATGGTGGCAAGTGACGTGGCAAGTGACAATCCGCAAATGGCGGCAAGTGACAATCTGCAAGTGGTGGCAGGTGACGTGGCAAGTGACAATCCACATCTAGTGGCAGGTGGCGATGGCAAGTTAAAAAGCTGCAGCTGGTGACGGGGAAGGTGGCAAGTGACACGCCCAGGGCTCCCACTGATTTTGCATTATGGTGAGTTGAACCACTTCATTATATATTACAATGCAACAATAGAAACAATGTGCTTCAATCAACCTGACACCATATCAACCATGATGCCATGATGATTGAAACGCCAACACCAGCCTTCCTTTGCCCGCCAAAAATTACTTACCACCGATGTGCCCCCCCCCAGGTTGGTGACGGCTACTATGGGCTCTAGCCCCAGATCTTTTTGCAGACCTAGCAACGCCCCTGGCTGAGCTCCTCCATGCCTCTCTTATCAGTTTGGTTGCCCTTCTCTGCATTTGCTCCAGTTCCCCAATATCCTTTTTGAGAACTGGTGCTCAAAACTGAACTGCATACTCCAGATGAGGTCTTACTAATGATTTGTACAGGGGCAAAATGATATCTCTCTCACTGCAGTCCATGCCTCTCTTAATACAAGAAAGGACTTTGCTCGCTTTGGAAACCGCAGCTTGGCATTGCATGCTATTATTGAGCTTATGATCTACCAAAACCTCCAGATCCTTCTCCACTATGGACGCTCCCAGTTTTTTTTCCTCCTTTTATTGGTTGAACTAGATGGACTTGTGTCTTTTTTTTCATCTTAGTGCTGCCGACTGATGCAAAAAGATTGATAATTTTCCACCCTGATTAATCCACTCAATTTGATTGAATCCAATCTAAAACAAGTCTAAAGCCTCGTACACACGATGAGATCAGACGAATGATCGGGCGTTTTTTTTTTTTTACATCTCATAAAATCTGATGAGTTTACTAAAGTCACGAAAATTCCCATACGACAGAAAAAAAATTTGGAAGTGATGCCATGTGTTGTAATGCATTTTCAAACAATAGCTGTACTGATTAAACGAAAATCGTACGATCTGGCATCGTATGAAAAAAAAATTTGTGCATGTCCAATAGAATAATATCGGATGAACTGTCACAATCGGCTCTCGAAAGCTCTGTACTAACGATCCGATTATCGTACGATCGCTTTGAAAGTGGTATTTCACCAGCTATTTTCTGGCAAAATTGGTGGCCTGAGGAGTCCATATATAAGGGAGTACAATCTGGTCCAGAAGTCCAAGAGATCATGAACAGCAGCAGATGACATGTATGTCCCCAGCCTGTGGTCATACAAGAGCCTGTGTCTTTTTTCAGACCAGACTGAACCCAGGTCTTTACTTTGTCTTCCTTCCATGTTTCCTTCCAGGCTGTGGCTGTGGTGTTGGAGGTGTGGCAGGAGGAGGAGGAGGATGATGCAACTCACACAGGTGGGTATTGGGTGTGATTTGGCCCCTCAACCCCTTATTTAATGTTTTATAAATGATTTCCTCACACAAGAGGCGTTGGCCCTCCTCCATGTCCTGCAGTTTTGTGGCAGCCATAGAGGTAAAGGCCTGTTCACGAGTGGGGGTGGTTCTGAGGGCCGCAGAAGCCTCCTGAATCAGCCTGAGCGCTGACTCCTCCACGTTACTCTTCTTCCTGGGTCTTTTGGTTGGAAGGCGGAGGGGAGGAACCTGCGATTATGTGAGGCCCAGCCACCTCCTCGCTGACACTAATGCCACGTACACACGACCAGACTTTACGGCATAATTGGTCCTGTGGACCGAAGTCCGTCAGACAATTCGATCGTGTGTGGGCTCCAGCGGACTTTTTTTCCCCAAAAGTTCGACGGACCTAGAAATGAAACGTTTCAAAGCTTTTCGACGGACTCAAGTCCGATTGAAAAGTCCGCTTGTCTGTATGCTAGTCCGACGGACAAAAACCGACGCTAGGGCAGCTATTGGCTACTGGCTATGAACTTCCTTGTTTTAGTCCGGTCGTAAGTCATCATGTATGAATCCGTTGGACTTTGGTTGATCGTGTGTAGGCAAGTCCGTTCATTCGGAAAGTCCGTCGTAAAGTCCGGCGAAAAGTCCACCGGACAAAGTCTGCCGTAAAGTCCGGTAGTGTGTACGCGGCATAACCCCTGCCTCCTCCTGGCTGCCACTTTCCACAGCCTCCTCCTGTTTGCCACATTCCACAGCCTCCTCCTGGCTTAGGTCTTCCTGTGTACGAAAAAGGGACATAGTTTTAGTTTTTTCTTCATCAATCACACAATTTTCATCTCACGACTGTTGCAAATTGAATGTTAATAAATAGAAAAGACTATCATTCTGAGCCCAGCATTTTTCATTCTTGTCCCAATTATTTTTGCCCACTACTGTCTATTGATATGTAAATGCCTTTATTAAATCAGCAATTAGTGATCAATAATAACATCTAGGAAACATCATTTAAGTTTTGACAAGAAATCTGTAGAACAATGCTATACCTGGCTCAAGCTGGGCTCCTTCACTTCTTCCTGGCTGGAAGGCCCAGGTTGGACATCGGAAGCCTCATTGGAAGCCTCAGCTGGGGTGGAAGGAAGAGTGGAAGGAAGGGTTGAGAGCGATTCCCTGACTTCAGTCTGGTCTGACAGAAATCGCAGTTTCTCATAGTACCACAGCCTGGGGACATAAATGTCATCTGCTGCTGCTCCTGATCTCTGGGAATCCTGGACCTTCTTGCGCTCCCTTAGATAAGTGCTCCTCAGGCCACCAATTTTGGATTTTAATTAGGGGATGGTTGCCGTGGGGACCACCGGCTTCACCAACTCCAGCAGTTTCTCCAGCACTGCCTGCCTCTTTTGTTTATGATTATAATGTGGATGTTTCACCTACCACAGATAGGGCAGGTCCCTGTATTTGTCTATGAACAGGGGGAGGAAGTTGTGATCATTAAAGCCATCCATTTTCTCTGCAAGACACAACACAAGACAAACCCTAATGGCAGGCTAATCTCTCCTAATCTTGTCCCAATATAGGCCTCAAACTATAAGCAGTATAGGCCCAAGTTAAAATTGTACCTTCGTTATTACGATTGGCGCTTCCGATACTCCTTCCTCCGCTCACAGATCGTACGTACGACGCACGCGTGTTACACTTTATATACACTGCGCATGCGTGAAACTCCGTCCGCCCCTGACGTTCTTTTGTAGTCTATTCCCCGCCCCTTCTCTTTCAGCGCAGTGGGGGAGACACATGGCGGAGAGACAACAGGTGTGTGATAATTCCAGCAACGAGGAGGAGGAGGGAAGCCCGGAGCCAGAAACGTCAGGATCCCGCAGGCGATTTAAGGCATCAAATATGGCCTTTGTAGAGATGGTGGACATATTGAAAAGGGCCGACTATGATGGGAAGTATGGACCTTACCCAAACCCAAATGTCAGAAAAGCCAAGATCATGGCTAAAGTTGTGAAGAGTCTGCACAGAAATGTTGGGGTGCGACGATCCAAGGATCAACTGAGGAAACGGTGGTTGGACCTCAAATTAAGGGAACACGATCAGTATAGAAGGATCAGGAGAGTGCTGCAAAAAAGTAAGTAGTTGTCCTGTGTTCCTATTCTTTATTTTGATTACGTTCGTGCTGCTCCATGTGCTTTTCTTTACTGTTGTACAGTTTAAAATGGCAACTTTAATGGTCATGGGCACATTAATCGTTCATAGGAAACATTGTTCGTTCAGCCACTAAAATACGATGTTTTGGCCAGATGCAGTTCAATACTGTTTTTCTGGCCTACTTCTATTAAAAAAAGTTTGTTGTCTAGATGGGTTTGTAACTAGAATGAAATGCAAACTAGATTCTGTGTAAGGAGAGGACACTCAGCAGCTGTTTACACATCTGGACGCTGGAGCACTAATGTGGGACAAAAGAACACCTTTTTATTAGGGGGCCCACACATGTGCTCCAGTGAATACTATAGGGGTGTCTCCATCTGTGAAGCTTGCACAAAAACAGGTAAGTATTCCAGCTTTACAAAGGACAAAAAAAAAAAATTCTTCAGCTTGAAACTCTGCCAAAACAGACAATTGTACCCCACTTCCAAGCAAAGTTTCATATTCCTATTTCTGCCATCAAATATCTCTGTGCTAAGTATACCTATTTTTGTTCACATCAGTGAACAAAATAGTTCAGGGGAGAAAAGACTCGGAGGACACCACTCATCAGAGGACCAGGGACCCCCCACCTCAGGAAGAAGGGGAAATCCCCCAAACCCAACCAGAGGAGGAGGAGGGAGACATTGTAGAAATTGTCACCAGAACAGGTGAGTGTCTGCGACCACAGCTTCAGGTAATAGATGGATCCCTGCATTTTTCTAATACATGGTGTGTTTTTGTTGTTTTTTTGTAGGTGATCGGGATGTTGTAGAAGAGGAATGTCATTTCACCATTGAAAGTGCCCAGATCCTCATCGGGGAGATAATGGGGTGTAATAGGGATTTAGAAAACATCAATGATGTTTAAAACAAAATGAAGAACATCATTGATGTTTTAGGGAGAATCTAAAACACCCAGAAATCCCAAAATTTCTGCAGCTTTTTTAATTATTTATGACTAATTTTTTACATCTTTTAAAAGCCAAATTTTGAAGATGCACACAGTGTGTCAACATGTGCTATCTGCCATAACAGGAGATCAATGTACACGTTTTGTGGGTGCAACCGCTTCCTCGATAATAAAGTAGGTTTGAGGAAGGGGTTGCACCCACAAAAACGTCCATTGATCCCCCATGATGGCAGCTAGCACATGTTGACATTAGGCGTGGGATCAGGAGGGAAATCTCCTTTTTAAATCCCAATTTGTGTGCATCTTCAAAATTTGGCTTTTACAGGGGTGACTTCACCCCATCTGCTGAACGCAATATCAAACACAGTTTGTACATACTCATGTCTGATATTGCCTTCACTTTATAAAAGTTGAACTTTGTAAGTTCCAGAGTTGTGTATTGTTTTATGGTTTTAAACATGCCTGTTTTACCTATAAAAGGCCATTTATCATTAATGTGACCTAAAAAAATGTTATACAAGAAACATGTTGGTTTGTTCAAAAACCCTTTTATAAACGCACATGTGATTGTGCTTTGAGTAAAAAGTATGATAATCAACATGTGTGGCTTCTTCTTTCAATGCTCAAAAGCAGTTTTTGGAGTAAATTTGTTTTTTTACGTGGCAATGGGGGTTATTTACGAAAGGCAAATCCACTTTGCACTACAAGTGCAGTTTCAGTGCAGTCTCAAGTGCACTTGTAGTGCAAAGTGGATTTTCCTTTAGTAAATAACACCCAACAGTGCTTTATAATTTTCCACAATCACGCCATTTTCATGACTCCCCAAATTTCGGTCATGGTGCTGAAAATGCAGAATATTTTTGTCAGTAATGCATTACATACATTAACAACAAAAACAAGGTGTGTGTAGCAGACCCACAACATAATAATAATTGTTAGCCAAAGAAAAGATTGTCACCTCATGTCTCAAAGAAATTTAATTTGCGCTGTTGAAGAAAAAGGCCAGAAAAATAATAACAACATTAAAAGATAAACGAGGAGACAGCTAAAAGAAAGCCAAGCAGTAAATCAAAGCAAATATTTGTTCAGTTTCAAAGATATTTTTATGTAAAAAATGTCTCAGACATTGTCTGGCGTATCGATTGTCCCCCTACCTGCAAAGCATTCCATGTATCTTATATGGACCTCGCGGGCACTCTGGGGGGGCAAGCCAGGACGGCCAGTTACAAGCGCCGTCAGGGTTGGTTCATTCAGAATTACGGCCTCAGGCCCAACTGAGGCTCCATAGTTCAGAGAATTTCTCCTTTAAAAATTGTGGAGAACACAGCAAGACAGGATGATGTGATTGAGTTTCATAAACATTGAAAGCAGATTAGACACAAACATTCTTGGCCAACATCAGTATAACATTTATTTTAGGGAGTATTTAAAGACAAAAGTATAAGGTCCACCTATCAGATTCCTCACCCTCTGATGGCCCATTGTAAAAAATTTAGGGGGGGGGGGGTGTTTTGGACAGGTAACCCTCTCTACTTCATTCAATGCCTAAATAATGTGTATTACTTTGGCCAGCCCCTCCTTACTTACACTACTGGCAGCCCACTGGACAGGTAAGAAGTGTCATAATACAAAAATATGAATATACACTGTACAAATTGGGGCACAATTTTAACATTCTGCAATTACCTATCAAGATAATAATAGGATACAAAAACTTTAAACAGTACCATTTGAAAGTATTCAGGCAGGCCCTTGCACTACATGCTTTGGGGAATTCATCCATAAATATGACCACAAAAGAGGTAGGTATAGTGTATATCAGGGGTGTCCAAACTACAGCCCTCCAGCTGTTGCAGAACTACACTTCCCATGAGGCATTGTAAAACTCTGACATTTACAGACATGACTAGGCATGATGGGAGTTGTAGTTCCTTAACAACTGGAGGGCCATAGTTTGGACACCACTGGTGTATATGGTTTTGACAAAGTCAGCAGAGGAGGATTGGTATCGGTTGACTTAGCGGTTGGGGGGGAGCGGGGGTTCCAAATGAGTTTGGGACCCAAAAAAAAAGCCTCTGACACTCTGCCAGAATTTAAGGACACAAATAACATTTTTACACATTTTAGGGGGTGTTTAGGGTAAATCACTACAATGGAGCTGACAAAATACATTGGTAAGTGACTAGGCGAGGTGGATATGGGCCCAGGAGAGCATGCTGGGGAGGTAAGTGAAAGCAAATATGCATGAAGGACAAAAAAAAAAAGACTTTAAAAATTCCAGTATGCATGAGGACAAAGGGGACATTCACAGCATATTGCAATCATGGTAATTAGGGAATGATGAAAGAAATACAATATATTAATCAAACATTAAATACAATAAAATTTGATGTTAAAGGATAAATCTTACCTTAATATAGTCCTTCTGCAGGACCTGGATGATGGCAGAACAGCTCTCTGGGATAATGATCCCCAGAGCCTGGGGGGGAGATGCCTGTCGAGAACTTGAGGTCCTGCAGGCCTCTTCCCATCGCCAAGTACCGCAACATGACGACGAGCCTCTGCTCCAGAGTGATGGCTTGCCTCATGCAGGTGTCCTGCCTGCTGATATAAGGGGTCAGCAAAGCCAACAAACAGTGAAATACGGGGTCCGTCATCCAGAGAAAGATCGAAAAATCCTGATATCATTATTATTATTATTATTATTATTATTATATAGGATTTATATAGCGCCAACAGTTTGCGCAGCGCTTTACAACATGGGGCAGACAGTACACTTACAATACAAATCAATACAGGAGGGATCAGAGGGCCCTGCTCGTTAGAGCTTACAATCTAGAAGGGAGGGTCAAGTGGAGACGAAAGGTAATAACTGTGGGGGATGAGCTGATGGGGGAAAAAAAAAAAGTACAGTTGTTAGGTGTGGGTAGGATAGGCTTCTCTGAAGAGAAGTGTTTTCAGGGATCTTCTGAAAGCTAATAAAGTAGGAGATAAGCGGACAGATTGGGGTAAGGAGTTCCATAGGATTGGAGAGGCTTTGGAAAAGGCCTGGAGGCGAGCATGGGAGGAGGTGACAAGGGAGCTAGAGAGCAGGAGGTCTTGAGAGGAACGAAGAGAGCGAGTAGGTTGGTATTTAGAGACTAAGCAAGTGATGTAGCTGGGGGCGAAATTGTGGATGGCTTTGTACGTAGTTGTTAGAATTTTGAATTTAATTCTTTGGCTGAGCGGAAGCCAGTGGAGGGATTGACATAGAGGAGTGGCAGACACAGAGCGACTGGTAAGGTGGATGAGTCTGGCAGCGGCATTCATAATGGATTGAAGAGGTGATAGACTATGTAGAGGTAAGCCAATGAGAAGGGAGTTGCAGTAGTCAAGGCGAGAGATGACCAGCGAGTGAATTAAGAGCTTTGTTGTGTCATTGGTTAGAAAGGGGCGTATTTTGGAGATGTTGCGGAGGTTGAGGCGGCAGGATTTGGACAGTGATTGGATGTGTTGCTTGAAGGAGAGTTCAGAGTCTAGGACTACACCTAGAACCTTGGCATGTGGGGATGGGCTTATAGTCGTGCCATCGATTTTGACAGAGAGATCAGGGGAAGAGGCATAGGGGGGAGGGAAAATTAGAAGTTCGGTTTTGGCTAGATTGAGCTTAAGGATGATATCATCAGGATTATTCTCACGGATCTCACACAGCAAAGGCACGTGACAGAATTGGTCACGGTGGAGCAACCAATTCTTGGACCATGAACTCCTCCCCACCCTGTTCATGGACTGGGCTTGTGTCAAAGTAAGAATCCCAACACCAAGCCCCCCGCACAGCACAAACTCTACGATGAGTACGTACACGCAACATGGCTTCAAAACGGAACAGACTGAAGAACAGCAAGGCCTGTGAAGAGCGACCTGAAAATCAGTAACGAGCGGACAAGAACATACTGAATAAACCAATGGGAACTTACTGCATGCACTGAAGACCAGATACAAACCCACAAGCACAAACTGAACAGCAGAAAAACTATCTGAAAATCACGAGTCTGAAAAAGCGCGAATCGTCTCTCACTAAACTTTTACAAACATGAGATTAGCAAAAGGAGCCCAAAGGGTGGCGCGCTTGGTATTGAACTTCCCTTTTATAGTCTCGTCGTACGTGGTGTACGTCACCGCGTTCTTGATGTTCGGAAATTCCGTCAACTTTGTGCGACCGTTTGAGCCAACATCCGTCAGAAAAAATCTGATGGATTTTGTTGTCGGAATGTCCGATCGTGTGTACAGGGCATTGTTCTTTCCCGAATATAGCTGAACACTTTATATTTTCTTTTCCTGAAGCTATCCTATGTGAAATCTTCATCTGCCTGTGGGCAAGAAATGGCAAAGGACCACGAGAGCACCAATAGCCTCCGTGCAGCCACGGGGATAAGACATCGGATGTCCTGTATGGAGAACATGTCACAAGCACAGAGTGGTCTCTGCCCCACTATTGAACAGTAAGGTGTGGAGGGATAGGAAAAAGTCACACGACTGCTGTATTATTACTTTAAAAAAAATATATAATAAAAAAATAAAAAAACTAGAGTAAAATACTAAAATCTATGCACCGATATTCTTAAGCTGCCATCAAATGCTAATATTCAGAAAGTTGGTCTAAAAATTTATATTCACTTTAAGATATTAAAATTCATCAACAAAATCCATGACCTTTTCACCGAAGGCCTCCATAATACGAGAGCCATCAGCAGTAGCTATTAGTATGGAAGTTTGGGCTAAACAAAGGTTTGTTTGTTTGTTTTCTGTGGAGCGTCTAATTAACTGAAAGAACATTAGTAGCAGAGAAAGTAGGACGGGAAGCTGCTCGGGATAAAAGGTAAAATACAATAAATGTGTGCTCAGATCTCGAGCAGGCATACGATTGTCAGCAGTCATTGGCTGCGAAGGATCTTTTCAACTAAATCACAGAGAGACGGCTGAAAACTGCCACTTATCTGGGATTTATTTTGATATCTAACCCTCCCATAGAATGTAATATATTATCGCTTATTTGGCCTTAGATGTGGTGGCTGCATTACTTTTTTTTTAAAAAAAGGGTTAGTTCACCTTTACAAAAAAACTGCCTATACAGGTAAGGAGTATCTGTAGATAGAAACAAACTGTGCAGCTTTGACCAAAATTGAAAATGGCCACATTAGCCATTTTCTGTTCAAGAGGATGTAAACCACTGCCTCTTTTTTTTCTTTTTCCTGACCTGCAAAATAAAGGCATACTAGCACATTATGTGAAACTTACCTGCAAACGAAACCCTCGTTGTCACTGCTGGAGGCCGCATCCATCTTCGCCCGTCTTCCTTCCGGGTCCATGAAGCCTGGTCGAAAAACTCTCAGAGGTGGCATCATTCCATCCTGCCTTGCTGCTAGGATTTTGCTAAGATACTCCCAGCCAATTTAAACCCCCTTGCACGCACTCGTTGTCTCCTGCGACAGAGGACATAGTGGACCACACGTGTGCTGGGGTTCGACGGTTTGCGTCTGTGATGGTGGGGGTGAGCAGCAATGGCTATGATTATCTTAGATATGTCCTAGCAGGCTAGCAACAAGACATGATGGGGGGGTGTCATCCCTGGGTGTTTTTCAGCCAGGTTTCAGGAGGTACATAAATAGGCTACACCTGTAGCTAGAGCACTTTAGTCAAAGCTGATTTGTTTTTCCCTTCCCCTTACCTACATAGGCAGTTTTTGGTCAAGGTGAACTAATCCGTTAGGGCTTTTTTCCCCTTTATTTTTACCTGGAGATCCTGCCAGTAACACACTTTTTGTTCTAGGGTGACAATGCTCACTTGTTATACTGTATCTATGGAGGGGTAATGTTGTCATGTTAAGCTCCTCTTCTAACTGGACTGCTAGCACCTCCCCGTCTCCTCATCTTTATTGCATAGGCAGTGAGGTTTGTGTAGTTAAAGAGGAAGTAAACTTCCATGGATTGTTTTTATCTATAGGTAAGCCTATAATAAGACTTACCTATGGATACTGTAAATATCTCCTAAATGTGCACCGTTTAGGAGATATTTACTGTATATGCAGCGGATGATGTCATGGCGCATGCGCTCTGAAGGAATGGCCACCCGTGCCGTTTCTTCATAGTCCTTTGCCGAGACCAGCGGCTCCTGCACGCATGCGAGGGAGTGACGTCTCGCTGCTCCGGCCAGTCACACAGCTGCAATCCTCGGACCCTGGAAGGAAGATGGGCAAAGATGGATGCGGCCTCCAGCGGTGACAACGAGAGCTTCATTTGCAGGTAAGTTTCACATAATGTGCTAGTATGCTATACATACACTTGTGGTGGACAAATCTGTACATATATCAGGGTGACAAGTCCTCCTGCTGTACAGAATATTCTGTCCAATAGGCATACCTCCCAACATTTTGAGATAGGAATGAGGGACACCTACGAGCAAAGGTATGTAGGCATAGGACATGCCCCCTGCCACACCCTCTTAAAGGAGAATTAACCCCCCAAAAAAAGGTTAATCAAATCCACAAGGGCTTTTTTTACCACTACTATGCCTTGTTATTGGCTTTTAAAATTTTACAAATGCAGCAATTTAGAATTTGGATGAAAGGTTTAGCACTGGGAAACACTTTTTGAAAGATAAATAGTGCAATTTATATACAACTATATAGATCCGACCAAAATGAGGGACAAATGAGGAGGAAAGAGGGACAGAGAGGGACAGTTGGGAGCTATGCAATAGGACATATTCCAGCAATGCTTTCTACAGGGGTTGTTCTATATAAAACTAACATTTCTAAATAGGCTGTTGGAAAGGCAAGCAGGATGCAGAAAAATGTGGATGGTCACTGCATGTCACCAGGAACTACAAGTGACAAGCCTTTTGAAGTAAGTCACCAAAAGTTTCCAGATATTCACCTGAAACTAACTGACACAATTACAGTTTGTGCGGATCAATATGCTCAACTCTTTCGGAATATGCTCTGCATGTAATTAAGAGGTCTTAGGGTGAACCTTGTACTCCATGTAAGGTTCACATTTTTAGTATGACTCCTCCCTATTATATGTGGTGTACATACTTACATACTGTGCCTGGTATTGTTACAATGTAAACAAATAGTTTAGTTTACTTTTTTTTTTACTTTATTGAAAGGTCACACATAACATTTCCTCCAATCCTTTGTACCTCAGTCACTGCAACTTGGTGACCAGCGATGACACTGTCTGGTGCAGCATGTCTACAACCTTAAAGTATAACTAAAGGAAAAACTTCTTTTTTTTTTAGTTTTGGATAGAGTGCAGAGGGATTAGAACACCTGTCAGTTTTATCACCTGTGTCCATTCAGGTTCATGTTCAGGTCCTTTTTTTTTTGTTTTGTTTTTTTTTTTTTAAATGGAACAAGGCTGATGAACATTCAAAATGCACTGCAGTTGTAATGTGCAGCAGGTATCAATGTCAACTTAAAGTGTTACTATACCCAGGACCCTGCATTCACTATATCTGGTCTCCCACCTAACAAAGAACATGGAAATGCAATTATTTTAGTAAATATAAACTACTAAATACCTTTTCTCATCTGCAGTATATACCAGTCTTGTGACATCTATCAGTGTCTGGTTAAAGCTTGTAGAAGGAGTTTTCTTTCTCCTGTCTGTCCGATGAGGCTGCAGGACCCTTGACCCTCTGTTTGGACAGTGCTGATTGGCCTTGTGCTGATCACATGTACTTTCCAATAAAATTTAAAAAAAAACTCTCCAGCAATACACACCAAACTGAGCAGAGTGTCCCCAAGGCTCTGTACTGTTGGGAGATGGATTGGGGACAGTAAAAGAAGGGGAGGATGGAGAAGACAGGATCAAACAGCCTTTTTTACACAATGCAGAGGATTAACCCCTCAGTTTCCCCAGCGGGTATAACAAGCATGCTTTACTGCATATACAGACCAGTGGCGGCGGGTGGTATGTTTTTTTGGGGGGCAAACAATGCACCCACAGACACCCCCAACCGCCCCCCCAGTGGGTCAGTCGGGTTACCAGCCTTGCACTAACCCCATCTATGGCGCGGGCAGCACTGCCCCCTGGGCGACAGGCGGCTTCCCCTGCGTCTCCTCCTTGGCATTATGGCGGCCGTGCGTCTCCTCCCTCCTCATCCTAGGCCAATCGGATCGTTTCTCCTTTCGGCCACTCAGGAAATGGGTCTCAAGACCACTCAAGAATGGCCTGGAGGTTAATCAGTGTGACAATAGCGAATATTCATTTGCTATTGTCACACAAGTGGGTCAGCCTGGGGCGCAGTGCTCTGTGCTCACTGAAAACACCCTTTTTTTGAAGCCTATAAGGGCCTCGGGCTCTAATCACATGCTTCAAAAGAAAAAAAAAAACCCCAATGGAATCCATGCCCCCTAACGCACATGCGGGATGCCGGGCGCATGGATAGGGCCCCTGTGCCCTGCATTATGGGCATCCACTGATACTAAACACACAACAGAAAAGTCAGTCTGTAACACTTTAATGACACCCTAAATGAGGGGTTGCGAATGTAGCACCTTGTACCAGATCCTGTAATTTTATAAAGCATGGACTACTTTTGGTGTGGTCCAGTGTGATTTCAGCCCATTCAAATGAATAGGCTGAAATTGCATTGCACCCAGATTGTAGGTTCATGGTGTTAACCTGGTCCGACAGCAATTAAAACTTTTGTCTTTGGGTATACTTCGAAAAATGATGTGTAAATAATGTGCTGCCTTAAATAAAATATATACTCTTGATGAATCCTGCCAAGCTGCTGTGTGCAAAAACATTTTAAAAGTTATACTTTAATATCTTTATAATTAATATATTATATCAGAATACATTTACGTGCAATAAATCAATCATTAAATGATATTAATGATAATTCTTTCAGTTAATATTATGTTGGGGTTGTAGTAGTTTCTGTCTCATGTCCTGGAAAGTTTCTGTTGTCTTATCTCTGCCTGCCTTCTCTTCTTATGCTGCTTTGATGCTTTTGGTTTACAGGACCTTTCCCCCCAGACCTTTTCACAGTGCCCCCTCACCCTCCTCCACTCCCATCCATCCTCCTGCACACATTGTTGTCCCCCCACACAAATACAACCTCACACACTCACATCTTTTCTGATTGGTCACCAACTTCTTTTTAAATCCTGGGTGTCCCTGGTAACCACAAGCCCCCTCTTACAAAGTGATGCCCACCCACCACTCTGAGTAACAAGTGGCACGCTAGACAGCCGAGCTGAATAAAACTCAAGTTTGCACGCTGATTTCAGATAGACGACTTATTCCCTGACTAGGTAAGTAAAGACATTCAGCATGATATTTCCTTTAAATGTGGGTTTAGGGGTTCAGTACTTTCCTCCGTTGGCAGCTTTTTTTCTTTTGCACTGCTAAAAGATAGCTAAAGGCTGTCAAGTGTCTTCGTGGGCTCCACAGGTATGCTGGGAAGTGTAGTACCACAAGAACTGCCGAACCACTGAGTTCCTCCTAATCATATATAGTGGAAAGTACAATAATACACAGCCTTCCTCATGTGCCCTCTCTATGGTGATTGGTTCATATGGGTACTTCGCTCTTTAAAAAGTAATACATTTTAATAATTATTATTATTATTTTTTTTTTTTTACTTTTGAATAGACTAGAATAGACTAGAATAGTTAATCACACCCATCTAAATCTGATAACCCATCTAACATTCCCCTCTGCCCAGATTAACAATGCTGCTGTCCAAAGGTAACCCCTGTGCTCCTTCATCCAATGTGGAGGCACTATAATACAGGAGGTGTGTTACTGGTCAGATCACAGGTAAAAATAGAGGTAAAAAAAAAGAAAATTAATGTAGCCACCACACCTAATGATTGATAAGCTGCGATATATTATATTTTTGGCTTGGGGTTTAATACTGCTTTACTTCTAAACTGATAACCTATACATGTGTTTAAAGCGCTGCCTATAGCGAAATCTGAGTATTGTAATTTTTTATGATTTTATGTGAGCATGCATTTTTTAAGGCTTGACATGTTTATATATATATATATATATATATATATATATATATATATATATATATATATTCAATGCAAATTCATTTTTTATGCTTTACCAAAAAATTGTATATGCTATTGTTTGTTTGCAATAAAATTTTATTGTTTGATAAATAGCTGCACAAACATCGTGCTATATAAAAAATTGTAACTGCCACCATTTTATTCTCCACAGTCTCTGCTTTCAGGAAATATACAATTGTATGGGGGTTTAAAGTCATTTGTAGCAAAAAATACAGATTTTAACATATGTGTATAAAATGTAAAAAATTGCCCCGATAGGCAAGTGGTTAAAGTGTGCTAATGTGAAACTTTTCATTTGGTGGACAGTGCGATCAGTTGGTTTCTAAAGGTAGTTTCTGCAACACAGGGTTTGACTGTAAACAAGGAGTCTGATTGGTTTCCATGGTAACAATTTTTTTTTTCTTGTGCGCATTCCCTTTAAGAATGAGACCTAAACCAACTTGACTTCAGTAATTGAAAAGTAATTGGTTGCTATGGGGGACAACTCTTGGCACAGTTTAGCACGTCTAATACGTATGTTTGTTGGTTTATTACAGATGAACTCTCTATAGGTGGCCTGTCTATGAGAGTAGTGTGGGAGGTGCACTTAGTCATTGGAAGCGCTGTGACCTTTACAATCAGTGTTGTGGAATGTTTTCTTTTAAACCCTGAAAGTTGCATTGTTGGAGGAACTTGATTTCCGGGACTTGTGTAGATGCTGAATATGCAGAGTTCACCAAACTGGTCTTTTTTCTTTTTAAATAACAGACCTGTTCTTTTTGGCTCTACACCCTCCCCAATAAACCAGATTTACCTCTTACATACTTTTAACACTTTAAGACATCTGTAAATGTGTATTCCAATGCACATTTTTTATTTCATTAATGTGGATACATTTTTCAGGAGGTGGACTATGCCAAGCCCACCCTGACCCACATACACCCACCATCACAGCACTCCCCCACCACACCTGCTTGTCATAGCCATCATAGAACAGCTAGTGGTTCCATATTGGGGAGCATGTTACCTCCTCCCATCATGCTTAGCAGCCAATCATGAGGCACCAACATTACCACATTATGGAGGGGGTGATGTCATCAGTTTCAAAGCCAGTCAACAACAATGTATTGCAACAGCTGCATTGGAGAAAGGGGGAGGCGGGGTAAGGAAACTCTGTGAAGGCAAGTATAGCTAGGTTAAGAAACAGGCCTTGAATGGCCAAAGTAACAGGGGCTCTTTAACTTTGGTTAGGCACGGAAGGGTTAGAACTTCTGTCAGGTTTATATTATCATCTGTGTCCTTATTGGGGAGATTTCCTCTCACTTGTCCCAGTGACACCTATTTAAGGCCCCTTTCACACTTATACGACTTGTCCCACGATTTTGTACTGCAAAATCGTATGACAAGTCATTCTCCATGATTTTCAATGACTGCCATTCATATTGGCACGACTTTAAGTCATGCCGACTTGAAAGTAGTCCCTGCACTACTTTGGTCCAACTTCTATGCGAGTTGTACTCCATAGACCTCAATGGTAAACCCTCAAGTAGCATGTAAATCGTACCTGAATAATATAGACACGATTTCAGTACGACTTTGTAAGCACAAGCCTGGCTCGCTGATCGGGAAAGGAAAACTTTTTTTTCCTTTCGCGATGAGCGACAGGCAGTGCTGACAGCTGTCTGGTATGAATCATGAGGGGGAACTCCGCGCCAAGTTTTAAATGAAAAAACGGGCGTGGGTTCCCCCCCCGGGGGCATACCAGGCCCTTAGGTCTGGTATGGATCTTAAGGGGAACCCCCTACGCCGAAAAATCGGCGTGGGGTCCCCTCCAAAATTCATACCAGACCCTTACCTGAGCATGCAGCCCAGCCGGTCAGGAATGTTGGTGGGGACGAGCGAGCGCCCCCCCCCCTCCTGGACCGTACCAGGGCGCATGCCCTCAACATGGGGGGGTGGGTGCTTTGGGGCATGGGGGGCGCCCTGCAGGCCCCCCCACCCCAAAGCACCTTGTCCCCATGTTGATGAGGACAAGGGCCTCTTCCCGACAACCCTGTCCGTTGGTTGTCAGGATCTGCGGGCGGGGGGCTTATCGGAATCCGGGAGCCCCCTTTAATAAGGGGGCCCCCAGATCCCGGCCCCCCACCCTTTGTGAATGAGTATGGGGTACATCGTACCCCTACCCATTCACCTAGGGAAAAGTGTCAATAAAAAAAAACACACTACACAGGTTTTTAAAGTAATTTATTAGACAGCTCCGGGGTCTTCTTCCGACTTCGGGGGTCTTCTTCCGACTTCGGGGGTCTCCTCCCGATGTCCTGATCTTCTGCCGGCTCCTCCACTATCTTCTGCAGCTCTATTGCTAGCGGTGGCCCGGACTTCTGCCTTCTGCCTTCTTCTTTTCTACCTATGTTGACACGACGCTCTCTCCAGCTGGAATGCTCCCTGAGCGCTCCGAAATGGGACTTATATAGGCGGGGACCCCGTCCCCTTATGAGGTCACTGTCCCGGGGCATGCTGGGACTGTGCTGTCATAAGGGGGCAACATCACCCGGTGACCACGCCCCCTTATGACGGAAGGCCGGAAGTCGGAAGAAGACCCCGGAGCTGTCTAATAAATTACTTTAAAAACCTGTGTAGTGTGTTTTTTTAATTGACACTTTTTTCCCTATGTGAATGGGTAGGGGTACGATGTACCCCATACTCATTCACAAAGGGTGGGGGGGCCGGGATCTGGGGGCCCCCTTATTAAAGGGGGCTCCCGGATTCCGATAAGCCCCTCGCCCGCAGACCCCGACAACCAACGGCCAGGGTTGTCGGGAAGAGGCCCTTGTCCTCATCAACATGGGGACAAGGTGCTTTGGGGTGGGGGGGCCCGCAGGGCGCCCCCTATGCCCCAAAGCACCCACCCCCCATGTTGAGGGCATGCGGCCTGGCACGGTCCAGGAGGGGGGGTGCTCGCTCGTCCCCACCCCATTGCTGACCGACTGGGCTGCGTGCTCGGATAAGGGTCTGGTATGGATCTTGGGGGGGACCCCACACCGATTTTTCGGCGTAGGGGGTTCCCCTTAAGATCCATACCAGACCTAAGGGCCTGGTATGCCCCTGGGGGGGAACCCACGCCCATTTTTTATTTAAAATTTGGCGCGGAGTTCCCCCTCATGATTCATACCAACTACTGTATGTTTTCATTTGTTAATGCCAAAGTTGTGGCAAAGTCGTACAAAGTAGTACTGCTCCCAAATCGCGGCAAAATAGCCGCTGCGAAATCACGGTAAAATTGCACGACTTTAAAGTCGTATAAGTGTGAAAGGGGCCTAAGGGGCAGAAAGTAGGAGAAATATCTCCAACAGGTAGACAGACAATAAAAACCTGACAAAGGTCCTCAATCTCTGTGTCCCCATAGGAGAGATGTCCACTTTTTTCCTGTCCCAATGTAGCCACAGTGCCAATGAGGCAAATTGCCGTTTGGCGCCAATCTGCCTATTTAGGTCAGCTACACTCTCTACTCGGTGCTGTCTGATCAACAGCTCTTCTGTGCCTTCTTCCTGTTTCCTATGCCTTGATCTCCTGACAAACCCGGCTTGCTTCTTGGACTCCTCTGAACTCTGCCCGCACCTGACCTCTGGCCTGTTTTGACTACTCTTTTGCCTGCTCCAGTGTACCTCGTTGCCTGCCTGTTGCTGAACCCAGCCTGTATCCGGACCTCCCTGCTCAGCTCCTGCTCAGCTCCCGTCTGCCTGTGTTCCAACTCTCATCTTGCTGCCCTAGGACTGTCTACCTACCAGTATCTGGACTTTATTAACAGGCTCCCATACCACTCCGCACTCCTGTGCCTCCTGTATACTCTACCAGGGGCTGCAAGTCGGACGCGTAAGAGAGCCTACCCTCTGCCCTAGTGGACTCGCCGGTCAGGTACGTAGTAGTCTGATACACTCATGAAGATTCTGTGGGGCATTAAGACCGGAGTGTCCACACCAGTAAAAATTGCTGCCTTGGGTGGCATCCGCCCTTAGCATGGCCCTGGGAACAACAATAAATGAGGAGTGAACACCAATAAGCCGCTGTACTGCCAGACATCTCAAGTCTCCCGCGAGGTGCGGGAGACTCCCGCATTTCTGTGGCAGCTCACGTACACCCGCAAGAGCCTCCCAATCTCCTGGGTATGATCGGTGCAGGGAACAGCTATGAAGACAAACTCTGTCCCTGCAGACATCTCTGCAAACAGCTTCCGCTTCTAGCATTCCCATCAACAGTAAACAATCTGTCCTTGTAATTAGGGCTCCAGCTGGCAGACATTTTGTGGTGGACCAAATTGCATTGATTTTAACGGGAGAATTCTCAAACGCTAGAGAACAAACGTTCTTCTTATATTGAGTCTCCTTACAGCATAGGACGAAAAAAATAAATAAAATGTGTGTGTATAATATATATACACACACACACACACACACACACATATATATTTATTTATTTATTTATTTTTTTAATTATAAAAAAATATATATATAAAAAAATTTTTTAAAAGTAAAGTGTAAAAAAAAAAACAAAAAAAAAACTTTTGACACCACTCTCCCCTGTCCTACCAACACTGTCCACTGCCCCAACCCTCTCCCCCCAAAAAGCATTGTGAAAATAAAATAAGAAACAAATTAAATTGTAAAAAAATCAATTATTAAAAATAAAAAAAAACTACTGACACCATCCACTGCCACATACCACCCACCCCCTTCCACAAAAGCACTGTGGAAAAATATTAAAAAAGGTGAGTTAAAAAATATTTTGCCCCGGGGGGGGGGGGAGGAGGTTGTGGGCATGAGGCGCCACCTCCCTGTAATGAGTTTACCACCTCCCTGAAATGAGTTTTTGCAGGTTGGGATGTCTGTACTGTCCTTAGGTGAATGATACTATCTAATAATATCTCATGGAGATGGTTAGTTATGAGTGACATGAGGAGTGAATGAAGGATGTAAGGAGAGCTCCATTCATCTCTGGGATGAACATAGGATGTCTGCACACAAAACTCCGCTCAGCCCTTTAAAAGTGTATAGGGATACAGAACTGCATTGCAGCAATGATGTGACCAACAACTCTCATTACCATAGAGGTGAACAGCCTATGCATCAAGAAGTGCTCTGTGTTCAATATTAGCCAATAAGAAGCTACATGGCAGCATCCACCCAAAGCTGAAACACACTTCCCATCAGTTTTCTGTTGTGCTCATATTCTAGCACAGCTTGAGCTTAGTAGTTCCCAGCACATGCCATAGTCAGCTACATCAGAAGAATTGCACAAGACCCAGAATACGAATCAATCAGATCCTTGACCCCCTCTGCCTCATTTTAAAAAGTTGTGAACACTTGGAAGCAAGGAAGATCAGCCAATCACATGACCACTGTGATTGGCTGTCACAGCGATCACCTGATCCAGCTGGCTACCGGTCACTAGCAGGGACCAGGAGCTGCTTTTCAAAGCATGGTCTCTGTGCTGGGAACACGCAATGAGCGCACTCTCCGCACAGAAACATCAGCTGCCCAGTGAAGCATATGAGCGGTGTATGGGTGTTAATACCCACCCTTTGTCCCCACACAATTGTGTTAGCCAGTCGTAAAGGTGTTAAACTGGGTGCATCTTTTTTTTTTCTTAAAATAATAAATATGTTATACTTAGCTGCTCTGAACCTCCTCTTCTGGGGTCCAATACTAGAACTGTCTGCTCATCCTCTTCTCTGAGTGTCCCCATTGCAAGCTGTGTGCTATGGGGGCACTCATGCAGGCTCACTCCGGAGCCAGGCTGTGTGTATCTACTGACACACATAGCACGGCTCCGCCCCTGTTCCTTCCTCACAGTATTTAATTAACAGCAGCAGTAGCCAATGGCTCCCACTGCTGCCTTTGTGAGAGCAGCACTGCTGCAGACAAGCACAGTGCTAGACAGAGGCTGGGTTCACACAATTGGGAATTGAGATGTTTCCCTGCATCCAATTCGTATGTCAGGACTGCAGATTGTGACTGGCTCTCAACGGACGGCTTCGGACTGAATTGCACAGGAGTCCTGTGCGTCTTCTGGTCCATTTCAGGTCCAAATTCAGCCCAAAATTTGGACCGAAATCGGACCTGAAACGGTGAACAGGGACGCACCGGACTCCTGCTGTCAGCCGCTCTGTAGGGCAGTGTGAACCCAACCTGAAAGAGCAGTGAGGTAAGTATTCAAGGGGGGCTGATCATTCCTTTTTTTTGTCTTAAACTAAAACAAAAGGCAAAACTTTGGAGTGGAGAGGGGTTAGAACCCCTGTCAGTTTTTATTGCTGCCTGTGCTCCCGTTAAGGAGATTTACCCTCTCTATTTGTCCTTTTTATCATTATCATTGAAAAGTAATAGAGGGGAAATCTTTTAAGGGGGGCACTAGTTCTGGTGGTCTGGGGGTCCCC
Organism: Lithobates clamitans; assembly: GCA_037952925.1. Taxonomy (NCBI): domain Eukaryota; kingdom Metazoa; phylum Chordata; class Amphibia; order Anura; family Ranidae; genus Lithobates; species Lithobates clamitans. The sequence continues at coordinate 9,072,085 of JBBGZY010000427.1, forward strand.
AAGGAATTCCCTTAATTTGCAGGGATTTCTTCTCACTTCCTGTTTGGCTATGAGACAGAAAGTAAAGGAAAATCTCGGCAATCGGACACAAATGGTGAAAAAAAAAAAAAAATTGACCAGGGGTATAACTAGGGTTGCCACCTCATCCCTTTAAAGCTGAACACATATGGATTACACAGGTTCTGAGGCTTAATTAACCGCTTAAGGACCAGCTGCCACAGTTGTACTGTGGCATGTTGGCTCCCCTGCGCAAATTTGCCATCATTGTATGTCAGCCACTTTAAGAGGGGCCTGCGGCGCGACAATGGAGCCAATGCACGTGCCCGGTGGCCGCAATATCTGCTGGGCACCCACGATAGCTCCTAGGAGAGACAGAACGGAGATCTGTCAATGTAAAACAGACAGATCTCCATTCTGTCAGGAGAAAGGAGACAGATCTGCTGTTCATACTGATTATGAACAGCGACTGGTCTCCTCCTCCAGGCAGTCCCATCCCCCCACAGTTAGAAGTACTCCCTAGGACACACATTTAACCCCTTAATCGCCCCCTAGTGTTAACCCATTCCATGCCAATGACAATTACACAGTAATCAGTGGCTATTTTTAGCTCTGTTCGCTGTATAAATGTCAATGGTCCCAAAAAAGTGTCCAATGTGTCTGCCGCACCAATCAATATATGCTTATTGTGATTTTTTTAACAAAAATATGTAGAAGAATACATATCGTCCTAAACTGAGGAAGAAATGTGTTATTTTTAGTTTTTTTGGGGGGATATTTAATAGAGAAAGTAAAAAATATTGCTGTTTTTTTTTCAAAATTGTAGGTCATTTTTTGTTTATAGCGAAAAAATAAAAAGCACATAGGTGATCAAATACCACCAAAAGAAAGCTCTATTTGTGGGAAAAAAAAGGACATACATTTTGTTTGGCTACAGCATTGCACAACCGCGCAATTTTCAGTTAAAGCGACGCAATGCTGTATCGAAAAAAATGCCCTGGTCATTAAGGGGGCAAATCCTTCCGGTCCTTAAGTGCAGATAATGCACCAAGTGAATTTAATCACCACCTTAATCAGCCGCAGAACCTGTGTAAATATTATGTGTTCAGGTTTTAAAGGGATGAGGTGGCAACCCTAGCTGTAACCCTCCCTTGCTCTATCCAAAATGGAAAAAAAAAGTTTTGCCCATAGCCTACTTTAATGTAAAGAATGTATTAAGGTAAAAAACTGTTATGCCTTTAAAACAGAAGACTTTAAAATGCCTACTCAATGTATACTCACCTTTCTGTAATTTTCCTTTCCTGGTGCATCTTCATGGCAGCATGCACATGGGTTGTGACTCCGCCCCCACAACCTGATAGGACTGGTTAACTATAAATAAAAGACAGACATTCTCAGTAACTCTCACCATTTGGGTGGGCATCTGTATGCTGCCATGATGATGCACCAGGAAAGGAAAATTACAGAAAGGTGAGTATATAATTTTCAGTTTTCTTGGTGCATCATGGCAGCATACACATGGGAACTAACTCGTCATATGGGAGGGTGCAAGAAAAATGTTGTAATCATCAGTAGTGTAAGTATGTACCGTGAATTTCCCAAATTTTACTGTTGTGAGGTGGGTTCACCTATTAAAGTGTAATGAAAGTGTCCTGAGAGGACCATATTGCTGACTTGCAAATAGCCTTAGGAGACTCAGCACTGAGCTGTACACAGAACTGGCACGGCCCTAGTTAACCGCTTCAGCCCCGGAAGAATTGACCCCCTTCCTGACCAGAGCACTTTTTGCGATTCGGCACTGCGTCGCTATAACGGACAATTGAGCGCTCATGCGACCTGGCTCTCAAACAAAATTGACGTCCTTTTTTTCCCACAAATAGAGCTTTCTTTTGGTGGTATTTGATCACCTCTGCGATTTTTATTTTTTTGCGCTATAAACAAAATAAGAGTGACAATTTTGAAAAAAACGCATTATTTTTTACTTTTTGCTATAATAAATATCCCCCAAAAATATATAAAAAAACATTTTTTTTCCTCAGTTTAGGCCGATACGTATTCTTCTACATATTTTTGGTAAAAAAAAAAAAAATCGCAATAAGCGTTTATTGATTGGTTTGCGCAAAAGTTATAGCGTTTACAAAATAGGGGATAGTTTTATGGCATTTTTATTAATAATTTTTTTACTAGTTTTGGCGGCGATCAACGATTTTTATTGTGACTGCGACATTATGGCGGACACATCGGACATTTGACACATTTTTGGGACCATTGTCATTTATACAGCAATCAGTGCTATAAAAATGCATTGATTCCTGTGTAAATGACGGAGGTGTTTCTAACTGTAGGGGGGTTGGGCTGTGTGTGTCAGTACACTGATCTCTGCTCCGATGACAGATCGAGTGTTTACATCAGCATCTCCCCGTTCCTGCTCTCCGTGAGACGATCGCGGGTATCTCCACGGCGATCGAGTCCGCGGGACCCGCGACCCGACTCACGGAGGTCCCGGCCGGCGCGCGCACGCAATGACACGGCGGGAAATTCAAATGGACATACCTGTATGCCCATTTGACCAGCCGTGCCATTCTGCCGACGTACATCGGCGCGCGCCGGTCGGGAAACGGTTAAATGTGCTCTTAAGCCCTCCGAAACAGGAAGGCCTTGTGAAGAGTAGGCTCTTTTAGTTGTCTTAAGAATCTAGGAGGTGACTGAACGTGTTGATGCTGACTGACCCTGCCTTAGGCCACACTGGAACCAAGTACAGATTTCAGCTTTCCTGCATGAAAAGGTAGCTGCCAAGTAGGTCACCAGTATTAGCTCAACATCCAGGGGATGTGGTTCTCACTCAACCAAGAAAGACAGTACATTGACTTCCTGGTTAAATTGGAAGGAGAAAGACACGCCATGGATAAAGGCAGTCTGGAGTTTTAGGACTAATCTGTCCTTGAGTACAAAGCCTGCAGTTCTGACACCCATTTTCACAGAGGTTGTAGCAACCAGAAATATGGTCTTTAGAGTTAGATTGCAGAGTGTAGCCAATTCTGTAGGATAGAAATGAGGCCTTGATAGAAATGAGAACCATAAGCAAGTTCCACATAGGGAACAATGGTTTCCTGGGAGGTCTATAACTTCATGCAAGCCTTTTAAGAATTTCATCACTAAAGGGTTAAGGACGCCTTAAACCCTTGTAAGTGCAGACAAGGCTGAACTTTGAGTTTTAAACATATTTCAAACCTAGGCCCCTGATCAGCCCCAGTTGTAAGAACTGTAGAATCTTGGCTGGTTTAGGTGATAAAGAACTCCAGGCTTTTCCTGTGTGAGATCTGCATAATTTTCCCATACTGTATTCTTTGGTAAGTCTTATTCATGAAGACCTCTCTGGTTTGACACAAGGTAGGCACTACCTGCACTGAGCATGCTTGACTTGGTAGCCACAGCCTCTTAACTTCCATGCCATAAAAAGTAGTCTCTTGGAGCTGGATGGCAAAATTGTCCATGAGAGAACAGATCTGTCATCACTGGAAGCGTTAGTAGTGATTCAATGCTTAAGAGTAGGAGAGAGACACACTAGAGCCTCCTAAGCCAAAATGGTATATTTGCAATTATTGAGACAGGAAGCTATGACAGCCTAAGAATTCTACCCTTCCACTGCTGTCTAGGCACAGTACAAATCTTGCTCTTCTTTCTAAAAAGGAGTGAATGACAGAAGTGCTTTGAACACTACTCTCAGTTCAAGAACATTCAATACTAGGCCTCATAAGCTTAACAACCCATGACCTTCAGCAGCCTGCTCTTTGAAATGCGTCCCCCAACCTTTCTAGCTGGGGTCTGATGTGATAATGTTCCATCTGAAAACAATTGATCAGTTACGAAGAACCAAGGATACTCCGGCACTGTTCTGCTGGGAGACACTTCACTCCCAAAGCACCTTTGGCTTTCTCTATCAGAGGACGGATATTCCCTTGTGGAAGTTCTACTGAATTTTTCTCATCGCTATTGCAGACAGTAAGACCTTTGTCAATGCCCTGAGGGAGATGCACAAACTGAAGGGGAGGCACTCAAACTAGTAGAGGAATTGAGGATGAATTGGGACAAGTAGGTGTCTGATAAACCTACAGAGCATCCAGTCTCCCAGATTTATGAATAATACAATTGATTGGAGGTTTTCAATCTTGCACGACTCCAACTTCCTATGCTTTGTTGAGTTTTTTTTTTCTTTCAACTTTAGCACTGGGCACAGATTACCTGATTTTTATTTTTTAATTTTTTGTTAGGAACAGAATCATCTCCTCTGGGCAACTGGAACCTTCACAATGTTGGGGTGTAGGGTGGTCTAGGGGCAAGTGAACCCTCATGATATTCAGCCTAGAGTGTTCCTTCAAACCCACAGGCCTGGAGACCACTCTGATAGGAAGTTATGACACGCACTCAAAACATGTAGTTCTCAGAGTGATCTGACGATTTATTTCCGGACTTCAGCTTATATAAGCAAAATGACATCACAACAAAGGTCCAACCCTTCTTACATTAATATATGGTAAAGATACAGACATACAGGATGTTCTAAAACAAGCAAAGATAGAACATTACTGAGTACATGTAGTAAGCAATATGACATCCTAATAACTCATATAGACACAAATAATAGGAAAAGGCTTGGAAATCAAATGTTTTACAGAAACATGAAACTTAACTTCTCATAAACATCACGTATATATATTTATTCTAAAATGGATACACAGTTTTACAAGGATGTATAGCTAAAATGGTGGACAGCAAGCTAAAATATCCTTTCACGCAATTGTTCTTTTTTTTGTTTTTTATTTTTTAAATTTAATCAAGCTACAAACTGGACCAGATTTTTTTACTTTTCCATCAACTCTGGTAGCCTGGCTGACTGGAAGAGATTAAAAGGTGGACTTCCCACTTGTCAATGTTATATGATTGGTATGCTCGTTGAATTATGCCCTGCATGGGTGAACGTTTGTCATTTAATACTTTTTCAATGAAAATTATTGTACCAGAAGGTGGACCTCCTTTAAACTTCCACCAATGTCACGCCAATATAGCTGATATGGGCCACTGATCCTGAATATTGTCCATCCAGGTGTGTGCGCAAAGCTTCATACAGGCAACCCCCTGGATTATATGCACCCTTAAAAGGACTTCCGCTGTTCTCCCAAGACAGGTGTCTTAGATCTTTAAGACTTCAATAATGAAGATTGGGTACTTCTCCAGTTTCCCAGTCCGTAGGATTTTGCCTCCTGGTATCTACTTGGGAGTTGCCACCTGTACGCTGGACCTTTTTGAATTTTCTGTTTTTTGTCAGATGATATTCGCCCTGACCTCCTAGTGGTCACCCTTGAGATGGCTGTATCCTGTCTACTTCCAAATAGATTGGATCCGTTGTCTGGTGTCTTCCACCATTTTTTTTTTGGCAGGATCCGCCCGCCATGGCCTCAGCCATAATGTACTCCTTGCCGTGACCGCGGGGAACACAGCTTTTGAAAAACATCAATTGACGTCTGACACATCCGCCACATAGTATGTCACCAATTTCAGCTCTTACAAAGCTGTTACCACCTTGTCTCTTCACTTCTTCCAGAAGGGCTTATTTAAAGGGTTACTCCACTTTTTTTTTTTTCATCTGCAAGGCTGCAATTTTCTGTAAAATGCAATGAAACATGACTATATGGAGGTGCGCTCTACACAGAATTTACAGAACACCCCCCTGAAAAATAATTTCCTGCTTGTATGACTAGCTCACTGATTTTTACCAGAAGTCTGCACCAAGATAAAAGTCAGATTTTTGGCATCCGCTGTAATAAAAGTTATTTGATAAGATACTCCCAATAGGGAATCACGTCTAAAGGATTGCAGACCCTGCCACTTTCCTCAGAGTCCTGCAGGTGCAGCAGCTGGTTAATAATTATAAAACCACTCCCATTAGATTCACTCAGCACATGGGCTGGTTATTGCTGGTCTGCCGATACCTGCAGATGCTACAGTATGTAGAAGCACTTCAGATCTAGATCTAATTTTCGGACTAGAGCCTCCTTGAATGTGACAGCAAAGTGACATGTCTTGCCAGCTACATTAACGATGCATCCACCACCAGAGGAGACTGCAGCAGGTTGACCATTAGCTTTTTCAGGATATACAGTTTTGACAGCCTGTTTATATGGACATTTTTCTCTGACCCCTTAAATTCTTCCTGGATTAACTCCTCCAGTTGTTCAGTGAAGGAAATGAGTACTTTCTGACCTTGTGGAGAGTTTCATCCACTTCACCCCAGGCAATTGCGTCCTTAGCTGCCCTGGCAAAAAAGGCTCTATTGGGCAATCTTCAAATATTGTGGCCCATTTAACGCTTTCTTCCCATGGCAAGCATTCCAATTTGGACATCACCTACTGGCTCTGGTTGGAAGTGCTAGGCATTTCATGCACTGTAGCTTGTCAAGCAATGACTTTCCACACGAATGCAGCAACAATTAGGGCTGGTAACCTGTGGTGTTTGTAAACGGGGAGCAAAAATAATGAGAGGTGAGATGATGACATTGATCAACGTTGCCTGGATGTCTGCGCTTGGTGACTGTTCTGGCTTTTAGCAGGCTCCCTCTATCTTGAGGTCCTTGCAGGGCTGTATAGTGCTTGTTCCAGGCAGATTTGACATACTAGCTTGGCCGGCCACCACAAATGCAGTGACTATTAGGGCTTAAGGATGAGCTCAGGCGTATTCAGACAGCCTATGTGCAGAGCCCGCCAGGAAGTCGGCACTGCGCTGCGCTAATCACAGGCGGTGAGACATTTCCCGATCTCTGCAGCCGCGCATCGGGTCAATGTCTCACTGAGATGATGTGGAATCCTCCGCTCAAAGAGGGGCTTAAACCAGAGTGCTTGTGTCTCATTACCTCCAGGAAGAGAAGAGCCCCAGGTGCTGGCTATATGCTGATGCAAGTAGAAGAGAACAAGAAGACCTGGACAGCCGCACACCGGAATGGATAAATCCGTCTTTGTATTCAAAATACAGGATCATGGGGTACACAAAACACGACTGTGGGGTGGTACAAAAATATCTGACGCATTTCGCACTTACACCAAGCGCTTAGATTGACAATAGACATTGATAGACAATGTCTCACTGCCTGTGATTAGTGCCGACTTCCTGGCGGGCTCTGCCCGTGGGGTGTGCGAACACGCCGGAGCTAATCCTTATTAGGGCTGGTAACTTGTAATGTTTTTTTTAAACGGGGAGCAAGAATAATGAGGGGTGAGATGATAACTTTAATCAACATTGCCTGGATGTCTGTTCTTAGATGGTGACTTGTCTTGACCTTCGGAAGGCTCCCTCCATCTTGTGGTCCTTACAGGACTATAGATATTGGCTCTCTTTTTCTCAATCTTCACTACTTACCTAATTCTTGAGGTCTATGGACAGAGATATGAATGGTACTCATTGGAAATAATGGGGTACGGCTTGTCATGCGACTTTGCAGTGACAAGTCACACTAGTGGAAACTGAGCCCAACACAGTAATCCCAGAGCAAGCATTGAGAAGGAGATAGGAAGAGCCCAGGTAAATGCCATAAAAAGGGAAAACATACCTGCAAACAATGACCACATAAGCATCCAGCATGCATGATTAGAGAGCTCCACCATTTGTTGCCCAAAAATGCCATAAACCATCTAACATTTACATTTGCCATTAGTGATATCAGTGCCTGAGCATGCTCAGATCGCCATCCTGGAGAAGCTCTAGCCAGGAAACTGGTCACAGAGGCCGCATCACTTCCTGCCTATCATGCTCAGAGTGTGCTTGCACTGCTGCAGCCATCTTGGAAATGGCAAACGCCCATAACACAGAGAAAGGAATTAAAAAGCATATGGAAAGCAAAGGGAAACGCTGTCACTTACTTCAAAGCTTGTTTAAAGCTTTCTTTGACAAGCCTGCACCACCAGAATGGGGCTCCAACCATATAGCTCATTTAGAGACTGTAGAGGAAGGACTTCCACCCAGGAGAGGCTGAACCTGGCTGGGGCGACAAACAGTAAGGCATACCTCGCGATTCTGGTCCTAATCAGGTGAGAGAAGAAAGGAGAATGCTGTAAGCTGGGTCTGTCTTTGATTTATAGTTAACCAGTCCTATCAGTTGTGGGGGTGGAGTCACAACCCATGTGTATGCTGCCATGAAGTTGCACCAGGAAAACGACTTTAACTACTTGCTGCCCGCCCGCCGTCATATGACGGCGGGACGGTGCAGCTGTTATCCTGGGCCGCCGACATATGACGGCGCAGCCTCCCAGGCAGCCCAGGGGGCGCGTGCGCGCCGCATCGCTCGGGTCCGCCCGCGATGTCCGCCGGGCACCTGCGATTGCCCAGTAACCGAGCAGGACCGTGGATCTGTGTGTGTAAACCTGGAGAAGACCTGGACAGCCGCACACCGGAATGGATAAATCCGTCTTTGTATTCAAAATACAGGATCATGGGTGGGAGGAGACCGATAGTGTGTTCCTTGTACAGAGGAACACCGATCGGTCTCCTCCCCTTGTGAATCCCCTCCCCACACAGTTAGAATCACTCCCTAGCAACACATTAACCCCTACAGCGCCCCCTGCTGGTTAACCCCTTCATTGCCAGTCACATTTATACAGTAATCAATGCATTTTTAAAGCACGGATCGCTGTATAAATGTGAATGGTCCCAAAAATGTGTCAAAATTGTCTGATGTGTCCGCCGCAATATCGCAGTCACAATAAAAATCGCAGATCGCCGCCATTACTAGTAAAAAAAAAATAATAATAAAAATGCTATAAATCTATCCCCTTATTTTGTAGACGCTATAACTTTTGGGCAAACCAATAAATATACGTTTATTGCGATATTTTTTACCAAAATTATGTAGAAGAATACGTATCGGCCTAAAATGAGGAAAAAATTTGTTTTAAAAAAAAAAATTTGGATACTAATACGATACTAATAGTAAATAGTAAATAGTAATAGTAATAGTAATATTACTAGTATTCTAGTATAGTAATATAGTAATATTACTAGTATTCACTCGCATGCTTGTGATAGAGAGTGATACGTGTGTTATTCCTAATAGTAATAGTAATAAATAAAAATAGTAAATAGTAATAGTAAATAGTAAATAATACTAATAGTAAAAAATATTGTGTTTTTTCAAACTTGTCACTCTTGTTTTGTTTATAGCACAAGAAATAAAAACCGCAGGGGTGATCAAATACCACCAAAAGAAAGCTCTATTAGTGGGGAAAAAATGATAAAAATTTCATTTGGGTACAGTGTTGTATGACCGCGCAATTGTTATTCAAAGTGCGACAGCGCTGAAAGCTGAAAATTGGCTTGGGCAGGAAGGGGGTGAAAATGCCCTGTATGGAAGTAGTTAAGGGCCTACTGACACAGTTACGTGTTGCAGCATGCTAAATGGATATGTTCAACTTCCCCATAATAAAAACAGTGTCTGTTCCTATCTGTATCTCAGTGTGGCAGAACAATTTAAAAAATACATGCCCCATATTTCTGCATTTTAGTGGGTTGGATGTCTCATAGAAGTCAATGACAACACATCACAATGCATATTACACATGTGTTATGTAGGTTTTTTCAACTGCTGTTAGCGCTATACGCCGCAAATCCAAAAGTGAAAAACACGGCAAAAATCCACAGCGACGGCAATACATGTCAATGCACAAAGGAAACACACCTGCATGCATAACAACACACCTGCCTAGTGTTAAAAAACGCACCTCTACGAAACATGCATATACAGTGGTGAAAATAATAATTTGATCCCCTGTAGATTTTGTAAATTTGCACACTTACAAAGAAATGAAGGGTCTATCATTTTTATCATAGGTATATTTTAAATGATAGAGACAAAATATCAACCAAAAATCCTGAAAAACCACATGATACAAATGTTATAAATTGAGTTGCATTTCAAAGAAAATAAGTACTATATTTGATCCCCTATCAACAAACAATAATTTTGGCTCCTACAGTATGTGCTCATGTAGTACACAGATTAGTCCTGTCAATTTAAGAAGGTGCTCCTAATGACAACTCATTATGTGTATAAAAGACGCCTGTCCACAGAATCGCTTTCTTCTATTTAAACCTCACCATCATGGGCAAGACCACAGAGGTGTCAAAGAATGTCAGGGACAAGATTGTAGACCTGCACAAGGCTGGCATGGGCTACAAAACCAATATATATTGTTTAATTATTCTGCACTTACCAAACTGATAATGTGATCAATATTGTATGTAATACAATATTATATGTGATACAAAAAAAGGTGAAAAAAAGTATGTGTATGTGAATGCTGCTACCTCCAAGAAGTAAATACTCAATTCACAAACCTATAAAGAAAAAAAGGAGATTGCGCAAACCTTAAACACATTATCGAATAATCTTACAAAACACCTAACCATGTGAGTGAATCGGTCAATGTGAATCAATTAATATTGTGTTAAAAAGTCCCAAAGACATAGTGAAGTAATAATGAATGCAACTTTCCATGCAGCACCTAAAAATCTGCAATGGCAACTGGTCGGTACTTTATATCCCAGCGGAGAAGTAAGCTAAAAGCCAGATGGCCTCTTACTGGACAGGATGGGCCCCAAATTATAGGGATCAAGCTCACCTGATATGCATGGTAACCAGCTGTGATTTTCCACCTAGTCCGCTCCGAGCACTACCCACTCTCCTCCACCACAGACAACGAGACCTTTAGTAAGTTTCCAACCTTCCAGTCACTCTGCCTGATGCTCCTCCAGTAAGTATAATAGATTTGGAAAAAAAGGAACTTCATGGCGCAGTAAAACGTGGTAGTTTATTCCAAAATTTTGCATAAGCACAGCAAAGAAATAAGGTGCAAAACACAGCCGCAAGATTTCAGACTGCCAGCTGGTGCTTGGTGACGTCAAAAGGTTCTCTCAAACCGACGCGTTTCCCTGTAACAAGCATCGATAGGGTTTACAAAACCATTAGCAAGAAGCTTGGTGAGAAGGAGACAATAGTTGGAGCGATTATTTGCAAATGGAAGAAATACAAAATAACCATCAATCGCCCTCGGTTTGGAGCTCCATACAAGATTTTGCCTCATAGGGTAAGGATGATCATGAGAAAAGTAAGGGATCAGCACAGAACTACACGGGAGGAGCTTGTGAATGATCTCAAGTCAGTTGGGACCACAGTCACCAAACAAACAATTGGCAACAAAATACACCACCATGAATTGAAATCCTGCAGCGCCCACAAGGTCCCCCTTCTCAAGAAGGCCCGTCTGAAGTTTGCCAATAAACATCTAAATGATTGGGAGTCAGTGCTGTGTCAGATGAGACCAAAATTGAGCTCTTTGGCATTAACTCGGCTCGCTGTGTTTGGAGGAAGATAAATGCTGACTATGACCCTAAGAACATTATGACCCTAAGAACACCATCCCTACAGTCAAGCATGGAGGTGGAAGCATTATGCTTTGGGGCTGTTTCTCTACTAAAGGTACAGGTCGGCTTTGCTGCATTGAGGGGCCATATATTATAAAATCTTGGATGAAAATCTTCTTCCCTCAGCCAGAACACTAAAAATGAAAACAATATAATGCCAGCGCTAAACATAAAAACCAATCACTAAAAGTTCACTAAGTCCATGTGGTAGATGAACGCCTGTCAATTAGCAGGCTTAGGGTGGACACATACACAAATGGCAAGCTCTTCTCTGTAGTGAAGCCAACACTGGGAAATTACATAAAAAGGAAACAGAAGCGAGCCTCTAAGTGTAATATTTATTGATACATAAAATGATCCATCAAATCAAATGTTTCCAGGATCTCTTCAGGATGCACCTGAGCCCCAGCGCAGTGTAGGATCACCGTCCTCCCCCCCAGACTGGGGAGCTCCCCGTGGGCCCCGACAGCCTCCACCTTCTCTCACTCCAGTTCTCCCACCCGACAACTCCTCCCCAGCTGGGCTGACCCCGGGCATTTTAAGGAGGCCTGCCCCCTGCCAATCCAAGTTGGCAGGGGGCAGGGCTCCTTAAGATACCCTAGGCAGCTCCACCTCTCTTCCCCTCCTCTCCTTTCAGCACTTTCTAGAAGGAAAATGGAGGGGACAGAGAAGTGACGCTGCTTGTAAGTCATCAGCTGCTACCCTGCGTCACTCCCAGCCCAGAATGAAAACAAACAGGCCTAGCAACCAGCTAGACCTGCCTAAATTTACCTACACAACAAGGGAAAAACCTCACTCTAGAACCTCACTACCTAGAGGGTGCTACATATGTATGGCTCCAGTGTACACATAGATATGTGCGTGCTTATCATGCTTTTTATCATATCGATACCGTAGATGGATCCAGGCCATTTCTTAATATATTAAATATGATTTGCCATTTTAGCCTCCTTACATACTAATATCCTTTTTAGGCTCAGTTACATTCCACTATTACTCCAATTACTCCATAATTAACTACCATCCTCAGCACGCACATACTTGCGTTACACCATACTTTATATTGTTCTGTTTTTTGTCATTGTCTACTGTTCTTTCTATTATTTTAGCCATCAGAATCCTGTCTTGAACAAACCAATAGTGTTAAGTCTCATAAATAGTTAATTACACGGCTGTGTTATTTAGTGTATTTCAATTCGGCTCTCCCCCATCCCTGTATCACTTGAGAAAGGAGCATGCTTGCTCTGAGACTTGCACATGCTCTGAAACGCGTTGTGGTTCCCCTTCACTCCAGTGATGTCACACACCTGCTGGCGCTGCATTCCAAGTCACTCTCTGTCCATCTACATCCGGAAACAACTCGGACTTGCCGGCTCTCATCCCAACCATCTCCTTGCCATACCGCGTCTGGTTACCATCTTGTATCGGAAGCGCTGGAAATACATTTCCCTGATTGTCCCCTTAGATGAGCCTTTTACCTTCCTAATCCATGTGAGTGTCCATTTTATGGATCATTTTATGTATCAATAAATATTACACTTATAGACGCTCTTCTGTTTCCTTTTTAGAACACTGAAGATGGGTCGTGGATGGGTCTTCCAGCCTGACTATGACAAAAAACATTGACAACGCCAAGGCAACAAAGGAGTGGCTCAGGAAGAAGCACATTAAGGTCAAGGAGTGGCCTAGCCAGTCTCCAGACCTTAATCCTATAGAAATTATATAGAGGGAGCTGAACCTTTGTCATTGTGATTGAGTCTCAAGTGATTGTGATGCCTCAACACATGACAGCACTTTGAACTCAATAGGGCAAAATCAGTGGCGGACGCTCATAAGGGGTGCAGGGGTACCGCCCCCCTAATTGATGCGCCCGGGCCCTAAACGCCAGAATCATGGATTTAAATGTTTGTTTTTTTTAAGCACATGATTAGAGCCTGAAGCTTCTAATTGACTTAAAAAAGGGTGGGATGGGGGCGCAGAGCACTGCACCCCGAGCCCATCCGCTTGTGTGACATTAGCGAATTAATATTCTATAATGTCTTCCTGCTTCTCCTTCCGGCCAATCAGGAAGTGGGTCCTGAGACCCGATTGGCCAGGAGGTAACGCGTCCACCTGAGCTCGGGAGGAAATGCAGGGGGAAGCCGCCGAAGCCACGACCTGGATGGGGTGAGTGCAGGGCTGGTGGGCGACAAAGGGCGAGCAAAGTGGCAAACAAGAGTTTTTTTTAGAGTGCACAACTTTGTAGCAATAAATCTTTGAACAAAAGTAGAACTAAAGGTAACACTTTTATTTGAAGAACAATGGAGGTTTACAGCCCCTGTTGGGTTTATTTTTGCCATCTGTGTCCCATTGGGAAGACTTTCCTTGACTTCCTGTCCCATAGCCAAAAATATTAAGTGAAGGGGAATATCTGGTTGTTGTCACCAGAAATAGTTTCCCCTTTGGAAGATTTCCTCTTGATCACTGTTCTGGTGACAACCCAAAATGTAAGATTTGGTATCACATTCACTCTAGGTGATCATGGTAAACAGAACAAACATAGAGGGTGAATCTCCCCAACAGAGGCACAGATATAGCAATAAAAACCGGACGGGGGTCTAGTCTCTCTCCATTTTATCCAAAACTAAAGGAAAAAAAAAAGTTTTGCTTTTACTTCTACTTTATTGGATCTATGTATTTCCAGACATGAAGCGACCATGGAATAGGTTCTCAGCTATGCTGCAAGTCTCTCTGGCCATAACTTTCATAAGGATCATTCGGTGAGTTTGCTTAGGGAAATCCTGGTAGTGGTTGTACCTGGAGATGAAGGGTTAACACACCTCTGCTCTCCAGAGAATGACATCACCCTCCAGATGACACCTGGCCCCGCCCACACCTGCACACAGAGGCACCGAGCTGGGGAAGTGCTAAGGTGACAGGGCTGTAGTAGGGTGGGTGTGGTCAGGAGGCCGGGGCTGGCCAATCAGAGCTGCGAGAGATGATGCAGGCAGGTTGCTTCCTGGCTCATTCCAAGGTATTGCAGGGTGGGGGAAGGATCAGCTGATCTGTACTGCTAGACCGAGGAGCTGGAGTGACATTAGGACAGAGATCAGAGATTGGCCGGGATCTACACACAGACACTCAGCACAGGTATGAATATCGCCTCCACATACTATGGAGGGGAAGGGTGACCACTGACTTTATCTCTAAACTTATACTAAGCTGGCAGACTCAGTAACCTTGCAGTGACAGGAGCTGATTGTGATCGGTGAGCCTGGCATGATTCTGCAGTACAGCAGGTGACAGTACAGTCAGTATATATATATTATATATATATACTGTACATCGTGATTGTATTCACTTATAGAGACCTTGTCATTTGGCTCTACTGCTGTACAGTAAGGTGGGATGTCATCATAGTACAGAGTAAATGTCACCATCAATGTTCTCTGAAATGTAGAGGTCACAGCTGACACTGTGTAGGTTTATAGATTCTGATCTGGATAATACAAAGTCTGGGTTCTGGAAGATTTGTAGGCTTATTGTGACATGTTTGGGATTTGTAGTTTTCAACCAGAACCAGGTGTAAATATTTGGAGTTGCCTTAGACTGTCATAGGGGAGGTGAGATATTATTACTGCTAGAAGGGGAAGCTGCAGGCAGAGGCAGCCAGGAGCAGCTGCAGGTATTGTCAATGAGAGGCAGCCAGGAGCAGCTGCAGGTATTGTCAATGAGAAGCAGCCAGGAGCAGCTGCAGGTATTGTCAATGAGAGGCAGCCAGGAGCAGCTGCAGGTATTGTCAATGAGAGGCAGCCAGGAGCAGCTGCAGGTATTGTCAATGAGAGGCAGCCAGGAGCAGCTGCAGGTATAGTCAATGAGAGGCAGCCAGGAGCAGCTGCAGGTATAGTCAATGAGAGGCAGCCAGGAGCAGCTGCAGGTATTATCGGCGAGAGGCAGGCAGGAGCAGCTGCAGGTATTGTCAATGAGAGGCAGCCAGGAGCAGCTGCAGGTATTGTCAATGAGAGGCAGCCAGGAGCAGCTGCAGGTATTGTCAATGAGAGGCAGCCAGGAGCAGCTGCAGGTATAGTCAATGAGAGGCAGCCAGGAGCAGCTGCAGGTATAGTCAATGAGAGGCAGCCAGGAGCAGCTGCAGGTATTGTCGGTGAGAGGCAGCCAGGAGCAGCTGCAGGTATTGTCAATGAGAGGCAGCCAGGAGCAGCTGCAGGTATTGTCGGTGAGAGGCAGCCAGGAGCAGCTGCAGGTATTGTCGGTGAGAGGCAGCCAGGAGCAGCTGCAGGTATTGTCGGTGAGAGGCAGCCAGGAGCAGCTGCAGGTATTGTCGGTGAGAGGCAGCCAGGAGCAGCTGCAGGTATTGTCGGTGAGAGGCAGCCAGGAGCAGCTGCAGGTATTGTTGGCGAGAGGCAGCCACAGGTAGTATGAGGCAGAGGCAGCCAGGGGGTAGCTGCAGGTAGAGAAAGCCAGAGGCAGCCAGGAGTAGTTGCAAGTAGTGCGAACCAGAGGAAGCCAGGAGTAGCCACAGGTAATGTGAGACAGTGGTATCCAGGGGAAGCTGCAGGTTGTGTGGGCCAGATTAAGCCAGGAACAGCCACAGATTGTATGAGCTGGAGGCAGCCAGCAATAGCTGCAAGTAATGTGAGCTGGAGGAAGCCAGGAG
The DNA here is from genome assembly GCA_037952925.1 of Lithobates clamitans. Lineage (NCBI taxonomy): Eukaryota > Metazoa > Chordata > Amphibia > Anura > Ranidae > Lithobates > Lithobates clamitans. The sequence continues at coordinate 9,088,202 of JBBGZY010000427.1, forward strand.
CAACTGCAGGTAGAACAAGCCAGGAGCAGTTGCAGGTAGTATGAGCCAGAGACAGCCAGGAGCAGTTGCAGGTAATGTGAACTGTAGGCAGCCAGGAGCAGTTGCAGGTAATGCAAAGCCAGAGTCCCGCAGATGTCAGATCCTGGAGAGCGTGTGTCTCCAACCCCCCCCAAGCAGTTTGGTTACTTTGTAATGATGTGGGTCTGTATCAGAATACAATAGAATTTATCCCTGATTATATACCTGTGTATTCCAGCAGCCAATACCAGGCTGATCCTATATAAGTCTCATTTTGTCCCTTTGTATTAGGATTATTTCCTATGGACTCTATATACTGTACTGTATATTTTACATATTTAGTGGTCTCCTATGGCTTGCTCTGCTCTAGCACTTGTATGTTGCATTACATTGCTGGATACAAATATGAGAAATATGAGAAAAATATGAGAAAAGTCCTCTAACCATAACATATGGATCTCCTTCTGACTCCTGGGTATTGTTAAAGCTGCAGCTTCCACACTAAATAATTCCTCATCGGTATTCTGTTCCTTCTTGCTCTGACAGGTTGTAACTTTACAACAGCTGGTGATCAGGGGCCGTCTTAGCCAATTATATATCATTGGGCTCTGTAGAGTGAATGGTGACATCTAATATGCTTACAGGATAGCCTGCGTGATCAGGGTCTACTGCCCAGGGCAATCCAAGGGATCCCTCTAAAGAGAGATATGAGACAACAACGTGATCTGATATGAAGTTGTAGGTCTGGAATAAGCAGGCAGCTGTGGAATTCCCATCAATGCTATGACTGCTAATATAGATATATAATGTAGCTGAACTCCACACAAGAACAAAACTCTAAGGTCACTATGTACTCAAAAAATATCGCAGTACAGGGAAATCTAAAGCGCGTGCTATGTTAATAGGTCATAGAAAACCAAAGTCAGTTTTGGTTTTCTTTTTATAGAAATAAAGGGGCACATTCAAGCTATACCCAATGTATCATACATGCTGGGACCTGTAGTTCTTCTCCTTCTGAAGAGATCTGACCCAAAAATGCAGTTCTTAAAATATATATATGCACATTTTGCAGCCAAACTCCAGCTGAGGCTTGATTCACATTGGGTTTTAGCATGTTGTAAAGCTCGCTAAATGCACTTGAGTTAATGTGTTGACATGCTTGTGTGGTTTTTTTTGGGCCACTTTTGAGTGATTCAGTCCAGAGACCATGGTGGCAGGCCTCTGGTGGTAGGTCATAAAGCCTATTTTGTTTAGATTAGTGAAGAATGGTGGAGGTTATACTGTATTGTTAGCTGTCTTCCTCTTGGGGAGATTTCACTTAATTTCCTGTCCAGGTGAATAAGCAGAAAGTGAGGACATCGCACAAAAAGACAGCAGTAAAAATCTAGAAGAGCCTTCCACATTTCCCAACTTTTCTTACCACAGGTATTGTGCATGCAGCCCTGGTGCCCACCCTAGGGATGCCACCTTTTCTTCAATCCAAACCCAAACACTTTAGCGGCCTAGGACACCTTTTGGCTGCCCCAAGAGAGTAGTACAGCAGTGTGCATAGCGTGCCGCAGTGGGTGTGGCCAAATTGCTCTTGCTGACCTCTTTGCCTTGCCCCCTATTAATGCCAGACAGCTGCCTGCAGCTCCAGGATGGCAACAGATTTGTGTGTGATTTATCTTGGGGAGCCACAGCCTGGTCTAAAGAATGTGTCCGGGTTTCAGTCTGCTTGAAACCTGGACACACGATTCAAAACCTGGACTGTCCGGGTGAATCCCGGACAGGTGGCAACCCTAGCCCACCTTGAGGTCCTTTGGTATAGGATGTGTGACCCTCGGACTCCAGCAGTCTGTAATGGGAAGCACTGGTCTCTGTTAGCAGGATGTAACATGTCCCCCATGTTGTATGGTCTTCTGCAGTACCCAGCCAAATGTACCCTGTCCTCACTCTCTGACCCTTCTTTCTGACAGTCTTCCTAAGCATGGCATATACTAAACATTATGCGTGGCCCTTTGGTTATATCAGGGGCCACATTTGAGGCCCACTGTAGCTCATACGTTGATAGCCACGGTTGTACAGCTTCTCTTACTTGGTTACTCTTTGTATATTTTCAATATTTATTTTTTTTGTATCTTGTGTTTGTAAATTTTGTAGCAAAATGTCACTATAGAAAGTACACTGATAAAAAATGAATCTTAAGGCTCCATGCACACGGACTTAAAAATTGCTGCTTGTACAGGAGTTTTGTGTTCTGCCTGTAGAAGCAGCTCAATGTTGTCCTATGTGTCCATGTACATTGGGACGATTACAGGCATTTTTTTGAGCTCAACGTTTAGAGGCAGGAAAAAAACCCTTCTGGTTTGCATTTTCTGATTGGAGCTTACTGGCAGAAAAATGTAAAACTCGTCTAAACTTTGTACAAAAAATGCTCCTATATGAGCGTTTTTTACTCACAAGAGAACAGACGTTTTTTAAGCCCAGTGTGCATGGAGCCTATTTTTTTTTTTTTTTTTTTTTTTTTTTTTTTTTGCGAACATGACACCTTACTGTAATGGTCAGTTTTGCATTTGAAATGTATTACCTGTTGTCCATGGATGAGTGTGTCCCTCCTATATTACCCTAGCAAAGACACTTAATATATTGCTATGATGTTGGATTGAATTTGTTGCATTACACTGAAGAATGAAGAGGACAACCTCAGGAACACAGAGCTAACATTTTGTTATGTTACAACCCTATTCCAAAATTCATTATTTTCCTTCAAAATTCTACAAACAATACCCCATAATGACAATGTGAAATAAGTTTGTTTGAAATCTTTGCAAATTTATTAAAAATAAAAAATGAAAAAATCCCATGTACATAAGTATCACAGCCTTTGCTCAATTCTTTGTTGAAGCATCTTTGGCGCCAATTACAGCCTCAAGTCTTTGAGTATGATGCTACAAGCTTGGCACACTTATTTTGGGGCCGTTTCTCCCATTCTTCTTTGCAGGACCTCTGATGCTCCATCAGGTTGGATGGGGAGCGTCGGTGCACAGCCATTTTCAGATTTCTCCAGAGATGTTCAATCGGGTTCAAGTCTGGGCTCTGGCTGGGCCACTCAAGGACATTCACAGTCAAAGAACAACCACCCCCCCCCCCCGCCCCACAGTTAGTGAATACTCTTAGGGAACACATTTAACCCTTTGATCGCCCCTGTTAACCCCTTTCCTGCCAGTGTCATTAGTACAGTGACCATGCATATTTTTAGCACTGATCACTGTATTAGTGTCACTGGTCTCCAAAAAGTGTAAAAAATGTCAGGTGTCCAATTTGTCCACTGAAATATCACAGTCCCGCTATAAGTCGCTGATCACCGCCATTACTAGAAAATAAACCGTAGTTGTAGACACTGTAACTTTAGCACACACCAATCAATGTACACGTATTGGGATTTGTTTTTAACAAAGGAAGAAATTTAGAATTTTACTTTTTTTCTTTCTCCTTTTTTTTTTTTTTTTTTTATTGTCTAAATGGTCCTTTTTTTGTATATAGCACAGAAAATAAAAACTGTAGAGGTGATCAAATACCACCAAAAGAAAGCTCTATTTGTGGGGTGAAAAAAAAGATATATAAATTTTACTTGGGTATATCGTCGCATGCCCTGTGCAATTGTCAATAAAGTAAGGCAGTGCCGTATCACAAAAAATGGCCTGGTCATGAAGGGGGGGGTAAACCTTCCAGGGCTGAAGTGGTTAAAATAGAACTAAAAGCAAAACTTTTCTCCAATCTTGGACAGAGTGGAGAGGCATTAGAGCATCTTTTTGTTGCTGTCTGTGCCTCCCGTTTGAGAAATTCACCCTCTCTGTTAGTCTTGTTTACTGCTATCATTGAGAGTTAAAGAAAATCTAAAATTTTGGGTTGTCGCCAGAAGAGGAATAAAGGGGAAATCTTCCAATAGGGACACTAGTTCTGGTAACAACCAGGCATCCCCTCACTTTGGAGGGATCTCGCTTCCTGTTGTGGCTATGGGACAGGAAGTAAAGGGAAACTTTCACAACGGGAAACAGATGGCAAACAAATCTGACTGGGGTCCTAACCCTCCCATACATTACCTAAAATGAAAGAGAAAATGTTGTGTGGTTTTTTTTTTTTTTTTTTTTTTAAGTTCTACTTTAAGCTGGGTTCACACTATTACAAATTGGATGCGGGTTTCCCTGCATCCTATTCGCATGTCAGGAGATTGTGACCGGCTCTCGATGGAGCCAGTTTGCACATCTCTGGGGCGGCTGCGGAGTGAATTGTACAGTCCTGTGCGTCTTCTGGTCCGTTTCTGGTCTGAATTCAGCCAAAAATTCAGACCAAAATCAGACCTGAAATGATGACCGGGGACACACGGGACCGCTGCTGTCAGCCGCTCCGTACGGCAGTGTGAACCCAGCCTAATACTTTCTTCACCTCTGTGGAAGGGACATGTTGGATAATTTTGCATCAATCAGCAGCTATAGCTAATGTCTTGGCGGAGTTTTTTTCCATCCAATTCGTTTGTGTTTAGATGGAGGAATCTGTTAAGGCGGCCATGCATGGATTGAAATTCGGCCAGTTCAACAGGGACCAGCTGACTTTTGATCCATGTTATGAGCAGGCTTGTTGTACAGAAGTCAATCTACTGACCGACTTCTGTACAACCAGCTTGTTGGGTTTTTCCCAAATGATCAGTGCTGCTGGCTATAGCCAGCAACATTGATTATTGTATTCTAATAGGGCGATTTTGTGTGTGCTCCCCAGTTGCAGAGCTGTGAACCTAGCCTCAGGCTGGGTTCACACTTGTGCCCTATTGCCGCATGCGGCTCACAGCAGGAGTCCGCTGTGTCCCCATTCACCTTTTCAGCCCGAATTTGTGGCTGAATTCAGACCTAAAATGGACCAAAATACGCACAGGACACCTGTGCAATTCGCACCGGAGATATGTGAACCGGCTCCATAGAGAGCGGGTCAAAATCTCCTGCTATTGCCAATTGGATGCAGAGAATCCACATCCAGTTTGCACTAGTTTGAACCCAGCCTAAAGCTGGATACACACTATACATCTGATTGCATACAAATTGAAAGTGTTTAGGTTTGACCTCATATTGTATGGTTTTGGTAAATTTACAGAAGAAAATTGTATTGTGTGTGTTTGTGTGTGTGTGTGTGTCCAGCATAACAGGGTATGTGGTTTTATGTCCAATGTTGAAGGCAAACAAAAATTTTTCGAAGGAGATTTGTCCAGTCAGCAAATCTAAAGAATCTTCGTACAAATGTTTTGTAGAAATATTTTGTACAAACTTTCATTCGAAAATGGCCATATTTAAGCCCCATACACAAGGGCTGAATTTGGCCCATGTGTACAGATCCCTGCCCAACACAAGCCGATCTCCTGACCGGCTTCTCTCAAATGAGCATGCTGGAGAACCAGCAGCCGATTGGCATCTGATCAGTGCTTGCTTGGGTTGAATGGAAAGAAAAAAAAAACTTACCGTGTATACCAGGCATTACACTTTTTATTACCTTACCCATAGATTTAATGAGCATTCACCTTTGCAGTGTGGTGGGTATTTTATTCTTGTGCCAGAGTTGGGCTTGTGGAATTAGATCACTTTAGGTCATATAAGCCCTCTATTTCCAGGATAGCTATGTAGTTTGTTTAAAAAAAAAAAAATGACATCCAACAAATGGAGGTGGAGCTTGGCAGGTGTTTGAACATTGAGAAATGTATCATCTCTTCTCCATTTGTCTGTCTTTAGAGAGGCTGGTAGAGCCAGGCACAGGGCGGAATTCCTGGCATTCCTATGAGCTGGCCTTCCTTCCACAAAGCCCAGGAAGATCCTTCTTTCTTCTTTGTCAGTTGCAGAAAATCTATTTCTATTTCTATTACATTTGTAATGAATAAGTAGTAGTATCATTTCCTTTTGGTAGCTTGTTATGTAACATATTTTCTCAGAAGAAAATACTTGAAGTGATTGAGGACATAAATATGGGAGCTGCCATGATGTGATTGATTTTATAGGTGCAGGCGCAGGGACTGTCCTCCTGATCCTGGCTTTACTACCTGGTGAGTCACTGACCTGAACCAAGCGTGTAACTGACATCTTCAAACGTCTTTTATCCTGCATGCTTGTACTAGGTTGGTGGTGTCTCTCTAGGCAGTGCAGCCAGGACCCCGATGACAGCCTTGAAACCTACACCTTTAAATCTCTACATCAGGCCAATAAAAAGACACAAATGACTGCAGCTTTGTGATCATTAAAGCGGAGTAACAGTTCCAGTCATTTTTTGTGTTTTATTCATTATTTATTATTACACAAAAAGTGTAGCTGCTGACTTTTAATTAACACACACTTACCTGTCCTATGATCCAGCGATGTGGTCGCCCAAACAGAGGAGAAATTTCTCTCAGATCGCCTAGGTGGCCTGAGCAGAAGTGGGAGCGGGTACCTGCCAAAACGATCAATCTATCGCTACTTTGAAAGCCAAACCTCTGAGTACAGAGCCTGAGAGAAATTCAGACCTTTCCACAGTCTAATTAAGAAAATCCATTCTGACATATTACCAGAAGAATTTGGTTATAATATCAGTTTTGGCTACGATGCGTTTGTAACAGTGTTATTATGGCCATGGTACCCATATGTTTCTGCATGTGAACTATAACATGTACCGTGGCTACCTCCTGTAAAAGTTTTAGAAATTTGCAAACCAAAATCAATTTCAATTAAAACCTATATGCGTCCAAGATATTTTATAACATAGATACTTTTATGTGAGATGACCTTTTGTGTATCAAAAAATCTTCTCATACAACCATTTTTATTGCCTTAAATTCAGTGAATTATTGAATTTTATTTATTTTTTTTATCTTCAACAAAAGAGAATACTTGCCAAATTTTTCACATCAAATTTCTGTGCTTTGTGATATTATATATTTTTTTATATTATATTATTTTTTAATAAATCTGTCAACAATTTGTGTTTTTCTGTCAATATGGGGTGCTGTGTGTACATTAATGAGGGAAAAAATTAACTTAAATGATTTTATCAAATGGCTGCAATATAATAAAGAGTGAAAAATGTAAGGGGGTCTGAATACTTTCCGTGTGTGTGTGTGTGTGTGTGTGTGTGTGTATTATACACACACACACACACACACACACACACACACACACACACACGAGCGGTTACCTGTGAGTTATGGGCCCTGGTCGCAAACCGTGTCCAGGGCCAATCACTCCATGAGCGATTACATGCATGTTGCTGTTATTGGCTGTAGGAACTCTCAGCTTCCCAATGCTTTCAATGGGGCTGCCTCCTGCTTGGAATCACTGCTGGATACAGCAATAACACATGATATTCACATGTCCAAGACTTGGCAACCTCATTACAATCTTTCACTATGTACACTTGGTCACAACTGATGATGGCTGTCAGGAAACCTCTTCCTGCATGATGAATAGCTAGTTATTATGGACATCGGACAAGTTCTGTGGAATACTTCAATGAAAACTATTCCATGCATGATAATTGCAGCGATAAAAATATAATTATTTCCATTCTGATGAGGGCTGCAAAAAAAATAGAAATGCTGAAAGGTTCTAAAAGCTTTTCAACACCGTTGTATTACAGCACCATGCTCTTATAGGCCAGTTTAATTACATTTTTATTTCAGCAAAATGTAAGGTCTGCTTATTAGATTAGGGCCCCCTCACCCTGTAAAAAATCACGATAGTTCATAACAGGGTCTCCAAACTACAGCCGTGGGCCAAATGTGACCTGGCTGCAAGATTTTTATCCAGCCCACAACATGGGTCAGTGGCCTCTAACATGTGTCTCCCACATGGGTTTCAGGTCAGCCTATAGTCTCCATTACACCCAAGATCCACAATCCCCCCCAGACTCCAGTGCAGATTCCCCCTAAATTCCCTGCCATTGTAGTTTTGTTGGTTGCTAGGACTGCCGGCATCCTAACAATCATTTGTTTTGCCCCAGGAGGACAATCCTTCCTCTGTCCAGACCTGCTGCTACAGCCATGCTCCCGGGTTCTCCAGACTTCAATCCAAGCTGTGTGTGAAGTAAGGGTGGACTTTGATGTAAAGGATAGTGGGTTAAATGGGGACACCTTGCAGTAAGGAGGACTCTGATGGGGACACTGACTGAAAAGGTGTACTTTGATGAGGACTGTGATGTAAGGGGGGACTCTGGGCTCAAGATTTTTGGAATTTCTTTGCTTTGTTTTACTGAAGTGTTTTTTTATTTTATTTTTTCTCTGTTCCTCTGGTGCGTCTCCCAGGGTATGACTACTCCCAAATCTCAGGAGAAGACATTCCAGCCCAGTGTAAGAGCATCTTCATAAAATATTTTACTTACAAATTCAATTTTGCCCATATAAAACTATAGTGATTTTTACAGGGGAAGAGTCCCTCATTTAGTTGGTGCACTTTGCAGAGATAACAGCTTCCATGTTTTTCCCATAAGAGGCTGTAGATATAATTTTGTACTAAATAACCAGGTGCTGTCACCTGTGAACCAGTGCTGTTACCAAGGAACAAGGTGTTGTCCCAGTGGCCCAGCCTGCGTCAGTATGGGGCTGGCGCTGCCTTTATATATCTTCATTTAGAAGGCAGACACTAACCTTAGGGTAAAACCAGGGGGGCTGCCCGTGAATAACAACCAGCCCGGTGCAGGCTAGCCACCGGCCTCCTCTTGTGGACAGTACTTACTCTTGCTCAGGTAGAAGAGTATTGGAGAATGTGTAGACTGTACTGCCCTTATAGCTAGATCAACTCTTCTTTGCTGTGGTCTTGTGCTTATGGTGGTAACATACAGGCTGGTAAAGCAGAAATATTTTATATTCTTCAAAATGCACCTATATCATCTGACTTTTTAAGTTTATCTGAAGTACTAATTTAGTGAGCCATTAGAGTAAGAAATACTGAACACCTGTTAAGGAGTCATTGCAAACAAAAACAAAGATGACCAAGAGCCACATGGGGTCAACAACCATTGATTGGGATGATATTGTTTGCTGTCCAGATATTTAGGAACTACAGATCCCAGCATGTCCTCTCAGTAGCCAAAACTATTTTTTTGTAGCTTCCCATCTTTTAGCTAGCGCTTGCCGACGCTTTTTATTATTTTATTTATTTATTTTTACTAAATGCAAATATATAATGTTATGGAGTGGGTGATCCAATAAATTATGCTATCAGCAAATCGCTTGTAATATATTTACTTTAGTATTTGGACTTTATTGGTAGTAAAATGGAAAAAAAATGTCACTCCCCTGGACGCTTGGCTTTCATCAATCCTCTTTTTCCCGTAGTCACACCTGCAGATCAAAGTGGTGACTCCCTTTATGGGGCGAGCAGGCAGCCTCCTTGCCTTTCATCATGATCTGCTCTGATGCACTGAATGAAGCTCTCTACTTACAGGTGCACCGGGGATCTCCATTCCTCCTCCGGCCACAATACACACCTCACTTTGTATTGGCTTTTGTCTTCTGAGTGTTTAATGTACAATAGCAGTTCTTGTTGTAAATAAAGCTCTGTTTGTCTAAAATGCCTTCATTTTTATCTGGCACTGCCAGAGAGCAGAAGCCTGTGTGTCCGTGATAACAGGATGGGTTATGTAGGAAACAAAAGGCCAGATTGACAACAAATCACATAACACAAAGAACTCACTGCAGAATACAATATGGAGAACGTTGAATTACTGCTATTGGGCTACAAAAGCTTTTCCCAAAATACATTTTTATGTGTTCCTTGTAAGTGATGAATTTAAGTATGGCCTTGTGCACATGGGCGTCTTGGGCTATACAAGGTAAAATGTGGGTGTATTTTTCTATTCAAGAGCCATAGGTGCCGCATAAAGCCACCTAAAGAAGTCAAGGGCAGTACATGGGTATACGCTGGTACTTCTAGTAACACACCCTTGTTACAGACCTACACCCCTAGACACAGACAGTCTGCATCCAGGATCATACATCCATACACATGCACGTATTTATAAAAGTGCCAGCGTATCCCCATGTATAGCTGCGTATAGCCATTCATCTCTATAGGCAGCTTTACTCTGGACCTATAGTTCCCTGGCGGGGGGAAAATTCACTTGCATTTCACATTGTGTGGCTCCAGGTACCCATGTGCATGAGGCCTATATGCAAACCAGATGACTAAAATCTCAAACAAGCTTATCATTTGCAGCTTTCTTTAAAATACTTGGTGATGCTGCCATGAAGGTCCTTGTTCAGGAATTTTCTGTTATTGGATGCAGTGGCAGCCACTCCATTAGGGGCGCCACCCCCTCATCTCCATGCCGGGCGCATGGATTTCAATTGGGTGTTTTTTTTGGTTTTTTTTGGAAGCACGATTAGAGCCTAAGATGGGCCCACCCAGTTGTGTGACATTAGCAAATTAATATTTATAAAATAGGCGTTTTCTCAGCTAAACACTCTCTTGCCTGTGTTCTGTCAAAAGAGCCAACTTGTCAAAATCTCCATTACACCACTTCCAGTGGCTCTCAAGCAACAGTAATTGCTGATTTCGACAACTTGGCTGTTTTCAACAGAACACTGGCAGCATATACACTACGATACACGATATAATGAGTGGCCATTGTTAGTCCGTTTGCTGGTAACCAACAACATGGTCGCTGACTACTTTTTTTTTTTTTTTCCCTCCTTACCCGGTGTTCTGTCAAAACAGCCAAGTCGTCAGAATCTGCAATTACTGCTGCTGGAGAGTCACCGGAAGTGACGTAATTGGAGATTTTGACGAGTTGGCTCTTTTGACAGAACACCTGCATGCTTAAGCTAATGGCAGATGGATTTCAGGAAGAAAATGCTACATGAATCATCTGCCCTTACTCAAGATGGCCGTGGCCAGAAATGCTAGGGGGTATTTTACAAAGTGATTTGTCAACAAAATAAAACATGGAGACCTGGATGGATGGGGGAGTTTGCTTTAAATATCAAAAATGAATTAATTTTTGTCTTTGGTTTGTGGTGCAGAGATGCAGATCTGCTTTGATTTTCTGGTATGCAGCGTAGCTTCCATATCATGTGACTGCTGTGATTGGCTCCTACTGGCTCCCAATCAGAAGCCTGGACCGAGAGCCCTCCCATGAGTGCTCTTTCAGGGTGCTGTGAGGTTGTCGGCACACAACCCCATGCCACCGTGGATGCATAAGTGCATCAGCTGGGCATTCAGGTCCACCTTTCCTGCCATTGCATATATGCATTACGGTTGGAAAGAAATAGATACATGGGGTATTACAAACAATGTCGGCCAGTTACGTGTTTACATCTACTTTTTTTTTTAAGTGAGACCTCTTCACTTCAGTTTTTTTCAGTGTTTTGTCCCCCAGGGAACAGGTACATGTAGTCATTTTGTCCCTTGTTCCTACATGCTTTGTAAGCCTATTTACAAGGTCAGACAGGATCATTCCCCCCCCCCCCCCCCCTTAACCTTGGCCATCCAACAATGTAGCTAGCAGTTTAACTCCATAGTAGATTTACCCCATCCACACTACACAATAGGGATGGAGGAATCTCTGCTGCTTGTTATCGTATTAAGACAGTCGTTGCTCCCACGGCTGTCAGAATATCCGAACACTGACTGGATCTTATTGGCTGCAGGTGCTTTTGGTTGACAACTTTCTGCCTGGTTCTTTTGATTTTTGATTTTTTTTATTTATTTTTTTTTTATTTAGGTTGAAGCCTGTCGAGTTCGGTGGTGCCAACAAGGCCACTTTTGGCTCACATTTTAGCTGATTTTGTGCTAAACTTAAATTGGTATTATATTCTTTTTCTGGCTGTGTATGGCTAGCATATAAGGCTCTAACCCAAATTTTATTCGAGGTAGTATGAAGTAGGCATAAGTACTTTATTTTATTCCTTGCTCCAGAAAGCATCCTCTCCTCCATTCCTCTTTACCAGTTGTGCGCCCACTCCTCACCATTATCGGCTACAATGCAGGACCAGCGAATATGCCACGTTCAATAGACTGAAGTGTTAGGAGCCAAGACACAGGTGTCCTTAGCTTGTGTTTTTCTCAGACTGTTAAAAAAAGCTTAACTCCAGCATTTACTTCAGAGGATAATAGATTGCTATCGTGCTTTCCTTAATTTATCTAAAAGTGTTCAAAGACGGTTTATAAATGAATCATTGACACTCGTCTCTTTGCCTTACAAACGCTGTTTGATCCTTTTGTAGAACTTGCAATTTGTGAACCTGTTCAAGGTAGCTTTGAATTTAATTTTTTGCTTAATGTTTTCTTGGATTTTTTTTCCCTAACTTAGCAAAATAATATTTATTATGTAATTTAGGTGTAGAAAGCCGAACTAAACCTGTGAAAAAATCTTTTTTTTATCTCTGGCTAGATATAATAATGTCATTACTCATACATTACATCTAGTAAATGCACATTTTAGTTACCTCTAACCATCGCCTTGTCCTTTATTCATGTATGCTGACTAATTGGCAATAGGTATACATATCTCAGCTAGGAGAAGGGGGCAGTTCAGTGATCTTCCAAGCTCCATTTTTCTTATCAGCCTACTGTGTTTTTTGTAAAGGTGAAATCAAATTATTATGCACTGTGTAATACCTTGTGATCGAGAGATCAGTCCCTACTGACAATTGTCACTTTTCAGCTATACAATGTTAAGCGGAAGCTATAATGGTTTGAGGTAATTGTAAAATGTAATACTATTATTTAATATCTGTATTTGTACTCTATGCATACTAATATTTGTTGTAGGGGGAAAAATTGTGTTTTTGTTTTTTTTTTTGTTTTTGTTTTTTTGTTTTTTTTCATACCTAACAACAAAGGGTTCCCAGAACACTATATGGGTTAGACAGAGCAACAGGACAGGAGTAACAGCCTGCCTTGTAGTTGGCTTTATCTGATTGATTACAAATAGAAAATGAACCTTCAGATAAGGTATTAATCACTAGAATGCATTATCGCTGTGTGTAAATTTCACTTTAAGCAACTGAGGTTTGTAAACAGAATTTTTTTTTTCTTTAGGCTGTAGATAAATCATGGAAAAAATAAAAAGGAACAAAGTATGTTAACTACTGGCTAAAAAAAAACCCTCTGTGCTATGTGACAGGGGCTCCCTAATTTTCTAGTGCTTGCTAAACAGAATTCCATGTCTATTTAGCTGCTAAATATAGGAAGTGTATGGGTTAAAGCAGAACTCTAGGAACACTCACTAGGGAGGCACCCAAACATGCCCATTCCAGTTGGGTCCCGCGGCGGGCTGTATGCATCTAAAGAGTCGCACAGCGCTGGAAAGCCATCCTCCCTCTCTCCTTACAGGAGTTTGACTGATGGCGGCAGGCACCTAGGTGTCAGCTGTGAAACCAGGAAGGGAGAGGAGGGACTCTGGAGCAGACAGTGATGACATTGAGCCAGGTAAGTGTTAAGGGATGGTGGAGGGGTAGGACGGGTAGGTGGGTTTTCTTCCCTTTTTTTTTTTTTTTTTACCTTAATGCATGGAATTTAAGGAAAAAAACCTTTAGACCTAAGTACTGCTTTACCAGAATGTGTGAACCTCTGTGTATCGGTACACTCCAGCTATAATTCAACTTCTTTATAGTTTGTAACCTATAAAGTCTGGTACGGCAGAAAACAAAAAACATATGCGTTTCACACTATAGCTCACGCCTAAGGCATTATTCACACTACAGTGTACACCTGTACGAGGGCCGCGTTTGCCCGCACAGGGATGCCCAGGCAGTCCCATTGATTGGAATGCAGCAGCTTGATGTAAAAGCAGGTGCTGCTTCCTAATTAAAATGAATGAGACCTGGAGCAGTATTCTGTTTATGCATATAAACTCGACTGTGTTGTTGCAAGTGCACTAATATGGCTACAATCGCCTTAAACCGGAATTGCACAAGCATCATCCTTTTTTTTTATTTTTTATTTTTTGTGACACATATTTGATGCTTTTTACCAACTTGTATGTATTTTCGCATTATTTTGTTTTGTTCACAGCAATAAATGCACATTGTATTTAAGATACTGTGTTTTTTGATATATTAGCGCTGCACAGTTTATGATTCTCTTTGGTACACATTTGGGATTGTGATTAGCGTCAGCGGCTTTTTTAGTTTTGTATCCCCAACATTGAGTAGTGGCGCGTAGGTTTATCTTATTATCATCCTCATATCTATTAAATATATAGCCACCATATGTCTTCAGAAGTACATGAATATAGTCCTGTTTCTGAAACAGTTTTATTGTTTTGGGTATAGATCTTTATTGTGTATACAAAACCTTCCTCCTGGTTTGTATATATTCTCAGGTTGATTGAACGGTATCTTCTCTGAGAACTGTGGTCAAATATGGATGTTGTATACTCCAGAGAGATCTGAAAAAACTGGTTGGAACATGGAAATATGAAGATCAGTTTGGTCTCTGGACCCACGCCTGGGTGGGGCACATTAGAGACATACGGATCCGTTCTGGTCTCCAAATCCATGACTGTGTGGGGCCTAGGAAATATCTTTGCCCACACGGGTAAATTGCAGTGTATTTATAGTCTTTCTAAAAATGTATTAACCTCTGCAGTAAAACGGTGCAAGCACACCACATGGTGCTATAAATATGAATTTCCCTGACCAAATGCTGTGCCTTAAACACATTTAGAAAATTGGTAGTACAGTAAAACCGTGGATTGCACGCATAATTCGTTCCGGAAACATGCTTGTAATCCAAAGCACTCGTATATCAAAGCAAATTTCCCCATAAGAAATAATGGAAAGGCAGATGATTCGTTCCACAGCCATTTATTATTAAGTTCTTCCGTTTTTATAGTTCCATATAAAAAGATTATAGCAATGTGATACAATGCAAGGTTGTTGTAACCATAAAATGTCCATCCACAAATGGCAGCCTCCAGAAGGGGATTAAAAGCAAAATCTGTTTTATTCATCAACCATATGAGTTGCTAAATGTTGTACCTTCATTTAAATGTAACCATTTTGCTACATTTCGAGGCGCATCTCTTCTCTTTTTATACTCAGCTGTGACGTGACGCTACTTGTATATCAAGACATCGCTTGTTTATCAAGTCAAAAGTTATAAAAAAAAAAATGTTGCTTGTCTTGTAAAACACTCTCAGACCAAGTTACTCTCAGTCCAAGGTTTTACTGTAATGGGTATCTTTCCTTGAACGTTCTCTACATAATATTCTTTCTGTACACTTTGGATGTCCTATTCTCTTTTAAGGATCCTTTAAGAAGGGCGGTCCACCCAGCGGACCCTGTTTTGCTCTGCTGAGCAGGCGGATAACAGGTCCATCTCGGCTCACTGTGCAGAGGCGGACTGGTCAGAGCCCCACTCTGTGGGGAGATTGGATGAAAACGGACCGCCTGTCAGTTTTCATCCAATCCGCCAGGGTCACCACCTGTATGGATTTGGCAGATCGGATAAGATAGTAGCGGGTGTCAGTGGACACGTCACCGCTGGCATCCGCTGCCCCATAAAGGTGAATGGAGGGTCTGATCAGGTCCGCCTGAAAAACTGACAGGTGGACCTGATCGGAAAGCCCGTATGAAAGGGCCCTAACTCTTTGGGCCTGTTACTATGAACAAGTATTTAGCATTTTTTTTTTTTTGAAAGGCTGCCAAAATATTTAGACCTAAGCAATTGTTTCATCAGTTGGGATGGATCACACAGTGCTTCGAAAATCTCCAGCATGCAGCATTTTCTGAATAAGCATTTTCAACTGCCATTGTAGTTACCGGACCAGTAAAAATTAAGTTTGTTTAGAAAGATATTAGGAAAGACTGGCATCATCCCCCCCCCCCCCCCAAAAAAAAAAGTGGCAGTCGTACTTGCAGTTCTGCATATAACAGATTGCTAAAACGCTCAATGTAAGCTTTTCCTCTATTTCAAAGCTCACAATATGGTCCCAAATGCTTGAGTACTGCTTTTTGAAATTCTCTTAACATCCAAACAAAACAAAACAAAAAAAATTTCATTATGCTTGTAAATGGCAAACCGCTAGTATATGGTTGGTGTTTTGTGAGCATGATGTGGCTCTTTAAAACTTGCTTGGCTGGTTCTTGGGTATGCTGATTTGAGAGCTTATCATGTGTATGTGTGTTTCTGTAGTACATACATGTCATGTAAGCTAAAAGTCCTTGGACTTTTGTAATGTTTTGTGCTCACCAATGGGGAATGTACAGAACAAACATTGGTGGACTGGTTGTGCTTGCTCTGTGTGCTATTTAAAGTATCAAGCAATGGATGAAATATAATGAGGAAGTGCACCGAGAAGGGTTGGAATAATGCAGCAACAATAGCAAGCAATGTGAATTTGTTGGTTAAACAACAAAATCAGGTAGGATATATGGTGCCATCTCTTTACTGCCCATCTCTGCCAATCTATTCACATCAGTGGTAGTGTGGAAGAGGTACAGGGGAGGTCTCAGAGTCTTGATCTGGGTCTGCTGTGGGCCCCACCAATGGACTTAACTTTTAGTCAACATGAATGGCCATGGATCGAAGTTCAGCTGAATTTTTATCCATGGATGGCCAGCTTAAATTAGTACAAGATTTTTTTTTTCTTCTATGTGCAACTGATATCTAGACATGTGCACTGCCGGAAAAATTATTTCGTTTTCATTTCATCAGTTGGTGTGTTTTTTTTTTTTGTTTTTTTTTTGTTTTTTTTGTTTTTTTTTCGGGTCATCTGTTATGATCGCAATTCGTAAATTCAAAAATGAGAAAAAATTAGAAATAATAACTAACTAATAATATCTAACTATTTAAATTATGGGTATTGGAATTTCCTTTCAAATTTGGCTGTTGGTGAACGTAACGAATACGAATTTATCCGAAGTTAGGAATTATCTGAAATAACGAATGTCGTATCTAAACAAATGGAACGGAAAAAATTAATAATAATAATTTTTTATTATTATTTAGTTACGTTCCATTCGTTATTTCGAATGATTCGTAACTTCAGATAAATTTTGTATTTGTTATGTTCACTAACAGCCAAGTTTGAAAGGAAATTCCAGTACCTATAATTTTTAATAGTTAGTTATTTCAGATTTTCGAGTTTCCGAATATTCGAATTTACAAATATTTGGAAAAATTTGTTAAACAGGTTTTTGGTGGTACAGTCTGTATTCTTGCACTGGGTTCCATAATTATTTTAGGTTCATAAGTGAGATGGGGATTGGGGTTCACATAGAGGTCTTTGAGTATCATTTACTTCTATTTCTGATAGCCAGCAGTTCACTAGAGCCCCTTTCTCGGGAAGCTGGACCCCAACAGGGAGTACTAAACAATATAAAGGCTATGTATTAGGATTAGGGAAATCTATACTGGTAACGCTGGAAGTAGTGAACCTGATAAAAGTGATGGCGGTGGATCTATTTGAAAATTGAATTTTTGAGCAGCATTAGGTTGTCTATATTAATTGGCAGCCTATTTGTTCCCATTTGATTTCTGAAAACTAGTAAACAATTGTGTGGTTGTGGTAGTGTATGTAAAGAATTGGAATATTCAACTATCTGTATCTTACTTTTGGAAGAAAAAAAAATGAAAATAAATCCATTTTGAATGGGACTCCCTGGTATTATAACATGGGTCTGCAGAGAAGTGTTGTATGTGCTTTATCTAATATGTTTTCTGGAGGTGCTACTAGTACAGTAGCACCATTCATGTCTTGCTGATTTAATAGTTTTCCCTATAGTCACTGGGAATGACATTGTCTCCCCACCAAACAAAAGACCCTTTTAGTGTCAGGTACAAGATGAGAGATAGAGGCAGTGCCTGGCAGAGGGAGAGGACTGTGAAAATGGGGGAGGGGATAAAACAATGCCAGGTTATGTGAGACAGCCAGAAAGAAAACTCAAGAGCAACACATATGACATATGACAGCAGATAACAACTTTTTTTTTTTTTTTTTTTTCCTTTTTACAGGTAGGGTAAAAAATTTTGTTTTTGTTTTTTTAATTCTGCCTAAAGTATAACAGAAGGATTAGAACACCTGTCAGGTTTTCATTTCTGTCTGCCCCCTTTTAGGGTGATTCACCCTCTCTATTTGTACTGTTATCACCAAAAGTGAAAGATCATCACAAATTTTTGGTTGTCATCAGAACAGGAACAAAGGGGAAATCTTCCAGTAAGGACACCAGTGACTCCCTCTCTGTGGAGGGATTTCACCTTCTTTCCTGTTTTGATTGTGGGATCAGAAGTGAAAGGAAATTTCCCAATGGGTCACAGATGGCAAATAAATTAGGAGGTAGAACCTCCCTTACTCTATCCAAAATGAAACAAAGTTCTACTTTAACATTATTCTATTTCTACTTTAAGGTTTCCTTACCAGATGGATAGATCTCCCAAAAGCTTGACCTAGACAAGTGCAAATAAAGAAAACGTACAGTACTCATTGTAAGGTTTGCGGTTCTGTTAAAGTGCTCATAGGTATAGCTACCTACCAGGTTAAAGTGTTACTAAACCCACAACAGTAAAATCAGTCTTAGGTTCCACAGTGAGTATAACAAGCAGTAAAGCATGCTTGTTATACTCACTGTGGAACCTAAGGTTAATCCTCTGCATTGTGTAAGAAGGCTGTTAGAGCCTGTATGCACAGATCCTCCCTACCTTCCACTGCCCCCTGATAATTTCCTGATAAAACAGAGCCTATAGAGTCAGGCTGCATATGCTCAGTTTGGTGTGTATTGCTAGTTGTCTTTTTTTTTTTTTATTCTTGGAAGAGTGCATGTGGTCAGCAGAGGGCCAATCGGCTCTGTCCAGACAGAGGGTCAGTGCTCCTGCAGTTTTATAGGACAGTCAGAAAACTTCTCCTACAAGCTTTAACTAGTGCTTGGCTGGACACTGGTAGTGGACCCAAGACTGTTATAACTTCTGATGAGAAAAGGTTTTTTAGCAGATTTTTTATTTTTTAATAATATAATTGCATTTCCATGTTCTGTGTACTGTGGAAGACCAGATATATTGAATGCAGTCTGCTGGGTTTAGTAACACTCTAAAGTTAACCTGTACATCATTTTAAACAATGGAAAGTCTTACTTGAGAACAGACCATATAAGATGCCTGCTATTGCATTGCATTTACTAGGGAGAAAAGCTTCTTCTGGGCACCTCTCATATTTATGGGGCTTGGCTTTCCCAAACTTTCATGCTAAACCCTGTACATTGCCATTCTACTTCCCAATGGAATATCAACAGTTGGCAGTCATGGTGCCATCATTAAACAGAAAAATGAAAGTTGGTGGCACTTACTAATAGTCAGGCCTCAATTACAAATTGAAATGAAAATGCATGGGAATACAATAAAAACGTTTGCAGTTAATAGCATAACTAACGTCAATAATATGTAAGGAACTATCTAATACGAGGACCTACCTAAACCATGTAATCCTCTTGTATCCAATCAGGCATGCCCTTGTACTACATAATTGTTGGTGAATTGCAGTGTGTGGTGGGCTTAACACAAGCTGCCCATACACTGACCAAAATTCAGCTGGTTCAACAGGGAGCAGCCACATTTCGATCATGTGTGTGGCCATCCCAGCTCTACAGAAGTCAAATGTTTGATCGACTTCAGTCAAAGGGACAGGTTGGATCACTTTTTTCTAGTTCAGTGTCTGCGGCAACTGATCATTGTATTCTGACAACTCCGGGCTCTGTTCACAGAATGCAATTTCCTGGCAGGGGGATTCCTCCATCCACCTTGTTTGTGTGGATAGAGGAATCTACTAGGTGTGTTTTTTTTTTTTTTTTGTTTTTTGTTTTTTTGTTTTTTCAGTCTGCTGGCTGAAGGAAAAAAAAGTTCAATATAAGGCCAGCTATTCAGATATTTATTACCTCTTTTATGGAGATCATGTTTTCTGAAACCAGCTTTATGGTCTAGTAGTTCAGTTAGTTCAGTTGACATTTAAAAAAAAAAAAAAAAAAAAAATTCATATATCCCTGTAACCTTTTTTTTTTTTTTTTTTTAATTTTGCATTTTACATTCTACCTCCTTCTGTGTTTGTAGTACTTTCACTAAAGTCTTTCTTGGTCACCATCCCGTTAGCTCAGGGAACCTGTTATTTGAGATGAGAAATGTCACAGGATATTACAATAGAGTGAAAGCCTAATCCGGACAAGTATCGGCCTCATTAAAATAACAATACCATTCCCATAGCTGGTCTTGCTGAGAAAATCTCTTTGGTTTAGGGGGCTGTTTTGTTTTTTTTATTATAGACCATCAGAGATCATATACTGACTAAGCATAGAAAAGTCACATTGTTGGGAAAACCTTTTGTGCCCTTACCAGCTACCACCATCTAGATATTTTTGACACCTAAACAGTTTGGGGTTGCAATGGAAGCATGACTCACTGCACCGTTAATCCATCTTCAGGCTTACTATTCAGTGTTGCAAGTATTTAGGAGTGCAAATGGAGCTGAAGCTAATTTCTAGATACAAATATTACAAACCACTTTTTTCATGCTTAATTAAAATCGTGCAATGTTCAGGCATTTTTAAGGTTTCTTTAGCTGTTTTAGTCAAGGGTAGGTACAAGGATACACGGGGGGTAAATGTACCCCCTTATCTCATCAGTTTAGTTGCCTGAAAATGCATTGTCAATTTCTTGGTGTTCTGTTCCAGGAAAGACTATGGGGAGTTAAAGTGTATCTAAACCCAAAAACACAAAGTTACACTATTACAGCGTATTTTTACCTGGTAATCTCGTGAATAACACCTTTCCTGTACTATAGTGGCTACTCACTCCTCCACTGGATTAATGGAGGAAGCCATGATTTCCACCCAGGTTGGACTTTAAACATGTCTGCATTTTTTGCTCATCTCCAGGATCTTTTGGCGTGATGGGATTAGTAGTTTACACAAGAAAGATAAAATATTTTTTTCTTCCAGCTTCTCTCATACGAAGTGGCAAGGATGCTGCATTTCTGGCAAGATCAACTGGTATTTTCTGTACTTGTTGAAAACGTTCTTAGTCAGAACACTTAAAACTAAAGCAGTTACCACATCTAAGGAACTGTAAGCTACAGTATATTTTATGTTTTGTTTTTGGGTTTGGTTATCCTTAAAAAAAAAAAAAAAAAAAAAATACGTGAGCCCTTCCTTAAAGACATGTCTTGTAAAAGTGGTACATACCAAGAAGTACTTCCTCCGTTGAGCCTTATTTTCATACATTTCCACAGACCATTGCCTCAACCCTCCCTACTTCTTCTTCCTTTTTTTTTTTTTTTTTTTTTTTTTTTTTTTTATATTAGGGAGGTAATTTCAGCAGTGTCTTAAGACCAGGTCTTCAAGCTTCATGGTGCCGAGGGCCAATGGGCTGAAATGGTACCAGTGCATCAAAGGCCACTCTTTAGGTGGCAGTATGTTTTCTGAACTGCTGTATAGAGTAGATTTTACCCATAGTTTACTTTTCTCCTTTTTGGGGCTCATTTCTTAAACTGATTTCACCATAAGTAACAAGTCCTTCGCTCCCTTGTATATGAACACCTGTCATTTATCCCTGCAGTGCCAAGTGAATTCAGTGGGTGATTGGGTGACATTTTCATGCAGATCCAGAACCAAGGTTTTGGTTGCTCTAACCCTATGTCGTTTTTGGTATGTTACACCAGAATTACAGGTATAATCTAGAACTCTCACCACGTAGGTGTAGCTAAACCAAGTGGTGTGAATAGATTTGTGTGTGTGTGTGTGTGTGTGTGTGTGTGTGTGTGTGTGTGTGTGTGTGTGTGTGTATATATACCGTGTATTTATATGTGTGTGTATATATGTATGTATGTGTGTGTGTGTGTGTATATGTGTATATATATATATATATATATATATATATATATATATATATATGTGTATGTATGTGTGTATATATATGTGTGTGTGTGTGTATATGTGTGTATATATATGTATGTGTGTGTGTGTGTGTGTATATATATGTATGTGTGTGTGTGTGTGTATATGTATATATGTATGTATGTATGTGTGTGTGTGTGTGTGTGTGTGTGTGTGTATATATATATACACACACACACACACACACACACACACACACACACACTAATCTGATGCTTTACCAGCCAAAAGAAAACCCCAATACGATGGTAATAAGCACTTTTGGAAACCCAGTGGTACTGCTGTCTGCCTAAGGATTACCAGTCTGGATCACCTTCCCGGAACTCTCATCCTTCTATAAGTCCCACCTGTGTACTTTCCATAATGTAAGCCCATCTAACTAGTTTACCTTTCTATTCCTCGACATACATAGCAGGCCATACCAGTGCAAAGCCTGATTTTTAGCCTATAGCTCTTGTGCGCCAACTCCATATGATAGGAGATTTAATGTGTCAAATATGATTGATGGGGTTAAGTGAATAAAAAAATCTCCTTGAAGTAATTTCCATGGGAGTTTCAACCTCCAGAGTGACAGTATGCATTATTTGGCAATGGGAAAATCTTCTTTTGTGGATTACCCCGTGCCTGTGGGATATTTTGACATGCCATCTGTTTTTAGTCATATGTAATCTTTGTGTGTACCAAAGAACTGACAATCTATGAGAAATATTTAAATCTTGCTTTTTTGCTGCCAAAATTCAGGTTACACCCTCTGGCACTATAATAAAAGAACTATTGTCCTGAGATGGAAGGGCTGGGCTATTCTGCCTGCAGCCCCATTATGATAACCTAGATCTGTCTACCTGCAGAAATCGCAAGGCCAGGAGAATGTATTTTATAAACGTCGCAAACCTGCATGGTATTTTATCTAAACCCACAGGGAAGAAAGTCAGTTGAACAGGTTCTTCACATACAAGGGGTGTTCAAGTCAAACTGGGACTTTTGAGTTTATGTATTAAAAGAACAAATTTAAAGGAGTGGAAACTACATTTTATTTTTTTTCGACATACTCCCCTGCTACATTTATACACTTATCCCAGCATTTAACTAATGCCTGGAAAGATTTGGCATGGAAAGATTTGTCAGTACGCCTGAACCATCCTAGGACAGCCTGCTTCACTTCGTCATCGGTGCTGAAATGCTGACCTCTGAGGAAGTCTTTTGAGGGGTCCAAACAAGTGGAAAGCACTCCGAGCAATGTCCAGGCTGTAAAGGGGATGTGGCCGGAGTTAAATGACGTGCCCAGGTTTCGTCACATTTAACAAAATTCTGGTTTTGCCTATCAAAAGGCTTTTTCAATGCAGTGCAGACTTCAACTCATCTTTGTTGGTCAAAAGTGGAAATTTTGTCTTGGTACCCAGCGTGCGCTAACGTTAAGAAAATGCCAATGTTTGTGAATAATTATGTTCACCGTTCCCACAGAAATATCAGTCTCTTGTGCAATTTCACGACAGGTAATGCGTCGATTTATCCAGGATCAGGCGGAATGTGCACAGGAATGACTGCTATGGGCTGAGAACCACCATGGCCGGGATCGTCACTGACAGACGTACAGCCATCTTTGAAACGTGTACACCATTCAAATGTCTTACTGTGGCTGAGCTTCACATCACCATACCGTGCTTAAAGTATTCTGTGGATATCCGTGGGTTTTATGACTCTGTTCACAAGAAACTTCATCATTACATGCTGTTCCATGCATGTACTAACACTGTTGTCTGCCATCTTGATTAACGGTCTCTGGACTGGCCTGCAACTAGAGCGCTGCCTATAAGTAATGGGATACAGTTGCCACTTACTACTGCGTGTAGTACCACCATGCTAGTATCCCTTTTTTATACCTGTAAAATTAAAAGTCTTAATTTGACCTGAGCGCCCCTCGTAAACTGGGACTTTTAATTATTTCTTGATCAGCCAAAGACTGCAGCATAGTATAGAAATGTGGCCAAGGGTAATATGGCAAAGATGACTAGGTTGTGTTGTTACTTTACTGGCCATTTTCTTGATTGCTGTTTAGTGAATAACTTGTGTGACTGAAGCTTGAAATCTTATTTATGTAATCCCTTTTCCACACTTTCAAAATAACTTTCCTGCAGGACTCTAGACAAAAATCCTCAAATTAGGAGTCATTTGCTGACTCTACATTGAAAGAACACGTCAGACTTTGACAGGTGGAGAGACATCTGTCTGTAGCGCCTTAGATCAAAGCAGTGCATGCCCAGTTTAAAGTGGACTTTTCTCCCTTTTCACTAAAAATCACATCAGCAGGTTTCCATTTATTAGTTACAAAGGAATTCCAGATATGTATTTTTTTTCATACATAGTTGCATTGGTCCAGCTTGTACCAATGTAATTATGTATAGAATATATCTGGCTGATGCCCCTGAAAGATGGAAATCATTGAAGTGTCAACAGGCCAACTGCTTGGTGAGGCCCCCAGAACCAAGTGGAGATCACTGGAGTAGTGGTGTCTACTCCAGTATCTTCCAGGGGCATTGGCCAGGTAGAGTGTGTGTATACATAGTTTTATATTGGTCCAAACCGGACCAATGTAACCATTTATAAAATATCTATAGCAGGAGTTCTTCTTATTTAAGCATTAGTTACTGTTTTTCCCACTTCCTGATCGATTGAGGAACTGGTGATGTAACTGGGGCTTCACAGATGCATCCTGGGAAGGCTACGTCACTAGTGCCTCTCCCCTCAGATGATGTTCCAGGGAGTAAATTGAGATGGATTCATCTGCCCTTAGTAAAAATGGCCACCGTGAGAAGAATAGGGATGACTAGAAAAATAAGGAATGCAAAGAATAAAAATCCTGCAATTATCTATAGGTATATGCTTGTAGATTTGCTATTTATTTTATTTTTGAACACTTTTTTTTTCTCTTACAGAAACAATCTTTTTCTATAGGACAGATGAGCTAGTTAAAGGTAGAAAACTAGTATAGCTCAAAACAGTTACTCTCAACCATAGGAGAGTTTTTGGGGTTTTTTGCACATTTTTCACACAAAGGATCATAATGGTAATCAATATTGCAAATACCAGATTTCATCGCTACTAAGCGAAAATAGTGCATCACATCTACCCTTTAGGACTATATAGCAAATTGCCTTTACTTAAAGAAGAAATGTAGGTATGGATATTTTTACATAGCTATATTGGCCCAGCTTTGATCAATGTAACTATATATACCGTGCCTGGCCGATGCCCCTGGAATCTGGAAATCAGTATAGTAGACATTGCTACTCCATTGATCTCCACTAGCTTTCAGGTCCCATGCCGAGTGGCTGCCCTGTTGCATTCTGAACGGAGAAGGCTGGCTGATTGGTATGAACACCATTCACAGATTGCTTTGAATTAATTGAGAAAATACAAAGCATTCTCTGATTGGAAATAATGGAGAGTTGGGGTGGTGACGTCAATGTTGCCAGTGGCAGCACCTGTTCTGTAGCATCTTACAAGCTCCGGTGGGCATCCAACAGACTGACAGGCTTATAAAGTTTTACATTACTTAACGTAGCCACACAAAAATTGGTGGATTTCCCTCCAATCCACGCTAACGGAATGGTTCAAGGAATCTTCACTGTTGACAAGTGCATACAGGCACCTGCAGCGCCCAGGCTGTCAAACAATGATTCTTCTGATAGGATGCAGTTATTGATCGGCCATTCATTTTTCCACCCAACTCAGTTGATTTGTAACTCTACTTTGGTCCAGACAGGTGGTGCTTGCAGGGCACCGACTGCTCGAATTACATCTGAATCGGTGGTAGATGGATGAAATTCTAGCTGTCTATAGTCAAACCCAGCTATGGTTGCAGGTAAGGCCTCGCGCACACTGGGATCTTTTTGATTGCCTTTGACCTGACAGTCATTGAGAAAAGACAGCTGGCAACTCCAAAGTAATCACCTGAGCTGGTCATTGAAATGAACACTCAATATATATATGTGTATGTGTATGTATGTGTGTGTGTGTATATATATATATATATATATATATATATATATATATATATATATATATATATATATATATATATATATATTAATAATAATAATAATATGCTAACATAAAGGGGTGTTTGGGGGCAGAATGTTGTTTTTTTTTTTTTTTTTTTTTTTTCTAAACACCTGTAAAACGGATATTTGACAGCTGCAGTGTGCATGAGGCCTAACAGCATGCAACCAACAAATCCTATAAAATCTCTGCCTAAACATTATTCATAAATACAAAGTTAAAACAAACTACCATTTTAAGAGTTTTATTATCTAGATTTTATATTTAATGTCTATTTTTTTTTTTCCATACTGGATTTCAGCTCTGTTAGTTCTAAGAGACCTATGAGTCTCCCAGAACTTGTGCATAGAAGTGTGAGAGAGGGAGGAGGACTGCAGGGTGCCCAGGAATGTTAATTATCTGCCCTGAGGTTATCACTAGGTGGCTGATGATAAAAGGAAATGATCATAACTTTTAACTCTTTCCTAATGCTAGTGAATACTGTGTGCTTCATATTAATAACTGCATGTATTGTTTCCTTCATTGAAGTATGTTCTAAGGTAGATGGCAATATAAAATTATCACTCTAGCATTAATAACCAGTCATGTATGTATTTTTACCGGATGTGCGCACCTACTGGATGATGCATGTTGGGTCCTATCTTCAAAGAAGCAGTACAGCTGATTTCCACTTACGGTGTATGTACAGTAAGACTGACAATGAACTTCCCGTAGTTGGTCCCTTTTGGTATGTTAAGTATATCATTTGAAAGCTGTTTGATAAGTAAAAAAAAGAAAAATGCCAGTGAGCTTTTAACTTCCTGTGCTCTCTGCTTGTGCTGACTGCCATCAGTTGCATTCAGCCCGCTGTCTCCTGAAAACGGATCATAGGAGTGCAGAATGAACTGCACTTTTGTGATCCATAGGAGAAGTGTAGCCAAATAAGCTTTGACTATACTTCTCCTTTTTTAAATGAGACAACTAAGCTAATGGCAAGACCTTTACCCTCGCTTTCACCAAGCCTTTTTTGAGATGTCAGGCGGTGTCCCCACTGCAAGGGCTCATTTTCAAGTTTCCTGGAGTTTCAGCTTTAAAGTGGACTCCAGCCTAATCCAGAGATATCCATTATATTGCCCATATGTGCACCCTTTCCCATGGGAAATCATGGGGACTTCTAAATCTGGTGAGTGGCTACAGAAAAAATTGACTGCTGAAGCTTCCTCCTCTGCGGCTCCATACTGTCCTTTTCCTAGTGAGGTTTTAAATATCCAGTCAGACTGTGATTGGTTGCAGTGGTCAGCACAGACCCTCTTCCTTTAGGAGCTTTGAAAATATGATTTGTGTATATGAAACTGGTAGTTCTGAACTTTTTCTCACTGGAGGAATTTAAGTTTCGAAGATCATTTTTCTTTTGCTTGCAACACCTGATCTGCAAGTTTGAAATGAAGAATTGTCTCATGGACAGCATTTGAAATTGTGTGAAGGATACTATAAAGATAACGGCTGCTTTGACTCTCTTGTACAACCTGTCTGGCAGGCAGCCTCTTGTAAAGAGTTAATAACACATGAGCTCACAATTGGAGTCTTATCTATCTTCAGATTTCCTACTCAACAAAGTCCAGGAGAATAAGATAACAGTCTGAACACAAGGTTCTTGTGTGTGGGCGATTGTGTTGGACTGTTACCTAGAGTTGAGTATAGTAGGGAGTGCAGGAGGGTGCTTCATCTCTCAAGTGTTTGATTTATTTATTCAGATTGGAGGAGGGTAGATTCCCCTCCTACACACACCACTGCACCTGAACTTGGCAAACGCTATAGTTCCATTGTAAGCTGTGCCAGTCCTAACTGCCAGCCCTCCTTTGTTTCCATTGAACAGGTAATGGAGGAGTTAGATTTCCTAATCGCACGACCAGCTAAGATAATGAAATTATGCAATTGCTCATATACTATGGCTGTATGTACCTAAAACATATGATACTATGAAGGTTTTGGCTTTAAACGTCATCTTCTTAGAGCACCAAAATGGCTAACTTGGCCAACATGTGGATGTAGGAAATGAAAGGTTTGTACTTTTCTCTTCTACAAAAGATTTAAAGATGTAATACTGTCTTTTATGGTATGGAACCATTTTTTATTGGCTTCTAGTTATCTGAGGTTCAGTAATGTGCAAGCATTGTTCAGATCCTTCTTCGCTTGCAAAACAAATATGCAGCAAATTCACCTTGTACAGGCAGCTCACCCTTGTTCACATCTATGTGTGTGCATGTGGGGCAGCCCATTAATTTCAAAGTACTGTCCTACCCTTAAAAACATGGGGAAAGAAGTCCACAACCATTTTGTAAAATCACACTGCACCAAACCGCACAAAAACATGCACATTTGCTGCCAATGTGTGGGGGCTCAATTAAGAATAAGGCCTCATACACACACACTGCATGTTTTTGGATGTTTTTTACAGCTGCTGTTTTTGGCTTCAGATATTTTTTTTCCACAGTCGATAAACTCTCCAGCATGTTATCCTATGTGTCCATGCACACATAGGCTGTTATCAACTGTTTTTGGCTGGAAACCCCCCCCCCCCCTCCCCAAAAAAAACTAGTGGGTTCTGAGAGGCGTTTTTCAGCTGTAAAAACGCTCTAACGTCAAACGCCTAAACACACAAATGCTCAAAAGTGTGGCTCACCAGCGTTTTCTTAACGTTTTTGATCTGATCCATTCGAAAAAAAAAAAGCTATTGCAAAATGTTGAAAAACTCACTGCAAAGCTACTGCCATTTTTATAACGTTAGTATGACGTCCATTTAGGTGTATTATTATGCTCCTTGTCCACAAGGATCATTTTACTGAATACACCTTGACTAAATGTCAATATCTTGTGTGGTTACATGGCTAAAGCTCAGACCTGGGGGCACACATAAATGTGAGTGCACAGTTTTTACTCTGTGTTTATAATAAACAGTATTAACGGTATTGCGCGATGATCGTTTTTATTCATGTTTCATGAGGAACATTAAGGTCCAATTATATCTGTTGAAGAAGTTCCCTTTGAGTGGAGTGGTTATCCCCATGAATGAACCAAAGGTGTAGTTTTAAAGGAATATCTGGTGAGTGGCCAATCTCACAGGTGGAGGTGGAGCACTAAGTCACTAGCACATTGTATTATCACAAGAGCACGCCAATCACGGCAATTGACAGAAGATTTGAACGCATCACTGGGAGACTTTGCTATTATGTGACACACATTATTGAATTATTGAACTTTTATAATTTTTTATAATTTTTGATAAAAAAATCTTTATAAAGTATTGATTGTATATGATCTTAGGTTGTATATGGAATAAGTTTGCACTTTATAGGCAGGATATAAGCGTATTTAGATGGAAGCAGCGCATCCACACACACAGCACCTGTAGTATATCTCTATGAGAAGTTTTTTTGGATGCAGCAGCTAAGGCAATTACAAGTAAAGTAATTAGGAGATTTTGGTTTTGGTTTTGCGCCGGTGACACACACACACTAAAGCTCAGACCTCTTGCTGGTTTCAAACACCAGGATGCATTTCACCTGAATTGAACTTTTGCAGTGATGAGTGTTGGGATATTTTTTCCCTAGGCGATTCTGCTGGTTGCAAGGGTAGTCCGTTGGGAATGTTCCATTTTGCATGTTCACACATCATGCTGCAGGACCGGTATTCTGAGTGCTACCTCTCAATTGAAGCTGGACCTTGCACCTTGCTTGACTAACAAGTAAAACCAGCAGCAACAGAGTAACCACTAATCAAAACCCCTCAGTGACCTGAGTTTTTTTTACAATGGTAGGACAATGTCTTGAGGTCACTTGGCTCCATTACTTATTCTTGGTTTGCCTAATAGCATGATATGGTGTTTTTACAGACAGAGTTGACACTTTAAACCCACAGGCTTATTTTAAGGAAACCTGCACACAAGAGAAATGTAGGGACTGCCATTTTTTAACTTCCTTACTAGTTGGCCAGCTTCAGTAATTTGATGTACCGACCTGGAACAGGCATGCTGATTAAAAAGCTGGTGTAAAGTCAATACTTTGCATTTGTCGAGGGTCCATGACTTGGAAAGTTTCAAAGCCATTGGACCAGAATGGCAGCCAGGCAACAAGTATTTCCAGAAGGAGAGATCTACAATGGTAGTTTTAATATTTATCATAGTACAGGTTCCCTTTTTAGACCCCAACTGCAGGAATTAGAAATAAATCTACCCTTGCAGTGCCCCCAACCCCCACACTGCGTTGGTTAAATCAGTGGTTGTCAACTTATGAGCTAAAGACATACTCAAATGTGGCCCCTAACCTCACCAAACAGCTGCACATGATGTTTAATACATGTAATGCTTGAGAAGACTTTCAGAAACTGCAGACCTAATAGAGGAAATTGGGGTCAAAGAGTGTGGACAGGATACATATTTGGCTGGGGTTATGCTGCAGAAGACCATACAAAACTGGGAACATGTTACACAAGGCTAGTAGTGATCAATGCAGTTACCCTGATCAATGTTCCCACTACAGACTGCTGAGGTCCAAGGGTCAAACATTGAATACCAAGGGGCCACAGGTTGGGCACCAGGGGGATAAATTCTTATGTCTAGGTGGTACAGAAATGGGCATTGTCACTTTCCCTATCTCCACCCTAGGTTCCCTCTTCTTCCTGAAGCTCTGTTCAGTGAGTGGTCTCTGCATATTCACATACAATGCAGGGCTAATAACCCTGCATTGTATGTAATGTGGGCGAGCATGCATAGACCGGTGACACCGAAGGGACCTCCCACCTCCCGTCACAATATTAAAAACAATCCTGTGTCCTGCTCCTGCCTGTAGACTCCTGGGATATCCTCAACCAATATCCCAGAAGAGAACAATGGTGGAAAGGTGAGTATTTTCTGTAGAAAATTCAGCAGGAATGATGAAAAATGGGGTGACCCTCCTGTCGGCTTTCTTTCTTTCTTTCTTCCTTTCTTCCTTTCTTCCTTTCTTCCTTTCCCCTTTCCCCTTCCTTCTCCTGTCTCCAAAAAGTGGCATGGGAGCATGGGATACAGGTCAGTACTTGGTTTGTGAGGATACCCATCCCTTATTACATATCTAGAGCCAACAATGGTCCCGGCTCTGCCCTTATTTATTTTATTTATTACAGGTCCTTTTATAACACCATCAATTTACGCTGCACTTTACATATATATTATGCATTCACATCAGTCCCTGCCCTCAAGGAGCTTACAATCTAAGGTCCCTAACTCGCATTCATACATAATAGGGCCAACCCACGCAGGCACAGGGAGAACACACAAACTCCAGGAAGGTAGTGTTGTGGTTGGGATTTAAACCAGTGACCACAGTGCTATGAGGCGGAAGTGCTAGCCACTGTGCTGTCCTTATGTCTTGACCTCCAACTTGATCCGATACCGATCAAGGGGTCGATTGTGACCGTCAACTGTAGCATCTCTTTTGCTTTGTATCTTTGTTTGTCTCCTCTTAGGGCTCTTTCACACGGGGCAGATCAGTCATGATCCGCCCCGTGAACATCCGCTTGCTCAGCGGGGATAGCTCCGCCGATCCCCGTTGAGCAGGAAGATGACAGGTGCATCGCTGCACACTGTGCAGCAACGGACCTGTCAGAGCGCCGCTCTCCCCTATGGGGGGATCGGATGATGACGGTCCGTAGTGTCCGTCGTCATCCGATCCGATCCGAAAACGGAGGGAAAAGTAGGTTTTTCCTCCGTTACACTTTTCGGATCGGAGCGGGTCGGATGTCAGCGGACATGTCACCGCTGACATCCGACGCTCCATAGGGATACATGTATGTCCGTTTTTCATCCGAAAACGGAAGGATGAAAAACGGACATACGGATCCCTCGTGTGAAAGAGGCCTTAGGAACGTACACACAGTGTTGCTTTTTTCTGATGGAAGATTGTAATCTTTTTATTTTGATGTGAAAATTCAAAGCTGTGTGTTTGATTTTGGATCTATGCCACGTTCTTAATAAAAAGTTATTCTTTAAAGAGAAAAGGGGATTTTGAATAATGAAAAATAAGCTAGGGAGGCTCTTTAATGTACCTTATCAATGAATGTTAAATGTGTATCGTAACCCAAAAATGAAAAATGTAATATATTGCAGCATGCCAGTCCTTAGATGTTAGTTCAGTGCACAGAAAGTGACAAGGACGCCCGATTTCTGATCATTTGGTATTTTTCTGTACCGTACTTGCAAAAAATGTACTGGGTCTTAAAAAGAAAAGGCATATAACTAAGACATCTACAGACTGGTAAACTGCAGTTTATTTGTTTTATTCTTGGATTTAGATAAACTTTTTTTTATGTCACTTATTTAGTGGATGATTAAACACATAGCTGCAAGTTTATTACATCTGGGCACTCAAGGTTGTTTTACATAAAATTGGGAAAGGTTCATAAGATTTTTTTATTTTTATTTTTTTTTCCAAGTAAGCGCTAACGAGCAGGGCCCTTTGATTCCTCCTATATTAAATTAAAATTAAATTATATTGTAATTGTACTGTCTGTCCTTATGTTGTAAAGCGCTGTTTAAATAGTTGCCGCCATATAAATCATGTATACTAATAATAATGGGCTATGAGAAGTTTCATCCATGAGAAGTTCCGGAGCATTGAGTACTGCTGGCCTAAAATACACTATATTGTCAAACGTTTTGGGACACCTGCCTTTACACGCACATGAACTCTAATGGCATCCCAGTCTTAGTTCATAGGGTTCAATATTGAGTTGGTCCACCCTTTGCAGCTATAACAGCTTCAACTCTTCTGGGAAGGCTGTCCACAAGGTTTAGGAGTGTGTCTATGGGAATGTTTGACCATTCTTCCAGAAGCGCATTTGTGAGGTCAGACACTGCTGTTGGACAAGAAGGCCTGGCTCGCAGTCTCCTCTCTAATTTATCCCAAAGGTGTTCTAGCGGGTTGAGGTCAGGACTCTGTGCAGGCCAGTCAAGTTCCTCCACCCCAAACTCGCTCATCCATGTCTTTTTTGGACCTTGCTTTCGAGCACTGTTGCGCAGTCATGTTAGAACAGGAAGGGGTCCTCCCCAAACTGTTCCCACAAACTTGGGAGCATAAAACTGTCCAAAATGTCTTGACATGCTGACGCCTTAAGAGTTCCCTTCACTAAAACAAAGGGGCCAAGCCCAACCCCTGAAAAACAACCCCAAGCCATACTCCTCCCTCCACCAAATGATTTGGACCAGTGCACAAAGGTAGGTCCATAAAAAAACATGGATGAGCGATTTTGGGGTGGAGGAACGAGACTGGCCTGAACAGAGTCCTGACCTCAACCCGATAGAACACCTTTTTGGGATGAATTAGAGCGGAGACTGTGAGCCAGGCCTTTTCAGCCAACATCAGTGTCTGACCTAACATATGCCCTTCTGGAGGAATGGTCAAACATTCCAATAGACACACTCCTAAACCTTGTGGACAGCCTTCCCAGAAGAGTTGTTATAGCTGCAAAGGGTGGGCCAACTCAATATTGACGGACTAAGACTGGGATGTCATTAAAGTTCATTCATATAAAGGCAGGTGTCACAATACTTTTGACAAAATAGTCGTATTTCTGTTTTCCATGTTTTGACCTTTTTCTATAGACAGATCTGATATGCATACAAACCTCCTTTTGTTCATTAAATAATGTCTAAATTACGTTCAGAAGTAGCTTCATTAGTATTTGCTGAGCAAAGTGTAGAATTTGTGTCCTCATTACTGAATATCTGAACAAGACTTCCAAGGCTTGTAAGTGTCACGGGAACAAATTGGTACTGATTAATTTTGCAATTAAAGTCCATTAAGAGGAAGGAAATCTTTTTTGGTATTTAGGACATTACCAGTTGTTTAGAGAACACAACAAGGATATAAACACACGAGATATGAAGGCGCCAGTTCCATAACATCAATCAAGAAAAGTAATGGACTCTATCAGATACACCTCTAAGCTGTTCACAAATATCATCAATGAATTTCTTTCTTTGTATGGACACACTAAACAGATAGTTTACATTAGAGATGGTGTCTCTGCTAAATGGATACATTTAAATACAATATCTCTTTTAAGCCATTGTCTTAAGGGCTCACGCACACAGGACGTTTTTGCAGCTGCTGTTGGGAGCGTCTGATGTTTTTTTTTAAACTGCCTCTAAATGCCCCTCCATGTTAGCCTATGTGTCGATACACACAAAAACTTTCCGAGTTGTTTGGAGGCATAAGTGCTTAGGGGCAGTAGAAAAAAAAAAATTACAGCCTGTGCGTCAAGGAGCAGAGGCTGTTAAGCTGTAAAAACGCCCAAAAATGCTGCTAAACGCTGTAACAAGTGTTTCGTTGCATTTAGTCACGTTTGGTATTTTTAAGCTTTTTTTTTTTACATTGTAGGGAGTGTTTTTACTGAAAAAACAACAACAACAAAAAAGCTAACGCAGAAAAATGCCCATAAACATAAAAAAACGCAGCTAACAGCTGCTTTTTTAATGCTGCTTTTTCCTGGCAGCAGCGCTGGCATTTTTAAACATCCTGTGTGCATGAGCCCTTACAGTTCTATTGTGTGTAACTGGTTGTTAGTCCAATCATATGAGATCATTGGTGCTTCTCTAGTAATGGTTCAGGAATTGGTGCTTTAAGGAAAATCTAGCCCTTTATTGAATGTTTTTCCAATCAAAAACACATCCAAAGAACAGTGGAATTTCTCGTCCTATAGAATGTCGGGTTCCAGCATATTGCTGAGAACAATAGGAATTGCTCAGCAATTTTCCAACATGTTCAATTAGCAGGACACACACATCTTCTGTGATACTTTTGTGTCCTTACATATTAAGATTGCCAGATCATTGTGTTAGAATTGTTTTTAGATGGGCAATTTTTTGCTCCTGCGTGGGTCTGTTGAGAGACCTTCACATACACAGTTTTAACAGTATAACCCTTTCGCTGCCAAGTCCGTACATCATACGGACCTGACAACGGGGGTTTCACACACAATCCGGTGGCTGCAGGAGTCTGCCTGTCAGGCGAAAGCATTTGGGCGGCTGCGCTGGTGCCCGATTGCTCACACACACCCCTGGTACCGGCGCCACCCCGCCCACCATATTTTCCAGGGCTCCGCTTCCCCATCTGGTAGCCGGGCCGACATGAAGGGTGGAAGGGAGGGAGTTCATCTCCTCCTTTTCTTGCTGTGACCCAGAAAGCAATGTGTGTGACGTCACTTCTGGGTCAGCCTCCCAATGTCCCCAGCTAGCATAGCCAGGAAGCAATGTGTGTGACGTCACTTCTGGGTCAGCCTCCCAATGTCCCCAGCTAGCATAGCCAGGAAGCAATGTGTGTGACGTCACTTCTGGGTCAGCCTCCCAATGTCCCCAGCTAGCATAGCCAGGAAGCAATGTGTGTGACGTCACTTCTGGGTCAGCCTCCCAATGTCCCCAGCTAGCATAGCCAGGAAGCAATGTGTGTGACGTCACTTCTGGGTCAGCCTCTCAATGTCCCCAGCTAGCATAGCCAGGAAGCAATGTGTGTGACGTCACTTCTGGGTCAGCCTCTCAATGTCCCCAGCTAGCATAGCCAGGAAGCAATGTTTTGCAAAGCGATCTGCATTGCAAAACATTCAGTGGAGCCCAGAGAAGGCTTGCAGGGTCTGCATTTTTTATTAAAGAGAACCTGTCGCCTACAAATCATCTCATAAGGGCCTTTTTGTCCCCTATGTGATGAAAAAGCACATAAACACCCCCCCAATAAAATTTTGACGACCCAACATAAACGAACCCAAAAGCATGTGTCGTGCGCGTAAAAACATTGCTTGCAATACGCGTTGCATATAGCCGCGCACGCCGGCATGAAAGCAATAATTCTAGCACCAGACCTCCCTCGTAACACTAAACCGATGACCTATAGGGGGCTTTTGAAGTGTCGTCTATAGAAAATATAGGGTACTGAAGTTTGTCGCCATTTCACGGGCGCATACAAATTTTAAGGTGTGACATGTTGGGTAGTTATTTACGCGTCTCTTTTTATATTTTACCAAAAATGAGGGTAGTTTATTGCGTTTGTTTGCCCTAAAATTCACTTTAGCGTGTTTAATGTTTGGGGGTTTTATGTAATCTTCAAGCCTACAATGATTTTTTAAATGTGTGCAAAAAAACGCAAAAAATGGCTCTGGCAGCGATAAAGGTTAAGGGCAACATGTGCAGAACTAAAAAAAAAAAAAAAAAAAAAAGAAGAAAATGCAGATGGATTGCCCACAAATTTCCAGTCTGACCAACAGAGTTTTTGTTGCGGAGGTGGCGTTCATAGGATACATGTAGATATTTGTGCTCCATAGTAGTGTTATCAGAGTGTATGCATTTATTCCCTGTGATTATTTTAAGTAGGAAATCCAATTCTAAACACAGCAGATAAATACAATAATGTATCAGATAGAGATAATGCTGACACACATTGTTCTATGTGAGGCCATTGTGTATGGCGATACTGTCAATGGGGATTCACCTACAGATACCTGATACCTGGGAAGCTTCCCATTGTAATGCACAGGGAAGGAGAAAGTCTCTGGGAGTAGGTGAAAGTTAATCGTTTCTCTATTGTTCCTCAATGGACCCCAGTGAGGCACCTGCCTTGCCAGGACTCACATCGTGCCCTAGTTGGAACCTGGTAGTTTTCCTTATTGCTGATCTACCAAATGATCGGGTAACACCAGCTGGTCCCATTGTCCCCAGTTAACCATTTCTGTGACTCTGTAGATGCCATTGGCAGCTCCTTTTTCCACTCAACCGGGTTGGTCCACAGTTTGGTAGTAATACAATATGCAGCTTTTAGAGGCACATAAATGAAGACACTAGAATAATTAATAAGGTGTGGACACTTTTTTGATATTACAAGCTGTACTCAGGAAGTACATCCAAATTTTCCTTAAATCGGCCAATAAAACAAAGCTGGTGTTCAGCCCTGTTTACACAATCCTTTTAAACACCATTAACTAGAAAGGGTTGACTTATTTTATGAGGGATTTACTGAAGGTGTATTTCTTCTTCCTTTTTTGTTTTGTTTTAAATAGGTGTTATCTTGTATGTTTGCTAATGGTCTACTAGAACAAATGGCTATAAATGGGATCATGTAGGTTACCATTGTGTTTCTCTGATGGATTGTGACCAAGCACACCACTGCACCCTATATAAAATCTTTTGCAGACATTTCTCTCTTAGGAGAGTAACATAGAAGTAAATTTTAGAATGAAATGTGTCCTCCAAGTTGTCCCCTAAAATCCACTTTACAGGTTTAAGAATTCTGTAGCTTTTTTTTTTTTTTTTTTTTTTTCCCCCATAAGATTTTTTTATTCAAAGTAAAGGAGGACAAGCATAATATAATGTAATACAGAAACCATGTTAAATGGTGAAAGATGTATTTCGTTATTTGGCAATTTTTTATGAGACTGAAGATATTTGGTAATTGTAAAATGAATTGTGCTATTATTATTATTATTATTATTATTATTATTATTATTATAGGATTTATATAGCGCCAACAGTTTACACCGCGCTTTACAATATAATAGGCAGACAGTACAGTTCCAAAACTTAAAATACAAGAGGGTCCCTGCTTTTAAGAGTTTACAATTTAATAGAGCAAGAAGTAGTGTAAATTGATTATTTGCTGTATAATCTGAAGCCAGTCTACTGTATTTGGATAATATTCAGTACACTGGTAATCCCTAGTAGGTTTTGGCACAAGGTTTTCAGTGCTGGAAATATAACCTGACCCTACATGCTCTGATCACCAATCTTAAAGAGACCCTGTCACTAACCTAAAAAAGTATTTAAATGTTTGCAGTGATTATCATTCTATAAATTTTTATTGACTTGAATTTGCTAGAAAATTTGGCTAAACTAATCCTTTGCACGACCATTGCCCTTTTTTGCATGAAATGACCCCATCTTCTTATGGAAGTGTCTTCATTTCTCTGTGCTGGTCCAGCTCCCCTGTCCTTCCCTTCATCTCTCTACGTAGTCTTCAATGTAGCTGCTGGGGGAGTGTGTCACTTGAGTTGGCCGGGTCAACAGACATCACATCTTATATGGTGGCAACCAGCAGCAATCTCGGGGCTTTGGGTTGTCTACACGTAGGAGACTTTTACTGGTAAATAACATGTATGAAATTAATTAAATGGACATTTTATTCTTCTTATTGATGTGTTTTTTTTTTTTTTTTTTAAATGGATGGCCTGGCAACAAGGTCTGTTAACCGTGCCACATTTTACCTTTTTATCGTTAATTTTAACCTTCACCTCAGCACCTTACATCCTGGAATTACAAAAGCATTGGCACCAAATACAGTCCTTTGCTAAACATAGTAGGGCCTAATGCTTCCAAAGTTGAACCAAGAGTCCTTTTCACCATCTCAGATGAAGGGGCATTTCCCTGCTATTTTGTTCCTACCATAGTAGGTTTAAGCTGTTTTGCTGGGCAGCAGTGAATATCTGTAGCTTTTCTGCTGTGGTTGGGGATAGATTGGTCTGTCAGCACTTGGAGAATGTACCTGTTCATACTTGGTCTATTTGCTTTTGATTTTTGGATTCGATAATGACTCACGATCCAGATAAAATCTGTAAATAATTGTAGAAGTGAGCCTCTTAAGACTGCATTTGTTTGTAAATGACTAAACTGCTTAGCGTAAAGTAGCATAAACTTTAACCTAAGTAAATGATGATCATGTTGCTTATTTAAAGAGTCAGCCCACGCACAGTAGATGTTAAGTAATGGTAGATACCGGAATGTTGAATCACCCAATGATTTTATTTTTTTTGCATGCGTCTTCCAATGGTGTGAAGTTTGCCTATGACTTCCTAGGTCTGCTGACTTGTCAGTGCCATTTAAAGGGTAGCTTAAGCCAGCCATAGATGGCTCAAATCCCAGCCGGTTCAGCAGAAACCGGCTTCTTCTGCACCACCCGGCTTAACAGAAGTCAGTCGAAAAATGACTGATCCAGGTAGAAAATCCTATTGGATGTAGCCACTTTTCAGGTATTCAGGCAGCCATGGGTTCTGAAAGGTTTAGTTAAATAGTACATCATTCAATCAAAAGCTGCCCATACATTATTCAATTTTCTTCAATGTCCTTTAGATTTACCTTCAACTATGTAGTGCAAGCACCTGCCTGATTGAATACAAGTTGAAAGTGTTTAGGTTTGACATCATATTATATGGTTTTAGTAAATCTAAAGGAAAGTGGTACAAGAAAATTGAATAATGTATGGCCAGCCAAAGTCTATGTAGGTCTATACATCAGACCAAAAAGAGGGACAGCATTGGGTCCGAAGTGAAACAATTCCTACACATGAGGGATGGTTGGGAAAGCGTTACTAAAACTGGAGAGTGCAAAATCTGGTGAACCAATCCACTTCCAGGTTTTACTGTCAAAACCTAATTGAACAAGCTGAGGTTAGAAGGTGATTGACTACCATGCACAGTTGCACCAGATTCTGAGTGTTCCAGTTTTTGTAAGCGGAACCAGCAACCATGGTGAGAAAGAAATAAAATAAAAAACGAAACAATGATGTAAAGATAGACAGATAAATATATGTCCATGAGTACCTTTCAACTGTCTTGGATACGTGATGCTTTATTTGCAGAAGTGCACCTGACCACCCTGTGTAGGCTTTTGGATTCTAGAGATATATACAGCAAAGTGTGTGTGTGTGTGTGTGTGTGTGTGTGTGTGTGTGTGTGTGTGTGTATGTATGTATGTATGTGTATATATATATATATATATATATATATATATATATATATATATATATATATATATGTATGTATGTGTGTGTATTTGTAAGTATTTTCTCTCTCCAAAACTCCAAAGGCATGCTGGTAGGTAGATTACTACTAA
The DNA here is from genome assembly GCA_037952925.1 of Lithobates clamitans. Taxonomy (NCBI): domain Eukaryota; kingdom Metazoa; phylum Chordata; class Amphibia; order Anura; family Ranidae; genus Lithobates; species Lithobates clamitans. The sequence goes on from JBBGZY010000427.1 coordinate 9,128,032, forward strand.
AATGTGCTGCACTACATAATAAATCCATTGTATCTTGAAAACCAAATATACCAAAAGTAACTGATCCAAATGTGAAAGAAATGTAAAAATCATCAAAAGTTAATTCACCAATAACCAGATTTGATTAATTTTTTTCACATTTGGGTCACTTATTTTTGGTGTATTTGCCTTTCGAGATGCGATGGATTTATTAATGTAGCGTAGCATATTTTAGTATTTTGTTTTTAAGTTTTTTTGTCTTATTTTTCTGCATGTGGGAACCCATTTAGTGATTTTGTAGCAACATTAGAACAACTTGTAAGTATTTCAAGCACATATCACACAGGCTGAGATGATTTCATTCTTACCTTTTTCCATCTGCCCCAACAGCAGATAATGCTCATTGAGTCCCCAGGGATAAAAGTGCTAAAGAAATCTAAAATAAAAAATATTGTATTTGTTCTATTTAATACTGTGTGCCCTGTGTTTGTCACGTCTCTTATGCTTGGTGGTTTCACAAGTGACACACTTTGTGAAGGTCCTGGTATAGTAGCAGTAGCTGAGTGCTGTCACCCTATTGTCTTCCTCCGGCCAGTAGTATCCTCTTTGTACAGACCAGGTTCTACAAGTCCAGCAGCCACTCCCGCTTACACTGAAACTGGGGGGGTTAGAGGGGGAGATGAGGGTGGGGGCTTCATAAATCTGAGCTTCAGAAAAGAACACATTAAATCCATGTACATACAGGACAGAAGCCCATATAACCTTGTCCACCAAGCTGAGGAACTCTTTATTCTCCTGAACTTAGGAATGTTTTTTTTCATCTAAACTCTTTTTGTTCTTAGCTGGTCTTGGTTGACTTTTTTATGTTTTCTGGAAATCTGTCAGTCCCAGCTGGTCGGGTCAATGTGAGTAACTGTTGCTGTATCATAAAACAGGTGACTCACCCTTACCAAATATCCCAGGAATCTTTGCAGAGCAAGGTACGTATTCTCAGACTATCCCCAGCTAATACTTTGTTCCAGTAACTAGTTTCGGTAAATGTGTTCTGTATAATTATTAACACGAAACACTTACTTTTAACAAAGTGCTTTTTTTGTGGTTACATTATCGTAATTGCTTTTTTTTGTGTAATTGTGTTTTGTAACACTGTTTTTTGTATTTTTATTTTTTTTTGGGGGGGGGGGGGCAGTTAGATTATTTTAAATGGTTTTTGTGGCGTGGTTGTGTTTTTGTAGTAATTTCGTGGGTTTTTTTTTGTTTTTCATTCTTTCCTTCGGACTACTCCTGGGGGGTGTGTGTGTGTGTGTGTGTGTGTATATATGTATGGTATCGGTCCCTGGAGGCTTCTGGCTGCTGAGGAACTATACACCCCAGCATTCCTTACTTTGTCTGCCAAGGTGTGCGGGAATCTGTACTTCTGTAGTCTCCCAACACACTAGGGTTGATTTACTCAAACTGGAGAGTGCAAAATCTGGTGCTTTTTTTTTTTTTTTTTTTTGTCAAAGTTTAATTGAAGAAGCTGAAGTTAGAAGCTGATTGGCTACCATGCACACCTGCACCAGATTTTGCACTCTCCGGTCTTGGTAAATAAAGCACACTATGCATCATAAACAAACAATTGCTAAATCGCATAACTTCCACCCTGTTTTGTCATTTGCTGCATCTTAAAACTGTATTAAACTAAAAATTTAATAAATTGCAGCTGACCAATTATTAGATGTGGTGGCCGTGTTGGTTTTCTTTTTTTATAGGTGCCCCCCCCTCCTGTGTTTGAAATTGAAATTGGTGATCTGGCCAGTAACACCCCTCCAGTATTAGAGTACCCCCACTTTGGGTGAATGAGCACCTTTTGGACAGTGGCATTGTCAGTCTGGGGGGAGGGGAGTGTTAGATGTACTAGCAGATTTAGATACACTAACACATTGAAGCCAAACTTCAGCTGATACTTTATAGTCAGCTACAGCAAACTGTATTTTTTTTTTTGTGATAAAAGGTTTACATGTACGGATTAAAGCTGATCATTGTAAGTACCCCTGTCAATGTTAAATGGTTTGTCTCACTCATGTAAAATGGTACATCTGGAGGGGACTTGTTCTTTTGAAAAACAGACTTACTGGCTGGAACAGCCTAAAAAGAAATTGAATGCAGTCGTCACATCTAAGCATTGGTAAGCTGCAATATAATAAATGTTTGCTCTGAGGTTTAAAGTGGTTAAAAAAGCCTCAAGGTTTTTCACCTTAATGCAAAGGTAAAAAACTTCTGTGCTGCAGTTTCCCCCACAGACCCCCCCCCCCCCTTTCTTTTCTTACCTGAACCTGATTCAGCGATGTGCACAAGCTCTCCAGCCGCTGTCCCTCTCCTCATTGGACAGATTGGCAGTGGGAGCTGTAGGCTCCCACTGCTGGCAATCAAATCCAGTGACACCATATCAGGGGAACTGAGTCCCGCTGTCTGTGTTAATGGATGCAGCAGCGGGACTCAACGGTGAGCCGGCACGGGTGCCCCACAGAGAAAGCTGCTTTCCGTGGGGGCACCCGATGAAGAGAAGGGGCCTAGAGCATCGGCGGGGCTCCCCAGAAGAAGAGGATTGGGCTGCTCTGTGCAAAACGATTGCAAAGAACAGGTAAGTATAGGCATGTTTTGTCATTTTTATTTAAAAAAAAAAAAAAAAAATGAGGGTTTACAGCCTCTTTGATACTGCTTTAAAGTGGCTGGTCTCCTGCAGCTTCTCTATCCACTTCCTCTGTACATGCATGCACAACAGTGAGGCCTGCATGGCATTCCTGAGGGTGGATTGCCTGATGGTGATATTGGACCCATGCCTTTGTAATGTGTATTGAAATGGCCACTTGTAATGTTCACTGAGAACTAGGGTGACAACACAGGAGATCGGTTATGAGATGGGGACAGATTGTTGCCTGAACAAAGATCTTCATGGCAGGATCACCAGGTATTATTTACAAGAAAGGCTGCAGGTTTAACGTGATTAAAAAATAGTTTTGAAATTGCATCAAAGCTAATGTGAGAGCTTGATTATGCTTAGATATGTTTGGGAAATGAAGAGCTTATTCAGGTTTGACAGGTATTCTTGTAAATGAAAGTATAGTCTTTACAGGTGTAGAAAACCTTTACAGAAGCACATATTAAAGTCCTGTATTGTTGATTTCACAACAATTACTGTCCAATGTCTTTTCAGCCAATGAGTGCCTCCGACACTCAACCAGTTACAGTACATCAATACAATACAATACAATGTATTAATAAATTACACACACAGTTCTGCAACCTTTTGGGCTTTATTATTCTAGTAGACAGCAATTTTAACTGTACTGGCTGCATTTCTTACATTTCTTCTTCCAGCTTTTTATTTATTTTTTAAAATGATTGGTTTATTTTTTTATTTTTTTTGTTTTGGGTAGATTTTAGGATTACAACTGGCAGCATGTCTTTATTACGGTCTGTCATCCCACTGGAGAGATTTTGTCTCGCTTTTTATCTCTGACACCATGACAAGAAATTAAGGAATGGGGGAACAGACCGCAATAAATGCACAAAACATAGAAACTTTTCCCATCTACTAAAGTGCTTTTTGTTCTGTTGTCCCTTTTGGATGGATTTCCCATCATTGCCGGTCCCTCTGACCTCCTGCCCCCAGTGGGTAGACAGACAGTAATACAAAACTAATAGAGGTTGTAACCCTTTCCCACGCCATTCAAAGCAAAACAAATGTCTGGTGCTGGGCTTTAAATGCGTAGTAGAAAAGTGCAGGGTATTGACTATGTAAAGTGCAAAATTATATATTCAACAAAAATTTTTGTAAATGGCCATGGGATTTTTTTTCTTTAAAGGTGCACAGAATTTTTTATTTTTTATTATTATAAACACAATACAAATCTTCATAGTAAAATTAGCTTGTGGTTTTTAACTGAACTAATCGTATTCTGTTTTCAATCTTTTGTCTTATGACTCTTCAAAGTAACAATTGCATCTGAAATGGATGCATTATGAATCTCTACAAAACACAAATCTTAAAAGGTTTTTATGAATTTTTTTTTTTTTTTTTTTTTTTTACCTCCTAAAAAAAAAAAAAATAAAAAAAAAAAATCCATGGGTATTTACAAATATGTTTGTTGAATTACAGTAGGAGATGCAGGATATGTGTGTGTGTGTGTGTGTGTATATATATATATATATATATATATATATATATATATATATATATATATATATATATATATATTGGTGCAGTGGTTAGCACTCTCGCCTAGCAGTAAACAAGGGTCGCTGGTTCGAATCCCAACCACGACACTACCTGCCTGGAGTTTGCATGTTCTCCCTGTGCCTGCGTGGGTTTCCTCCGGGTACTCTGGTTTCCTCCCACACTCCAAAGACATGCTGGTAGGTTAATTGGCTTCTGTCCAAAATAGGCCCTAGTATATGAATGGGGACCTTGGATTGAGGGTAGGGATTGATGTGAGTGTGCGATGTTCAGGGTTAGGGACAAGGGTCAGGGTTGTAGACCCACACTCACTCAGGTTGAACTGGATGGACTGGTGTCTTTATTCAACCTTACTAACTATGTAACTAACTATGTAACTATATATATATATATATATATATATATATATATATATATATATATATATATATATATATATATATATATATATATATAAATATATTTTTATCATTCCAACTAATATATCTTTTTACTTGCCTTTTTTTTTATTTTCACAAATAATGAACTACATTTGCCATAAGACCCCTTTCACACTGAGGCGTTTTTCAGGCGCTTTTGGGCTAAAAATAGCACCTGTAAAGCGCCTAAAAAAACGGCTCCCCTGCAGTCTCAGTGTGAAAGCCCGAGTGCTTTCACACTGAGGCGTTGCACTGGCAGGACGTTAAAAAAAACTCCTGCAAGCGGCATCTTTGGATACACCGCTCCTAAACTGCCCCTGCCCATTGAAATGAGTGGGCAGCGCCGGCAAAGCGCTGCTGCAGCGGCGCTTTGCGGGTCCTTTTAACCCTTTTTTGGCCACTAGCAAGGGGTTAAAAGTGCCCCGCTAGCGGCTGAAAACCTCTGCAAAAACGACGGTAAAGCGCTGCTAAAAATAGCGGCGTTTTACTGTCAACACCCGCCCGCTCCAGTGCAAAAGCAGCCTAGTTCTGAATTACATGGTCATTCGGGACATTTGGTCCAGAAAGCTACACTTTTTTTTTTATTTCATCAAGGTTCTAAAAGATTCCTTTTTAGCTACCTGTTAGATTCAGAGCTGTACAAACATGTAAGCATTAAAGTGGTTGTAAACCTCAGACATGAAATCTGAACAAAGAATATCCCTCTATAGTGTGTACTTGTCTCAATTAGGAGCACAAAGTGCCATTTCTGTCTGCTGCTTCATTCCTCTGCTATCAGAATGAGTCACTTCTGACAAGTTTTCCTGACACAAAAATGGTGATGGGGGAGGGACCTCCAGCTGATTTGATTAGTCTCGGCTCTGTTCCTGTGTGCTGTGCGAAGTGGGGTGTGTCTCTTCCCTTTAATTTTCACTTAGAGCTCTCTTCACTGAGCTTTGCAGAGTGTAACCTCATCTCTCTGCTATGTTTTCTGACAGCTCAGACAAGCTTTAGTAATTTTGGACTTTTGAACAGATGTAGAGAAGAGAAAATGCAGATAAACAGGTACAACTCAGGAGGATTTGTTTCATTTCTGTGTATCACCTGAGGCCAGTCACTTCACTGGGTATATGTAAGGGTTTACAATCACTTTAGGCACTTGCATTTTGGCAGAACACAGCAACACTTTCTAGATGTGCTAACAATCAAAGCCTCTTGCACCCCAACAAACCTGTCCTGGGACATGCAACAACAACAACACGGTAACTCGAGTTGGGGTGTGCTAAAAAATAATAGCGCATGAACTTTTATTCGACGAACCACAACACACGCTATTGCTTTGCTGGGTGCTGCACTGTGAAAAACCCATGTCCCTAGACAGGAGCATTGAGGTGCCATAGACTAAATGGTAACGCAGCACACCTTACCTGCAGTGCTGTGCACTGCTAACATGCATGTACATTAGCGCAACGCTAAGGTTTCAATGGAACCCAAAACTGGAAAATGCGCAGTACAAACTTCAAGAAGCAGATCTTTACACCCAACATGCAAGGAGCTCTCTGGAATAGGTATAGTGCATTGAAACCTGCTCGGATGAGGGTAAATTAAGTGAGCTTTAAAACATTACCACAGGTACAGTGTTTTCTGTTTAGTATTACCAGTCCACGTATTTGTTTTCGTGAATCCTTTTTAGTGGCATGAGGCTATACACACTGATATTGTGATACCTACATTCATCCTTGATTTTATCGATGTTCATCACTGAAATCCGCTACATTTCATGACGTGTGATGTGGATAATATGAGTCAGTCATAGAATTTGCTTTCCACGTGCCTTGACTTTGAGAGATGTATAATGGCTGACAAATGACTGTTATTATATTTGTACAATGGGTTCCCTCTGAAGAGGCACTTTCCTACTAGAGACAAGTAGTCTGAAAAGAGGAAGCAAATGTTCTCTCTAAAGGCTACTTGGTCATCTGGATTTGTTTGTTGTGACACGAGTATTTGAAGGATCATCACTCGTGTTATTAGACCAATCCATCCTTTTCTTTCTGGCTGGGTTTCTACAATAGTCTACGAAGCTAACCATAAAACACTGCTACTTAAATTCATCCAACACAATTTTTCAATTGTCTTGAATATTGAATGTCGCAGTTGATGATCACTGTAATCCAGCCTTTCTCAACCAGTGTTCCTTTTAACCCCAGGGGTCCTCAAGAGGTTGGTAGAGTTTTCTTTGAGATCTAAGCTATTTCTACCTCCCAAATATGTAAGCACTGACACTGGTGATCTTTTTGGCTATCTGCTAGGTGGGAAATTCATTTTACTGACCAACAATGAAAGAAACATTTGTCCCACTGACCACCACACTAAAGCTGGCCATAGATGGTTTGAAACTCAGCCGGTTCAGCAGGAACTAGCCAAGATTCGAACCATGAGGCATGATAGCGCTAATAAAGGCTGTGTGAAACAGCTGCGTGAACAAAAAAATGATTACATAGGGACATGTGAATGTACATATATAGAATATGGACCACAAACAAACAAGCCCTGTCAAGTGATAAATCACGGGTGAATCAATAAAAAAAAATATGTAAATCACAAATTGAGAGTGATGGTTATGATAACAAGGAATCCGTCAGATGGTGGACATCTGCATTTAGGCAGTCAGGGACAAGAAATTTAATATTGGCAGCAGGTATCCCAAAAGATAATGGTTATGAGAACAAGGAATCCGTTAAATTGTGGGCATCTTCATATGAGCAGTCAGGGACATCAAAAGTAATGTTGTCAGCAGGTATCACAAAATGGAAATGAATGGGTACTCTTCTTCTCGGAACAAATGGATCTGGATTTCAGCGACACCAGATCAATCAGGCATGGATAGAAACAGCTCGAAGTATCCTGGGATGGTCAGCAAGGAAACTGGAGCGGGCTGCGATATCTTCGGAAGGAGGGATCCATCCAAGACCATCACTGCTAGTAGATCGACCCTGAAGGTACGAGAAAGAAGAGAACCAGCAGACCTACTAAAGCCATTGTCATGATGGAAGGATATTGGATTTCAGCCAGTGAAATGTCCCTATGTATCACATGTACCTATGTAATGATTTTTTTGTTCACGCAGCTGTTTCACACAGCCTTTATTAGCGCTGCATTTTTACCCACCTCGTGTTTATGAATTTTAGTCACATTTGTATGTAGCTGCTCTAGCTCTTCTAATTTTTTCAAAATAGCGCAATTTTACTTTTCCATCTAAGATTCAAACCATGTATGGGCAGGCTGAATGTACCCAAGTTGATCGATCAACTTGGGCACAACCAGCCTGTTGGATTTTACATGCGATTATTGCTAGCGGCTGATCACTGTGTTCTCCCGGTGGGGATATCTTCTTCCCGTCAGAGCACAGCAGCTCCACGGAAGGGATTCCTCCATCAACACTGGCTGTGTTGATGGGGGAATTGAGTGTCTTCGGCCTGCTTAATGTTCAATGAGCTTTAGATGGCTATAGCAATTCTTAGCAGGGGGTTCCTGAGACCTGACAGTTATTTCATGGGTTCTTCATTGTTAAAAAGGTTAAGAGGATGCTATAGCCAGTATAACTGAGGCATCATTACTCACAAGTGTCAAAAGCCTCAAATGTGTAGACAATTTTTAGGTAAGGGGTTTTGTTGCTCATGCCCCATCTAACTTGGGGCATGAATGGGGTTCTACTCTGTGCCAATAACCGCTCCAATTGAATTCTGTTCAAGGTGTTGATAATAGAATTCCTAAAGTGTATCTGAAACTTTTCAGTTGTGGATAGAGTGGGAAAATCAACCCCTTCAGGTATTTTTTGATTGTGTTTTTGCTGGTTAAATTCACCCTCTCTATTTGTCAACAGAACAGAAATTGAAGAGAAATTCTAAATTTTGAGCCACCACTGAATCGGGAACAGAGGAAAAAAAATCTTCCAGCTAGGATAATTTTTCAGGTAGCTGTGTAGTAAAGAATTTCAGTAACTTTTGAGAGATTTCCATTTACTTCCTGATGTACCTATGGGAAAGTAAAGGGAAATCTCCCCAGATGGGGAAAAAAAAACCTAAAACAAAACAGACTTTGGGTTTAGCTGCAAATGAAAAGCCCCAATAAAAAAATGGGAGGCTGACTGCTCCCGCACCTATTTGTAGCTGCTTGCTCAAGCATCGATTACTTGTGAATGATTGGCCCTTGATGGAAGCTCCATTGAGGTCCATGGGGCTTCCTGCCCGCAGTTTAATCATAGGGAAACCCCCTGCTGGATGTCCTGCATCTAATCTCAAACTGTCCCATTCGCAAGTGTGAATGGGGTCTAGATACACGATTACTCACTGTACTTATGCTGTGCTATGGCAAAAGTTGGGTAGGGTGCTTTTACATATGACCTCTTTAGTGCACTATTTTTGTGGAAACAGGTAGAATCTAGGAAAATGATCTACAAACTTTAACATCTGCAATCTTAATTCCTCGTACATGTTCCTGAACTTGGGCATGTCTTCAGTGCCTCCATGTTTGCAGCATATGATCATTTGGTTAATGAGTCATGAAGATAATAATAGAACAGCATTGAGTCGGCTGATTTCATGTAGTTTTTGTCCAGGCATCAAGTTTTGCATGGATTTGGGTCTTGCTACATCAGTTTTTTTCTTTTGCGTTTTGTTTTTATGTTGACATCCGCTAGATTTATAATGTTTAACTAGCTGTCTCTGCATTCAGATTGTTTAGTCATATGACCTCCAATGATAATTTTGTGTTGCAAGAAATGAAATATGTCCTTGCCTTCACAAGTAAGACTGGCTTTACTCCTTCATATAGTAATAGAGAGAGGGAGATTCTGAGAAATACCTGTAAACCGCGTGGACTTCATCCATCTTTTGATACTTGGTATCTACATTACTGGGCTGTCACATTTTGATTTCACCTGCACTGTTGCTGTATGATAAATCTGTGATTGTAGGTCCTAATTCCAAGAAAATGAAGTGATGCAAGGGAATCCTCTACATTGCTATAGAGTAACAATTTGCATATGGGGTCCAGTCGCAAACTCCAAGAGATCAAATACAATTTTATAATGTTTGAGGTACGAAGTCAGATACAGACTGTGTGTGGTCATGATAAATGGAATAGTTGAAGTTGCCTACAGGGAAAAACAATTGAATCTTGGGTCAGAGTACCTGTGATGATTGGGTTGGGCATGGACGAAGGTCTTTGACGAACGTTTCAGAGTGACAAAATCGCAGCTGTGGCATAATATCCTAACCATAAACCTCAGCGGACGTTTTAGATGATCCAACCAACAAATGATGGTTCCATCAAAATGCATTCTCAAATCTCGCAATGGCTAAATCGTAACACAAGCGCTAAATCTAGCTTGACCAATTCAGAGAATGATTGGTTATAGATATATGTGCCTACACACAGACTGGAAGACCTCGGTTTAATGTGGCTGAAATCTATTGAATCAGGCAAGGACTGTGCCATGTTTATGGGTAAAAATGTGTATTTATAGCACACTATTGTTAAAGTAGGACTTCATTTATAGATAATCCTTTAGTTCTGCAAGCAGTCTTTCAATTTGACTAAATAAAAAGGAAAAAACAGAATCGTCTACAATGCACATGGTAATCATTTACAGAATGTGATTTTACAGCGTATATATATCCAGTTGCTGTAAATAAACTTGTGGGAATAGTGCTTGCTAGAACGTGCTAAGGAAGGGAAATAAAAATGTGTGTGGTATATTGTGACACGCATGATCTATGACATGGTGAAAATACCTTAAGCAAACAGGTGACTTTAAAATGAAGCATTTGATGAATGCGGTATGACTTCCATTACTATGTGGCTCCCGTTGTGACTCCATTAAGTGAGATATGCTGTGCAATTATGGATATAAATATCCCATAGCTTGATTTGCATGTTACATCTTGGATTTTTTCAATCTGACTCATGACTTGAGTCTCTGCGTTTCTGGGCATGTCTTCCTTCCAACCTGCCTCTTTCTCTACTGTGCCCATGCCATTCTGTTTATAAACACAATTCACCATCAATCACACTGCTGACAGCGCACCTTTAAGTCTGCTGCTTTGAGACTATTGCAGTAATGATGTTTTCTATTTGGGTATATCCACCTTACCATAAAGACTTAATAACAATCGGGGTCCTAAGGCTGTCCATACACAGTTGGAATGCTGAACCAGCTGAGATTTGAGCCGTTAAAAGGCAGGCTGAATGTACCAAGTTGATCGACCAACTTGGGCACAACCAGATTGTTGGATTATCTTGCAAGATAATAGCAAATCCCCTCCCCCCCCCGGGATTAAGATATAGCGCCCTGTCTGACCTGTAAGAAAATAAATGTATAAGATAATTCTGTAGTAATACCAAATCCATGCAATTCAGTGAGAGTGTCTCAGGAAATTTTATGAAATAGTATGAGATCAGACATGTATACATACTTTACACTGGACATTAATCAGCTCAAATTCTGCTATAGCGTTATTTCTTTGAATAACGATATAGCGTCTCCCCCCTGTTATCGCGAGCGGTTACTATAGCCGCTAGCAATAATTACTGTCCTCTCCCGGTGGGGACGGCTTTTTCACCCCCCCTGCTGGGAGAAGACAATGAGGGATTCCTGCATCAACACTGTCTGTTGATGGGAGAAGAAGATTTCTTTCCTGCGGCCAGCCATTTACTTTGTGTATGGCTGGCCTAAAACCTATTTTAGAGGAAAATGCAAAATTATCCTTACAGTGGGATTCCCCCTGCACTGCAAAAGCTAAGTGCTTGTTATTGTCTAGGGTAACATTAAATGCAGTTTTACTTGCCTTACCCCCTTGCTGTCGCAGTTGCCCCCCCACTCTGCATTACCAGTCCCTTGAAGTTGCTTCTCTTTGGTGCTCCGTGGGTAGCAAGCGCTCTGACACCATCATGTAAAATGAAGGATCACCGGTGCTGCACTGTAAGTGAGGACTCTAAGGGCCTGTCCACAACTCAAAGTTATCCCCTGCAGTGAGGTTGTGCAAAGCAAACCGAAAAAAAGAGAATGCAATCCAGTGTCGAGAACAAAAAAATTAGTACTATGCAATGTCTATATGTATATGTAAATGTCAACCTTTTGTAAACGGCAACCAATACCAGATTTACTGCATTTTACACTTATAAAGATATGAGGGCAGAACTTCAAAATATGGAACACCTGGCAACTATGCCAGGAAGAGAGCCGAGGCAGATATAGTTAATGAGTCAAGGAAGATTTGGGCATCATGTAGGGAGGCAGGGTGAAAGGAGTAAAAAACTGGGTGAATTTTGGGGTGAGTTGACATGGCTGGAGGTGGTTAATATGTAAGCACTGTGATAAGCTCATGGTACAAAAGAGGAGCCTGTATAACTGTGTGTAGGAAATTACCATGCCCAGTAAATTAAAGCTGGAGTTCATCTTAATTATGAGTAGCAGTTGCCTGTGCAGCCAACCACAGCTCTAGTTTTACTTGTTCAGACTTCCTTTAATTGGTCCTTATTCGTTTTTCATCTGTACAAAAAATGTATTCTGGAAGGGGTAATCACATTTTTTTTTTTTTATTCAATTTTATACACCTTTTACATTATTATTATTGCATTGTGTCGATTCCTGTTTTTATAATGTTGGGTCTTATTAATATATTATATTGATATTGCTTCTAGGAAAATACCTGGCAAACTGTGATGAGGAGAAACTAAGCCAGAGACTTCCACATCAAACAGCCTTTCCAACACTGCCTGTGCCTTATCTGAAGCATGGAGTTGAAAGTCTGGGTGGATGGAGTACAGAGAGTCGTATGTGGAGTGACAGAGAAAACATCCTGTCAAGACGTGGTCATTGCACTGGCCCAGGCCATAGGTGAGTGAACATGGTGTTATTGACACCTAGAGACACAGACATAGCTTGGTGTCTTAATGCCCATGTGAACAAGTCTATTACATTACTAGCCACACAGGTTGATTTGAACAGATATATCAACAACCAGAACACATCATAAGGTCACTACATAACTTCTTGAACATCCTTTTATTTAAAATCCATCTGCAACTACACTAAAGCTGCCATACACTCATATACATACTTCCAAAGGAATTCTTCTATCCATGCTAGATCCACAGCGTGGATGGACGATTGTCCCACCGTAAACTATTGTATTCTGACAGCTGGAATTACCAGCTGTCAGAAGTGAACATGGTGAGTGAACATGGTGTTATTGACACCTAGAGACACAGACATAGCTTGGTGTCTTAATGCCCATGTGAACAAGTCTATTACATTACTAGCCACACAGGTTGATTTGAACAGATATATCAACAACCAGAACACATCATAAGGTCACTACATAACTTCTTGAACATCCTTTTATTTAAAATCCATCTGCAACTACACTAAAGCTGCCATACACTCATATACATACTTCCAAAGGAATTCTTCTATCCATGCTAGATCCACAGCGTGGATGGACGATTGTCCCACCGTAAACTATTGTATTCTGACAGCTGGAATTACCAGCTGTCAGAATACCCAAACAGTGCCTACATTTAGTTGGGTGCAGGTGTGTTTGGTTGAAAATTCTCCGCCTGGCTCCTTTAACAAAAGTTGATTTAAAAAAAAAAAATCAACTTTTGTTGATCTGTGTGTCGCTAACCACTGCCCACAGAATGAGTTTTGACCGAATTAGGAGGAATCTGCTTAAGCCAATGCATAGTTTAAAATTCAATGTTCTTATGTAAAGTAGTATTCAATGAAATAACGCTATAGCAGAATTTTAGCCACTCTCACTGAATTGCATGATTTGGTATTACTACAGAATTGCCTTTTATATATTTCTTTTCTTACAGGTCAGACAGGGCGCTATGTCTTAATCCAGACACTACGGGACAAGGAGAGACAACTTCTGCCCCATGAGAGACCTTTGGAATTCTTGTCCAAGAGTGGACAATACGCCAATGACGTCCATTTCATACTGAAACGCACAGGGCCCAGTTTAGCTGAACGCCCATCCTCAGACAGTGGTCCACTTCCTCCAGAGAGAACTTTTGCAAGGTCCAGCTTGCCTCTTAATCCTAAAGTACACAGTACAGAGGTCACAAGGTCGAAGGAACCAAAAAAATCATTGACTTTTAATTTAGGACCTATGAGTTCAAGTGACCTTTTGCTAAAACACAGGCAGAAGCAACAAAATGGTACAGTAGCAAAAGACAGTTCTCCTAGGCAAACAAGCAAGGATGATATATTTAAACTGGTGTTACAACAACAGGAACAGTTGAAGGCATTTGAAATGCAAAACGTCGCTTTAGGTAAGGACCTCCAGACATGGGAACGAGGCAGGGTTGGTGGACCTCATGAGGAGGATGAGGACGAAGTGGCTTTCTTGGAGAGACTTATTCGCAGAAATGAATCAGAACTTGGAGAGGAAATGTTTTGGATGGATGAACTGGAGAGAGAAAGAGCTGATGAGCATAAAAGGCAGGAGAAAATGAAAAACTTAAGAACCACGATGGAAGATTACACCTTGAAAATCAAAGAGCTGAGTGAAAGGACTGAGGCTTTAGAGAAGGAAATCCAGAAAGAGGCCTCAAAAAGACTTTCTGGGCAACCCAGCCCAGCTGAAATTGAGGAAATGGTGACTAAAATGAAAAAGGAAATGGAAACAAAGATTGATCAGAGCCAACAATTGGAGACTAATTTGTCCAATGTGGGAAGGGCCTGCGAGGAAGCCAAAAGAATCCTTGAGGTAGGCTCGCTCACCTGTAGAACAAGGCTTGGATTATGTATGTAAAGACAACAGTCTGTTTGTTTAATCCAAAGCTGCTGGTGGACCTTTCAAGTCTTATGTCTCAGGTTTGTCGTAGAGTGGCTCTTTTTCAAAGTGTGAAACCATACAGTATTAAGTAAGACTGGATCCTTGTAACAAATGAATATGTAAAATGAAATGCACCTTTCTATTCAGCCTAATGTTCTGCTCAATTCTGTTTTAATCTGTCAGTTCAAGGTCAACAAGAAGTACTCCTTGCTGTGCTGATAATGTTAAGGGTGCATACCACTGGACTTATTTTGTAGATCAAGGCAATATTTCTAGAAGTGCCGCCAGTTTACAATAAACTACATACATAACTAGTGCTTAATAGCATGAGTGCATCTGTTGCAGTAGTTCTAGTAGGCTCATACTGTGATTCAGCAACCAATATAATAAATCAGCCAAAACTTTTGTTTTGCTCAAGTCTCAACAGCATATTTAGTGTCCCATGTTTTTTAGTATAGTGCTTAAAACAGACCTTGCACTAAAAATGCACCTAGGTGAGGGTGACATCATGCTCCTTCCAGTGAAATTCCAGTGCATGCACTATGCTAGAGCATGACATAATGCCCTGCAGTATGGGGATAGGCAAGTATAGTTTATTACTTTTTTTTTTTTTTCTCTACAGGTTGTTTTAGTTTTTTAATTTAAAGCCGTGTTTAGCATGGGAGAGGGAAAAGTAAAAAAGGGGATCTTGCCTGTCGTGCAAGGTCCGCTTTAAAACAATCCAAGGCCATGTATGAAGCAAGACAGGACTGGCAGAAAATCAATATTGAGTTTAATGTTCAACACATTACACAGATCTGACTCCATAAAAACCGTTTAACACTCAAAATGAAAGTCAGTATTATCGCTTACACAAAATATATCTGCTGCATAATGTACAATAAAAACAGGTGGAACAATAACACCAAGAAATATGCTTTCATTTAGCTGTTCCAGTATACACTCTGGTGTGACTTGGAATTTTATTCTGTACACAGATCAGAAGACCATCAATTCAAAATCACCTTGGCTTACCTTATCAGTTTAAACATTTTGATATGTTTTCTATTCTGTTTTTTCTATTGTGAATAAAATATAGGTTTATGAGATTTGCAAATCCATTGCATTCTGTTTTTATGTAGATGTAGTACTACCACCGCAGAAGCTGCTGATGATCCTGGGTCTTCTACTTGTTCTGTGGCTCTGGCTGGAGCCTCCTGGCACCACCATAGTACCTCGGCTGGAAATTCCCAGCCATCACACAGGAATAGCACACACAGGTTGTTGTAAAATAAACAGTTTGTATTGGCAAACCAAAGTAGACAAGCAACACAGTAAATCAGTAGTTAAAAGGTTAACACATAAGAAACCAGTGTGGTACTATGCAGCCATCCCAGGTATCTCTATGATTAAACTCCATATGTACTGTAGTACTAAGCAGAAACCATAGCCCTCCAACGGAGAAATTATGCCTCAAGTGACTGAAATGGGCTAACAATAAATGCGACAGACTAATTCACTTGAGGACTCTCGGACCAGCGGGATTAGACTTATGCCGCGTACACACGAGTGGACTTTACGGCAGACTTTGCCCGGCGGACTGGATTTCGTCAGACAATTCGATCGTGTGTGGGCTGCAGCGGACTTTGTTTTCTCAAAAGTTGGACGGACTTAGATTTGAAACATGTTTTAAATCAATCCGTCGAAATCGAGTCTGGTCGAAAAGTCCGCTCGTCTGTGTGCTAGTTCGACTGACAAAAAGCCACGCTAGGGCAGCTATTGGCTACTGGCTATGAACTTCCTTGTTTTAGTCCGGTCGTACGTCATCACGTACGAATTCGACGGACTTTGGTGGATTGTGTGTAGGCAAGTCCGTTCATTCAGAAAGTCCGTCGTAAAGTCTGTCAAAGTCCGCCGAGCAAAGTCTGCCATAAAGTCCGCTCGTGTGTATGCCGCATTAGGCTTAAGAGTTTGACACACTACCCTCAACCCAACTCTGCCTCCAGGTAGGCCACAATATCTGGACAGTTCTGGATGTTGGCTTCTGCCAGCTTAGGTGGGGCGCTTTAACATTGGCTTGCATAAACTGTGGCGTTTTGTGGGATGGAAAGTTTTTAAGGACATGTAGAGAACAGGTTACCTTCAGCCAGTGGGTAGCAGCATGAAAATGTAGGTACGTACCAGGAGTTGGGAATGCACTTTGAACAGGGAATTTGGAGGGGTTACGTTTAGATTTCCGTGAAGCACTTGCAGTATAAAAAGGCGCACAAACAGAGTCGGGAGTCTGGGATGATAGTAACTATGGAAATTGTCTGACCTTCGGGGGTTCTATGCTTCCAGTGGGAAGGGGCAGCAATAGAGTACTTTTGCTTCCTCTTAGCAGAACCAGATGAACGTAGGGAGAAGATATCCCCTGGGTCTGATTTGCAAAGGGGAGTCACTTGTTAGTTAAACCTGTTAAGTAGGTCCAAAACCCTCTCACCCTATCCTGTTGTGGCAGTCTCTGGATGCTGGAACGGTGGAGGGCCCCCTTCCTTAGCAATGCAGCAGAAGCGGTTCGGACAGGTGCAACTTCTGGCAGTTCTGGATAATGATAGCACCACCTCAGATTTTCTCAGTAGCCCGGCAGGCAGCTTGACAGCCTGTTCTTCGAACTCTGGTTTGGCCCTGTTGAATGCAGTCCAGCCCGGCCTGCTCTAACTCAACACAGCACAGCTCTCCCTTCCACCTCTAAGTTGGCTTCTTCCCAGGCTTTTGTTTTATTTCTCCACGTTCCTCCCCTTTTTGCTGGTAATTATGGGCCCTGTAGCTGGGACCCCAGCTTAACTGTACCTGATCCTTTTTCGAGACTACATTTCCCAGATTAATCTGGATGCCTTTTTATTAGAGTTATGGCCAAGAAAAACTGCGACTACTGCCATTTTGTTGGCAGTGTTTGCATTCCCAGTAACAATGTCCAGTGTTACACAGATTTTACACAGCGGGCCAACTTTTTTGTATTTGGAGTTGTATTTATATGAGGAGGAGTACTGTGGAAACACCACCATCTTCTGATTGCCCAGTCCCCACTGCCAATTAAAGGTCCCATGAGTTTACAGTACATGTTTCAGACTCTTGTTAGTAGCCTACAGAAAAATAAAGGTTTTCAATATAGGTAAATATCCATATATTTTCCATAAATATCCACATGCACCTGTGTTATTGAATTGTTCATGAAAAGTGCGTACAAGCCACTGACTGCATTACCTACACAATAAACTGAACCATAGATTTGCATTTTAGGCTGAATTCATGCATAATGTGGTGACAGGAATTTTATTGCATTGTAAAGCGCCTGTTACTGCAAGGACACACAGAAAGCAACTATTTTCTATGTGCCCCATTCACACTGCAATATAGAGCTGCACTAAAATGGAGACATGCTCCATTTTATTGCAGTGCATTGTACAGAATCACATGGCACTGTAAAGCGACATGAATGAAGTGTACATGAATGAAGCTTTGTACAACAACAAAAAAAAATTAATGAATCATGTACCACGCTTCTCCCAAAGCGGAGAGGTAAAGTGATCCAGCAGCTGTCTGTTGTGAGCCGGTCCTTAAAGTGTGTGTGTGTGTGTGTGTGTGTGTGTTACTGATCAGCCATAATATTATTACCACTGACATCTAAAGTAAATAACGTTGATTATATCATTACAATAGTATCTGAAAGTGGATGGAATATATTAGGCAGCAAGTGAACATGCTGTCCCTGAAGACTATAGGGGTTATTTACTAAAGGCAAATCCACTGTGCACTTCCAAGGGCACTTGGAAGTGCAGTCACTGTAGATCTGAGGGGGGCATACAAGGAAAATAGCATTTTTGCTTGCACATGATTGGATGATAAAATCAGCAGAGGTTCCCCTCATTTCAGATCTACCCCTCACAGCAGACCTTCCCCATCTACAGCAACTGCACTTCCAAGTGGTGTCGAGTGGATTTGCCTTTAGTACATCAACTTCCATGTGTTGAAAGCAGAAAAAATGGGCAAGTGTAAGGGTTTGAGACTTTAACAAGGACCAAATTACAATGGCTAGACAATTAGGTCAAAGCAACTCCAAAACTGCAGATCTTGTGGTATGTTCCTGGACTGCAGTGGTCAGGACCTGCCAAAAGTGATCCAAGGAAGGAAAACAGACAGGGTCATGGAAGACCAAGGCTCAAGCTGATGCACATGAGGAGCGAAGACTGGTCCATGTAGTCTGATACAATAGCAGAGCTACTGTAGCTCATATTGCTGGTTCCAATAGAAAGGTGTCAGAACACACAGTGCTTCACAATTTTTTGCATATGGAGCTGCTTGGCTGCGGACTGGTCAGGGTGAACTGTGTCCATAGCCAAAAGTGCCTACAATGGGCATGTGTGCATCAGAACTGAACCACGGAGCAATGGAATAAGGAGGTCTAGTCTGATGAATACAGGAATGGTTTAAGGAACATGACAAGTAGTTTGGGGTGTTAACTTGGTCTCCAAATTCTCCAGAATCCAATTGAGCATCTGTGGGATGTGCTGGAAACTAAGATGATCCATGGAGACCCCGCCTTGCAACTTACAGGACTTATAGGCTCTACTACTGATGGCTTGATGCCGGATACCACAGTATATCTTCAGAGGTCTAGAGGAGTCTGTGGCTCAACTGGTTATGGTGGGTGGCCATCATGTTATGGCTGATCTGTGTGTGTGTGTGTGTGTGTGTGTGTGTGTGTATTGAATAATAATCAGCCATACCTTGTTAGGGCCATAAAAGTCAGTATGTTGACATAGTTGATATTTTGGCTGTACAACATGACGCAAAAACGTACTGCTTCCCTTGAAAAGGATTTAGATGTATCCTTTACTGATGATTACCCAGTTTGTTTTTTTATTTGTTTTCTTTTTTGGAGGGGGGGGGGGGGGGTCATCTATTTATTCAGCTAGAGAACCTGGAGCTTTTTCCACTCTTGCTTGTTGAATAATACGATACGATACTATACTATTCTCTTAAATTTTCGTGAAGAAGTAAATTAGACAATGGTGGTCAATCAGTCACTGTACATGTACCTGGAAAATTCCCCTGCAGTGAATGTTTGGTGAATGTCATATTCACTGCTTTATAAATATGCTCCATGCATTAAATTTTATATATAAGCTGATTTTTTTTTTTTTGGTCTCCTGATTTCCCACAACCCAGCATGACCACTGTCCCTCAAACCTTTTTTTGCGAACTCTGATAATCATGCAATACAATGCTCAACGATTACACTACTACAACTAATTTTTAACAAACTAACCCTTTACATTAAATAAAATGTGCTGGCTTTATAATAGTAAAAACAAATAAACCAGCTATTTGCATTCCTCCATACAATGTAAAATTAAATGGTACTTCCATTTTATACATTCATGGCTCACTAGTGCCATCTAGTGGAATATTTATAAACTACAATAGATATATACTTCAATATATTTTGCTGTCTCAAGACTTTTTCATAATGTCCTCTGTTGCCATACTACATACGCACTTGATTTACTAAAACTGGAGAGTGCAAAATGGAGTGCAGCTGTGCATGGTAGCCAATCAGCTTCTAAGTTCAGCTTGTTCAATTAAGCCTTGACAACAAAACTTGGAAGCTGATTGGTTTCTTTTAAGGATGAGCTCCGGCCTGTTCGCACAGCCCACGTGCAGAGCCCGCCAGGAAGTCGGCACTGTGCTGCGCTAATCACAGGCAGTGAGACCTTCCCGATCTCTGCAGCCGCACATCGGGACAATGTCTCACTGCCTGTGATCAGCGCAGCGCAGTGCCGACTTCCTGGGGGGCTCTGCACGTGGGCTGTGCGAACAGGCCGGAGCTCATCCTTAGTTTCTATGCAGAGCTGCACCAGATTTTTGCACTCTCCAGTTTTGTTAAATAGGCCCCACTGTCTTCTGTATTTGGATTCTTAATTTTTCTGCCACGTTTGATTAAATTTTGTACCATAGTGTCTGATAAAGGGTTTTAATGCCTAAAATGGACTTAAAATTGTGGTGATGATGATTTCTATACAAACAATATTTTCAACAACGAGAGCTGGGAATAACGGTCACATACCTAAAAAAAAAAAAAAAAAAAAAAAAAAAAAAATGTGTTATAGGGAGCAAAGCATGCATTAAAGCTTGAGGAATTGAACCTAACATTTTGCATGAATTCAAGTTTGAATTTCAGTTGAACTGTAGTTTCTGCTTTTTGGATTGCAACATTGTGTGTGTGTGTGTGTGTGTGTGTGTAAAATTTTATTGGCTTCCGCCTATCATAGTTTGTCACTAAAACATCTTAAATCTGATTTTGGTCATTTTTGGGCTTGCCTGTATGATGCATACAGTAAGTGGGGCATCCCAGCATCACAAACTGGTTGGATCCAAGATGGCAACAAAAGGAAAGGGGTGGATTACAGAAATATATGTAGTTAGTACTGAACGATTAGACTGGGCTCTCTGTATTCATCTCAAGACTTAAAGTATATGTGAACCCCTACCTTGTAAAACAACCCATTCAGTTTAAAATGGGAATGAAAAATATTTGTGTGTGTATGTGTGTATGTATGTATGTATGTATGTATGTATGTGTATATATAATATAAAAAAATATATACATACCTTCTTTTTTTTTGTCTTTCTTTTTTAGAAGTGATCACATAACCTATGTTCTCAGCTGCATAAGGGGTATAGAGAGCTGAGGGTAGAGAAACAGCAGTATATTGATCTTCCCAGTGAATGGCTGTGCAAAAGGGGGGGGGGGGTTGTCAGCACAAGTCTGATCATTGGAGGACAGGCAGTCTGTGCTTCCAGCACCAACAGAAAACTGACCTTGTTGGGATGGATGTGCTCTCATGCCTAACATGGTCAAATTGAAATAGGAGAGCAGGAAGATTAGCAGGATCACCAGGTATTTCACACAAATTAAGCAATATAAGGAGAACTGTATACTTTTTAACAAAATTTTATGGTACAACAGGAACATATCAGGAATTGGAACTGTTGGGGTAACATATTCTTTCATTTTCTATTTTAGCTGAAGTATACATTATCTGAAACAAAGTTCAAAAAGAATGGGCAAACTCTTAACGTGGGATTTTCAGGAAGGCTCAAAATCTTGGAGATTTGAGTGGGACCCCTTTGTGTAATAACAGAGGGCCCCTGTCTCCTGCAGCTTGTACAGGGTAGAGAACTGCAGTTACAGATTTAATCTACTGTTAAAAAAAATATTTAAATTTTAAAGTTTTCTTGCTTCTAAACTGTTTTGTATAGGCAACTCTTCTTCCTTTTTTTTTTTTTTTTTTTTTTTTTTATTCTTTGGATACAGTATGGAAGGGTTAAATCCCCTCCTACTTTTTATCCACCGATATCTGAATACCATTGTGTAAATTGGCTACTATGCACAGCTGTACGAGATTCTGTGTTCACCAATTTTAGTAAATCTCCCTCTGTGTCTGAATGCAAAGAACATGCTTGACAATCCCACAGACTCTCTTCATGGCTTTCATTAGTACTGCATTTAAGTGCACAATTAAAGTAATGATCTTAATAATATAATTATGCACTTCAGTGAAAATGTATTGAATTCTCTCCACAGGTCAAAACCCAGGAACTCGAGGAGCTCAACAAGGACCTCAGACAGTGTAACCTTCAGCAATTCATTCAGCAGACAGGAGCCATCGTCACCAATGGGCAGCTACGGCCAAATGAAGATGCCCTAAATGAACAAAGCATCTCGCTATGGGAAATACAGCATAGAAGTTTAGGTATGAATGCTGGTCTTGTTCTACCTAAAAACGCTAATTGCTTGATATATTGTCCATAGAGTAAACCTGGTGCAGAATTGTTCACAAGGTTGCAATTGTTGCAAATGACAAGGGGGGCACTCTTTGCAGTTGAAAAAAGTTTGACCTCTATATGTGGAAAGGTGGCTTTAGAATGAGAGCTGTGGAATAGATTGTCAGCACAGGGTCACTTTTGTATATACAAGCATTAAAGGGGCAATATTCTTACCTTTTCTGGTTGAAGTCCTGCTTCCCCTGCCACCTGCAGTGGTTCCTCCCACCAGTTTTTAGATCATGTAGTGACTTAAGAGGTGCAAAAAGATATCCTTGTGGTTGGCGGAGGCAGGTATTGAATACTTCCAGAAAGTGTGGAGTACTTCTAGTGTCCAGGAAACCGTGATTAACAAATGGATTGCCTGAAAGGTAAGTATATTGCCTCTTTCATTACAGATATGCTTGTATATATAAAGTGACCCTATGCTGGCAGGGTCACCCAACAGCCACCAGTTCTAGACATCTCTGTTGGTGCACAAAATATACCTGGCTGATAATATTTATAAGAAATAACACCATAGGTGATCGATCTAGGTGTATTCAATTGCCTTATGGAAATCGGAAAGGTGTGTGTTTTTTTTTTTTTTTTTTTTTTTTTAACCTTTTTTGGAGCAAAATAAACCATGCTTTATAAATATATGTCCATCATTGTGCTTCTCTTCTTTGACAGTCCATCACATGTTTGGGATGGGAAAGAGACCTGTAAGTAAAAATGGAACATCAGCAGAAAAGCTCAGGTCCCCTCCCCTGTGCTATGGGATATAGCTAAATACATCTTAGATCTGGATGGACAAAAATACAAGTCTTTTTGGCAGCTAAATGTGTTTTCATCTGTGTATTTAGCTGTTTGCCTGGAGTTTAGCTTTACTCTTCTGGGAAAAGGGGGAAATAATCCTAATTTAAGGGTAAAATCCAGCACTTGGGAACATAAAGGCAGAGCAGCCAAATCGGTAGATGGGTTTTATCAATTATTTAAATTTTATTATGTTTTTTATGATGCTGAGTGTAACTATATTGGGGTGGTTCTGAAGGACCATAACCTTTTATAATTGAATTGTAAAATAAAAATTCGCTCTCTTATTGAATTGTTGCCTCACCTTCAGTACAAAGCCTTTTAAAGTCCTTATTTTGGAAATGGCTTTTTATCATTTTGCTTTCCAAAGTATATTTTTGGGATGTGGCATTGTACGTTTGTTCTCTAAGATATAGTAAAATACTTTTCATTCTACTATACAGCCTTGTGATCAATATTTGAGGCTATGGTGAAATTTATTGGTACTTAAAGTGGTTGTAAAGTTAAACAAAAATTACAGCCAGCCCCTCTGTTATATTAATCTACCCTACATAGTGTAAGACCCTTTTCACATGGAGCCATCCCGGGTTTCGGCGGTAAAATGGTGCTATTTTAGCGCTGCTTTACCGTTGTTTTAGCGGCACTATTCGGACGCTAGTGGGGCGGTTTTAACCCCCACTAATGGCCGAAAAAAGGGTTAAATCCGCCCACAAAACGCTGATACAGCAGCGCTTTGCCGGCCGTATGGCGGCGCTGCCCCATTGTTTTAAATGGGCAGGAGCGGTGGAGGAGCAGTGTATTCACCGCTCCTACACCACTGCAAAGAAGCTGCTGGCAGGATTTTTTGTGACGCCCTGCCAGCGCAGCACCCCAGTGTGAAAGCACTCAGGCTTTCACACTGGGTTTGCAGCTGAGGCTTTGTTCGGGCGTTTTGCAGGTGCTATTTTTAGCGATGTGGCGCCTGAAAAACGCCTCCAGTGTGAAAGGGGTCTAAGTGTGTGTATAAAATGATGAATGTAAATGCCTTTTATCTTCCATCTTTTCTGGCCGGTCACGTGACCTCCGGCCACTCTATTCCTCTGATCTACAGGCTACAGCAGAAGGAGCCGAGAACCCCCTCTGATGTCAGCTGGGGAAGTCACATGACTGCTGTGCTGGCTGCTCAGCCCCTCCCACTGTAGCCCTTAGATGGGGGAGGAGAGCAGCCGATGGTCATGTGACCGGCCAGAATAGTTAGAAGATAAGTTATTTACAGGCAATGTTTTTTAAAAAAAATTACAGTGTAGGGTAGATTAATAGAACAGAGGGGCTGGCATGTCTGTCTTTACGTTTAGTGCCAGGAGGGGGGGCAGAGAGGGACACACACACACACACACACACACACACACACACACACACACACACGAACTGATGGGCAGGGAGGGAGGGGGAGAGAGGAGAGCAGCAGGTGATGGAGGCACGTAAACTGACCACTGTAATCAGGGCTCAGAAGCCAAGCTTATTGTGGTCAGCACACAGAGGGGGACACAGAAATAGGCAGGATCAACCAGGTTTTTTACAGCTTAGAAAGGGCCAAATAGGACCGCACAAGCACTGTTCTGTTTAATCTGCTATTAGGAAACAGGACTTCCTTCCTTCCTTCCTTCCTGGTTACAACCACTTTAAAGTAGGGATGGCTGTGGCTCACACCAACCAACAACTACTATCAGAATTGCAAGTTAGAGCCTTTAAAGGGCATCTGTAATAAACAAATTACCTTTGTTAGAGGATCATCCTTGGACTCCCCAAGTATGCAGTGGATTCAAGGCAGTGCAGCTGAACCACACGGGAGCAGAGTAGGATCCTTATCACTTTGCAACCTCTGACCTAGAATAATAGTTGGAACATATGTCACAATTATGGGGACAGGGGGCTGCTGATGGTAAATGGGATCGCAGGGGTGCTTCATGAAAGTACAGGCTCTTTACCACATATACTCTTAAGTCATGCAATCCAATTATTTTGGCCTTAGAGCACCTCTGAAAGCGACTGGTTGAAGATTTCTATGAAGTTAATCGTATAAGACTGATTTCTTTTACACAGAAAACAGCATGATGCAGTCTTTTAAATCAGACATGATTATTATCATTGCCTGGCTCATATACTTCAGTGAAGGAGGTTATTTAAGGATACATTATACAACATAACTAAATTTACTGTATTGTATTAGAGTGCTCTATTCAGTCAGGGTCTCATTTGTGTAAGAGCTGGTTCACATCAGTGCAGTTCTTTGCATTGTAGGTGCATTACCATTGAACTCTATAGAACAGTGATGGCAAACCTTAGCACCCCAGATGTTTTGGAACTACATTTCCATAGTACATAGTAGGTGAGGTTGAAAAAAGACACAAGTCCATCAAGTCCAACCTATGTGTGTGATTATGTCAGTATTACATTGTATATCCCTGTATGCTGTGGTTGTTCAGGTGCTTATCTAATAGTTTTTTGAAACCTATCAATGCCCCCCCTGCTAAGACCGCCGCCTGTGGAAGGAAATTCC
This sequence comes from Lithobates clamitans, assembly GCA_037952925.1. Taxonomy (NCBI): domain Eukaryota; kingdom Metazoa; phylum Chordata; class Amphibia; order Anura; family Ranidae; genus Lithobates; species Lithobates clamitans. Next base: position 9,153,661 of record JBBGZY010000427.1, read on the forward strand.
ACATCCTTGCCGCTCTTACAGAAAAGAACCCTCTACGTAGTTTAAGGTTAAACCTCTGTTCTTCTAATTTTAACGAATGGCCACACGTCTTTTTTAACCACTTTAGCCCCAGAAGATTCGGCTGCTCAATGACCAGGCTATTTTTTGCGATTCTGCGCTGCGTCGCTTTAACTGACAATTGCGCGGTCTTGCGACGCTGTACCCAAATAAAATTTATGTCCTTTTTTTCCCACAAATAGAGCTTTCTTTTGGTGGCATTTGATCATCTCTGCGGTTTTTATTGTTTGCACTATAAACAAAAAAAGCGACAATTTTGAAAAAAAAAATACAATATTTTGTACTTTTTGCTATAACAAACATCCCCAATTTTTTTTAAAAAAAGCTAATTTTTACCTCAGTTTAGGCCGATATGTATTCTTCTACATATTTTTGGAAATAAAATTTGCAATAAGCGTATATTAATTGGTTTGCGCAAAAGTTATAGCGTCTACAATATAGGGGATGGATTTATGGTGGCGATCTGTGATTTTTATCGGGACTCCGACATTATGGCGAACACATCGGACACATTTTTAAAATCATTGACAATTGTACAGCGATCATTGCTAGTTGCTCGCAGTATGACAGCGGCTGGTCGGCAAGTGGTTAAACTCCCTTCTGCGAAAAAGTTTTATCCCTATTGTGGGGTCACCAGTATGGTATTTGTAAATTGAAATCATATCCCCTCTCAAGCGTCTCTTCTCCAGAGAGAATAGGTTCAGTGCTCGCAACCTTTCCTCATAACTAAGATCCTCCAGACCCTTTATTAGCTTTGTTGCCCTTCTTTGTACTCGCTCCATTTCCAGTACATCCCTCCTGAGGACTGGTGCCCAGAACTGGACAGCATACTCTAGGTGCGGCCGGACCAGAGTCTTGTAGAGCGGGAGAATTATCGTTTTATCTCTGGAGTTGATCCCTTTTTTAATGCATGCCAATATTCTGTTTGCTTTGTTAGCAGCAGCTTGGCATTGCATGCCATTGCTGAGCCTATCATCTACTAGGACCCCCAGGTCCTTTTCCAGCCTAGATTCCCCCAGAGGTTCTCCCCCCAGTGTATAGATTGCATTCATATTTTTGCCACCCAAATGCATTATTTTACATTTTTCTACATTAAACCTCATTTGCCATTGTGTAGCTGTGTGGGAAATGTAGTTCCAAAACATCTGGGGTGCCAAGGTTTTGCCATCACTGCTATAGAACATGCCTATCGATGAAAGCCAATCAAAGATGCAGCATGCAGAACTTTGTTTTTTTTTTTTTTTTTAACGTACCGCACCTAAAACAAACCTAAAAAACACAAATGTGATTGCGACCTAAAGATCTACAATTACATCAATGACATTCAAGCCCAAATGGAGCCAAACTTTCATTTTGTTTTAGATAGAGTTGGAGAATCCTTGTCTCTCCAATGGTAAAAATGAAAGTAAGGTAAATTTGTGGTAAAGTGGGGAGGGATTAGAGCCTGCCAGGTTTTTAATGCCATCTGTGAAGTTTTGCTGCCTGGCCCTCAGGACAAGAACTGTGGAAAAATCTTCTTATCAGAAATACAGACTGCAGTAAAATCTGGTCAATTCCCATTAACCGAAAACTAAAGCAAATGTTGGCTTTAGTTGGGTTTAAAGTGTTTTAATAGTTAAACCCTTTTTGAAACTTTGGATAGAGTCAGAAAGGGGTTTAAGTTCCTTTCAATTTATGTTTTTCTCTTTGTATTCAGTTGGGAAGGTTTCCTGTAATTTCCTCCCATGGAGACATCGGCAATGTGAGGAAATCCACATCTTAGATGTCACAGGAAAAGGTGTCCCTTTTTGGAAGATGTGCCCTCATCTTTTGTTTTTGTGATTAATTGTCCAATTTATGATTACCTATAACTGTTTGTCCCAGTGGTCACCAGAGACATAGGCAACAATAAAAACCTGACAGGGGTTCAAACGCCTCCATACTGTGTACAAAACTAAAAAAAAAAAAAAAAAAAAAAATGTTTTGGCTATATGTATACTTTTTACCTTTCCAAGTTAAAAATTGTTTACCTAATATAAACTGACATTTGTTCAAATAAACTGTTGATTTAATAGGATACATACTATGCATCACTATAGACAAAAATGCACAACAAAACGTGCTGAACAATTCTGCTAGTTCAGATATCTAGAAGCTGCCTGGTTTTTCCCAGTTCTCCAGATCTAATAACGCTGTATAGACCACAGTGATATTTCTGATTATGAATTATTCTTTTTTTTTGACAGGGCCCAGTGAATCTTTACCACGACTCCCCGGCAATCATCTGATGGGTCATCCTCGGAATTTACAGAACTCCTTGCTCTCTGGTCGGAACCCTGAGGGTGTGTATGTGTGACTCCTCGCTCTGCGCACTCTGCTTCTTGCTCTCCTGGTGGTGGGTGCTTTATGCATGTATAATCAGATTGCTTTCTTGTCTGAAGACTCATGATGAAACAAATGCGTATTGCTGGGCCTGCATAGAGGAAGTGCAGCATTGCTTCTTGTGAGAACATAAAAATGAGGAACCTGGATCCTCTGTATTGTATAGAGGCTTAAAAAAAAACCAACCCTACCTTGTTTACATATTTGACTGCTAGCACATATACCTTACAACCTGTGCGCCATCCTTGGGACATTGTTGTCCAGCAGATCAAATCCTTGTCATATATTGTATAGGCCATACCTGCAATTTATTATTATTCTACAGGATTTACATAGCGCCAACAGCAGTGGCGCCGCAGAGTTAAGCTGCCGCCCGGGTAAATGCGAGTGATCTGACTGGGGGGAGGGGGGTGATACGGCTGATCCGACCAACCGGGGAGGGGGTGGCGGGCCTGGACCAGTAGCACCAGTTGCCCCTGGCCAACAGTTTGTGCAGCAGAAGCCTTTTACAACATGGGGACGGACAGTACAGTTGCATTTAATGAGAGGAAAGAGAGGTCCCTGCTCATTAGAGATTATAATCTATTTATTTTACCATTTCACCCCTGGACATGACATGTATTTAAAGCAGGTGGAAACTATATATATATTTATATACAGATTCCCTTCCTAAAGCAGAATTAAATGTGGTAGTAAAAAATGGCCCCCAGAGCTTTATGCCATAATGTACTGGTATGCACCTCATATTAGCACATTATTGCCAGACTTGCCATGCCAAGCAATCCCGTCCAGCGATGCAATGCTGGCGCTGTCAGCTGTCACAGGCCCTTTCACCTTCTCCTGTACCTCCTTCAGGGTTCAGACTCTTTGGCCGTTTGATTGGCCAGGCTGTGATGACGCCATGTCCATGCATGCACACATCATTTGCATTATCACTGCAGCATCACCACAGAATGGTGCCGTAAATCTATTCTGAGCTGCGCATGCACAGCTCAGTGTACATTAAGGCAGGGAGAAGCAGTTATGACAGAAGAAGATAATGGGGTCTCTTCTGTTAAAAAAAAAAAATAAAAAAAACTACCTGTCAACGTTATTATTATTATTTTTTTTTTAAGTATTTAAAATTTTAAACCCACCTTAAAGGAAACTTCTACATATAGGATATGTAGACTGTCAATGTTGTTGCTGATCTCCCCTTCTAAAAGTACCATTTGCCTGGCTGTCATGCTGATCTAATGACTTTACTTTCTGACTAATTGACCTGGAGCAAGTATGCAGAACAGGAGTTCTGACTTTCTAATCTCCACGATTGTCAGGAACTAAGAGTATCAAAGCCAGCGACAGCCAGACGTCTAGTATTTTTAGAAAGAACTCTGCTGTCTGCATTTGTATTTCTATAAGGGTTTCATTCTATATTTCAAATATGTGGTGAGCTGGCTTCAATCCTAGACCCATTCCCACTACAGAAACATGAAGCATGCCAGACTAGTACACAGTATAATATGGGATTGTCTTTAAATGACACTTAATTGGATCAGTGGCATGGATGCATGCTCTTCATCATGAGTCTGTTGCAGATGTACTGTATTCTTTATTTGATTTACCTGTGTCTTGCATGAATTCAACACAAGCAAATCATTGTTTTTCTGTGAGTGTGTGGAAGTGAAGGAAAATGATTTATTTTGGACATCTGGAAAAATTGACCTCTGCTCAAAACTTAAAATGGCAACTCTGTTTAGCAGTGTCTCTATATTATCCACATAAGTCCGTCACTCATGGATAATCACCTTTACTGTGCTCCCCCACTATTCTGTTCTCTTGGGGAGTCCTACACCTAATCCCTGTGTAAACTCCATACTGGACAGTGTTCAGGCCTGGCATTTGGCCGCTTGGGTCTAAGTTAGTGTTTCTCAACTCCAGTCCTCAAGACGCCCCAACAGGTCATGTTTTCAGGATTTCACTCAGATGAATCGGCTGTGGTAATTACTAAGGCAGTAAAACTGATCAAATCACCTGTGTAAAATAGCCTGAAAACATGACCTGTTGGGGCACCTTGGGGACTGGAGGTGAGAAACACTGGTCTAAGCACTGCATTGTGGGAGAAAGGGGAAGCAATCACATGCTTCCTGGGTACTTCTCAGCATTTTTAAAGCCAAGTACAGCAGCGCAAAAGCACAGTAAATGTGAGTATCAGCAGGTAAGAAGTGCCTTATGAAGACAACCTGTCATTTTTTTTTCCAGAATAGTCAAAGTGACAGATTCTTTTGACTTCCTAGGGCTGTTTGGCTACTGTGGCTATTAGGCCCCATGTACACTGCTGCTGCTAAATGGACGTTCAGAGGCAGCTGGACACTTTTTTCAACTGCCCCTGTACTCTTTCAATGTTATCTTATGTGTACATGTACACAGGTTCGTTTACTGTCGTTTTTAGGCAGTTGGGTTTTTATAGGCCTTTTTTTTTTTTTTAAGGCAAAAAAATGAGTTTAGACGCTGAAGTTTCAGACGCCAAACGCGGCTAAATGCAGTAACCCACATTCAGCCGCGTTTTTGGCCATTTAAAATTTTTTATTTATTTATTTATTTATTTTTTTATAAACTCTTCTAAACGCAAACGCGGCATGTAAACACGGCAAAACAGACGTTCTAAACGTGGGTTACTATCTGTTAAGTTAAATCGTTCAGGAGAGGTTGTAAAAACATCCCGTGTACATGAAGCCTTAGGGGCCCACTCTCCTTTTTGGAATAATCTTTTATGAAATTCAACAAGAGCAGGAGGAACATGGAAAGGTGGTAGAACATCCACAACGGCTAGGTCCACAGGAACAGAGTCAAGAATTATGGCAGTTACTGCAGATTTCACTTTTGGATACATTCCAAGACGTAAAAAAACAGGGGATGAATTGGCCCACTAGGCTCCATTTATAACTAAAATGAAATTTTTGAGCGGTCTGTACGATTACTGATCATTTATTGCACTGGAATCCTTCATGCTGCAATTCTGGTAATTGTTTTCCAGGTGCCCCTGTTTCCCATCTTAAAAATTTGGAGGTATGTGTCACAATTGACTTCTTTAGCCTCAGAAAATGATCTTCTTACCATAACACAAGTCAAGCTTTCTTCACTTTGCTTTGTGTAAGCTGAACCATCAGTATGGTTCGGTGGAGGAGCATAGATACATAATTCATAAGGATCATGGCTACTGTGCTCCAAATAGTCTGCTCTTCAGTGAAGACATGTTTGGCAACAGTCCATGTGTTCTAGGTACAGCCTCAAGTATCGTCTAGGAAAATATGAATTCCTAGAAATGTCCCTGGATTTTAATAAAGCCATCTCCTACAAATTGCAAGATGTGGGTTTTTTTTTTTTTTTTTTTTTTGCTTCGCTTCAGCAACTTCTAATAATTTTAAAATACACTTTAAATAAATAAAAAGACCAGAGATCTCAGCTAGGACAGAGGGTGATTGGGTGCCATGCTATCTACACTGACCACCCACCTAATATTGAGCATGGCCCCCTTTTACTAAAACAGCCCTGACCCATTGAGGCATGGACACCAAAGTAACATCCACATGAATGGCAGGACCCAAGGTTTCCCACCAGAATATTGCCCAAAGCATCACACTGCCTCTGCCAACTTGCCTTCTTATACCGCATCCTGGTGCCATCTCTTCCCCAGGTCTCCATTGCTCCATAGTCCAGTTCTGATGTTCATGTGACCATTGTAGAAGCTTTTGGCTGTGGACATGGGTCACCATGGGCTTCACAGCCCCATACACAACAAACTGCAATGCCCATTTTTTTTTTCTCCTTTCACCACATCAACTTCATGGACAACATGTTCACTTGCTTCCTAATATGTCCCACCAATTTTCAGATGCCGTTGTAATGAGATATTCCCTTTACCTGTCAGTGGTCATAATGTTATGGCTGATCTGTGTATACCACCGTAGCCTTAATGTGACAATCATCGTAAAAACTTCAGTGATTTCCTACCTCAGCTGCTGTCATTATTATCTTTTGGGTCTATTGCCTTCAAAAGGGATTCTCTTACTCAAACATATTTCGGAGTGATCAGTAATGGAGGGAGGTCACTGGAAGGGGATCGCGCTTATCATATTGGGCCACAGAGGTACAGGTGGTCTCACCCACTCGCTGCCTCTTGCTTCCCTCTGCTAAAATGAAATTACTAGATTTGGGTAGAGGTCTTCCTCAAATTTACCAAGATAAGACCAGTATGTCACATGTAAAATTAGAGTCGTGTCTCATTTTAATTTCTCGTCATGAGCTGTTGCAGCATTGCACAATTCCCTGTGGCCTAAATTCCTAAAGGGCTGCTTCGCTTTTTTTATTTTACCTATGTTGTTTACACTTGGTAGCGCAGCTGCTTGATACTGTGTAAAATGTATCTGGGTGCCCCAGACGAATGGATGTGTACCTAACATATATCATTTGGATCACACTTTTATCTTTCACAGTTGCCATAGTTTGCCACGGAGATGTAAGGGAGATTTAACGCTATAAAGTGCTGCAAGCAGCTGATTTTTATAATGCCTTTAAAAAACATCCACTAACATCCACATTTTCAGGTCAAGCGTTTGAGGTGTATCGCCTTCTTTAAGCAGTACTAATACAGAAAGTTTTAGCAGAATGCTAAAGCGGAGTTTCACCCAAAAGTGCAACCTCCACTCATTTGTCTCCTCCCCCTCTTCGGTCCACATTTGGCACCTTTCGAGGGGGGGGGGGGTGTACAGGATACCTGTCTTTGAGGTATCCTGTTTCCACTTCCGGGAGCCACGGCCGCGGCTATTGACGGCACTGCTCGGCTCCCTCCTCCTCCCCCTGTCATTGGGCCAGTAGGAGAGAGGAGCAGAGCCTGGCGCATGCACAGTAGGGTTCCCGGCGTGAAGCCGTAGGGCTACACTGCCGGGTTTCCTTACCCACAATGATGGCGGCAGCACCCGACAGCTGATGGAAACATCAGCTGCGGTGCCAACATCACTGGACTCCAGGACAGGTAACTTTCCTATTATTAAAAGTCAGCAGCTGCAGTATGTGTAGCTGCTGGCTTTTCATTTTTGCAGCGGTGGGCGGACCCCTGCTTTTAGCAAGACATAAAGTTGGAGGAGTGGTCCTAAAACTGTCAGATTTAGAAAACCGAGGTACACATTTAGTCCATTATCCTTTGTGTCAGATAGCATTAACATTCTTAGTTGAAAAGTTTTCCTTTTCCTGAGTAGTTTTGAAGTTCCTTTTTTAAGGCTCTGTTCACACTAGTGTGATGTCAGATGCGATTTGAGTCACACAGAATCGCATGACAATGGAAATCATTGTTTTCTTTGTGCCTGTTTGCAATGCAACTCAGCATGGTGCGATTTTGGAAAAGGTTCCAGTACTACTTTGGTTTTATCCCAGCATGATTTTGGCCACATAGATTATGCATCACATAATCACACTGAAAGTCTGATAACATTGCAGCAGTGTGAAATGAACAAGCTGAAGTTTGAAGTAGATTGGCTACAATGTACAACTGCACCAGATTTTGCACTCTCCAGTGTTGGTAAGCGCGCATCCCTCCAGTTTATAACAAATGCTGCCCAACTCACAGACTTGTGTTTTTATGCTTGTCCTCAGCGGCACAAAGCTTGAGGGAAGTACCAGCATTAATACATTAACAAGTGCTCCATGGGAAATGTTGTACAGTGTTGTGGTGACAAATATGCCCAAATCTGCCTTAAAATACTCCCCTGTACTTTTCTGAGTGACAGGTGGTAATTGTCAGCTGCGTGAGTGCTCAGGTGTGAACAAGCACCATTTAAATTAGTAGGATCTTTAGACCTCATGCACACGTGATGTTAAAATAAGGTTATGAAAACGCCAGTATCTTTGCAGTGATTTTTTTTCAGCGTTTTTGCAATAGCGGTTTTTAGCGTTTTTCCGCGTTAGCGTTTTTTTTTTTTTTTCAAATTTTGTTTTTTTCAATGGCTCAAAAACGTTAAACGTTGGTGAATGACGCTTTTGAGCATTTATCAGCGTTAGAGCATTTTTACAGCTGAAAAACGTCTCTCAGAACCCACTGGTCCTGGGTTTTTTTTACAGCTTAAAAACGCCTATGCCATTTGCAGCTCAAAAACACCTAGGTGGGCATGAAGCCATAGACTAACATAGACAGGCCTTTTTAAGCTGCAAAAAAGCGGCTGTAAAAACGTCCGTGTGCATGAGGCCTTAATGTTAACTGTTTTTATAGCTTCAAGCTACAAAGAGGTCAGGTGTGAATAGGGCCTTGGTGTACACACAAACTCAAAAATCCTTGGTAGCTGTACTACCCTGACACACATATAGATAATTGAATTGATTAGTTGATTAGATGAAGGGTCTCCAAACTTTATAAACAAAGGGCCAGTTTACTGTCCCACAGTCTTCAGGAGGGGCCGGACTGTGGCCAGTGAGAGTAGAAAATGCCCCAGTGTCAATGAGAGCAGACAATGTCTCAGACTTGGTGATCAGTAGTAGAAGGAGTGAAAGAACTGGTTCTTCACTGGTGGAAGGAATAGGGGCTGGTATGAGTGGTAGGAAAAGGGCTGCAGTTTGGAGACCACTAAATTGGAGGGTGCCCCTAAGTATCCTTATATGAGATACTTTGGGGGGGGGGGGGGGGGGGGACGGAGAACAGCAATCCTATGGAATATAAATTAAAAAAAAACTCTAGGTACATATTTCTTCTTGTACTCAAAATGTTTATTTGCTGAAAATATGTAATTGGGGGGGAACATTTCAAAACGTATTTATCACGGATACTAAAATCGGGCCATGGTTTAATGCATGACCTAAATGTTTTATACATCGCTGAATGTGAGTATTGCTATTAATCCCAGGTTTTTATCTCTTGCAGTTCTGCCTTCTGGAGACACGTCCTGGACATAAAAGAATGACATCAACCAGCAACCAACCTTGTTATGTTTGAGACATTGCAACTGTATAAATGGAATTACATTTTTATGTAAAAAAAAATATATATATAACTATATAAATATGTGTGTATATAGCAGTTTATAATATTTTGTATTATAAATTTTCTTTTTATACGTGTATATAACTTGGAAGTTTAAAATGTGCACAAATTAGGGGTGGGAATGTTTATTTTCAATTAAATAAAGCTGTTTAATATGTATGTATTCTATGACAGATGAAATACAGTTTTCATATATATTGAAAAAAATATTAAATAAAAACATTTGTACTGTGTAATGGTTTGGAGTTTTTTTTTTTTTTTAGGATTTTTTTTAGGATTTTTTTTAGGATTTTTTTTTTCATTTGTACAGGACCTCTCTCAAAGAGAATTTAAAACCTAGATGCCCAGACCGAATTTAGCATCAGTATGTACATATTAACTAGATAACTCTATTTCCTACCAAAATATCTGTAAATTTTATTTACAGATGTAAAAGGCTTTTATCGGTACAGTATTGGGATACATTCCATGCTTATGTTTTGTTTATTATCTGACAAATTGACCAAAATGCTTTACTGGAGTAGTAATGGGTTTTAACCCCTGACATGTTTTTTTACTGTTTTCTGGCTTTGCTTTACAGCAGTTCATGGTAATGCTTAGCACATTATGTGGTGGGTTGTAGTGCCATTTATTTAGAACAGCACTATAGCACACAACTACAACTTTTTTTTGTCTAGTGCAGTGCAAAGTCAGTCAAATCTAAATTAAAGCAGAACTTTACCAATAACAACTTGATAAAAAATGTTCTTTTAGCAAGGAACATAGATTCCACAAGAATAATAAGGCTACTGAAATTTGTGTGTGCTGTAAATGTCCTCCAGCATTGTTCCTGTTTCTTCTTGCTGGAGGCTGCCATTTTGCAGGAGCCCACAGCCCCTGAGCAGCAGTAAATCTTTAGGCTGTCAACTGATCGGCCTCTACATTTGCGGCACAGTGTTTAAGAATTGAGAGCAACTGAGCATGTGCAGAGCAGGATCGGAGGGTGTTTTAGTGTATTTTAAACTTAAATGCTTTACATAGCTATACCTGCAAAAGGGGCCAGCCTGAAGTGATCTAGCAGGACATCAATTTCTGACTAAAGTTCCACTGCACTAATGTGAGTACATGCCACAGGAGAATAAAGAGTGGGAAGGTGACTGCGACAAGCCAATCTCTATTCACATGGTTTTACTGGTACCACATCCCTTTGTACATGACACTGAAAAATAATGAATCCCTAACAAAAAATAAAATGAATTCTATTTTAAGGGTACCACACCACAAGTTAAAACTCACCATTTTAAAATACAAATACATTTTAAAAAGTTTAAAATAGAAAACATGCTTAACACATAGGTGGTGGTTATAATAGAATTGCACTTGCATACTGTACATGAACAGATCCCCAGTAGGTATGATGGAGTAGTACATACAAAAGCCTCTGACGTGTTTCGCAGGGACAGCCCGCTTCCTCAGGGGAAAACTGGCCAGGAATTCTGTCAGAAGTAATAAGAATACATGTAGCCTGAATCAGGAAAGTGGAACTGCGACCATTGAATATCAGGAAAAACTCACCACACCTTTTAAGATGTATGAAAATTATACGAGGGTGAATAGATACATACCCTTAAGTAAATTTAATAGCTGGAATAAAGGTTTAAGGGGTCAGTAAAGAGTGTCTCCATATTGTAGTTTTTGGTCCAAAATTAGAGTCGGCATTGGCGTTTCACCAAATATGTGATGCCTGGGCGCTTATGCTACAGAAGTCTGAGACAGGCGCTCGCTATCAAAGCAACTATGTCCTTGCTTGATGGGGTGTCAGCAGCCATTGCACCAAGGATGAGTGTATTGTCCGACATCTTAGCTAGCATTGCAGGGCATCTAGAAAGCTAGGACAGGTACGATGTACTTTGTTCCATCAGGAACTACATTTATTTTAAAAAAAGGATAATTCTTCTTTAATCCAATGCAGTTCTTAGATGTCAAAAAGCAGTTCACTGCCTGCAGTTTTTAGTAAAGTATCACCAATGTGGCAAGCCCTTATGGCAGTGTCCCCACTGGACAGATTCACCCTTACCATCACTCCTGGTGACTACTGTCTCCAGTACCAAAAAGAGAAAAAAAAACAGATGGGTAAGCTTGTTCTGGTGACACCTCTAAGAAGGATATCCCCTTGCTTTTGGTGATACTTTCACTTCCAGCTATGTCTCTTGGACAGTAAGTGAAGAAAAATGTCCCCAACAAGCCAAGAAAAAAAAAAGACTTGCTACTCTAGCAAAAACGTAGTTTTTGTTTTCTCTAAACCTATAACCTGGATCAGTACAATAGGATACAATAATGCAACTGCTGAATTTCGATCCATCTATGGCCAGTTTACATAGCTGTGCAGAAGTAGGAAAGAGTCACCTAATGTCTCTAAGTTGTGTGAAAGAAATCCATGCAGCATTTCATTTTTACCTAAAATGTTGTAGTCCTGAACATGGGAAAAAAAATACAAGGGATTATTCGCAAGCGATACTGCCTCCCAGTGAGTGCCTGAAAATTAGCTGCTTGCTTAAAGCAGAGGTCTACCCACCGCTGCCAAAATTAAAAGCCAGCAGCTGCACATACTGCAGCTGCTGGCTTTTAATAATCGAATACTTACCTGTCCTGAAGTAAAGCGATGTCGGCACTGCAGCTGTTTCTATCAGCTTTGCAAGTAAGGGAATTGCAAGTAAGGGAACCCGGCAGTGTAGCCTTTCGGCTTCACGCTGGTAACCCTACTGCTCCTCTCTCCTACTGACCCGGTAACAGGGGGAGGAGGAGGGAGAAGAGGGAGCCCCAGCCATGACGTCAACACCCGCGGCTGAAGCTCCCAGAAGTGAGGAAAGCATATCTGTGAAAGATAGGTATGCTGTCCCCCCCCCCCCCTCCGAAGATGCCAAATGTGGCACAGGAGGGGGGAAGGAGTACAATGAGCTTTAAAGCGGTTGTATACCCTGCTTTCACATTTTTACCTACAGCTAAGCCTATAATAAAGCTTACCTGTAGGTAAAATGAGTATCTCCTAAACCTGTACAGTTTAGGAGATATTCACATTGCATGCAGCTGCTGACGTCAGCGGCGCATGCGCTCTGAAGGTCCAGGGGATGCTGCCGAAAAGAGGACTCTCGCGCGCATGGGCGGGAATGACATCATCGCAGCTCCAGCCACTCACAGCGCCGGAGCCGCAAACCCGGAAGAAACTCAGAGGGAACATGTCGGCTCCCTCATCGCTGACTGGGCGGCGGTATAGGGGCTTCATTCTAAGGTATGTATTTCAAAATGAGCTAGTATGTGGTGCATACTACCTCATTATGCCTTTGCCTTACAGGGTTTTTTTTTTTTTTTTGTGGGTATACAACTGCTTTAAATAAGGTGCGAGATCCACTTTTTATGAGGCCCTCATTCTCGCTAAAAGGCAGTAAGGGCAATAAAACAAAATTACCTGTATAAATAAAAATGTATATACACACACTTTTCCTCCAACTTCTGTGTTGCAGGCTGTGAGGTCATACTTCTGCTGGTATGCTCCCAAGGAATGGTGCGTTCTCCAAAGCTTGCAAGAAGACCCTGTAGCAACATGTTGGGAGCATTTACTCCATGAGATTTGGACCGCTTGGCACTACATTACCCAGATCTGTCAGGAGGGTGACTTCACCCTCACCTAGAAACTGGATGTGAGGGCACAGGAAAGGTAAGTATATTAACTTCCCCTCTATATTTATTTATTTTATTATTTTCAAAAATAGGAAGTGGGGGGACACATTTAAAAGGAGACTTTGCTTTTGGAAGCAAAGTCCGCTTTAATTACTAGCATGTGCGCCATCACATTTATCATCACAAGTGACACGGTCATTTTGCCCATTCAGGGCAAATGGTCAGTGTGTGTTTAAAGCCGCACCGACCCACTGACATGCAACTCCCCCTTTGAGACCGCCTCACTCCATTATGGGTCGCAGTCACCACCAAAATATTAAAGGCAGTGGTGACGTCACACCTTCTGTCATGTGTCTGTGCTCCGGCATTATGGGGGAATGAAGGGGTCACTTGCTTCCCATACACGGATATACTGGATATTTTGCACCAGTTGCAATGGAGAAGGCGGTGCAGAAGATCTTCTTCACTATTTTAGCATATCATGATCCATCATATTTTGGGGCTGTTGTCCTGATACAGTAGGGTGAGTGAAACTGGTCATTCTTGGGCTGTAATTATGAACACCCATCTCTCTCTCCATTACTAGAGATGAGCAAACCGTTTTAGCCGAGCAAAAGTTCGGCCCAAATTTCGCCTGTTCACCCATTTGGCGAACATCTGAATTTGCAGGTAGCTTGGCGTGATGTTCGCCAAACAATGCCCTGTGTGCTTCACAATGCATTCTAGGGCCCTAACTGGATGAAGCCTTGCACCTGACCAGTTTTGACAATTAGCACTGTCAGAGCCCTGATTAGACAAAGTGATGATTACTTTCTCCAATCACAGCTCAGTACTCCTAGTCCCACCGCACACTATAAAAGGTAACTTCCCATAGAAATCTCTTATGTGTTGGAGTGGAGATGGATAGAGTAGGGCTCATTTTGTTTACTTGTTGTACTCCGCCATGTGTATGGGTGTAATATTTTTTTTTAACATAGGGGATAAAAGACTCGAAGGACACCCCTCATCCGAGGAGACAACAGACCCCCCCACCTCAGGAAGATGTGGAGTCCCACCAAAGACAACAGGAGGAGGAGGAAGGAGATGTGGTGGAAATTGTCACCACAACAGGTGAGTGTCTGCGACCACAGGCTCAGGTAAGAGATAGATGCCGGCATATTTATAATACATGGTGTGTTTTTGTTTCTATCTTTTTAGGTGATTATGATGTTGTGGATCCAGATCATTTCACCTCTGAAAGTGCACAGATCCTGATCAGGGAGATCATGCGGTGTAATAGGGACTTGGGAAGACATCCAGAAAAACATCAATGATGTTCAAAAAAAATGAGGAGCATCATTGATGTTTTAGGTAGAGTTTAAAACCCCTCCAAATCCCTTCCTTTTTTGTGCTTCTTGGGCTCTAAAAATTTCAAAAATTTTTTGACATATTCTCGAAAAGCCAAATTTTGAAGATGCACACAGTGTGTCAACATGTGCTATCTGCCATCACGGGAGATCAATGGACGCGTTTTGGGGGTGCAACCCTTTCCTCAATAACAAAGTAGATGGGAGGAAGGGGTTGCACCCCCAAAACACGTCCCTTGATCCCCCGTGCTGGCAGCTAGCACATGTTGACATTCGCCAATTTGTGTGCATCTTCAAAATGTGGCTTTTTCAGGGGTGACTCACCCCTGAACGCAATATCACACACAGTTTATAAATACTCATGTCTGATATTGCTTTGTAAGTTCAAGATTTGTGTATTTCTTGTTGGTTTTAAACATGCCTGTTTTATCTTAAATGGACATTTCTACTTTTAGTAATGTGACCCCCAAAAATTGTTATACAACAAACATGTTGGTTTGTTTTAAATATGTTTTATAAATGCACATGTGATTGTGCTGGTATTAAAAAGATTGATACTCAAGAATGTGTGGATTATTGTTTCAACACTCCAAAAATTTTGTTGTGCTCAAATTGGTGTTTTCTGTGACAATGGGGGTTATTTCTAAGGGAAAATCCACTTTGCACTACAAGTGCAGTTTCAAGTGCACTTGTAGTGCATAGTGTCTTTGCCTTTAGTAAATAACACCCAACAGTGCTTTGTAATGTTACACAATCACGCTATTTTCAGGACTCACCACATTTCTGTCAGGGTCAGTTAAAAGAAACACAAGCAGTAAATGTCACCAAAGATTTTAGTAGTTCAAATGATTTTTTTATTTTAAAAATGTTTCAGACATTGTCTGGCATATAGATGGCCCCCCTACCCGCAAAGTAATCAAGGTATCTTAGACGGACCTCACGGGCACTCAGGGGGGGCAAGCCAGGACGGGCACTTTCAAGCGCCGTCAGGGTTGGTTCATTATGAATTCCGGCCTCAGGCCCAACTGAGCCAGCATAGTTGTCAGAATTTTGCCGTAAATAGTTGTGTAGAACACAGCACGCCAGGATAATATGATTCAGTTTGTATTCCGCCATGTGTATGGGTGTAAGAAATAGGCGGAACCGGCTAGCCATGATTCCAAATGTGTTCTCCACCACTCTTCTGGCTCTGGCCAGCCGGTAATTAAAAACCCTCTGGTCCGGGGTGAGGGTCCTCATCGGGAATGGCTGCATAAGATGGTCCCCAAGTGCAAACGCTTCATCAGCAACGAAGACGAATGGGAGTCCTTCCACATTGTCTTCTGGAGGTGGCAAGTCCAAGCTGCCATTCTGGAGATGCCTGTAGAACTCCGTCTGGGTGATGACTCCACCATTGGACATCTGGCCATTCTTCCCCACGTCCACATACAGGAACTCGTAAGTAGCCGACACCACTGCCAACATCACAATACTATTGAACCCCTTATAATTATAATGGTATGACCACGAGTTGGGTGGTGGGACAATGTGGACGTGTTTCCCATCAATTGCCCCTCCGCAGTTCGGAAAGTCCCACCGCTGGGCAAAGTGGGATGACACAGTCTGCCATTACTGTGGGTTGGAAGGAAACTGTGGAGTCAAACAAGAAAAAAAAAATAATTTTGCACCTAAACAGGGAAAGCAGATTAGACACAAACATTCTTGGCCAACATCAGTATAACATTTATTTTAGGGAGTTTGGAAAGACCAAGGTATAAGATCCACCTATCAGATTCCCCCCCCCCCCACCCTCTGATGGGCCATTTCTAACATTTTAGGGGGGGGAGCTCTTGGACAGGTAACCCTCTCCACTTCATTGAGAGATGAATGTCTAAATAATGTATATTACTTTGGCCAGCCCCTCCTTACTTAAACTATTGACAGCCCACTGGACAGGTAAGAAGTGTCATAATACAAAGATATAAATACACATTGTACACATTTGGACATTCTGCTATTACCGATCAAGATAATAATAATAATATATATATATATATATAATAATATAAAAAAACTTGAAACAGTACCATTTGAAAGTATACAGGCAGGCCCTTGCACTACATGCTTTGGGGAATTCATCCATACATCTGACCACAAAAGAGATGGGTATAGTGTGTATGGGTTTGGCAAAGTAAGCAGATAGATGATTGAGGATAGATAGAGAATTGGTATCAGCTGACTTAGCAGTTGGGGGAAGGGAGGGTTCCAAATGATTTGGGGACCCAAAAAAAAAAGCCTCGAGCACTGTGCCAGAATTTAAAGTACAAATCACATTTTTACACATTTTAGGGGGTATTTAGGGTAAAGCACTACTATGGAGCTGATAAAATACATTGTTAAGTGACTACATGAGGTGAATATAGAGCCAGGAGACCATGTTGGGGAGGTAAGTGAAGGCAAATATGTATGAAGGACAAAAAAATAATTACATAAAAATCCAGCATGCATGAGAACAAAGGGGACATTCACAGCATATTACAATCATGGCAATTAGGGAATGAGGAAAGAAATACAATACAATACATTATCAAACATTAAATACAATAAAATGTGATATTAAAGAATACAAATCTTACCTTAATATACTCCTTCTGCAGGACCTGAATGATGGCAGAACAGGTCTCTGGGATATTGATCCCCAGAGCCTGGGGGGAGATGCCCGTCGAAAACTTGAGGTCCTGCAGGTTTCTCCCCGTCGCCAAGTACCACAGGGTGGCGACTAGCCTCTGCTCCAGAGTGATGGCTTGCCTCATGCAGGTATCCTGGCTGCTGATATAGGGGGTCAGCAAAGCCAACAAACGGTGAAATACGGGGTCTGTCATCCGGAGAAAGCTCCTGAAATCATCAGGATTATTCTCATGGATCTCACGGAGCAAAGGCATATGAGAGAACTGGTCACGCTGGAGCAACCAATTCTTGGTCAATGAACTCCTCTCCACCCTGTTCATGGACTGGACTAGTGTCAAGGTAAGGACCCCAACACCAAGCCCCCGCACAGCATAAACTCTACGAGGAGTACGTTTATGCAACATGGCTGGAAAACGGTCGGCTGCTCAGAACTAAGTAACAGAACGCACTAAAGAACAGCAAGGCCTGTGAAGAGCGGCCTGAAAAACAGCAACGAGCGGACAAGATCGCACAGAAAATTCCAATACGAACTGACTGCACGCACTGAAACGCAGATACGAACCCACAAGCACAAACTGAACAGCAGAAAATGATCTGAAAACCATGAGTCTGAAAAAGCGCGAATCGTCTCTCACCAAACTTTTACTAACACGAGATTAGCAAAAGGAGCCCAAAGGGTACCGAGCTTGGTTCTGAACAGCCCTTTTCTAGTCTCGTCGTACGTGGTGTACGTCACCGCGTTCTTGGCGATTGGAAATTCCGACAACTTTGTGCGACCGTGTGTATGCAAAACAAGTTTGAGCCAACATCCGTCGGAAAAAATCCATGGATTTTGTTGTCGGAACGTCCGATCAATGTCCGATCGTGTGTACGGGGCATTAGTGTAGAGTGTTAGTATAGTGCAGTGATATGCAATTAGCGGACCTCCAGCTGTTTCAAAACTACAAGTCCCATCATGCCTCTGCCCCTGGCTGTCATGCTTGTGATTGTCAGAGTCTTGCTATGTCTCATGGGACTTGTAGTTCTACAACAGCTGGAGGTCCGCTAATTACATATTCCTGGTATAGTGTGTCAGTGTAGTGCAGTGTTTAACACAACATTACATTACATTTAGTGCTGTATACACTTTTTTTTTGTTTTGTTTTTTGGTTGCAGTGTGTGTTTTTTTGTCCCCTGCCTGCCTCCTTTTTTAAATCGTCAGCCGCAATTATTCTGACTGACACACTGGTGTTTCCCCCCCTTGGACGTGGTCCATCCTCAGGGCACATTTGTCTCTGTTTAGTGATGTTGCCCGTGCTATCCAGCCACAGCATGCAGAGGAGGTGGTGGACTGGCTTACTAAACCATCCTCATCCTCCTCATCATTTATGACCCAACCTGGCCTACAGAGAGAGAACACTGATAAACAACAAATGGCAGTCATGTTCCCCCAGCCGCAGCATATTGCCAAGTTGGCTCTAATGATGATTAGTATGGAGGTGATGCTGATGATGAGGTCACTGATGCAACTTGGGTGCCGAATAGAGCAGAGGAGGAAAGTGAGGGGGAAAAACAACCAGTGGCGGCCCGTGTATTAAGGGCACATGGGCATCGCCCCCTCTATCCTCGCCACGCCTCTATATGCATAATGGATAGATTCATGCATTGCATGAATCTATCCATGGTCGCCGCTGCCACCCCCTATTCAGGCATCCAGCCCCTTTTCGGATGCCGGGCACCTGAATTACAGCGGCGGGGGTGTTTTTTTTAAACACCTGATTAGAATCATAGACTCTAATAGGCTTCAAAATAGGGTGGACTCGGAGCGCAGAGCATTGCGCTTGGAGTCCACCCAGATGTGTTAGAAAAGCAAATTAATATTTGCTTTTCTAACACGGAATCGCCTCTTTGCGGGTCTGTTACCCGTTTCCCGGTTGGCTGAAAGGTTAGGTGATTCAAAAGGACATCTAGGAGGAGGGGAGGAGATGCATGGCAGAGGCCGCCGTGATCTCAGAAGGCCACAGAGGGCGCTGCAAGATGCCTGCTGCAGCCTGTCCCCCTGCCTGAAGTGCCTGCCGATCGGGTAAGTGCTGGTGGACCAGCAAACGGGGGGGGGGGGGGGGGGGGTGCCTGCCACTGGAAAGCCACCACTGGAAACAGCCATAATGAGGCAGGATGTCTTCCAGAGGCAGGCATCATGAAAAAATAGAGAACAGCCACCCTATTCCATGAGATTGTGGGGCTGTTATCTCTTGGCTCACTTCCCACAGCTCGGCTGTGTGGGCATTTTTTAGCACATGTGCAGCCAAATGCACTGTTGCAATTTGCAATCTGCACCGCAAGCAGATCGAGCAACAAAAACACCAACCACTTGGGTACCACATGCTTGACAAGGCATTTAACCTCTCACCACTCAGCCCATTGGCAAGAGCACCTGAAAGCCACACACAAGACACCTCCTTGCAACACGTCTACTAGCAGCACACCACCAGCTGTAGAGTATAGCAGGCACATTTCTCTGACACATCTGCTTCAGAGCAAAAAAAAAAAAAAACTCCCTGCCACCCACATGCCCAGTGTCTAAATTCCAGCTTGTCCAAATTGCTGGCTTTACACTGCTGTACCACAAAGGCAGGTTCCCAGAGGCCATTTCTTTTCACGTAAGGCCATTTCAGCTCTGCACCATGATGTGGAAGGCAGTGTTTTGGCATTGTTTGGCAAAGCAGTCAGCCGCAAGGTCCACCTTACTGCTAACTCATGGTCCAGCAAGCATGGACTAGGATGATAAATTTAGTTCACAGCACACTGGGTAATTCTGCATGCAACTAGGAAGGATGTAGGACAGGGCTCAGTGCTAGAACTTGTTTTACAACACCATCTCTATACATCTGGTGGTGATGATGTGAGATCTGCAAGCTCCACCCCCTTCTCTGCCAGATTGTCCTATGAACCAATAGTACCCCGCCAAGGGCTTAAGGGCCCATTAAACGTGTCAGGCTAAAAGATGTCATTCAGTGCTTCTGCTGGTCTGTCTAGGGGACAAGAGCCACACCTGAGCAAAGATTCTTTCAGCTCTGCAGTGGCAGGCCCATAGGTGGTTCACGCCACAGAAGCTTGAGCCAGGAATGGTGGTGTGCAATAATGATACTAACCTTCTGTCTGCTCTTGCACAAGGAAAGTTGACACGTGTGCCATGCATGGCACATGTCCTCAATTTGGTGGTGCAGCATTTCTTAAACAGGTAACCAGGTTTGCAAGAATGCAGGCCAGAAGAGTCTGTAGCCATTTCAGGCGGTCATACACAGCCAGTGTTCGGTTGGCTGACATTCAGCAGGAAACCGCCGGGTACTCCAGTTTCCTCCCACACTCCAAAGACATGCTGGTAAGTTAATTGGCTTCTGTCCAAAATTGGCCCTAGTATATGAATGTGAGTTGGGGACCTTGGATTGTGGGCTCCTTGAAGGTAGGGACCGATGTGAGTGTGCGATGTATGTGTGGAGCACTGCGTAAAATTGACGGCGCTATTTGGGTACCTTAAATAAATAATGATATAATAAATGAGCAACTTAATGAGACACAATGTACAGGGATAGGGACAATTGTAGACACTCACTCAGGTTGAACCGGATGGACTGGTATCTTTATTCAACACTAACTATGTAACTATATCTAACTATGTAACTTCCTGTCCTCTCAAGGCCCATTTTATGCAAACACCATTCTTCCTACGCTACAGAACACACAAGAGGAGAGGGAGGAGGATGAGGGGGGATTATGGCAGTTTTGGAGGCATTGAAGCAGAGGAAGACATACATCAAACCTGATGGGTTTACTTCTTCTTTGTTTCCCTGCAAGGGTAAAGCATAATGGGCTACTATGCATCGCATAGTAGCCCATTATGTGTCACTTACCTGATACAGGAGCCTGAAATGTCACCGCTGTCCCCTCTGCTACGGAGCGTCCATCTTCTATCCGGGTATCGTGGCTCCAGCACTGTGATTGACCGTAGCCGCGATGATGTCACTCCCACGTATGCACACAGGAGCCGCCACTAACGGCATATCGCAGTTAGCAGCGGCATGCTCAGTGCGCCTGGGCGCCACTATCTACGGCACATGCGCCATAGACAGTGGTGCCTGTCTTTTTGCAAATATCTCCTAAACCGTGTAGGTTTGGGATATATTTTTTGGACCTACAGGTAAGCCTTAATCTAGGCTTACCTGTAGGTCAAAGTGGTCTGTAAGGGTTTACAACCACTTTAAGCGTGTGGGGATACCCCTGTAGAAGTCTGTTGACTGACGTCTCATGCAGAGAAAAACCTCATACAGATGGATGGAAATGACAAAAGAAGGTCCTTATTGCACAATGCCATTACAAACAAGTTTATTTGGTAAAAAGACATTAAAATATTTCCACTCAGACCCATTCCATTCCACTCTGTTCTACTCTATCCAATCTCTCATTTCTCTCCTAAACCCCCCCCCCCCCCCCCCCCACACCGCTTCTTTTTTTTTTTTTTTTTTTGTTAAGTTTATGTTTATGTTTTTGGATTTTTCTGCTCCATCATTTTAGACGATGATTCGGCCACACCATAATGATGGAGGGAGGGGTGTGGGGGGGGGGACTTTTCGGTTTTGAGGGGTGCTATCAGGAGACAAGGAAGCCTCTTAGGTCATAATATAACCCTTCTTAGTGGGTTTTGTTATAACTTATGTGATAAGAGCTACCAAGTACTATGTATGTTGCATCCCTGTTTCAACAACTTTCTTTTCTACTTGGGCATAATGTTCTTTATTCTGTATTCTGTATGCTGTTTTGAAAAGGTAATAAAAACTATTGGAACAATAATATTTCCACTCACATTTAAAATTGCCTATAGTCCTGGCACCTGGCGTGTTTAGGAGGTGATTAAATTATTGGGTAATCGGCCCATTCATGGAAGACACCGCTCACGGCGTTCGGCTCGATTCCTGGGTGTTTTCTATGGGCGGAAGTGTTTTGCGACGACGCGGTAAAACCTTGACACGTTTCAGCCAATCACAGAGCCATCATCAGGAAGTTCTGCTCAGCATCGCAGCCCACCCACCCAATGGCCACATACACTATATTACCAAAAGTATTGGGACACCTGCCTTTACACGCACGTGAACTTTAACCACATGCCGACCGGGCCATAGCCGAAAGACGGCTACAGCGCGGTCGGCTTATCCTGGGAGGGCGTCCATGGAATCCTGCTCGGGCGCGCACCCGAGAACATCCGTGACCGCCATGTCCAGAGGACCCGACGCATCACGGTAAACGGCCGCTGATCACAGCCGTTTACCATGTGATCACTCTGTCAAATGATGGAGCGATCACATGTAAACAAACTGGCGTCATGTCATGACGCCGGTTCCTCCCTCCCTCTCTGTACCGATCGGTACAGTGTGAGAGGAGAGGGGGAGGGATCGGATGGCAGCAGCGCTGTGGGCTGCATGTGTAGTGCCTATAGCGCTGCTCAGTGACAAATACAGTCACGTCCAGCCATCCATCCATCCCTCCATGCTCTAATGCCCTGCACTACCCTGCAATACCCCACACTACCCTGCAATACCCCGCAATACTCTGCAATACCCCGCAATACTCTGCAATACCCCGCAATACCCTGCAATATCCCACAAAACTCTGCAATACCCAGCCATACTCTGCAACACTCTGCAATACCCCGCCATACTCTGCAATACCCCGCCATACTCTGCAATACCCAGTCATACTCTGCAATACCCAGTCATACTCTGCAATACCCAGTCATACTCTGCACTACTCTGCAATACCCCGCACTACTCTGCAATACTCTGCCATATCTGCAATACCCAGCCATAATCTGGCATACCCAGCCATACTCTGCCGTACTCGGCCGTACTCGGCCATACTCGGCTGTACTCGGCCTCTGTCTGTGGCCAGGCTGTGGAAGTCTCACACATGTGGTATCGCCGTACTCAGGAGGAGTAGGAGAATCTATTTTGGGGTGTCATTTTTGGTATGTAAATGTTATGTGTTAGAAATATTTTTAACACAAAGTTGTCCATTTATACAATGTGTTTTACCACTTCCCGCCCGCCGTCATATGACGTCCTTGACTTTGTGCGGGGATATCTGAATGATGCCCGCAGCTACAGGCATCATTCAGATATCAGCTTTTTCAGCCGGCGATTCCCTACACCATAAGAACGATCATAGCAACTGTTCCCCAAAAAGTGTCAAACTAAATTAAATAAAGTAAAATGAACAATAAAATGAAAAAAAATTTTTTTAAAGCGCCCCTGTCCGTGTGCTCACATTGCAGAAGCGAATGCACACGTAAGTCCTGCCCACATATGAAAACTGTGTTTAAACCACACATGTGAGGTGTCGGTGTGAACGTTAGAGCGAGAGCAGAAATTTTAGCCATAGACCTCCTCTATAACTGAAAAACATGTAACCAGTAAAAAAATTTTAAAGCGTCGCCTATGGGGATTTTTAAGTAGCGAAGTTTGGCGCCATTCCACAAGCGTGTGCAATTTTGAAGGGTGACATGTTAGGTATCTATTTACTCGGCGTAAATTCATCTTTCACATTATGAAAAAACAATGGGCCAACTTTACTGTTTTGTTTTTTTTTTAAAGCACAAAACTGTTTTTTTTTTCCCAAAAAAAGCATTCAAAAAATTGCTGAGCAAATACAGTGCGAGATAAAAAGTTGCAGCAACCACCATTGTATTCTCTAGGGTCTTTGCTAAAAAAAAAATATATAATGTTTTGAGGTTCTATGTAATTTTCTAGCAAATAAATGATGATTTTTTACATGTAGGAGAGAAATGTCAGAATTGGCCTGGGTGCTCCAAAACGCCTGGAGGCGCTCCCTGCATGTTGGGCCTCTGTATGTGGCCACACTGTGTAAAAGTCTCACACATGTGGTATTGCCATACTCGGGAGTAATAGCAGAATGTGTTTTGGGGTGTAATTTGTGGTATGCATATGCTGTGTGTGAGAAATAACCTGCTAATATGACAATTTTGTGAAAAAGAAAAAAAAAATCTTGATTTTGCAAAAAATTGTGGGGAAAAATGACAACTTGAAAAAACTGACCATGCATCTTTCTAAATACCTTGGAATATCTTCTTTCCAAAAAGGGGTAATTTGGGGGGTATTTGTACTTTTCTGGCATGTTAGGGTCTCAAGAAATTAGGTAGGCCGTCAGTACTTCAGGTGTGATCAATTTTTAGCTATTGGCACCATAGCTTTTGGACTCTATACCTTTTACAAAGACCAAATTATATACACCAATTTGTACTTATTTTTACCAAAGATATGTAGCAGTATAAATTGTGGCCAAAATTTATGAAGAAAAATTACTAATTTGCTAAATTTTATAACAGAAACAAAGAAAATTTCATTTTTTTACCAAATTTTCAGTCTTTTTTCTTTTATAGCGCAAAAAATAAAAAAAACCCAACAGTGATTAAATACCACCAAAAGAAAGCTCTATTTGTGTGAAAAAAAGGACAAAAAATTTCATATGGGTACAGTGTTGCATGACTGAGTAATTGTCATTCAAATTGTGAGAGCACCGAAAGCTGAAAATTGGTCTGGTTAGGAAGGGGGTTTAAATGCCCAGTTGTCAAGTGGTTAATGGCATCCCAGTCTTAGTCCGTAGGGTTCAATATTGAGTTGGCCCACCCTTTGCAGCTATAACAGTTTCTCTTCTGGAAGGGCTGTCCACAAGGTTTAGGAGTGTGTCTATGGGAATGTTTGACCATTCTTCCAGAAGCGCACATGTGAGGTAAGGCACTGTTGTTGGATGAGAAGGCCTGGCTCGCAGTCTCCACTCTAATTCATCCCAAAGGTGTTCTATCGGGTTGAGGTCAGGACAGGCCAGTCAAGTTCCTCCACCCCAAACTCGCTCATCCATGTCTTTATGGACCTGTTATAGCTGCAAAGGATGGGCCTACTCAATATTGAACCCTACGGACTAAGACTGTGATGCCATTAAAACTCATGTGCATGTAAAGGCAGGCGTGACAGTACTTTTGGTAATATAGTATATATGCATACAGCCGGTGGGAACAGGTTACAGTTTGAAAGGAACAGTACAACAGCTCCATTGCACTTCTAACAATGCTTTGTCATTTTCCCAAAGTAGTTTAAAATTGTTGATTAAATGCCTTTATTTTGGTGCTTTATGTAGTCATGTAACCTCAGTTTCATATCTTTCTTTGTGAGCAGGGACTTTCAGAGGGCTCTGTTGTACAAGCAGGGAAGAGAGAAGATGTGCTGTGTCCTAAAAACTACAAATGACTAAGAAGGGGAAACCGCTAACAATGCTGAGGCATTCTCAATGTAAATGACAGGTAGATAGCGTTATCGGTCTGACACCAGAATTGGCTACTGGAAACATCACCAGGTTTGCCCAAATCAATAGCAAAGGCCTTGAAACCTCAGCATAATATGTTATGATTTGTTCTGGACCATGCAGAGAGATTTTCATCTCTGGCTGTAGCTCCACTTTAATTGTCCTTGGTTAAGATATCCTGTAAAGCAGGGGTAGGCAACCTGGGGCCCTCCAGCTGTTGCAGAACTATAAGTCCCATCATGCCTCTGGGAGTAATTGTAACTGCCAGCCTTGCAATGCCTCATGGGAAATGTAGTTCCACAACAGCTGGAGGGCCCCAGGTGGCCAGCCCCTGCTGTAAAGTGAACTTGTGCCCAGATTATGCACATCAGATTATTTACATATATGGAACAAATCGTAAAAGAGTGTTCAGGCTAGGTTCAAACTTGAGCTTCCCACGCTTGTACATACCTCCCAACCTTTTGAGATAGAAGCGAGGGACACCTATTAGCAAAAGTATGTAGGCATAGGACACACCCCCTGCCACGCCCCTTAAAGGAGAATTATGCAAAAAAAAAAAAAAAGTTAGTTAAACCCGAAGATGCTTTTTTTACCACTATCATTACTTTATACGTGCTATTGGCATTTACAAATGCAGCAATTTAGAAATTGGATGAAGGGTTTAGCACTGGGAAACACTTTTTGAATGCTAAATAGTGCATTTTATATACAACTATATAGATCAGACCGGAATGAGGGACAAATAATGAAGAATGAGGGACAGAGGGACATTGTTCCAAATCAGGGACAGTTGGGAGCTATGCTTGTATACACATTTTTAGGTTTGAGTGTTTTTGTTTTAACCAATTGAAAGCTAGTTATTAGAAGCAAGAAAACAACACTTGACTATGACTAAAGATGCTTGTACTTTTTTTTTTTTGCTTTAAGTGACAGGACATTCCGCTATGAACAGGCTCCATGGGATGCAATAGGAATCCTCATCTCAAGCATTGAACTGCTTCTAGAAGAGTGATTCGAATTGCTTCGATGTCTACGGGGGTTAAAACAGGCCCTCACTTCCATATCCATAGGCATTATAAAGAAATTACTTTGCATTACATGCTCTTTTCTTTTCTGTTCCATGAAAATCTTGGCAGGTTATCAGTGCTCTAATGTAAACAGCCAGCAGGAGTTTCCAAGTTGTAAGCCCCCCATTCACACAGTGCAAATGTGTTGTGTATTTGTCAATGTGCAGCAAACCACATCGATAGAGATCACACTATTCTTTATGGTGTACATTTATATCAATGCAACACGGTGCAGTGAGATTTTTGAAAAAGTGCTTCTTTTGGTGCTACAAAGTTTGTTTTTGGCCCTATAGACTTCAATGGGCGTACATAAAATAGGCACATGATGTTTTTGGTGCAGTTTAGTGCACATCTAGTCTCTTCCTCCTAGAAAAAAATGTTGTCACAGCAGATATTGCTAGTTATTGGCCAAAATAAATTTGCAGGAAGCATGAAACCACATCAAAAGCATAAACTCACTACAAAAACGCACCAACAGAAACGTGATTATGCAGCATGACCCTGGGTCTAGAATGGACTGAAAGCAACTCTAGAGTCTTTGTTGTGATCTTTTCACCTGAAGGTGTCGGCCCCTAACCCAGGTTCTATGAATATCCAGTCTGTGTCCTGTACTGTACAATTGGGATTGGGATTTTGTTAAACATTTTACTGAATTATATGTAACATCCAACTATATAGAAACTGAAAACAGAAGAGAATATATGCAGAGGTCACACTGAGCAGATGAAAGTCACATTACTGTATGCTTGGTTCCCTGCCAAGATGATTACCAGCATATGATTTTACTGAAAAGAACTATAGGATAAAACCCTATAAAATGTACTAGAGAAGAGGCGTGGAGATTGGGCCTGAATGTTAATCTCTAACAGTAAGTTGACTTCCTATGGTGTATGCTTGCTCTGGGTTAGTTAGTATTGAAGCCAGAGTAAGCCACGCAACTAGTAGTTTGAGGTCAGTCCTCATATTCACACACAATTTAACAAACCAGGACACTGGGCATGCTAAACATAAACCAATAAAAAAAAATATATACATTTATTTTCAAAGTACACAGAGCATTTGATATATCCTGTCCTTCTGCTCCCCTTCCCTTCCCTTGCCAATAATTCTCAGCGCCTAAAATAAAAAGCTGGTACCTGCTGTGTAGCTCCTACAGTGAGCAAAAGGCCAACATGGTGCAGGCAAAAAGAGATGCAAGGTAACATTTTTTACTTTTGTATCTACTCTGTTTATTCCATCTAGAGAGGGTTGAACTTCAATCTACATATATCAGTTAAAGCAACCTGACATGTTAAAATTGTGTTTTTTTTTTTTAACCACTTCAGGTCCGCCCTATAGCAGTTTTACTGTTACAGGGCAGTACAGGAAGTCCACGAGTTATAAGAAGAATAGGGACTGTAGGTTTGTTCGTAAGTCTAAACAGTATGCCACAACCCCAACCCCCCCCCCCCCAGGTAGGTTGGTCGGTCAGTCGGTAGCACGGGTCATCACGGTGACGGCCTCCATTTCTCCCCTCCTCCTCGATGGCCAATCGGGAGTCTTCTCATTTCGGCCAGTCAGAAAATGGGTCTCACACCCGCTTCTGATTGGACAGATTGAGGATCAGTGTTTCAACAACGAATGTTCATTCGTTGTTGTAACACACCTGTTTTGAAGCCTATTAGAGCCTCTAATCAGGTGCTTAAAAAAAAGAAACCTGGCCGATGTAATTCATGCGCCCGGGGCCCTGAAATGGGCCGGACTCATGAATAACGGGTGGTCTCAGCGGCCATGGATAGATTCATGCTATGCACGAATATTGCCCCTGATGTTAACCTCTTTCCAGCCAGTGTCATTAGTACAGTGACCGTGCATATTTTTAGCACTGATCACTGCATTAGTGTCACTGGTCCCCGAAAAGTCTGCCACAATATCGCAGTCCCGCTAGCAGTTGCTGATCGCCGCCCTTACTAGTAAATAATTAAAAATATCCCAAATAACTTTTGCGCAATCCAATCACTATACGCTTATTAGGATTTTTTTTTTTTTACCAAAAAGAATGTAACAGAATACATATGGGCCTAAATTTATGAAGAAATTAGATTTTTTTCAATTTTTTTTTAAATTGAAAGGGTTTTATAGCAGAAAGTCAAAAATACAGTTTTTTTTTCCCCCAAAATGGTCAGTCTTTTTTTATAGCGCAAAAAATAAAAAAACACAGAGATGATCAAATACCACCAAAAGAAAGCTCTATTTGTGGGGGGGGGGGGGGAGGACACACATTTCATTTGGGTAAAGCGTTGCATGGTGGTCACCAGACAACTACGCGACCATCTAAAAGGAGCATGTATACAACATAAAAAGAGGCTTCAAAAAGCATAATTTATCAGCACATTTCAGAAAATTCCATCAAAGGGATGTTAGTTTACTAACATTTATAGGGATTGGTGTAGTCAACCCACACAGGAGAGGAAGTATTAGGAAAAGGGAGGTTTCTAAAAATGGAAACCCATTGGGTCTATGAAATTGATACTCTTTTTCCCAGAGTACTAAACGTAGAATTGGATATCAATTGCTTTCGGGTAATCCTTAGCTTAGCTGTTCTTTTGTTACCTTAACAATATGATTTGCAATTTTATGCAAGATTCTGTATAGAATTTATATTTTTTATATATTTTAACCACTTCAATACAGGGCATTTTCACCTCCTTCCTGCCCAGGCCAATTTTCAGCACTGTTGCAATTTGAATGACAATTCGCGGGCATGCAACATTGTACCCAAATTAATTTGTTATCATTTTTTCCCCACAAATAGAGCTTTCTTTTGGTGGTATTTGATCACCCCTGCATTTTTTATTTCTTGTGCTATAAACAAAAGAAGAGTGACAAGTTTAAAAAAAAAAAAAAAAAAACACAATATTTTTTACTTTTCTATAATAAATATACCAATTTTTTTTCATAAAAACATTTTTCCTTAGTTTAGGCCGATATGTATTCTAGTAAAAAAAAAAAAAAAAATCCCAATAAGCGTATATTGATTGGTTTGCGCAAAAGTTATAGTGTCTACAAAAATAGGGGATAGATTTATGGCATTTTTATTTATTAATTTTTTTTACTAGGTATGGCGGCGATCTGCGATTTTTGTATCATGACTGTGACATTGCAGCGGACATATCGGACACTTTTGACACTAATTTGGAACCATTCACATTTATACAGCGATCAGTGCTACAAAAATGCACCAATTACTGTATAAATGTCACTGGTAGGAAGGGGTTAACATTAGGGGGAGATCAAGGTGTTAACTGTGATACCTAGGGATTCACAAGGGGAGGAGACTGATAAGTGTTCCTCTGTACTGGGAACACACGATCAGTCTCCGCTTCCCTGACACGATGTGGATCTGTGGGTTTACATACACAGATCCACGTCCCTGCTCTGTTACCGGCAATTGCGGGTGTGCCGCTTATGCCGGGCACGTGCATCAGCTCCAAGTGACGCGGCGGGCACCCCCTAGACAGCCAGGAAGCCGAGGACATCATATGACACCCGCCTAGGATGAGAGATTCCTCCTGCAGACGTCATTTGACTATGGGCAGGGAAGGAAGTGGTTAACCATTCAATTTTTTAGATGGGTGATTGTTATTAACTATGTATTAATACACCCCTCACATTTTTGTAAACATTTTATTATATCTTTTCATGTGACAACACTGAAGAAATGACACTTTGCTACAATGTAAAGTAGTGAGTGTACAGCTTGTATAACAGTGTAAATTAGCTGTCCCCTCAAAAAACTCAACACACAGCCATTAATGTCTAAACCGTTGGCAACAAAAGTGAGTACACCCCTAAGTGAAAAAGTCCAGATTGGCCATTTTCCCTCCCTGGTGTCATGTGACTCATTAGTGTTACAAGGTCTCAGGTGTGAATGGGGAGCAGGTGTGTTAAATTTGGTGTTATCGCTCTCACTCTCTCATACTTGTCACTGGGAGTTCAACATGGCACCTCATGGGAAAGAACTCTGAGGATCTGAAAAAAAAAAAGAATTGTTGCTCTACATAAACTTGGCCTAGGCCAGGCACGTCCAAATTTCGGCCCACTTTCCAGTTTTATGTGGTCCCCCCTAGCAATTTGGATATAAATATCTTTTGCGGCCCCCAGGGCCACAAAAGATTATACTGTATTTATCGACGCTGCCTCGGAGGGGACAGGGAGGGGGCGGGACAAGCACCACCATATTACATACAGGAGAATCACCTGTTTACTCGGCGGCGTCTGTAATAGGAAGTTCCGTCTCCTGGGCTGGCATTGAACAACTGTTCTGTTAATCATATGACGCAGAACTTTATATTAAAGAGGCCGCCGAATAAACAGGAGATTCTCCTGTATATAATCTGTTGGCGCTCGTCCCGCCCCCCTCCCTGTCCCCTTTGAGGCTGCAGATGGGCATCCATCAGGCTGCACTGATGGCAATGCTAAGGCTGCATTCATGGCAATGGTGAGGCTGCAGATGGGCACTGATCAGGCTGCACTGACCCTTATTTTGCTTCACAGTTAACTTTATTTAAAATTTAAGTTTTTTCCTGAAACTTCCCTCTTTAAAGTGAAGGTGCGTGTTATATGCTGTTATATGCTATTTTCACCACACACAGTCACAAAGGCAAGAGAAGTCTTGTTGGGCAGTGTCTGAGTGCTCGAACAAACACACTTATTCCCCGTACACACGGTCGGATTTTCCGATGGAAAATGTCCGATCGGAGCGTGTTGTCGGAAATTCCGACCGTGTGTGGGCTCCATCGGACATTTTCCATCGGATTTTTCGACACACAAAGTTGGAGAGCAGGAGATAAAACTTTCCAACAACAAAATTCGTTGTCGGAAATTCCGATCGTGTGTACACAAATCCGATGGACAAAGTGCCACGCATGCTCAGAATAAATAAAGAGATGAAAGCTATTGGCCACTGCCCCGTTTATAGTCCCGACGTACGTGTTTTACGTCACCGCGTTTAGAACGATCGGATTTTCCGACAATTTTGTGCGACCGTGTGTAGACAAAGCAAGTTTGAGCCAACATCCGTCGGAAAAAATCCTAGGATTTTGTTGTCGGAATGTCCGAACAAAGTCCGACCGTGTGTACGCCCTATAAGACCGAATTGTAATGGTTTAAAGAATGTCAGGCAAGATGGCTGGCCCTCACGCATGTTTACTTCATCAAATCTGGCCCTCTTTGAAAAAAGTTTGGACACCCATGGCCTAGGCTATAAGAAGATTGCTAAGACCCTGAAACGGAGCTGCAGCACAGTGGCCAAGACCATACAGCAGTTTAACAGGACAGGTTCCACTCAGAACAGGCCTTGCCACGGTCTACCAAAGAAGTTGAGTGCACGTGCTCAGCATCATATCCAGGGGTTGTCTTTGAGAAATAAACGTATGATTGCTGCAGAGGTT
This sequence comes from Lithobates clamitans, assembly GCA_037952925.1. NCBI lineage: Eukaryota > Metazoa > Chordata > Amphibia > Anura > Ranidae > Lithobates > Lithobates clamitans. The sequence goes on from JBBGZY010000427.1 coordinate 9,185,606, forward strand.
GAAGGGTCAGCCTGTCAGCGGTCAGACCATACACCACACTCTGCATCAAATTGATCTGCATGGCTCTTGTCCCAGAAGGAAGCCTCTTCTAAAGATCATACACAAGAAAGCCTGCAAACAGTTTGCTTAAGAGAAGCAGACTAAGGACGTGGATTACTAGAACCATGTCCTGTGGTCTGAAGAGACCAATATAAACTTATTTGGTTTAGATGGTGTCAGGCGTGTGTGGCAGCAACCAGGTGAGGAGTACAAAGACAAGTGCATCTTGCCTACAGTCATGCATGGTGGTGGGAGTGTCTGGAGCTGCATAAGTGCTGCTTGCACTGGGGTGCTACAGTTCATTGAGGAAACCATGAATGCCAACATGTACTGTGATATACTGAAGCAGAGCATGATCCCCTCCCTTCAGGGAACTGGGCTGCAGGGCAGTATTGCAACATAATCACCCCAAACGCACCTCCAAGTTGACCACTGCCTTGCTAAAGAAGCTGAGGGTAAAGGTGATGGACTGGCCAAGCATGTCTCTAGGCCTCAACCCTATTGAGCATCTGTGGGACATCCTCAAACAGAAAATGGAGGAGTGCAAGGTCTCCCAACATCCACCAGCTCCGTGATGTCCTCATGGAGGAGTGAAAGAGGACTCAAGTGACAACCTGTGAAGCACTGGTGAACTCCATGCCCAGAAGGGTTAAAGTGGTTGTAAACCCACTTTTAGAAATTTACACTATCTGTACTGTCTCTAATGCAGTGCCCCTTCTCGGTGTTTCATTTAAAAAAAAAAACCCCAAAAAAACCTTCTTCACCGTATCTCAGGGCAGTTCCTGGCTCTCATGTAACCAGCTGTGTCTCCCCTCTGCCCATCTTGCAGAAGCAGCAGGTGGGGCTGAGATTTCCCTGTTGATGTCAGCAGGACGCGAGGAGGAGAGAGGAGACACGGCCAGACTCGTAATTGCCAGGAGCCGTGGCGAAGGAGGTATTTTAATAAAACACAGAGACAGGGGGCACTGTATGAAGAGAGAGAACGGATAGTATACAAATCTATGTTTTGCCTGCAGGAGGGGAATAGGGCAGCACAGAGGAGACAGACATAGAAGAGCAGGCTGCAGATGATGGAGGCATGCAAACAGATCACGGTATCAGGGGCTCAGCAGCCATGATTAACCTGGTCTGTTTGCAGAGGGGAGGGTATAGCCAGGCAGGATCAACCAGGGGGTTAACAAACGCTTTGAGGCAGTGCTGGAAAATAACGTTGGCCACACAAAATAGACACTTTGGGCCCAATTTGGACATTTTCACTTAGGGGTGTACTCACTTTTGTTGCCAGCATTTTAGACATTAATGGCTGTGTGTCAAGTTTTTTTTTTTTTGAGGGGACAGAAAATTTACACTGTTATACAAGCTGTACACTCACTGCTTTACATTGTAGCAAAGTGTCATTTCTTCAGCGTTGTCACATGAAAAGATATAATAAAATATTTACAAAAATGTGAGGGGTGTACTCACTTTTGTGAGATACTGTAGGTTTGTACACAGTACAATTTTATATTTTGGAACTATATTTATTGCATATAGCAGAAAACAGAACTTTTGTTTACCAATCACAGTGAAGTGCTACACACCACTTGTAGTATTATCGTTAGGAGGTTGTGTATTCACCTTTTTGTGTGCTAGCTGCTTATTGACTATACAGCGCTCACTTTTTTGTTATTACCCTAAATATGATCCTGAGAAGCATTATGCTGATTTTAAGTAATGAGTAGTAAAAACAAATATTTTAATATCTAGTAGTAATACCTTGGATTGCGAGTAACGCGGTCAACGAGCTTTTCGCAATACAAGCTATTATTTTTTTAAAATCCTGACTTGGTTTGCGAGCGTTGCCTCGCAAAACGAGCAGGATTCAAGCCTCTGCGGTGTGCAGTACCGCATTTGGCCAGAGGTGCGGGGGCACCGGTGACACTCGGAGCCATTCAGATGCATTTGGAAATTCTCAGAAACACTCCGTTCGAGTGTTTGAGCTTTTCCCGAGTGGTCTGAGTATTTCCATGTCTTTCCAACGCCCCCCCACCTCTGGCCACATGCGGTACTGCATGCTATAGAAGTCAATGTGGAACGAACTAATAATTTCCATTGACTTCTATGGGGAAACTTGCTTTGATATGCGAGTGCTTTGGATTACAAGCATTCTCCTAGAACGGATTATGCTCGTAATCTAAGGTTCCACTGTATTTGAAATAAACTCTCAAATAACATGGTGTGGGTGTCACACCCAGTGTTAAATTTTGTCGACAAACATTTTAGTCGACTAAAACAACTAAGATGACTAAAATGCCATTTTAGTCAAAAGACACTGGTCTGTAGTGCATGTTCATACCTCAATACCATAAATAATAACATATCAGATTTTTCACTCCAGCAGTATACAGTGAGTTTGGAAATTGTAGAGAAATGTTAACTAATGCATTACAATTACACCAATTAAATTTTAGTCGACTAAAATGTACTGGAGATTTAGTCGACTAAATACGACAAACTATTGCAGAAGACTAAAAAGGGACTAAAATGCCATTTTAGTCCTAAGACTAAAATTAATCTAAATTTGCTGCCAAAATTAACACTGGTGACACCCCTCCTGCCTGTGTCTTACAATAAAAGGGAGGTGAAGCCTCCATTAATCTACATGTAATATCCCACCCCTGTTGTGTTTAGCTGGTTAGTGGCATAGGAGGAGGGGAGAGAGAGGGCTCATTCACCACTGTGTATACACCTACATGCATGACTTCTGTAGTCACATGGGCTACTCAGACGTGATAGGGAGGAAGCACTCAGCTCACTGAAAACTGAGCATGTGCAGAGTTGCCACCACAGCTGCAAAATGGCAAGCTGAACAAAAGGTGGAGATGAGAGTAGAAGGATCAATCAGGTGTTTTGCATAATACAGAAAAATAAATCCCATAGTGACCGAGTATGAACAGCATGTATTGATTGTGTATATATAAAAAAAAAAAAAAAAAAAAAAAAACACCCCACACCCACACCCACCCCCCCCCCCCCACTCCACTCCCTGTCCTACCACCCCCTCCCTCATCCTTAAACACCTACCAGAGTCCTCTCACTGGTCCAGTGCTGTCCCGCTGCAGCACTGCTCTCCTCTCTCCCTGGTCTTACAGGAGACACTGAGGACACAGAGTCCTGTTGCTGTATGTCAACCTCCTGTAAGAAGGGAGCAGGGATGTAGCTTACCGATGCTGTGTTCTAAGGACATATACAGCCAAGATCAGAAAATACAGATGCACCAGTGCCCCCATAGCACAATTCTTGCTAAGGTGGCACTTGGAGCAAGAAAGAGCTGGCAGCCTAAGAGTTGGTAAGGGACCACTCTATGCAATATTGTTGCAAAGCGCAAGTATAATAATATCTTTATTTTAAAAACACACAAAAAAAAAAAAAAAAACACCCTTTAATATCAGTTCAACTCCTTAATGTTAGCCATACACGTGTGGCAGCACAGCGATAGGATTTATGCCATACAGCATATGCAGTCAGAATCAATGTCACGGTCGGGATCATGCCCTCAATTGTGCACCCCCAGAACTGTGACCCTGCTGGTATCTACAGCTCCCTGTCACACAGTGAGGATTGAAAGTTGGGAGGATGGGCCTCTGATCACTGTGACAGCCCATCACAACGATTGTCTGTCAGGGGGTTAAAGAGGCACTGAATTTTGGGAGAGGTGCCCAAAAAAGGGGCAAGCAGAGGGCAAAAGACTAGTCACTGGTGTTGCCTGTGCTTTCCCTACATCTGATTCTAATTCTCTCCCCCCCCCCCTTTTACTGACTTACTATGCCTTGTTCTGCACCATATCTGTGCTGAGGCAGTCACCTTGGTAGAAGCAGTTTTGCTTCCTCATTTCAAATTCTCCACAATAATCAGCACAGCAGTGGCTTCAGCAAATCTCCTGAGACAAGCAGAGCCTTCTATCCCATGCTGCAGCTATGAGGATGTAGGTAGAGGAGTGCCTATGCATACTCATGTTCCAAGTCGTGCATTGGTGCAAATAATATTTCTAGATGTTCCATATAACATAGTAAATCTAAACTTTGAGTTCAAAGTAATTTTAAATTTGCAGTCTTTCTAGGCAAACATTGAGATCTTCTTGCATGTACTAATAAACTGGTTCCTACTGGAAATGCAAATACTTTAACCACTAGAGATCTGCGCTATAGCCGAATGATGGCTACAGCGCGGACCCGCTTTGCCGGGACTACGTCCATTGATGTCATCCCGTGCACGAGTGGCCCTGCAGGCGGCACGCTCTGTGATCAGCGAGTCTGAGACTCGCCTGATCACAGATCGGAGTAAGGGGTGATCAGCCAATGACAGCTGATCATGGGACATCAACAGAGCCGGTAATCAGCTATTTTTTCTCCTCGCACTGACAGCGTGAGGAAGAGAAAAAAAAATAAAAGAATCACCGGTGGCTGTGAGAGGGACATCAGTCCAGATCACGGCAAGCACCACCAGAGCCTCAGTGCCCACCTGTGCCCTCTGCCAGTGCCACCTAGCAATAGGCAGCAGTGCTGCCTACCAGTGCCCACCAGCGCCACCCATCATTGCCCACAATCCGTGCCCTCAATTAAGGAGAAAAATTACCCGTTTGCAAAATTTTATAACAAAACTATGCAACATCATTTTTTTTTCCTTTTTTGGGAAAATTTAAAGACAAACAAAAAAAACAAACAAACAAACAAACCCAGGATCTGGATCAGTGCCAGATCCTTGTGATAGCCAATCAGGTGATCGCAAACTGGGCCTCCCGATTCCTGAACGTTAGTATAATGTTGGCGAGAGCCCCATCTCTGTGTTATGCAGCACAAACACACTTCAGTAAGGCTGCATACATGTGTACAGGAAATGACAAGAGGTTATACCTAAAGATATAACACTGCTGACTTTTTTTTGCTTTTGTGTGGTCATCCTAATTTTGTTTTACTACTTACGGCACCCATAGGCAGTGGATGAATGTTTCCTTCTGGACTGGTTAACAATCTGAGGTTTACGAGAAGCTTATCAAAAACTTATTGTGCTGGTTATTTACCCTCCATACTAAGCAGGCACCAGCTTCCTTCTTCCCCTTTCCATATAAATTACTTACATGTTATTAACCACTTCAATACTGGGCACTTTCACCCTCTTCCTTCCCAGACCAATTTTCAACTTTTAGCGCTGTCACACTTTGACAATTGCATGGTTGTGCAACACTGTACTCAAATGAAATAATCATTTTTTTGGTGGTATTTAATCACCGCTGGGGTGTTCTCTCTCTCTCTCTAATCATTTAATATAATATTATAATATAATTTTTTTTTCCCACACAAAAGAGCTTTTTTTGGTGGTATTTAATCACCGCTGGGGTTCTCTCTCTCTCGTTAACCAACCACTTTCTGCCCACGCTATAGCCAAAAGACAGCTACAGCGAGCGGGGTCTTCCAGTGCTGGGAGGGCGTCACTAGACGTTCTCCCGTGATCACGCTACTCATGCGTCCCCTGCAGCATGCTATGTGTGCGAGTCCTTTGGACTTGGCTGATCACAGAACAGGTTAAAAGGGCCAATCAAAGCACCCCTTTACCATGTAATTAGCAAAACAAAAACTAGGAAATTGTCCCCCCCCCCCTTCAATAATTTTCAGTCTTTGTTTCTTTAGCAAACAAAAAAAACAAAAAACAAAAAAAAAAACCCAGTGGGACTTAAATACTACCAAAAACATAAAGCCATTTTTCAGAAATAAAAAAAAAACTGATAATTGCCATGTGCGTATGTATTCGCCCCCTTTGTTATGAAGCCCATAAAAGGCTCTGGTGCAACCAATTACCTTCAGAAGTCACATAATTAGTGAAATGATGTCCACCTGTGTGCAATCTAAGTGTCACATGATCTGTCATTACATATACACACCTTTTTGAAAGGCCCCAGAGGCTGCAACACCTAAGCAAGAGGCCCCACTAACCAAACACTGCCATGAAGACCAAGAAACTATCCAAAGTCAGGGTTAGGTTATAATAAAAAAAAAAAAAAAAAAAAAAAAAAAATCCAAATCTTTGATGATCCCTAGGAGCACCATCACATCATAACCAAATGGAAAGAACATGGCACAACAGCAAACCTGCCAAGAGACGTCCGCACACCAAAACTCATGGGCCGAGCAAGGAGGGCATTAATCAGAGAGGCAGCACAGAGACTCAAGGTAACCCTGGAGGAGCTGCAGAGTTAAACAGAGACTGGAGTATCTGTACATAGGACGACAATAAGCCGTATGCTCCATAAAGCTGGGCTTTAAAGCAGAGTGGCCAGAAGAAAGCCATTACTTTCAGCAAAAAACAAAATGGCACGTTTTGAGTTTGCGAAAAGGCATGTGGGAGAAGGTGCTCTGGTCTGATGAGACTAAAATTGAACTTTTTGGCCATCAAAGAAAACGCAATGTCTGGCACAAACCCAACACATCACATCATCCAAAGAACACCATCCCCCACAGTGAAACATGGTGGTGGCAGCATCATGCTGTGGGGATGTTTTTCAGCAGTCAGGACTGGGAAACTGGTCAGAGTTGAGGGAAAGATGGATGGTGCTAAATACAGGGATATTCTTGAGCAAAACCTGTACCACTCTGTGTGTGATTTGAGGCTAGGATGAAGGTTCACCTTCCAGCAGAACAATGACCCCAAACACACTGCTAAAGCAACGTCCATTGACGTCGTCCCGGCAAAGCAGGTCCGCACTGTAGCGTCATTCGGCTATAGCGCGGATCTCTAGTGGTTAAAGTATTTGCATTTCCCATAGGAACAAGTTTATTATTAGTACATGCAAGAAGATCTGAATGTTTGCCTAGAAAGACTGCAAATTTAAAGTGACTTTGAACTCAAAGTGAAGATTTACTATGTTATATGGAACATCTACAAATATTATTTGGTTTAAGAGGAAACATGTAAATGTGTTGGAATGGCCTAGTCAAAGCCCAGACCTCAATCCAATAGAAAATCTGTGGTCAGACTTAAAGATTGCTGTTCACAAGCGCAAACCATCCTTGAAGGAGGAATGGGCAAAAATCCCAGTGGCAAGCTCAGAGATTTATCCAAAGGGACTTGGAACTGTAATAGCCGCAAAAGGTGGCTCTACAAGGTATTGACTTTAGGGGGGTATATTATATATATATATATATATATATATATATATATATATATATATATATATATATATATATATATATATATTTATTATCTTGAAAAGTTGTGGGCATGTTCATTAAATTATGCAAATCCTCAAATAATCCATGTTAATTGCAGGTTGTGAGGCAACAAAAACACAATAAATGCCAAGAGGGGTGAATACTTTTGCAAGTACCCAGTAGGCAAGTGGTTAATACACTTGTGGGTTTAGCAGGATTTGATGCTCCAGCGTGAATGAGAAACCTCTTCACACCCAGGAAGTGCACAGCCCACTTACCAGCTGATTTGACTCCAGGATGGGAGTCTGGCTGCACCTTCTCCCAATACCCTCATGGGATGGATGAATAACATGAGCCATGATTCCAGGGTGGGTTGGCACATACCAAGAGGGTCATCAGTGGGTTCAAAGGGAAAGACAAGGAACTCCCAGCATAGTAATTCAAAGTTTTTTAATGAAGATTTAAACTACTTACAAACAGGCAGGATTAAAATAACATATAGTGCAGTCAGTCACATGCAGGCTTTTAAAGAGGGGGGGGATCCATAGCTCCTATGCAAACAAGGCTTGAACCCAACTACTCAGCATTTTACATCTTATCCATTTAGAGTTAACAAAGGGCTATCTGAACATATGGAGAAAAAAAAAAAAAAGTTAAATTTTTAAGGAAGTCTTGATGAAGTTTAAAAGGTTTGAGCCAGGCTTCTCCATACACTCTGGAATCACTTGAGCAGAAGACGGTGTCATTCCAAGAAGCTGGTTAGCCGCTGTCACACGCACAGTGGAATTTACAGAGCAGCGCAATGTGCGTTAGTCAGTGGCTCACCTGCATCTGGAGGATCTTCTCAGGACTGTGTAGATGAGAAATACTCTTGGGTCTTCATAGCAAACGTCAGCTTCATTGGTTGCCACATTGTCCTGCAACAGGAGCAGACATAATAAAATATTGCACATCCTGTGAAGTAACCATTACACAATTCATGTTTCTATACAGAAAACCCTTTCCACTCTAGAATGTAAACTCTATGCACGTTTCCTCCCTTCCTGTGTAAAGTATATCACTGCAAAAGAAAAGAACTGCTACTGTATAGATGGGACTAAGACATTTACAACACATCTACCAGGCATATACAGACAACTGACAACTGTTTATAAAAACTATTTTTTAATAGGCTATGGAGATCAACCGTTTAATAACCATGCACACCTGGATCAACCAAACATCTTTAGGACTATGAAGGAAAGAGTGGGGTAAGCAGATAGACATCCCCAGTGTCAGCCTTAAAGGATATCTAACCCCCCCCCCCCCAAAAAAAAAATAAATAAAATAAAGTAATATTTTACCAGACCCTAGATGTGTTTACTGTTCTTTGCATACTAAAGTATCTAAATATTTTGAACAAGTATCAAAGGCATTTAAAAAAAAAAAAAAAACAAGTCCTTATTCACCCCTGTAGCTATAGGCATTGTGGAGCAATTCATTTTCAATTGTAGCAGAAATGTGGCATTTTGCTAGTCCTTTAATGTAAAAAGACAGACAAGAACTCATTGCTTGGCTTCTTTGGAGCGCCATTAACAATGAATAGAACAGCAACATGTATTTCTTGAAGGTGTGCAAACTTGCATGATTTTGCACACACGCTATATTAGTGCAAATGTGAGCTAAGCTGTTGGAAAAAGACTATAAAACCAGACTGTGAATGACAAGCAGATAGAGGACAGGTCAGGGGTGGCTTGTTTTACAGCTTTTAACTGCTTGTTAAAAAATAAAGTAAATACTATAATGTCTTTAGTCAGGGCACAGATGCACTAGAAGGCAAAGTGCATTTTCTGCAATTACAAAAAATACAGGTTGATCTTACAAAAAAAAAAAAAAAAAAAAAAAACAAAAAAAAAAAAAACAAAAACACCCCACACACACACACACACACACCACCACACAGTCTAAATTTCTGTGAATTGAGCCAAATCTTTTTAAAATAGCCATCTGCATAGAACACTTGACAATTATCCTCATTGAAGGGATTATTGTAAAAGAAAAAAAAAAGAAAAAAAAAAAAAGGGGGGGGGGGGGGGTTAATGCATAGTGTTTTTACATTGAGAAACTAGAATGTCTCATTGGTCCAATAATTTTAGAAATTGAGAAAATTGCATTATTCTCTTTAAAGGGCCAGCCCACTGGTCAATGTGTTATGTACCAACATCACCTATTGCATGCTCTTCACATAAAATAGAGAGAGCTGGACCCTTCATAAAAAGGACAGAAAACGTGTGCAGATCCATGAACTTACAGTGGTTGTAACCCCACATATACCCAGTGAAGGGACTATCCTCAGGCGATGGAGATTAAACAAATCCTCCTATAGGAGTTATATCTGCAGGCTTCTCTTTATCTATTCAAAGTGCTGAATTTATAAGCTTGTCCAAGTTCAGAAAAAATTAAAAATAAAACTACACACACACTTTAGTTTTGGATAATGTAGGGAAAGGCTAAACCATCTGCCAGATTATTTTGTTGTGTGCTTGGGAAACTTCCTTTCACTCCTTGCCCCAGAGATACAACAGGCAGTTAAAGGAAATCTCCCAAAGTGAGGGGAACTCCCCTCTTATGCCGTGTACACACGAGCGGACTTGACAGACTGAACTCCAAAGGACCTTTTGACGGACTTTCGACAGAGTTCCGATGCAACGGACTTGCCTACACACAACAACACCAAAGTCTGATTCAAACGTGATTACGTACGACCGGACTAGAATAAGGAAGTTCATAGCCAGTAGCCAATAGCTGCCCTTGCGTCCTTTTGTCCGTCAGACTAGCATACAGATGAACGGATTTTTCGCTCGTGTGTACACGGCATTAGAAAATTGTTCCTGAAACAGATTTCCCTATTGGAAAGTTCCCCTGACTCCTTGTTCTGAGCAGAACTCCAAAATGTTCAACTTTCCTCTTTTTGGTGACAGCGTTCACCAGTACACACAAAGTGGTAAAAAAAAAAAAAAGCTCTAATGTAGACAGAGCATCTAACCCTTCCCCACTCTAAACTTAAAACGTTTTGGCCTAGAGATCCACTTTAAGCATAGCCAGGTCTACTGCTGTGCCTCATCCCACCACTACACAAACGTTACAGGAGGTCTCTCTCTCTCTATCTATTTTCATGCCTATGGAAAAGCCATCTTTAGGGCTGCTTTCACACTGGGGTTGTGGGTCCGTTAGCGGTAAAGTGCCGCTAGTTTTAGCGGTGCTATTCAGCCGCTAGCGGGGTGCTTTTAACCCCCGCTAGCGGCCGAACGTTTTAAAAGTGCCTGTGTTGCAGTACTACTGAAGCACTTTACAGGTGCTGCCCATTCATTCTAATGGGCAGGGGCGGTGTAGGAGCGCTGTATTCCCACACTTACCCAATCTACTTTACGGGCAGCTTTGGCTCCTTCCTGCGTCTCCTCCTCCTTGCCGAATTCACCCTCCCTACCTCTCAGGCTTAATGGCGGCTTTGCTCCTCCTTCCCTCGGCACGGCGGCCAATACGATCGCTTCTCCTCCTGGTCAATCGGGTCTCAGGAGTCGCATCAGGGAGACAATAGCAAATATTAAGTCGCTATTGTCCCACAACTGGGTTGACTGAGGGCGCAGTGACACACCCGCCCCCCCCCCCTTTTTTTTTTTGAAGCCGCTTAGAGCCTCTGGCTCTAATCACGTGTAAAAGAAACCCCACACACAACATTGGAATCCATGCATCCAGCACCCTATATGGGCTGCCACTGGTCACTGTACGAACGCTGGCAGGGGAGGGGTTAATATCAGGGGCAATCAAATGGTTAAAGGTGTTCCTAGGGAAGTGCTTGCCAACTATGTGGTGAGCATTTGTACTGTGGGAATGCAGAGATCCCATGTTTCTGCTCATCAGAAACACAGAATCACTTCCTCCCATTCTCACAGAATGGCAATCTGCCTTGTTTACATAGGCAGATTACTGTAATGTCTCTCTTGGGAACGTTTGGCGGTCCCAGCGGACATTGCGTCCACCTGACCCACCGATTGGCTCCCGCTGTGTCAGTTTGTGCAAAAGATTTCATTTGCTTTTAACATTTGATTTTGGAACGAATGGACTTCACTGAACAGAAACCACATGTACTCTTAGAAATTTCTTCGTCAGACATTTTCCGACCTGCTCCTTCGAATTTTCTCATCACTGCAGAGTAAACTGGGTCACTGAATCTATTTGAGCTGAATGCATTTAGAGATGCCCATTTATCATCTGACACCGAAAGATATGACTACATTCCGATATTCAGCCACTAACTAGATAACCTGACAGCCAGCTATAACCAGTCAGACCTCGTCAAAGCATGATCTACATGGTGAGATGTGCTTACACTATAAGCAGAAAAAGGAACTCTGCCATAAAATCTGCAGAAGAAAGAAAAAAAAAAACAAACACTTTTCTACATTCACTTTAATAGACACACACACAGCTTGTTCAATCGACCTTTGCTCCCTGACCTCTTGCCATCTGACACTTATGTGATGCCTGGTCTCCCTGGCACGCAGTAGGCGAAGTGTTGGATGTGAAGATATTGCGGCTCTTGAACAGAGCAAAGATCAGGAGGATGGGGAAGTGGGACAGGTGAATATAAAAAAAGATGTGTTTTTACGTGGCAACAAGTTTCTTTTATGTAGGATACATAGTTTATAGTCAGCAGCATTAGAGAGCGCCCCACTGCATAACCATGAAGGAGTCCCCACCTCTACTCTCCATCCCAAAGGCAATCCCTCTAGTGGTTCAGAATCTTATTGGTGCATTATAGGGGTTCCCAAATATACTGACTGTAAACAATACTTCTAGTCAATTTATCTAAATATATTTGCCAAATGCAATCTACTTCCATATAGCACTATAATTGGAGAACGGTACAGTAGCCGTAATAGTACACACAATTTCCTTCAAAGTCTCTATGCCAATGAGACACAAGTACAACAGTTTCCACCTGTCCCGCTAAAGCAGGGGTAGGCAACCTTAAAGAGGTGGAGCTCTACCTAAACATGGGAGAAGTCAAACATCACTGGGCAGGGTCATCTCCTCACACCTGATTTAAAACCTCTAATAGCCGTACTACATGTAGTATTCATGTGCATTGCACGGCAATCATCTGTTTAAATCAGGTGGTGAAGAGGCAATATATCGCTTCCTCACCAACCACCTGTCAAACACACTTGGATCAATTTACAATTACGCCCAGTATATTGCTTCACACCGACCTGAAAATCTTTTCCCGGCTAGTGGTCTCCAGAGTGGTGCCAGGGTCAGGAAAGAGTGCGGTTCATATCACTGCGCATGGGACAGGAGCCAGCACTACAGGAGGAGACTTATTTACCCAAGGCAAATCCACCTTACACTACAAGTGCACTTGGAGGTGCAGTCGCTGTAGATCTGAAATGAGGGGAAGCTCTGCTGATTTTATCATCCAATCATGTGCAAGCTAAAATGCTGTTTATTTTCTTTGCCTGAACCCCTCAGATCTACAGCGATGGAATGGTGGGTCAAAAAAGACAAGACCTACTGGTTGCTGACCCCCACGCTAAAGCAATTTGTGGAACGGGGAAAAGATTTCTGGGGTTTGGAAGCAGGGAGAGTTTTGAAGACTTGTGGTCAGAGCTTTACCCCAGCCACAAAGTTAAATAAAAAATATATTTGCAAAGACAAGCTTCACCTCTTTAGTAAAGCAGCCACAATGTATATATTCAAAGTTTTGACTCTTTGAAGAGTCGCAGACCATTCACAAAGTGCAGAAGTTTGCTGTAAAGCCACAAGGAGTTACAGCCAGCTGCCCACAGTTAACATGCCAGCAAATGGAACCCGAAGATCGGTGAACAACTGGCTCGGGTGAGGATGGCGCCGAATCCTTGCACAGGCGAGTGTCTTGTTTTAATAGCAGCTACATTTCTGTAGCGGACTTAATTTTCCAGAAAGGAATGAAGCTCCTCTAACGCCTTGTACATGCTTGTCCGAATACAACACTAGTTTATATGCTCTCCCCAATATACCACTCAAAAGTCATATTCTGGTTATATAGTCTGTCCCTTTCTTTTAGGTTTCTCTTTAACGAGACCTCCCCAGTCATAATTGCCGGCACGGTTCCTGTCTGCTTGGGAGTGTTGGGTGTTCCTGACCACACCTGTGTTTCAGTTCCTCCTTAAAAGACCCAATACATATAATAGGAACCCCTGTACTGTCCACAGGAGGTTTGCAGATACATCAGTCCCTGAGGAATATAAGAAATGGCCATGGGGCAATTCTACTGCTTTGGCAGTGACCAAATACTGAAATAGGGCACAGAGAGACGATATTGTCATTTCAACATTTGATTTATCAGCAATTAAATTTAATATGGCCTGTTATGTTTTAGAGTGGTGATGTATACACCTACTTTACCTATGTAACAATAAAATTATAAATTTTATATCATTTCTTGATCCATCCCATGTGTTGCCTTTAAAGTCCCATTGTACTGGGGGTTACCATTTGACCGATTTTCAATACCGAAATAGGTGCCAATTCTGTAGGCTTTCCAAAACTGGCAATAAAAATCCATATTGGTTTGGAAATCATCCTGCCTACTAAAAAATGTCATCTTAAATCTGTGCCAGAAAAAAAAAAAAAAAAAGTACACAGATGTTTGCATTGGGTGGAACATACATATCTCCAGAGATTAACTCAGTAAATGATTGCATGTCTAGTGCAGAATTCCATTTGTAGTCGTAGCTGATCTGCTATGAACAGCATGCGATGGACAGGGTTGTACAAATAACTGCATGCAAAGAAGCTTCTATGGGTGGGACATCTGGACAGACAACATAAGCAATACACAAAATCTCAGGGATTTAAACCATGCTGTCAGTTAATCCATTTTCTACTAACTGTATGTAGAGAGCTAAAAGGACTGTGCTTTTGAAGGAAATACACAGACAGTAGATATGCACTCTAGGAAGCATCTGACTATACTAGATCAGTGCACCAGCAAAACTCCCATAACAGGAAGTCTGTATAGAACAAGTTTTATATTGGATCCAATATATGCATAAAGTGAAAAACCCCCAACTTTACAACTCCTTTAATAGAAGTATCACCAGTTATTAGAAGAAGTTGTGGACCTTGGGTGTGCCACACACACACACACACACACACACACACACACACACACCTTAATCCAGGCACACAGGGGCCCTTTCCTGTCTCTTCTTCACATTTGCCAACAATTCCAACTGTCAGAGCCACTTTCAAAATCGGACCTTCTGACAGCGTTTATAAAACGCCATTAGGATTCTGGATAGAGATACAAATCTAACATTGTTACTTTTGTATTGTATTCTGTCTAAGGGATGACTTTGGTTTTGCATGAGGTCAGCTAAAAAGAAAATAAAATAAAAGTTTTAAAATAAAATGTGTTTCTAGTTAAAGTGATGCATGTTATACTTACCTGCTCTGTGCAGGGGTTTTGCACAGAGCAGTCCAGATCCTCGTTTTCACGAGTTCGCCACCAGCGCACCTGGCCCCTCCCCCCTGTTGAGTGCCCCCACAGCAAGCAAAGGCACAGTGCTGCTGTCTCAGCCAATCAGGAGGGAGAGTCCTGGACAGCCAAGTCTCTCGTGCAGCAGCGCTGGATTGAGATGTGGCTCAGGTAAGTATTAGGGAGGCTGCTACACACAAGGCTTTTATCTTAATGCATAGAACACATCAAGATAAAAACAGTCTGCCTTTACAACCGCCTTAACTTTTTGTTTACACTAATAAGCTTTAATTAACATTTTCCCCCCCTTTAACTATTACATCCCAGCAGACTTTTTTTTTCTTTTTTTTTTTGAGATTCTATTTTCCCTAACTATTTTTAATCATGTTCTGGTTTTATTCACATAGTTGCATACCAAAATAAAAAAACATTGGAATGTACAAACTGTCAAACTTTTTATCTATAGTAACTTTTTCGAGCCTGATCTAACAACCCACCATTAAAAATGATAGGAGCCGGGGAGAAAAAAAAAAAAATAAATTGTTCCAACAGTGACCACATCCAATCAGATGCAACTGCTATTTGGGTATTCTGACAGCTGCCAGTGCTGGCTGTCTGAATAGAGATCCGTCCATCAGCACTATATAGCATGAGTGGGAAGACACACAATCTCTCAGTATATAGCCAGCTAAAGTGATTGCTGAAGAAACAGGCCCACAGCAGAAATTGCTGACCCATGGGTGATGTACAGGTAGGTGTGAGAGCTGAAGTGATTAACAAAAGCTGCAAATTAAAAAAAAAACAAAAACAAAAAAAAAAAAAAAAAACTTTTGGAATGACATTCATATTTTAAAGCTTAATTGTGGTTCTAGTGACAGGGTTTAGGTGTCATTTAGATTCAAACACTAAATCTTTCTTCCCAGGCTTCATTTTCCAGAGCCCATGTCGCAGAATTAGACTCCTGCATTCCTCTGCGGGGGAGGGGCATCATATGGATTTATTATAGACATGTCAGCCCTAAACTATGTAGAACTCTCCACACTTACCCACTAAACTTCCTCTACAAGTTCATCAGACCCAATAGACAAGTGCACTGAAGTTACTAAGAATTCCTACAAAACAAGATGGAAGCTTGACAAGCAAGACACAGATAATGAAATGCAATCCAGATTCTATAGGATAGTGAATGTTGTCATCCTATAGAAGACAAAGCACCCTTTTAGTCTGTAGATTTTTTTTTTTTTTTTGGATAGAGAATATATATATATATATATATATATATATATATATATATATATATATATATATATATACACACACACACACACACACACACACACACACACATACACATATACACACACACACTGCTAAGCATATAAAATGACATAGATCTATCTATGGAGTTCAGGAATTAGACATGGACATACACTAGAATTATAATGGACATATATTTTAAAATAATAATGTTGCTCTATATTCCATAATTTATATACCTAACAAAACATTATAGATACACCATACAGGAGATCAAGGAAGTTCAGGAATTTCCATATATTCTGTGTCTATGTGCATCTATAAGATCTCAGCAGTATTGCCAACATGATCAATGTAAAATATTATCACTTCCTCACCTTTCCCTTAACATGGTCACCCCAATGGGTCCTGTCATCTCACCCCAATGATCCAGATAGAAGAGAAGAATTAAAGCTGAAAGTTTCCTTGGCTCGGATACATCAATGAGCCTGTAACTTGCAGCTGGATCAGCCCTGCCCACAACACCTGTCACCCGCAACAGCTTCATCCGCCCTTCTCGGGACTCAGGCGGTTCAGCCAATAAGATTTTAGCCTTCCACCTCGCTAGCCCCCCTTCTTTCAATAAGTAGCCAATCGATCTAAAGAAGGGCGTATCACACCTCCTGAAGCCACGCCCAGCCCATTGGTTGGGGAGCGGCGCGTTCATTTCTGCACGTCTTACTTTGAGGAGTGTACCACTCATCACCCCACCCAGAGGTGGAACCTGATTAATCTCGATCTGAGCCAATTAAAGAATGCTCGCCCCCGGATGGAGGAGCACTCGGCAGCGGTTCCCTTAGAGTCCTAGTAATAATTCTAACCAATAATATTCGTTTTAGGAGCTTTCTACATGACATGTCAGGGATATTGTTTTTAGACCCCTCCGTCACTTCAGTGGGAGTTCCCAGGCCAGTGGTAAGGAATGTTTTGCCATGAGTACTGTGTCGGTGTGCACGTACCCCAGGAGCTGCCTGACGTGTGTGGGCGTGGCTCTGTTAGGGGGGGTGGGGCGTGTGGTCGCGGGAAAATGGAAAGGGAAGGATGGGATGAAAGCGGGGAGGTGTGTTCGCACAGGAATCCGGAGCATGCATGCCGCACGTCATTCTATTCACACGTCAGTCTCCGAACTATGTCCGGGCGGAGGCCATTGGTGGTCCTGACGTCCGAGACTGCAAGGGAGGATTTGTTGTCAGGTCTGAGCCCTCTGGAGTCACGTGATGATGAGCCCTCTGGAGTCACGTGATGATGAGCCCTCTGTAGTTACGTGATGACCAGCAGGCTGACACTGGGAGCTCTATGGTCAATAAAGATATTGGTTATTGAATGAATGCATTAGGCTCGTGTTCTTTTTTTATAACAGTGTTTTATTTGCCTACATACTGTGATTGGTCAGACAGGACCTCCCCCCAGTTGTCCAACAACACTGCTAGCAAGGAGATAGCTCATAAGCATGCGCAGGGGGTGTGTCGGGCACCCTAATTACTACGTGCAGTGCCAATTCTATTGCCCCTTCCAGAGTCCTGCTGGCTTCCATCCTTTGCTCTCCTCCAGGGGCGTGGCTAGTTCCTATCTTGTAGATTGTCCTGTGATGTGACCAGGAAGCAGGAAATAGGGGGTGGCAGACATCTCAACTCTCCCGCATTTGGGTCCGGGCTCCCGGTCCCTTGCGAGCGCCGGGCGATCTCCCGGCTGAGCCTGTCACTCAGCCACAGACAAAGCAGCTCGAGCGGCCGAATGGAGTACAGCCGCTCGGGCTGCTCTGTCTGTGGCTGAGTGACAGGAGGCAGGGACGGACTGGCTTATCGGGACATTTCCCGGTAGGCTGCCTGCCCTGGGGCCGCTTTGGGCTAAGCTGTGGCTGCCTGTAGCGCTCCCCTCCCTCCTCCTCCTCCACTACATGCATAGTTGCCAACATTGCAAAAAAAATTTGTGGGACACTTTTTTTGGCTGTAGGCGGAGCCGTATAATAATTAGGGGGGGGCATGCATTCGTAGGCGTGGCATAGCAACAAAAAAAAGAAAACTGCGGCGCGCGGAGCGGTGAAAAATGGCCGTGGTTCACGTGAAATTGTGGGTGTGGCTTAAATGGGCATGGCTCAAAGGGGGTGTGGTTAGAGTCTGAGATGAATGAGGGATGGAGAGGGAAAGGGGGAGAGAGGAATGGAGGGACAGCAGGCCCAAATCCTACACAATAATAGAAATGTGTATTCTAGAAAGTTTAACAATCAGCAAATAAAGATACTCCAAACACCTGGCGTTAGTGCTTCAATCATCCCGGCACCATGATTGTTATGGTGTCAAGATGATTGAAGTGCATTATTTCTATTATTACATTGTAATATAAAATTAAATCATTCAACTCACCATTATGCCGAATCAGTGGGATCCCTGAGTGTGTCACTAGCCACGTCGCCTGCCACCAGCAGAGTCCTTCCTTGCATCAGGTGCCCCCAGCAGAGTCTGTCCTTGCATCAGGTGTCCCCAGCAGAGTCTGTCCTTGCATCAGGTGTCCCCAGCAGAGTCTGTCCTTGCATCAGGTGCCCCCAGCAGAGTCCCTCCTTGCATCAGGTGCCCCAAGCAGAGTCCCTCCTTGCATCAGGTGCCCCCAGCAGAGTCACTCCTTGCATCAGGTGCCACCAGCAGAGTCCCTCCTTGCATCAGGTGCCCCAAGCAGAGTCCCTCCTTGCATCAGGTACCCCAAGCAGAGTCCCTCCTTGCATCAGGTACCCCAAGCAGAGTCCCTCCTTGCATCAGGTGCCCTCAGCAGAGTCACTCCTTGCATCAGGTGCCACCAGCAGAGTCAGTCTTTACACCAGTGTTCCCAGCCTCAGTCCTTAAATCAGTGTCCTAGGCAGAGCCATAGTTACCCCCCGTACATAGTTACCCTCTCCCCCTAGTTACCCCCTGTACATAGTTACCCCCCTGTGCATAGTTACCCCCCCCCCCCGTGCATAGTATCCCCCCTGTACATAGTTCCCCCTCCTGTACATAGTAAACCCCCCCGTCCTGTAAATAATTAACCCCCACTCCTGTATATAGTTAACCCTCCCCCCTCCTGTATATAGTAAACCCTCCCCCCTCCTGTATATAGTTAACCCTCCCCCCTCCTGTATATAGTTAACCCCCCTCCTCCTGTGTATAGCTAACCCCCCTCCTCCTGTATATAGCTACCCCCCCTCCTCCTGTATATAGCTAACCCCCCCTCCTCCTGTATATAGCTAACCTCTCCCTCCTGTATATAGCTAACCCCCTCCTCCTGTATATAGCTAACCCCCCCTCCTGTATATAGTTACCCCCTCCTCCTGTATACAGTTAACCCCCCTCCTGTACATTAAAGTTAAATTGCTGCAGAGACGAGCCAGTGGCGTCAATACAGCTGGTGTCACCCGGTGCGTAAAAAAATTGGTGTCACCCCCCCTCCACCAACTATGGTCCCCCTTCAGTACAGACCCCCCTCCCTCAGTAAAGACCCCCCCACTAAGTACAGACCACCCCTCCAGCAGTATAGATCCTCCTCCCTCAGTACAGACCCCCCCACTAAGTACAGACCCCCTCCATCAGTTTAGACCCTCTCAGTGTAGACCCCCCTCATCAGTATAGACCCCCTCAGTACAGACCCCTCTCCCTCAATACAGTTCCCCCATCTATCAGTATAGACCCCCTCACTGCAGACCCCCCTCCATCAGTGCAGACCCCCTCAGTGCAGACCCCTCTCCATCAGTGCAGACCCCCCCTCTATCAGTGCAGGCCCCCCTCAGTGCAGACCCCCCTCTATCAGTGCAGACCCCCCACAGTGCAGACCCCCTCTATCAGTTCAGACCCCCTCTATAAGTGCAGACCCCCTCTATAAGTGCAGACCCCCCTCTATCAGTGCAGACCCCCCTCTATCAGTGCAGACCCCCCCTCTATCAGTGCAGACCCCCCTCTATTAGTGCAGACCCCCCTCAGTGCAGACCCCCCCTCTATTAGTGCAGACCCCCCTCAGTTCAGACCCCCCCTCTATTAGTGCAGACCCCCCTCAGTGCAGACCCTCCTCAGTGCAGACCCCCCTCTATCAGTGCAGACCCCCCTCTATCAGTGCAGACCCCCCTCAGTGCAGACCCCCCTATTAGTGCAGAACCCCCCTCTATCAGTGCAGACCCCCCTCTCTTAGTGCAGAACCCTCTCAGTGCAGAACCCCCTCTATCAGTGCAGACCCCCCTCTATCAGTGCAGACCCCCCTCTATTAGCGCAGAACCTCAGTGCAGCCCCTCCCTTCATTAGTGAAGGCCCCCTCAGTGCAGACCATCCCCTCCATCAGTGCCACTGCCAGTGCAGACCCTCCCCTCCCATAACGCCCCCAGCACACGACCAGGAACTCCAGAAGCGGCCGGTGTTCTGACAAAAAGTGTCCCCCCCATCAGATAGCGTCCGCTCCGTACTGCGCAGGCGCAGATAGACACCGGTGCCGCATGTTCAGTGGAGAGGGGAGGGGCCGATCCATGCAGCTAAAGAAGCCGATTGATTGGCTGCACGGATCGAGCCCCCTTCCTCTCTCCACTGAACACAAGGGGGAAGATCTAGCGCCGGCAGCCATTTTGCTGGAGCCAGCTGCTCCTAAAATTAAAATACAAACATTCCCGATTTTCCCAATGAAAATCCTGATTTGGGAAAGCCTCCGATCGGGATGAGGGTCCCAAAATCGGAATTGTCCCGGGAAAATCGGGACTGTTGGCAACTATGCATATTTACCATTCCCATAGAGGTTCCATTGACTGTTCTGCCATACGTGAATGCTCTGCCATAGAGTGTTTGTTTCCCTCCCATCTCCCATTACAGGCTGATGCCTCATTGGTTGCCTTGGCGTGGCTCTGATTGGTGGGCTTCCCTATTCCTGGTTAAGAACTGGCTACATTTCCTATACCTATACTTTGCATAAATCAGCCCCCTTTAAAGCAAATCCTTGTGACTATTCTGAGCAGGGGATTAACTTGACCTTTTCCCGGGAAGTTAAGTATTGATTGCGGGTTGGCCTCCCTTCATTTCATATCCAAACCTGGGATCCTTTGAAGTGAATATGTGTAGAACAATGAGGTTTGGGTCCCATTGTTTAGATACACAAGCCTAGGCACTGAATTGTCTGGTTTAACATACACCCCTGTGAAGCTATGTTGCACACCCTCCATAGATACAAGCTAAATTAAATATAATTATAATTACAATATTTTACAGCTATTAATAGAGATTTAACATAAACAACATAAACAGCAACACAACACTCATAAAGGACCTGTATTGACTTAAAGCGGAGTTACAGCCTGGGTGAAAAAAAAGTCAGCAGCTACAAATACTGTAGCTGCTGACTCTTAATATAAGGACACTTACCTGTCCAGGGAGCCCGCGATGTCAGCACCCGAAGCCGACCCGTCCATCGGCTCCGGGGGACAGGCGCAGACATCCTTACTAACGGAAACAGGAAGTGAAGCCTTGCGGCTTCATAGCCTGTTTCCTACTGTACATGCGTAAGTCGTAGGATGCTTTCTGAACTGATTGTCGTATTCTGGGACACACACAGAATCCTAGAAGATAATCCTAGAATGAAATGATTACCTTCCCAAGCCACATCCAGGGTGCATTTGTACAATTTGAACATTTGCCTGTTGTGGTCTTGCCCTGCCCTCCTGCACCATAATGGGCGCCAGGGGCGTTGCTAGGTCTACAAAAGATCTGGGGCTAGAGCCCATAGCAGCGTAGTAAAGAAAGTAAAGAAAGTCATAAGCTTGGGCAAGCATACACATGTATATACAGTAATATACGTGTGTGTGTGTATATATATCCCCAGAAAGCCCCCCATTTACATCAGGGTCCCAGGGGGCACCCCTTATATCAGGTTCCCCAGAGAGCCTCCTCCTTACATCAGAGTCCTCAGAGAGCCTCCCCCTTTCATCAGGGTACCCAGAGGGCCCCCCACTTACTTAAGGGTCCCCAGAGAGCCTCCCCTCCCCTTGGGGACCCCTGCAGAGACTCGGGGCTATTGGCCCCAGATTCGGGGCTATAGCCCCAAAAGCCACCCCCTAGCGACGCCCCTGATGGGCGCCAATACTGGGCAAAAGAAAAGTGCAATTAGTGTGTGCTTACTGTCTGGCAGAGATTGAAAGGAAACAGGTGGCACAGTTTCTCCTTCGCCTTTATTAGAGAAATCTGCAGTTGAAGCACGGTATTCCTCTCCTGAATTTCCAAACAAGACACACATATAATGGTAACAAAATGTGATGCAATAATGCAGAGCTTACATATAGGAAGTTGTGCAAGGCGTGCTTCTTTAAACATATGTATAGTGTAAATTATTTCCTGGAAAAGGCTACTTTCCTAGGCCCAGCTGGCTGTGGTCTTCCTCACACTATCCAATGTCATCCCATGTGGCCATATTAGGTCAATGACGTAACAAGCGTTCCCTTTGTATATGTGCAGCAGCTGGGTGGGGAATCGAGTGCCCACAGCTCACTGGCCCAGCAATACAGCTAACCTCCAGGTTCAGACTGAACCCAGTTTGGATTAAACCCAGACTCGTGGCTGGTTCTAAATGATGCTGTCATAGTGACATTCTCTATTATAGTGAGAGAACACCAGCAATCTCTTGGTCATTTTAGATCTTTTACTGCATAATAGCAGTCTACTGACATTTCAAGGACGCGCAGGACTTCTTTCTCAAAGCTCTGTGTCCTTGTAATATAATGTTTGATGGTTGCTATTATGTAGTAAAAGAGCTGAAATGATGGCTGGCTGCATGCAACTATCTACCCTGTTTCCCCGAAAATAAGACCTAGCGCGATTGTCAGTGATGGCTGCAATAAAAGCCCTACCCCCCAAACAAGCCCTACCCTGTTTCCCTGAAAATAAGCCCTACCCTGAAAATAAGACCTACAAGGACTTTAACTAGGTCTTATTTGGGGGGTAGGGCTTATATTGCAGCCATCACCGACAATCACGCTAGGTCTTATTTTCGGGGAAACGGTAGTAAAGTGAGAGGTAAGTTTGCAGGAATAGGGCGAGTGGCGTGCTGACGCCACCGACACAGCGTATGTTCAAGTGATCCGGCCAGCTCGGATGTTTGTCAGATGCTATTCCGCTTTCGTTTTTCTTTTTTTCTGTAAGTGCAATCATTTTATTACTATTAAAGGAATTTTACAGTTTTACACTATGTGAGTTCTCTTTTTCTCACTTGGATGATGGCTGACTAAGAGAAACTTGGGAAATACCGGAGAGGAGGAAAGGTGTCATTCTATCGGTTTATCAAGAGTCTGTGGCGGGGTTATAAGCCAAAAGTGTAATTGATAAGAGATCAGGGCAGCTGATAAGAGGCTGTGTGTTTCCAGGTGGAAGGACTTTTCTATCTTACCTCACTACTTTCTTTGGTGTTTTTTAAGTTTGAAGTCACTGGTATATATGAAGAAGAGACTTCTACAATGTGATATACTACAATACCAGCTTACTTCCTCTTGTTATTCAATAACCTCCTTATGTATTCCATTTTAGATGTGATTCCTTTTTCATTTCGTGATGTGATTATTGTACACTATTTTAGTGGTATAAATACTGTTAATTATATCATTTTTATTTGGGTATTTGAATCCTATATTTAAGGTATTCAGTACTCATATTTTATCAGTCTCATCTAGTGCGGTTTGCTTTCTGGTAGAAGTTTGCAGGATGGACCTACTCTTTGGGGGTTATTTACTAAAGGCAAATCCACTTTGCACTACAAGTGCACTTGAAATTGCACTGAAATTGCACTTGGAAGTGCAGTCGCTGTAAATCTGAGGGGTAGATCTGAAATGAGGGGAAGCTCTTCTGATTTTATCATCCAATCATGTGCAAGTTAAAATGCTGTTTTTTTATTTTCCTTGCATGTCCCCCTCGGATCTACAGCGACTGCACTCCCAAGTGCACTTTCAGTGCAATTTCATGTGCACTCTGCACTTGTAGTTTGCACTTGTAGTGCAAAGTGGATTTTTCTTTCGTAAATAACCCCCAGTGTGTTCTATTTGACCTGGGTCACACCTATGCCTTTTTTTCAGTGTGTTTTCAGTTTCAGAGAAAGGCCTTACAGTCCATTTAACATGACTTCCTATGGGCTACTTTCACATCTCATTTTCCACTGGTGTGTTTTTTTGGAAAGAGTCGGGGACTTTTTTTTTTCCTCGCAGCAGGTGCGCATTTTTGGTTTCATAGACTTCAATGGAAATGAATAAAAAAATGCATCAAAAACGCAGTGCTTGTGGGATCTCTTAAAAACACAAAACGCATTTAAAACAAATCCACCGACCGAACGTCCATTTTTTTCTTGCATGCTAGTCTCCTGTCGAAAGTGAAGAGGTTACTCATCATTAAAAAATTCTCGTACAACAGAATACAACTTCAGAAGTGATGTAATGTATGTATTCTTTCGTTTCTGAGCATGCGTAGTCTTCCGCTTATGATTTTTTTCGTACAAAAACCGTTCTAATTAAAACGAAAATTGGACGTTGAGTTCACGTACGACAAAAATTTTATAGTCTGCAAATCCAGCTTTTGTCGGACGAAAAACCGTAATTGGCTGTCGAAAGCACCATACTAGCGATCCAAAAATCGGCAGATCGTGCGTCGGACAAAATCTTTCTTCCGATTTTTGTATCGCGTGTACAGGCCTTAAAGCGGAGTTCCACCGAGAGAAAAAAATTAACAGTCAGCAGCTACAAATACTGCAGCTGCTGACTTTTAAAATAAGGACACTTACCTGTCCAGGGCACCCGCGATGTCCTCACCTAAAGCCAACCCGTCCCTCGGCTCCCGGGTGCAGGCGCCAGCATCTTCAGTAAGGGAATCAGGAAGTGAAGCCTTGTGGCTTCACAGCCTGGTTCCCTACTGCGCATGCGTGAGTATATAGGATAGTTCAATTCTAGTGGGGTGTAGGGGAAATTGCCCACATCCCTATTATGGCACACAGAAGCAAAAAGAGACCCTCTGGTGGGACTTTAAAGGGCAATCACTCCAAAAAAGGCGTATGCAAAGATATGTATAAAATATGAATTTAATAATACAATATCTAAAAGTATAGACACAGCATTAGCTATATCCAACAAATTACAAAGAAATATATAAAGATTGTGTAACATATTGTTCATATGAGATCAGAAACCACTAATTTACATCACTCTTGTACATATGGACAGAGTGATACTCAACATGTTTCAAGATCATGCATTATTCACACCACCCTCCTCCTGATGAAGAGGAATATCTATACTATCAACAATTTTTAAGGCAGAAAAGAAAAACAATAAGTAAAGGGTATATGTATACAAATGATTATACAGAAATCGATATACAGACAAGCAATCAATACATTGGATAAAGCCAATGTTTACTGACCATGTAGAAGCAGGTGTCTTGGTTTGTCACATCAAGAATTTTAAAAGCAAGGAAGTATGGCTGTGCTGGCCCTACAGTGCCCAGGAAGAATCGAGACCGGTGAGGCCACCCCAGGCCACTACTGCGCATGTGTGAGTCGTGCTGCGCGTTCTGAATGGTCTCTGCTGTCTTCTGGGACCTGTGTGTCACCCAGAAGACAGCGAGGGGGGGGGGGAGGGACGGACATGGCGTAGTTCACCACGGATTCTGCGGCGCTCTTTCACCGGAAGTGTGAGTAAATACCTGGATTAGAAAGGTATCTGCTCACCCCTGAAAGGTGACAAATGTGACACCGGAGGGGGGGAGGAATCGAATCAGCAGAAGTTCCATTTCTGGGTGAAACTCTGCTTTAACCACTTCCCGACCGCCTCACGCACATATACTGCGGCAGAAGGGCACGTACAGGCAGGTTAACGTACCTGTATGTTGCCCTTTAAGAGGCAGCTTGCTGGTGCGCGTGCCCCCCAGGAGCACCGTGACTGTGTTTGCGGGTCCCACGGACTCGATATCAACGGGGATACCCGCGATAGTCTTACGGTGAGTAAGAACGGGGAGATGCTAATGTAAACAAGCATCTCCCCATTCTGCCTAGTGACACTGACACTGATCACGCTCCCTGTAATCGGGAGCGGTGATCAGTGTAGTGTCACAGACAGCCCCTCCCCCCCACAGTTAGAATCACTCCCTAGGACACACTTAACCCCTACAGCGCCACCTAGTGGTTAACCCCTTCACTGCCAATCACATTTACACAGTAATCAATGCATTTTTAATCGCACTGATCTCTGTATAAATGTGAATGGTCCCAAAATCATGCCAAAATTGTCCGACGTGTCCGCCATAATATCGCAGTCACGATAAAAATCGCTGATCGCCGCCATTACTAGTAAAAAAAAATTATCAATAAAAATGGCATAAAACTATCCCCTATTTTGTAGACGCTATAACTTTTGCGCAAACCAATCAAACGCTTATTGCGATTTTTTTTTTTACCAAAAATATGTAGAAGAATACGTATCGGCCTAAATTGAGGAAAAAAAATATTTTTTTATATTTTTTTGGGGGATATTTATTATAGTAAAAAATAATGCATTTTTTTGTTTATAGCGCAAAAAATAAAAACCGCAGAGGTGAACAAATACCACTAAAAGAAAGCTCTATTTGTGCGGAAAAAAGGACGTCAATTTTGTTTGGGAGCCACGTCGCACGACCGCGCAATTGTCAGTTAAAGCGGACTTTTCGACCGGACTGGTCCGACGGACTTTCCGGCAGACTTTCAACTAACTTTTGATGGACTTCCAACTGACTTTTTAACGAACGGACTTGCCTACACACGATCACACCAAAGTCAGACGGATTCGTACGTGATGACGTACACCGGACTAAAATAAGGAAGTTGATAGCCAATAGCCAATAGCTGCCCTAGCGTCGGTTTTTGTCCGTCGGACCAGCATACAGACGAGCGGATATTTTGACCGGACTCGAGTCCATCGGAAAGATTTGAAACGTTGTATTTCTAGTTCCGTCAGACTTTTGGGGGAAAAAAAGTCAGCTGGAGCCCACGCACGATCGAATTGTCCGACGTAAAGATTTGAAGCATGTTCCAAATCTAAAGTCCGTCAGATTTTCGACTGAAAAATTCCGCTGAAGGTCCAATGAAGCCCACTCACGACTGGATTGTTCACCGAACTCGGTCCATCGGACCAGTCCAGTCGAAAAGTCCGCTCGTGTGTACGCTGCATTAGAGCTGTGAAAATGTGAAATAGACTCCCTCCAGAGGTGGTTCTGGCCAGCTCAGTAGATTGCTTTTAAAAAGGCCTGGGTTCTTTCCTAAATGTACATAATATAACTGGGTACTGACATTTGTAGGTAAAGTTGATCCAGGGAAATTCCAATTGCCACTCGGGGGATCAGGAAATATTATTTTTTTTCCCCTGCTGTAGCAAATTGGAGCATGCTCTGCTGGGGTTTTTTGCCTTCCTCTGGATCAATTGTGGATGTAGGTTTGTGTATATGGGATCGCATTTTTTTTTTTGGGTTGAACTTGATGTACTTGTGTCTTTTTTCAACCTGACTAACTATGTAATTATTTATTGAATGTATTTATTTTTTATGATTTTTATTTGTGTATTTATTTTACCTTTATTTATTCATTTTTTATTATCCATATAATAATAAATAAAATGAAATAGTAATAAATAAAATAATAATAAGTAACCCTAACCCCAATTCCTAATCCTAACCCTAACCTAGACTGAACTTGAACCCCTTACCCTAATGAAAAAAAATGCTACATAGAAACACGCAAGTCGCACAAAAACACGCCAAAACCGCGCAAAAAAAACACACACACAAAAAACGCTCAGGTGCGAATGCAGCCTTAGGGCCTGTTGTAATGGTGCCCTGGGGTAACACATGCTATGTGCATTGATGTGATTCGGTGCCATGCTCATTCTGAATGATACCCCAACACACCTACCCAAGCACGCATGCTGTGCTGTCAGAAATGCAGCATCATTTATAAGTCCATTGTGGTGCATTAGGTAGCCCATTCAAACATATCAGAGCAGACTGGGATTGTATGACTAGGCCCCTGTACATGAGACCCCCACTGTCTAAGTCCTAGATGAAGGAGAAACGACTTCTAGTTTATCATTTTATACTATATTTTGTAAATGCATGTGTAAAGAAAACCTCTGTGTACTCTGACAGTTTATAGGCATTTAATTGTACATAAGAATGCTTGAAATGTGACCTACTAAAATTCACAGACGTGACTAATGCTGATATGTGTGACAGGTCAAAACATAGGCTTTGTACGTGCTCTCAGTCACTGCTGCTAAGCACAGGGCTTAGTTACCTTTGTGGGTTGTGATACAGTATACCTTACTGCAGTTATTCTTTTGCAAGCTTGGGTGAAACCTGTAGTTACGGGCTGCATCTAAGCTCAATTGTTGATTGAATCTTCCTTAGACCTTAAGGCTCCATTCACACTTTGCATAATGGGAACCTGCCTTCCCGTTCACAATTTTGTGTGGCTGATTTTCATGAGATTCCACATGTCACGTATAGATCAGCTCATTCACTTCAATGGTTTGCCTTATGCGCGTTTGTCACCCAAAATAAGCCCCTGCTTCTTTTTTACCAATAAGCTTCATGTGATTGTCAAAGTTGTATTTTGCTGCAATTTCAGTGTGATTCTGTTGTGCGACAATCGCAGCCATATTGTACCGCGTTTGGGTGCCATTTAGAATGAATGGCACCCAAACGCTTGTTGCACGTTTTGCACCAATTGACACCGGATTTGGAATCGCAGGCAGAAGAGTTATATAGTTAGCCAGGTTGAAAAAAAGACACATATCCATCCAGTTTAACCAAAATAAATTTTTTAAAAAATCATACAATCCCATATACACAATCCTTCACCCACAGTTGATCCAGAGGAAGGCGAAAAACCCCACCAAAAATTCCTTCCTGATCCCCCAAGAGGCAATTGGATTTTCCCTGGATCAACTTTACCTACAAATGCTAGTACCCAGTTATATTATGTACATTTAGGAAAGAATCCAGGCCTTTTTTAAAGCAATCTACTGAGCTTTAAAATTTTCATAGCTCTCACTGTGAAGAAACCTTTCCATATTTGGAGATGAAATTTTTTTTCCTCTAGACATAGAGTGCCCCCTTGTCCTCTGTGATGGCTTTAAGGAGAATAACTCAACACCAAGTTCACTATATGGACCACTTATATATTTGTACATGTTGATCATATCCCCCCTTAATCTCCTCTTCTCAAGAGTGAATAAATTCAATTCCTCTATATTTTCCTCATAGCTGAGCTCCCCCATGCCTATTATCAGTTTGGTTGCCTTTCTCTGCACTTTCTCCAGTTCCCCGATATCCTTTTTGTGAACTGGAATCCAAAACAGAACTGCATATTCCAGATGAGGTCTTACTAATGATTTGTACAGGGGCAAAATTATATTTCTTTCTCTGCAGTCCATACCTCTCTTAATACAAGAAAGGACTTTTCTTGCAGAATCGCAGAAATTCCACCTCCAATTTCTAATCGCCAAGTGTTCCCACCTTGTTGTGATGTTACTGTGCTTCCCTAGACAATCTGCTTCTCATAGCAGCTGAACAAAAAAAAAATCATATTCCTCCATCTACGCAAATGAGGTGGATGGAGGAATCCCCCTGCCAGGACATTGCATTCTGACAGCAGCACCCAGCACCCTCAGAACACACTGATCAGAAGCTGCAGCCACTGATCGATGGAACATTTTCCAACACATCTCTTTGAAAGAAGTCCATCAGAGGATCAAGTCCTTTTAAGTAAGGACAGTTACACTCTGATCAAAATTTTGCCAGTTTCTGCTGAACTAGCCGCATTTTGATCAGTGTATAGCAAACTTTAGTAAAAATAATTCTTCCAGGTAGGAATCACTCTTTAAATGGAGGTTACACAAAAATAGGAGTCTATGCTTCTAGATGTAGGAATGGCAGCTTTGATGGACTGGTAAAATGGTTTTGTCTTTAACAGTCGATAAAGCAATTTTAAAGAGGAAGTAAACCCTGATGGGTTTTACGTTCTCTTTTTTCCCCTTCAAAGTAAAAGCATAATGGGCTAATATGCATTACATACTAGCCCATTATGTGGCACTTACCTGCAAATGAAGCCCGCGCTTTCCCCGCTGGTGGCTGCATCTATCTTTACCCCTCTTCCTTGCGGGGCCGCAGACTCTGGTTCTGTAACTGTCCGGAGTCGCATGACGTCACTCCCGCGCATTTACTTTGGAGCCGTCAGTCACAGCACTTGCTAGTGAAGAAAAGGCTCGGAGGGCCATTTCTTCACAGCGAATGCGCTGATGATGTCGGCGCAAGCATATGTGGTAAATATCTCCTAAACCGTGCAGGTTTAGGAGATATTTATATTACCTACAGGTAAGCCTTATGATAGGCTTACCTGTAGGTACAAATGGTGTAACTAGGTTTACAAACACTTTATGATTAGTCATTTATATAAAATTTAGAGGTGCGACAAACAATGTTTTTAAAGCCATTTTTCGGACCCCCACCAGTTGCTTTAAAGCTTAACCCTTAACGCAAATAGAGTATAAAGCAGAGTTTACGCACAGGTTTTTTTTCATTCAACCAGCAGTTTAAAAAATAAGCTGACAGATCCCTGCATTCACACACGATAAGAGAGAGTAGAGAGATTAACTCATCACTGTGCTGCTTCTCCTTCACTATCCAATCACAGGTTGGGGAATTAATATGTCATTGAAAAAGTAGGGTTTTCAAAAGCCCAATTTCAGGCTGGACCACTCCCGTTTTCTGCCCCTCCTTCCACATTTTTTCCATGGGTCACCTGACCTCACAGGACCTCTTCCTCCTTTTCTGTCCACAGTGGTGGGTTTAAAATGCCACATTGACTGGCACCACATAATGGCATGGTCTTATTTCCTGCAATATTCTCATGTGAGCCCAGGGTGATGGGTTCTGATAAACTGGGCTCTCCGGAGGTTGAATGTGGAGTTGAACTTTAAAGCGTTAGTTCACCTTTACCAAAAAAACTGCCTGTGCAGGTAGGATATGCCTGTAGATTAAAATAAACTGTGCAGCTTAGACTGCACAGTTAAATAATGCTCTTGCCATAGGTGTAGGCCATTCATGAAACCCGATTGAAAAACTCAGAGAGGGATGGCATCATCCATCCACCGCCAAAGTGACCTGCAACTATGCAGTTTTCAGTGTTACGGACACACCAGTTTGGAATATATCCCCACTCACCCTTAAAGTGGAGTTCCACCCACTTTTACAACTCTTCAGCATCCCTCACTAAACTGTGCACTGTAAACGAATTGGATATTTTTACATTTTTTTTCTCAGCACCTACTGTATATCTGCTGTATTCATTTTCCACGTCCTCCTCCCTGGCCGTGGCCCATCGCATCATTTCCTGTTTGCAATGCCTTCTGGGAAGGGGCGGCATCTTCCTCTGACACTGCCGTTGCTATGGAAACCTGATCTGAAACCTATTACACTGCTTGTGCTGAGATCCAGGAAGAAGGATGAGATCCAGGAAGAAATACAGTCTGTCTTCAAATGCCCACACTTAAGATGGCCACGGCCTGCTGCAAGTTTATAAAATAACAAACTACTGCTATAAACTAACAAAACAGACCTTAGTTTACAGACTAACTTTACTAGAATACATTAAGCTTGTGTATTATAGGGATATTTTTATTTAAAAAGTATAATTTCGGCTGGAACACCACTTTAAAATACAGCAGCAGCCCTGAAGAAGGAGGAGTCTTTGTTCCCCCAAAACGCGTTGGCTTGATCATTTTTTGCTACTTTCAATAAATGACTACATATTCACCTCCATTTTGCTTCTAAAGGGATATCAGGCGCTCTGTTTTCCTACCCCTACAAGTATATGCGGAACTGGACTTGAGGCCATACCCAGAGGTAGTAGATCAAGCCCCTCAAAAGGGCTCACCGCCACCCTTCTGTTAAGTTGGGCCAAAATCATCAGGAGTGAACTCTCCCAACCTGCCCCCCCCCCCATCACCCACTCACAGACTCTCAACTGAGTGAGTCAGTCCAGCGCAATGTCCAACCTTTAGGAGGTACAGCTATAGAAAGGGCATTATTTAAAGTGATTGTAAGGGATATTTTTTTTTAATAACAAACAAGAGGAGCCAATAGCTTTCTGTGCTCTTACTGAGTTCAGTGAGGGACAGAGAGAGCAGCGTTGCTGTTCTCGGGCACAGCGCTGGACTAAGTTGCGGCTCAGGTAAGTATTTAGGAGGTGGGGAGGAGAAAGCATTAAGGTAAAAAAAACCTTTGGCCTTTACAACCACTTTAAAGAGGAGTTCACTTAAAATAGGGGCGCTTTACTGCCAACGCCCCCAACGCCTCAGTGTGAAAGCACACATACAGTATATGACCTTCGAAGGGAGACTCAGCCAAACAGGTTGAGAATTACTGTGCTACTTTGTATTTTATTCTACTAAAAGCCCAGCAACATTTTGTAACAGTGATAAATCATTTGTCGGGGCACTCAGGTTTGTTCCAGTTCATGGACATAGCATGTCTTTCAGAACTGGGTGTGTGTTGCTTTACTATGGGGATAGTCCTGCCACTATGTATATAAACCAGGAGTGTATATCAGCCACTGGCTGACTGTACAACCACAGAATTATCACAGCTTGTCTGCTATGGAAATGTTCATGAGAATTGTAGACACAGGTTCAGTCTGAATAGCAAAACATTAACAATGCCTTCAGGAAAAATTCCTGGAAAGTATATAAAGGTATATTTACCTATTTAAGAAGTCCAAGGTCAGAAGAAACACTTCTTAGTTCAATTAGTATAATTGCCTGAAACCTGTATAAATCTGCATACCTCCCAACTTTCTGAGATGGGAATGAGGGACACCCATAAGCAAAGGTATGCATTAACCACTTCAGCCCCGGAAGAATTTACCCCCTTCCTGACCAGAGCACTTTTTGCGATTCGGCACTGCGTCGCTTTAACTGACAATTGCGCGGTCGTGCGATGTGGCTCCCAAACAAAATTGACGTCCTTTTTTCCCCACAAATAGAGCTTTCTTTTGGTGGTATTTGATCGCCTCTGCGGTTTTTATTTTTTTGCGCTATAAACAAAAAATAGCGACAATTTTGAAAAAAATGCATTATTTTTTACTTTTTGCTATAATAAATATCCCCAAGAAATATTTAAAAAAAACATTTTTTTCCTCAGTTTAGGCCGATACGTATTCTACATGTTTTTGGTAAAAAAAAATCGCAATAAGCGTTTATTGATTGGTTTGCGCAAAAAGATATAACGTTTACAAAATAGGGGATAGTTTTATGGCATTTTTATTATTAATTTTTCTTTTTTTTACTAGTAATGGTGGCGATCAGCGAGTTTTATCGTGACTGCGACATTATGGCGGACACATCGGACATTTTTGACACATTTTTGGGACCATTGTCATTTATACAGCAATCAGTGCTATACAAATGCACTGATTCCTGTGTAAATGACACTGGCAGTGAAGGGGTTAACCACTAGGGGGCTAGTAAGGGGTTAAGTATGTCCTAGGGAGTGTGGGGGGCGTGGCATGGCTACGTGTGACACGTCACTGATCTCTGCTCCCGATCACAAGGGGGCAGAGATCAGTGACACTGTTACTAGGCAGAACGGGAAGATGCTTGTTTACATTAGCCTCTCCCCGTTCATGCTCCCTGTGAGGCGATCGCGGGTATCCCCACGGTGATAGAGTCCACGGGACCCGCGACCCGACTCACGGAGCCCTTGGCCGGCGCATGCACGTTGCCGGCGGCGCTCACGCAATGGCATGGTGGCAAATTTAAAGGGACATACGGGTACACCCATTTGCCCAGCCGTGCCATTCTGCTGACGTACATCGGCATGCGCCAGTCGGGAACCGGTTAATAGGATGCGCCCCCCTGCCACGCCCCCTTACAAGGAGAATTAATACACAAAATATGATTGGTTAAACCCACAAGTGTTTTTTTTTACCAATACCATTCCTTTATATTGGCTTTTGAAATGTACAAATGCAGCAATTTAGAAATGGGATGAAAGGTTTAACACTGTAAAACACTTTTTGATAGATAAAAAGTGCATTTTTAATACAGGTATATAGATCAGACCAAAATGAGGGACAAATGAGGAGGAAAGAGGGACAGAGGGACATTGTTGCAAATCAGGGACAGTCCCTCGAAATCAGGGACAGTTGGGAGGTATGAATCTGTATGCTGGGCTGCCAGCTAAAATAAAGCTGGGGTGTCTGGGCAGGAGGGGGGTACTTAGCTGGGCTTACAGAAGAAGTTGAAGGCACGGGTGTCACTAGACTCAGGGACCTAGAGGCATGTGTCCAGGGTTTCGCAGGACCTCTGTTTCACACAGGCTTCAGCTTGTATAAGAACAGTGTGAACAGCAAGCTGGCAAAGCATTTGCAGAGCTTTCAGCAAGCTTTATTGAAGCTTTTAAAGTATCATTCCACTCCATTTTGTAAATGTTAATTACAGATCTTAATGGGAGTGTTGATTGCCACTTTAACCATTTGCCGACCTGCCACTGTACATATACTGCAGCAGGTGGACACAATCATGTACCTGCACCGAGTTTAGGAGCATGAATTCATTTATAAACACTGTGTGGCCTATGCTGTGATTGGCCCACAGCTATCACATGGTACAAAGACCAACCACAGCACCCGTCAGTACATCAGAATTTATCCATTTTCCAATATACTGTATACAGTATATACCATAGTTTGTAGATTCTATATCTTTCACACAAACCAATTAATATACTCTTATTGTGATCTTTTTAGTAAAGACGTAGCAGAATATATTTTGGCCTAAATGCACAAAGAAGTTTGATTTTATTGGACGTGTTTTATGACAGAAAGTAGAAAATGTTTTTTTTTTTCAAAATTTTAGGTCTATTTTTTTAAAATAAAAACCCAGTGGTGATCAATTACCACCAAAAGAAAGCTCTAGTTAAAAAAATAAATAAATGCCCTGGTCATGAAGGTGGTAAAAGGTGGTTAAGCAAGCTGCCAGCAGGCTTCAGTGGGCTTTCAACAAGCTTCAAGAAGTGCTGAAGCCTGCTAGCAGCTTGTTTATAGTGGTAAAGTGGCCCGTACACACGATATGAAAATCGGAAGTCAAATTTCGTTCGACGAACGATCTGCTGATTTTTTGGATTGTTAATATGGTGCTTTCGACAACCAATACTGATTTTTCATCCGACAAAACCTGGATGTGCAGACTAAAAAATTTTTGTTGTATGTGAACTCAACGTCCGATTTGCGTTTAATTCGTACGGTTTTCGTCCGAAAAAAATCGTAAGAGCAAGACTACGCATGCTCAGAAACAAAAGAATACATACAAAACTATTCAACACATTATGTCACTTCTGAAGTTGAATTCTGTCATATGAGAATTTTTGTATGGTGAGTAACCTCTTCACTTTTGACATGAGACTAGCATGCAACAAATATAGGAAGAACGATCGTCCGAAAATCTGATCGTGTGTACAAGGCTTAACTGTGAAGAAACCTTTCCGTATTTGGAGATGAAATCTTTTTTCCTCTAGACGTAAAGAGTGCTCCCTTGTCCTCTGTGATGACCTTAAAGTGAATAACTCAACACCAGGTTCACGATATGGACCACCTATGTATTTGTACATGTTGATCATTTCCCCCCCGAGGCTCTATTCACACTAGCGCATTTTTTGATGCATTTTGCAGAAATGCATGGGAATTATTTAATATGGGTTCCTATGGAACATGTTCACATCAATGCCTTTTTGTACCTCTGCATTTTTGGAAAGGGTCAGGGACTTTTTTTCATGCAAAATGCAGCGTTTTGCATGTAATAGAATTCAATGGACCAGCATCAAAAACGCAAGTGCAGCGTTTTTGCAGCGTTTTTGCAGCATTATTACAGCGTTTTTGGCGTTTTTTTTTTTAACTGTATACAGTCTAATAAAAAATGTAAAAAAAAAAAATGCAAAACGTAAAACGCGGCAAAAACACAGCAAAAACGCTGTAAAAACGCTGCTCAAAAACGTGGCAAGCATCACAAAAAAAACTCCAAAAACGCTCAAAAACAATATGCATAGATGTGAATCGAGCCTGAGGCTCCATTCACACTAGCGCATTTTTTGATGCCTTTTGCATTTTGCAGAAATGCATGGGAATTTTTTACCATGGGTTCCTATGGAACATGTTCACATTAATGCCCTTTTGTACCTCTGCGTTTTTGGAAAGGGTCAGGGACTTTTTTTCATGCAAAATGCAGCGTTTTGCACGTGATAGAATTCAATGGACCAGCATCAAAAACGCAAGTGCAGCGTTTTCGCAGCGTTTTTGCAGCGTTTTTACAGCGCGTTTTTGATGCATTTTGCGTTTTTGGTGTTTTTTTTGTTTTTTTTAACTGTATACAGTCTAAAAAAACTGTAAAAAAAATCCAAACGGATCTGCTCAGATTTATATGGCAAAACAAAAAACCCAGTATGGGACGTATATTGATGTATAGAACTCAGGCGAGAGGGGGCTTGGGATGCCCGGATCTATGGAAGTACTTCCTGGCATCCCGCCTTATCCAATTGGCGCAGTGGCATACCTCCCCCGCCTCTATACCATGGCTACAATTTGAGCAGATCTCGGTGGCTCCTTATTACCTCCCAGGTCTTCTCTGGTCCCGCTCCATATCTCCAAAAGACATCACCCCACTTAATAATATAGTAGGCCAATCACTTTATCTATGGTCCCTCTACTCTAAGAAATTTAAGCTACAATCGGGTACGCCCCTTTTATCTTCCTTTCTAGGAGAACCTTCATTCCCTCCAGCCTTTTCCTCTAAATCGTCATTCCTTAACTGGACCACAAAGGGTTTGGTGAACCTTGAATCTTTGTTGCAAGACACCTCCTTTTGTTCCTATGCTCACCTGCAACAAACCCACGAGATGGGTCGATCCGAGTTTCACCAATACCTGCAAATACGACACTTCTACTCTGCTCTTATCGCGGGCGGAGTGCAACTGTCGAAGACTCCATTTGAGTTTCTATGCGGAGAGGCTTCAAGAGATAAGGGGACCATCTCCATACTTTATAGATACCTTAACGATTTCAACTCCCCTCAAAAATCTATGGCAATGGAGGCTTGGGAGGTTGAGATGGCTCAAGAGCTCCCTGCTGAGGACTGGCAGGACATGATAGATAACATGCACAAATGTAGACGCTCTATATCCATTAAGGAAACGGTACTCAAACTTCACACTAGATGGTACTACACTTCGGACCGTCTCCACAGAATATATCCCCTGGTTCCTGGCACATGCTTTAGAGGATGCCAGGACAGGGGTACGCTGTTGCACACGTTCTGGAGCTGTAAGGCCTTAGACGTTATATGGCATAAGACTACATCTCTTATAACGCTACTCTCTGGAGTATCGCTTACTCTGACCTGTCAAATGTGTCTGCTGTTTGCAGAGCTCCCAGCTGTTCCCCTCCCCCTACAGAAATTAATCCACACTCTTTTTAGTGCGATTCATTGGGCGATAGCAATGAACTGGAAACATTCCCATGTGTCTTGGTCGCAAGTGATTTCACGTATGGAGTCCATTAGGACTATGGAAAGAATACACCATACTCTCCTCGACTCCATGCACATATTTGACCGTAAATGGAATATTTGGACGGCCCACCTGCTTAGTGACAGATTAGAGGATCCCTCGGTCCCAGCGGTTGAAACACAATAAGTCTGATTATAGTCCTACTTGATAGAATCTATCTGACGAATGTCTCAAACGTGCTATAGCCTCTATGCTCCATGTATTGTTGAATATAGCATCCTTGTTGAATGATGGCATTTTCAATATGCTCGGGTTGCACATTTGTCACAATTGTGAGTTTCTTTTTCTTTTCTTTTGTTTTCTTTTTACTTCCTGTATTTCGTTTTTTTCAATTTCATGGGTTCATTATGTAATGTAATGAGAAATGTTATTTGCATCGTGTGAGATATATTATTAAGCTGTCATGGGCTTCTTGGCCACTATACTTCTTGTCCCCACTATGCTTGTACACCCAGATGTTATATCACTCTGCAATAAAAACATTTGTAAACAAAAAAAAAACACAAAACGCGGCAAAAACGCTGTAAAAACGCTACAAAAACGCTGCTCAAAAACGTGGCAAGCATCACAAAAAAAACGCCAAAAACGCTCAAAAGCAACATGCATAGATGTGAATCGAGCCTAAGGCCCCTTTCACACTGAGGCGTTTTTGCAGCACTTTAACGCTAAAATTACCGCCTAAAAACCGCATGAAAAACGCCCCCCATGTATCTCAGTGTAACTTTTCACACTGAGGCGTTGCGCTGGCTGTGCGTTGGAAAAAATCCTGTTTACAGCTTTTTTGGAGCATCTTTGGGGCGCATAAAATAGCGCTGTAAAAACGCTGTAAAAACGCTGTAAAAACGCCTATTCCAATTGAAATTAATGGCAAACGCTGTAAAACCGCGGTAATACCGCTGTAAAAACGCTTTAAAACTATCCAGAAGCTGTGGGGAAGGTCACATGATCGCAGTAAAGTGGAGTATGCTGGGAAACCAGGAAATCCTGTTGAAAAGGGGAGAGGAGACCAGACAGAGACAGAACAATAAAATGGAAGAGGAATCTGAGATGCAGCCAGCTGCAGCAGTCAGAGCAGAAAGACCCTCTGGCAGTGGAGATACAGAATAATTTATAGACACAATGCGGAGGCACCCAGAGCTGTGGGACAAAAAACATAGCTGGTACTCAAACAGATTGAAGAAAAGTGCTGGATGGAATGCTGTTGCAGACCTACATATAAAAAACTGGAATTCACTATCAAGAAACCTAAAAGCTGAGAAATGTAAGCGGAAATTCCAATCTAGTTCCTATTCCCAATGCCGGTATTCTTTACCCTATTCCATGTCTCTGTGGTCCCAAACCCCCAGCCCCTTTCACACTTGGGCAATGGGGGCATCGGCGGTAAAACAGCGCTATTTTTAGCGCTGTTTTACCGTGGTTTTTGCGGCGGTATTCGGTCGCTAGCAGAGCGATTTTAACCCCCGCTGGCGGCCGAAAAAGGGTTAAAACCGATCGCATAGCGCGGCTATAGCCGCGGTATTGCCGTGGTATAGCCGCGATGCCCCATTGATTTCAATGGGCAGGAGCGGTTTAGGAGCGGTGAATATCACCGCTCCAAAGATGCGGCTTGCAGCAGTTTTTTTCTTCTCCTGCCAGCGCACCGCTTCAGTGTGAAAGCCCTCGGGATTTCACACCGAACAAACAGAAGCTGCTTTTTTCGGTCGTTTGCAGGCGGTATTTTTAGCGCAATAACGCCTGCAAACCACCCCATTGTGAAAGGGCAATCCCACCCCTCCAAGTCCCTAACCCCCAATCCTAACCCTAATCCCACCCCTCCTAGTCCCTAACCCGCAATCCTAACCCTAATCCCACCCCTGCTAGTCCCAAACCCCCAATCCTAACCATAATCCCACCCCTCCTAGTCCCAAACCCCCAACCATAACCTTAATCCCACCCCTCCAAGTCCCTCACCCCCAATCCTAACCCTAATCCCACCCCTCCTAGTCCCTAACCCCCAATCCTAACCCTAATCCCACCCCTTCTAGTCCCTAACCCGCAATCCTAACCCTTATCCCACCACTCCTATTCCCAAACCCCCAATCCTAACCATAATCCCACCCCTCCTAGTCCCAAACCCCCAACCATAACCTTAATCCCACCCCTCCTATTCCCTAACGAGCAATCCTAACCCTAATCCCACCCCTCCTAGTCCCAAACCCCCAATCCTAACCATTTTCCCACCCCTCCTAGTCCCAAACCCTCAACCATAACCTTAATCCCACCCCTCCAAGTCCCTTACCCCCCAATCCTAACCCTAATCCCACTCATCCTAGTCCCAAACCCCCAACTATAACCTTAATCCCACCCCTCAAGTCCCAAACCCCCAATCCTAACCATAATCCCACCCATCCTAGTCCCAAACCCCGAACCATAACCTTAATCCCACCCCTCCTAGTCCCTAACACCCAATCCTAACCCTAATCCCACCCCTCCTAGTCCCTAACCCCCAATCCTAACCCTAATCCCACCCCTCTTAGTCCCTAACCCCCAATCCTAACCCTAATCCCACCCCTCCTAGTCCCAAACCCCCAATCCTAACCATAATCTCACCCCTCCTAGTCCCAAACCCCCAACCATAACCTTAATCCCACCCCTCCAAGTCCCAAACCCCCAATCCTAACCATAATCCCACCCCTCCTAGTCCCAAACCCCCAACCATAACCTTAATCCCACCCCTCCAAGTCCCTAACCCCCAATCCTAACCCTAATCCCACCCCTCCTAGTCCCTAACCCCCAATCCTAACCATAATCCCACCCCTCCTAGTCCCAAACCCCCAACCATAACCTTAATCCCACCCCTCCAAGTCCCTCACCCCCAATCCTAACCCTAATCCCACCCCTCCTAGTCCCTAACCCCCAATCCTAACCCTAATCCCACCCCTTCTAGTCCCTAACCCGCAATCCTAACCCTAATCCCACCACTCCTATTCCCAAACCCCCAATCCTAACCATAATCCCACCCCTCCTAGTCCCAAACCCCCAATCCTAACCATATTCCCACCCCTCCTAGTCCCAAACCCTCAACCATAACCTTAATCCCACCCCTCCAAGTCCCTTACCCCCCAATCCTAACCCTAATCCCACCCCTCCTAGTCCCTAACCCCAATCCTAACCCTAATCCCACCCCTCCTATTCCCAAACCCCCAATCCTAACCATAATCCCACCCCTCCTAGTCCCAAACCCCCAACCATAACCTTAATCCCACCCCTCCTAGTCCCTAACCCCCAATCCTAACCCTAAACCCACCCCTCCTAGTCCCTAACCCCCAATCCTAACCCTAATTCCACCCCTCCTAGTCCCTAACCTGCAATCCTAACCCTAATCCCACCACTCCTATTCTCAAACCCCCAATCCTATCCATAATCCCACCCCTCCTAGTCCCTAACCCGCAATCCTAACCCTAATCCCACCCCTCCTAGTCCCAAACCCCCAATCCTAACCATAATCCCACCCCTCCTAGTCCCAAACCCCCAACCATAACCCTAATCCCACCCCTCCAAGTCCCTCAGCCCCAATCCTAACCCTAATCCCACCCCTCCTAGTCCCTAACCCCCAATCCTAACCCTAATCCCACCCCTCCTAGTCCCTAACCCGCAATCCTAACCCTAATCCCACCACTCCTATTCCCAAACCCCCAATCCTAACCATAATCCCACCCCTCCTAGTCCCAAACCCACAACCATAACCTTAATCCCACCCCTCCTAGTCCCTAACCCGCAATCCTAACCCTAATCTCACCCCTCCTTGTCCCAAACCCCCAATCCTAACCATAATCCCACCCCTCCTAGTCCCAAACCCCCAACCATAACCTTAATCCCACCCCTCCAAGTCCCTACCCCCCAATCCTAACCCTAATCCCACCCCTCCTAGTCCCTAACCCCCAATCCTAACCCTAATCCCACCCCTCCTAGTCCCAAACCCCCAATCCTAACCATAATCCCACCCCTCCTAGTCCCAAACCCCCAACCATAACCTTAATCCCACCCCTCCTAGTCCCAAACCCCCAATCCTAACCATAATCCCACCCCTCCTAGTCCCAAACCCCCAACCATAACCTTAATCCCACCCCTCCAAGTCTCTAACCCCCAATCCTAACCCTAATCTCACCCCTCCTAGTCCCTAACCCGCAATCCTAACCCTAATCCCACCACTCCTATTCCCAAACCCCCAATCCTAACCATAATCCCACCCCTCCTAGTCCCAAACCCCCAACCATAACCTTAATCCCACCCCTCCTAGTCCCTAACACCCAATCCTAACCCTAATCCCACCCCTCCTAGTCCCTAACCCCCAATCCTAACCCTAATCCCACCCCTCTTAGTCCCTAACCCCCAATCCTAACCCTAATCCCACCCCTCCTAGTCCAAAACCCCCAATCCTAACCATAATCCCACCCCTCCTAGTCCCAAACCCCCAACCATAACCTTAATCCCACCCCTCCAAGTCCCAAACCCCCAATCCTAACCATAATCCCACCCCTCCTAGTCCCAAACCCCCAACCATAACCTTAATCCCACCCCTCCAAGTCCCTAACCCCCAATCCTAACCCTAATCCCACCCCTCCTAGTCCCTAACCCCCAATCCTAACCCTAATCCCACCCCTCCTAGTCCCAAACCCCCAATCCTAACCATAATCCCACCCCTTCTAGTCCCAAACCCCCAACCATAACCTTAATCCCACCCCTCCAAGTCCCTAACCCCCAATCCTAACCCTAATCCCACCCCTCCTAGTCCCTAACCCGCAATCCTAACCCTAATGCCACCACTCCTATTCCCAAACCCCCAATCCTAACCATAATCCCACCCCTCCAAGTCCCAAACCCCCAACCATAACCTTAATCCCACCCCTCCTAGTCCCTAACCCCCAATCCTAACCCTAATCCCACCCCTCCTAGTCCCTAACCCCCAATCCTAACCCTAATCCCACCCCTCCTAGTCCCTAACCCGCAATCCTAACCCTAATCCCACCACTCCTATTCCCAAACCCTCAATCCTAACCATAATCCCACCCCTCCTAGTCCCAAACCCCCAACCATAACCCTAATCCCACCCCTCCTAGTCCCTAACCCCCAACCATAACCTTAATCCCACCCCTCCTAGTCCCAATCACCTACCTAATCCCATCATTGTACAAGTGACTTTAATCTCTTTATGAAATATGGCACATAACTTTATTATGTAATGTAGTAATTTTATTATTGACTCACGAAACATATGAACAATTTAATTTGTTATAACATGTAACAGAAGCAAATAGATACATGGCTTAATAAACATACATCAAAGTATTTAGTCAGAATACATTGAAGGTTTAGATCATGTTTTCTTGCCAACTCAGTGCACCAGCCGGACTCATAAAATAGTCAGCAAAAGCATCTCTAATTGTGAATCCCACTATTGGTCCACGTACATGCAGAAAATCGGCAGGTTCAATATTGT
Source organism: Lithobates clamitans (assembly GCA_037952925.1). Classification (NCBI taxonomy): domain Eukaryota; kingdom Metazoa; phylum Chordata; class Amphibia; order Anura; family Ranidae; genus Lithobates; species Lithobates clamitans. Next base: position 9,228,716 of record JBBGZY010000427.1, read on the forward strand.
GTGACAGAGTATCCTCAAAATTTACTCCATCTCTCTCTTTCACCACATTATTTAGTATACACGCAGCCTTAATAACCTTACATGCGTTTTCAGCGTTAAGGTTTATTGGTTTTAGAAATATTTGCCACTTGTTCGCCAGTATACCGAAAGTGCATTCTACAAGTCTACGTGCCCGACACAACCTGTAATTGAAGATCCTCTTTCGTGTATCTAGATTTCTCAGCGAATAAGGTTTCATGAGATGTTCATGAATAGCGAAAGCATCGTCGGTTACAAACACAAATGGCATTTCGGGTCCCTCTGTTCCGGGCAGTGGTCGGTTATCTGGTAAATCAAATTCATTACAGGCAAGACGTTTTACGAATTTACTATGCTGGAAAACAGCGGAGTCTGCACTGCTGCCAAATGATCCAATATCTACATAAATAAATTTATAGTCAGCATCGACAACTGCCATTAAAACAACAGAAAAATACTTTTTATAATTGTAATACTGGCTTCCACTATGACATGGTTTTATTAGCCTATTATGCTTTCCATCAATAGCTCCTAAACAGTTTGGAAAATTGGTCTTGTTCAAAAATCGCTGTGCAACATCTTCCCATTTAGCCTTGTTTGGAATTGGCATGACTGTACTTCGCAGATCCCAGATTCCATCACATGTTTGCTTCACAATTTCGCTTATGGTTGATATCCCAATGCGAAATTCATATTGCAGCGATGAGTATGTGTTTCCGGTTGCAAGATATCTGTACAATAAAAAATGTAATTTATCTTTCAGTAAAAATGATCAAGCAGCGATGGAAAACATTAAGAGACAACTTTAAAAGAGAATTAACCAGACAACAACAAATCAGAAGTGGATCCAGCGGGAAACATGGGAGAATGTACTGTCACTACTACGAATTAGAATTCTTAAAATCAGTGATGCAGGACAGACAGTAAGTAGTAACATTTTTCATAAAAGCATTGTATAGAAATAATAGCAATAATCGCGTAGCACTGTCTAATCATTTATATTTTAATCAGAACAGAAAGCAATTTAAACAGTGAGAGTGAGGCCAGAGGAGCTTACTCCGGAAAACACTACAAATGAACCACAAGTTACAGAAGAGGAAAATGATGAAGATATCAGAGAAACAACATCGGAGCCACCACGAAAATCAACGTCAAGATCCAAACCTAAAAACCCCAGCAAACTCAGGAATTCATTGATGTTGTCAGAAACCTTATTGACAGCCAAAAAACTGAAAACCACGAGATCTCAGCTTTTACTAAAAGTTTAATTCCTCAGATTGCACTGGTGAAACAGGAATATCAATGTGATCTTCGCATTGAGCTCATGAAAGTTATAAAATCTTTCCAACAAAAATCAAATACTCAAAGTGTACACTCCCAAACCTCAGAAAACCCAAACCCACAACAATATCTTCATTATGGGAATCCCTGGGAAGAATCATCTTATCGTGCCCCGTCTTATAATTCTCCATGTGGGCCAAACATTATGTCCATGACCCCCCAATTTAATAAAAGGTTCCATGCAGGCCAATACGACATGCCCCCTAATTATTATCCCCCCAATTCAAGCTCCTCCTCCTCCTCCCCCTCCTCCTACTCCTCCTACTCCTCCTAACACCGCTAGAGAGGATTCGCACCCTCACCCCTCATTTTATCAAGATCTCTAATTATGCAATAATTACATACTTTGAGTTTGCAGATAACGTTTGAATTAGGCCCCTTTCACACATGCGGACCGTATGTCCGTATTTCATCCATCCATTTTCGGATGAAATACGGACATACATGCATCCCTATGGGATAGCGAGTGTCAGCGGATGAACATCCGCTGACACCCGATATCATCCGTCTCCGCTCTCGTCCAATTCAGCAGATGGCGGACAATCCTACTCTTTTATCCATCTGCAGAGCAGATCGGATGAACACGGACAAACGGTCCGTGCTCATCCGATCCCCCACTGGGGAGAGCGGAGATCTGACAGGGTGGTCCCTGCACAGTGTGCGTGTCCCGCCCTGTCATCCGCCGGCTCAGATAGGAAAAACGGAGAGATACCAGCTGAGCAGTGGATGTTCACGGGTCTGATCAGCAACAATCCGTCCCGTGTGAAAAGGGGCTTTACAAGTGTTAGTAAACCTTCATGTCATATGTTTTTCATGTTTATTGATTGTTTTCAATCAAAGTTTTTATAATTCAGCTATTTGGATATATTAGGTCCCTTTTACATGTGCAAACCGTATTTAATCCATCCGTTTTTGGATGATATACGGACATACATGCATCCATATGCAGTGGATGAGTGGATGAACATCCGCTGACACACGATATCATACGTCCCCGCTGTCATCCGTGCTCATCCAGTGGCGGAATTATAGGGGTCGCTGAGGTTGCCATGGCGACCGGGCCCCTTGCTGCAGGGGGCCCTTGAGGGCCCCCTGTATACAGTACTTTGATAGGGGAGCGGAGACAAGCTCCCCGATCCTAAAGCGAACTGTATTCGGCACTGTGCAGGGAGCTGCTCACATTGATTACAAAGTGAAAGCAGTGTGTGCTGTGCTCTTTGTCTCCCCCTACAGTGCAGTACCCGACAGGAATGTATGTGTGTTTATGTGTGTGTGTATGTGTATGTGCAAGTATGTGTGTGTGTGTGTGTATGTGTATGTGCATGTGTGTGTGCATGTATGTATATGTGCATGTTTGTGTATGTATGTATGTGTCATTGGCGGTGCGTCCATACGGGCGCATGAGCGCCGCCCCCTCTCTCCAGGCACCCCTCTATCACAAATAGATAGATTCATGCATAGCGTGAATCTATCTATGGCCGCCACTGCCCCCCCTATTCAGACGCCTGGCCCCTTTTTGGACGCCGGGCGCCTGAATTACACCGGCGGGGGTGTTTTTAAAGCACTAATAGGCTTCAAAATAGGTGAACTGCGAGTGCCATGCTTGGCGCTCACAGTCCACCCAGGTGTGTTAGAAAAGCGAATAAATATTCGCTTTCCTAACACTGAACCGCCTCTCCACCAATCAGGTGCTCGTCACCTGATTGGCTGAAACGACAGGCGCCGCTATTGGATGCCTATCAGGAGGAGAGGATGGGAGGAGACGCATGGAGGACCCCGCTCGTCGACGTCACCCGCTGCCCCACCGAGACAGGGTAAGTGCCGGGCAGACTGCGAGCGGGCAGGGGGGGCACAGTGGCAGCATTTGATGGCACAGTGGCTGCGTTTCAGGGCACAGTGGCTGTGTTTGATGGGCACAGTGGCTGCATTTCATAGGCACAGTGGTGGCAGTTGATAGGCACAGTTGCTGCGTTTGATGGGCACAGTGACTGCGTTTGAGGGCACAGTGGTGGCAATTGATGGGCACAGTGGCTGTGTTTGATGGGCACAGTGGCTGCGTTTTGATGGGCACAGTGGCTGCGTTTGATGAGCACAGTGGCTGCATATGATGGGCACAGTGGCTGCATATGATGGGCACAGTGGTGGCAATTGATGTGCACAGTGGTGGCAATTGATGTGCACAGTGGCTGCGTTTGATGGGCACAGTGGTGGCAATTTATGTGCACAGTGGTGGCAATTGATGTGCACAGTGGCTGCATTTGATGGGCACAGTGGTGGCAATTTATGTGCACAGTGGCTGCATTTGATAGGCACAGTGACTGCATTTGATGGGCGCAGTGGCTGCGTTGGATGGGCACAGTGGCTGCATATGATGGGCACAGTGGTGGCAATTGATGTGCACAGTGGCTGCGTTTGATGAGCACAGCGAGGCTGCAATTGATGCGTTTTTTAAAGAATTTTTCAGTTTGCTTGCGCCCCCCCAAAAAATTTTGAGCACCATCTGCCACTGGTTTATATGTGTGTGTATTTATGTATGTATGTGTGTGTGTGTGTGTGTGTGTGTGTGTGTGTGTGTGTATGTATGTGTGTTTACATATGCACATTTTATGTATGCGCTTTTAATCCTGACCCCCTATATGTGTCCCATTAGAACCAATTTTTTTTTTTGCTTGTTCATAGTACCAGCAAAAAAAAATGCTGTTCCTCTGATCGCTTTTCAGAGGCATTTGACAGCCGGTAAAGAGGCAATATGTTGCCTCCTGACCGCCTGTTTTAACCCCTTAAATGCATCATCATCACTATGCTGCAACTGCATGCAATGCACACAGTTGCAGGGTGGTTGCAGTGCAGCCACTTCAAGGGTGCCCTGACTGGAAAAAGATTGAGAAACACTGATATAGAGGAACCAATCTCTCCATTTTCCTCATGCAACCGCTGAATGCATGTGGGAGGGAGAGGAGGAGAAGCGGGGGGGGGGGGGAATCTATTCCTTTACATGCAGCCACCCACTTGCGACCGGACCCTGGTGTTCCGCCATCGGGCTCGGAGCAAAGAGCCCTGTCCGGGGGTCAGGGGGGCCCTTAATGGTTTCTTGCATCGGGGCCCTGAAGATTCTAGTTACACCTCTGTGCTCATCCCATCCCCCATCGGGGAGAGCGGAGATCTGACAGGGTGGTCCCTGCACAAACCCTGTCATCCGTCAGCTCAGCAGAGAAAACTGGGAAATTCACGCTGAGCAGCGGATGTTCACGGGTCGGATCAACAATCATATAGTAAAGATGATATTTTTTTATTGTATAGATTTCTATATTCTTGAAAATATTATTACAGTATTATATTTTATGCATCTGTTGTGCAATTTAAAAAAATAAATGTTAGTTTTTTCAAACAAAAAATTGTAGCTTGTTTATGGTTTATGAATAAATGCATGGAATCATAACATAGCTTACGTCAGCGTTAAAGGTAAGCGTTCGCATGGTGATATTGCAACTCTGCAATTAGTATCCCGTCTCAACAACACAGGTGTCAGCAAATCAAGAAGATAGTCAAATCTATGGAAAGAAAAAAAATTGTTGCTAAAAATCACAGCTAGTAGGAGCTTGTGACATTGTTATTTGGAGTTTGGGACATTGGAAGGGTGGGATTGAGGTTAGGATTGGGGATTAGGGACTAGGAGGGGTGGGATTAGAGTTAGGGTTAGGAGTTTGGGACTAGGAGGGGTGGGATTAGGGTTATGATTGGGGGTTAGGGACTAAGAGGGGTGGGATTAGGGTTAGGATTGGAGGTTTGGGACTGGGAGGGGTGGGATTAAGGTTAGGATTGCGGGTTAGGGACTAGGAGGGGTGGGATTAGGGTTAGGATTGGAGGTTTGGGACTGGGAGGGGTGGGATTAAGGTTAGGATTGGGGGTTAGGGACTAGGAGGGGTGGGATTAGGGTTGGGATTGGGGGTTAGGGACTAAGAGGGGTGGGATTAGGGTTAGGATTGGAGGTTTGGGACTGGGAGGGGTGGGATTAGGGTTATGATTGGGGTTAGGGACTAAGAGGGGTGGGATTAGGGTTAGGATTGGAGGTTTGGGACTGGGAGGGGTGGGATTAAGGTTAGAATTGGGGGTTAAGGACTAGGAGGGGTGGGATTAGGGTTAGGATTGGGGTTTGGGACTAGTAGGGATGGGTTTAAGGTTAGGATTGGGGGTTAGGGACTAGGAGGGGTGGGATTAGGGTTAGGATTGGGGTTTGGGACTAGGAGGGGTGGGATTAAGGTTAGGATTGGAGGTTTGGGACTAGGTGGGGTGGGATTAAGGTTAGGATTGGGGGTTTGGGACTAGGTGGGGTGGGATTAAGGTTAGGATTGGGGGTTTGGGACTAGGAGGGGTGGGATTAAGGTTAGGATTGGGGGTTTGGGACTAAGAGGGGTGGGATTATGCTTAGGTTGGGGGTTTGGGACTAGGTGGGTTGGGATTAAGGTTATGGTTGGGGGTTTGGGACTAGGAGGGGTGGGATTACGGTTAGGATTGGGGGTTTGGGACTAGGTGGTGTGTGATTAAGGTTATGGTTGGGGGTTTGGGACTAGGAGGGGTGGGATTAAGGTTAGGATTGGGGGTTTGGGACTAGGTGGGGTGGGATTAAGGTTATGGTTGGGGGTTTGGGACTAGGAGGGGTGGAATTAATGTTAGGATTGGCGGGTTTGGGACTAGGAGGGGTGGGATTAAGGTTAGGATTGGGGGTTTGGAACTAGGTGGGGTGGGATTAAAGTTATGGCTGGGGTTTGGGACTAGGAGGGGTGGGATTAAGGTTAGGATTAGGGGTTTGGGACTAGGTGGGGTGGGATTAAGGTTATGGTTGGGGGTTTGGGACTAGGAGGGGTGGGATTAAGGTTAGGATTGGGGGTTTGGGACTAGGAGGGGTGGGATTAAGGTTAGGATTGGGTGTTTGGGACTAGGAGGGGTGGGATTAAGGTTAGGATTGGGGGTTTGGGACTAGGAGCGGAGGGATTAGGGTTAGGATTGGTGGTTAGGGACTAGGAGGGGTAGGATTAGGGTTGGGATTGGGGGTTTGGGACTAGGAGGGGTGGGATTAGGGTTAGGATTGGTGGTTAGGGACTAGGAGGGGTGGGATTAAGGTTATGGTTGGGGGTTTGGGACTAGGAAGGGTGGGATTAAGGTTAGGATTGGGAGTTTGGGACTAGGTGGGGTGGGATTAAGGTTAGGATTGGGGTTTGGGACTAGGTGGGGTGGGATTAAGGTTAGGATTTGGGGTTTGGGACTAGGAGGGGTGGGATTAAGGTTAGGATTTTGGGTTTGGGACTAGGAGCAGTGGGATTAGGGTTAGGATTGGGGGTTTGGGACTAGGTGGGGTGGGATTAAGGTTAGGATTGGGGGTTTGGGACTAGGTGGGGTGGGATTAAGGTTAGGATTGGGGGTTTGGGACTAGGAGGGGTGGGATTAAGGTTAGGATTGGGGGTTTGGGACTAAGAGGGGAGGGATTAGGGTTAGGATTGGTGGTTAGGGACTAGGAGGGGTAGGATTAGGGTTGGGATTGGGGGTTAGGGACTAGGAGGGGTGGGATTAGGGTTAGGATTGGGGGTTAGGGACTAGGAGGAGTGGGATTAAGGTTAGGATTGGGTGTTTGGGACTAGGTGGGGTGGGATTAAGGTTAGGATTGGGGGTTGGGACTAGGAGGGGTGGGATTAAGGTTAGGTTGGGGGTTTGGGACTAGGTGGGGTGGGATTAAGGTTATGGTTGGGGGTTTGGGACTAGGAGGGGTGGGATTAAGGTTAGGATTGGGGGTTTGGGACTAGGTGGGGTGGGATTAAGGTTAGGATTGGGGTTTGGGACTAGGTGGGGTGGGATTAAGGTTAGGATTGGGGGTTTGGGACTAGGAGGGGTGGGATTAAGGTTAGGATTGGGGGTTTGGGACTAGGAGCAGTGGGATTAGGGTTAAGATTGGGGGTTTGTGACTAGGTGAGGTGGGATTAAGGTTAGAATTGGGGGTTTGGGACTAGGTGGGGTGGGATTAAGGTTAGGATTGGGGGTTTGGGACTAGGAGGGGTGGGATTAAGGTTAGGATTGGGGGTTTGGGACTAGGTGGGGTGGGATTAAGGTTAGGATTGGGGGTTTGGGACTAGGAGGGGAGGGATTAGGGTTAGGATTGGTGGTTAGGGACTAGGAGGGGTAGGATTAGGGTTGGGATTGGGGGTTAGGGATTAGGGTTAGGATTGGGAGTTAGGGACTAGGTGGGGTGGGATTAAGGTTATGGTTGGGGGTTTGGGACTTGGAGGGGTGGGATTCGGGTTAGGATTGGTGGTTAGGGACTAGGAGGGGTGGGATTAAGGTTAGGATTGGGGGTTTGGGACTAGGTGGGGTGGGATTAAGGTTATGGTTGGGGGTTTGGGACTAGGAGGGGTGGGGTTAATGTTAGGATTGGCGGTTTGGGACTAGGAGGGGTGGGATTAAGGTTAGGATTGGGGGTTTGGGACTAGGTGGGGTGGGATTAAAGTTATGGTTGGGGTTTGGGACTAGGAGGGGTGGGATTAAGGTTAGGATTAGGGGTTTGGGACTAGGTGGGGTGGGATTAAGGTTATGGTTGGGGGTTTGGGACTAGGAGGGGTGGGATGAAGGTTAGGATTGGGGGTTTGGGACTAGGAGGGGTGGGATTAAGGTTAGGATTGGGTGTTTGGGACTAGGAGGGGTGGGATTAAGGTTAGGATTGGGGGTTTGGGACTAGGAGCGGAGGGATTAGGGTTAGGATTGGAGGTTTGGGATTTGGAGGGGTGGGATTAGGGCTTAGTGAACTAGGATATACTTACGTTGCAATGCTCATTCGAGTGTAGTTTCGGAATTTATCAGGGTGCTCTCTCAGGTCACGATAGAGCAGCACAAATTGTCCTCTCTCAGAGTGCATTTGGGTGATGGGATGAACCCAAAAGCGACGTTGTGGTCTCTGTTGTTGGAGAATATGTTCCCAAACATATAGCACAAATAACAACAGCAGCTCATGGAACTCCATCTTCTCGCTATGTCTTCTCTGACGAAAACACAGGAAGTGCACAATGTGATTTAAGGGAGGCGGGTTTGCTGACGCGAACGCCACAAAAAAGCGAATAAAACACATGGGCGTTAGCGCTATTTTTAACGCTAACGCGGTAAAAACACGGTAAAAATGTGGTAATAACGCTCATCGTTTTTACCGCGGTTTTGCAACGCCTCAGTGTGAAAGGGGCCTTAGGCTCGATTCACATCTATGCATGTTGCTTTTGAGCATTTTTGGAGTTTTTTTGTGATGCTTGCCACGTTTTTGAGCAGCGTTTTTGCAGCGTTTTTACAGCGTTTGTGCCGCGTTTTGCGGTTTTTTTTTACAGTTTTTTTTAGACTGTATATAGTCTAAAAAAAAAAATGCCAAAAACGCAAAACGCATCAAAAACGCTGCACTTGCGTTTTTGATGCTGGTCCATTGAATTCTATTACATGCAAAACGCTGCATTTTGCATGAAAAAAAGTCCCTGACCTTTCCAAAAACGCAGAGGTACAAAAAGGCATTGCTGTGAAAATGTTCCATAGGAACCCATGTTAAAAATTTCCCATGCATTTATGCAAAATGCATCAAAAAACGCGCTAGTGTGAATGGAGCCTTAAAGCGGAGCTCCGCCGAAATTTTTTGTTAAAAGTCAGCAGCTACAAATACTGCAGTTGCTGACTTTTAAAACATGGACACTTACCTGTCCAGGGCGCCCGCGATGTCGGCACCCGAGGCCGAACCGTCTCTCGGTCCTCGGGTGCTGCCGCCTCCATCTTCGGTAAGGGAATCAGGAAGTGAAGCTGTGCGGCTTCACTTCCCGGTTCCTTACTGTGCATGCGTGAGTCGCGCATCGCAATACGGTTGGTCCCTGCTGTCTCTGGGACCCGTGTGTTTCCCAGCAGACAGCGGGGAGGAAACAGGAAGTGGTGTAAATAACCGCAGATTCTGCGGCTATCTATGCCGGAAGTGGGTACAGATACCTGTAATATACAGGTATCTGCACCCCCTCCCCCCTGAAAGGTGCCAACTGTGACACCGGAGGGGGGGAGGAATCCGATGAGTGGAAATTCCACTTTTGGGTGGAACTCCACTTTAATCCCCTCTTCTCAAGAGGGAATAGATTCAGTTCCTCTAATCTTTCCTCATAGCTGAGCTCCTCCATGCCTTTTGGTTGGTTTGGTTTCCCTTCTCTGCACTTTCTCCAGTTCCCCAGATATCCTTTTTGAGAACTGGTGCCCAAAACTGAACTGCATATTCCAGATGAGGTCCTACTAATGATTTGTACAGGGGTAAAATGATATCTCTTTCTGGAGTCCATACCTCTCTTAATACAAGAAAGGACTTTGCTCGCTTTGGAAACCGCAGCTTGTATGTATGATGCATGCATATTCTTAGCCCCCAAGTGCATAATTTTACATTTATTAACATTAAACCTCATTTGCCACTTAGTTGCCCAATTAGACAGTGCATTGACGTTGGCTTGTAAATTGGAGACATCCTGTAAGGGCGTTATTCCACTGCATAGTTTGGTGTCATCTGCAAAGACAGAAGTGTTACTTTTAACCCCAGACCCTATATCATTTATAAATTTATTAAAAAGTAAGGGTCCCAACACTGAACCTTGGGGTACACCACTGATAACCTTAGACCATTCAGAGTAAGAATCATTAACCACTACTCTCTGAATTCGGTCTTTTAGCCAGTTTTCTATCCATTTACAAATTGATCTTTCCAAGCCTGTAGACTTTACCTTACACATTAGTCGTGTGTGCGGAACTGTGTCAAACGCTTTTGCAAAGTCCAAGTATAACCTCTTCCTGCTGAGCGTACGCAGATGTGCGTACTAGGCTTTCCGGGGTTATACCGGGATGATGCCCGCAGCTGCAGGCATCATCCCGGTACCAATGTTTAGAGCGGGCGATCGGCTGTCTGAGTATAACAACCAATGCGGCTAAAAGCCGCTCGGCTGTTATACCGGAGGAGCGGGAGGGGACCTTCCCCCCTCCTGCCGCCTCCCGCCACTCTTACTGGGCCTCCCGTTCCATTGGGAGGCCCGATGACCAATCGGCCACCTCCGGCGGCTGGGGGCGGGCTGGAATGAAGCCATGGATGGCTTCATTCCAGCCTCCTAATCGTACACAAGGAAGCAACGTCATGACGTCACTTCCCGTTTACTCGACTGCCAATGGCGCCGGTTTTAACATTCCTTGTAACAGCAATAAAAGTCATCAAAATTTTTTTTTTAATTTAACACAAGTTATAAATATAAAAATAAATAAAATAAATAAGAATTTTTTTTTTTTAAAGCGCCCCAGTCCCCCGCGAGCTCGTGCAGCAAAGAAAACGCATACGGAAGTCGTGCCCGTGTATGTAAACGGTGTTCAAATCACACATGTGAGGTATCGCCGCGATCGTCAGAGCGAGAGCAATAATTTTAACACTAGACCTCCTCTGTAACTCAAACCTGGTAACCGTAAAAAAAATTTAAAGCATCACCTATGGAAATTCTTAGGTACCGTTGTTTGTCGCCATTCCACGAGTGCGTGCAATTATAAAGCATGACATGTTTGGTATCTATTTACTCGGCGTAACATCATCTTTCCTGTTATACAAAAAAATTGGGGTAACTTTACTGTTTGGATTTTTTAAAGTTCATGAATGTGTCCCTTTTCCCAAAAATTTGCGTTTAAAACACTGCTGCACAAATACCGTGTGATATAAAATATTGCAACAATCTCCATTTTATTCTCTAGATTGTCAGCTAAAAAATATATATATAATGTTTGGGGGTTCTAAGTAATTTTCTAGCAAAAAATACGGATTTTAACTGAACACCAAATGAAATCAGGTTTATTTGACGACTTCTGTCTTTCATGAATCCATGATGTCTGTTGCTTAAAATATTTTTTTCCAACAAGAACTCGTCTATGTGGTCTTTTATTAAACTTTCCAGTATCTTCCCGACTGTAGAAGTTAAACTTGATCTCTTTTTAAATGTGGTCACCACATTGGCTCTGCACCAATCCAGTGGTTCCAGTTATTAACGAGTCCCTAAAAATTAGAAACAATGGCAATTCTTTTAGGATCCGTGGGTGGATGTCATCTGGTCCAGGTGCTTTATCCACCTTTATTGTGTCTAAATATTTCTGGACCATATCATTTTTAAGCAATTGTGGATCATTTGGGGCTGTGCCAATATCACCCCCATTATGGACATGAGCCCCCCCATGCTCCTTTGTATACACAGAGCTGAAGAAATTATTTAATAAATTTGCCTTCTCTTTGTCCCCAGTCACCCTCTCTAGATTATTTTGTAAAGGGCCTACATGCTCAGACCTGACTTTTTAATACTAAGATAACAATAACTAAATAATTAACCCCTTAAAAATGTAAATAATAATAATAATAAATAACTAAACCCTAACCCTAGCACAAAATTCATTTTTATTATTATTATTAATAATGTATTTTTTGTTTGAGTTTGGGTGTTTATTGTTATTTTACTATAAGTATTATTATTATTATTATTATTATTATTATTATTATTATTATTATTAATAATAATAATAATAATAATAATATTAATAATAATAGGGTATTTAATATTTTTTAATGTTAAAGGTTAATTCATATTTATTAAAGTATTATTACATACTATTAATTTATTTTACTTATTTATGATGATTTTTAGCTATTTGTGTATTTATTTTACATTTATTTATTCATATATTATTAATATTTTATTTTTTAAATTTTCATTTGAGCAGAGAATCACGTAAAAACGTTCGTCAAGACACGTGAATACGCACAAAAACGAGCGAATGGTTCGTGTTCATTCATTCCTATGGGAATAAAAACATGCCAAGAACGCTAAAATTTGAGCGACAAAAAAAGCTCCAGAACTTGTTTGAGCTTCAGGCGTTTGGCGTCAGATGATTTGGAGTGGAGATGTGAACCATCTCCACAGAGAATCATTGATTTTTTTCCCCTCCAGGGTTTTGGAGCTTCAAGCTTCAAGCTACAAAACGCTCAGGTGTGAATGCAGCGTAATAGTAAGTGGCTCCATGTCAATATCATTCTTTGATATCCCATTTCCAATCATCTTTCTTTTCTGCTCCCCATATTATTGTGTATATTATCAAATATTTTGGATACAGTGTTTTCTAGGATATTGCATTGTGCCCCATACACCATTTGTCCTGACAAAGAAGACAGAAGTTGTTACAATGTAACTTGATTTTGTGGGCTGGTTTGGTTAAAGGCAGGTGTGGATGGTTACTTTATATTTTGTCTGAGCCCCATCTGCATCAGGTTGCAATCACCAGCTTTTCTCATGTCCCCAAACATGTTTATAGCGATCTGCTGCCCTCTACTGTCTGAATTTGTAAATGCCTGTACACATAGTATGTATGCACTTCCATAGTTGCCAACATTTCAAAAAGTTCTTAGGGACACCTTTTTTTTTGGTGCATCCAGAAATCTTCTGTAGGCGGAGCATGTACTAATTAGTGATGCCCCCCCCCCAAAGAGGGCTACACATGGAATATGATCTGTCATTTTTTATTTATTAATTTAGTATTTAGTTTAGTAATGTGAAAGAAAAAAATGACTATTTGGACTAATGACATTGAGATAGACAGTTAAGTACAACAGCAGAGTCTCTTAGGAGCCACCACACACTAGCAAGCAGAAGGCATTTGATTGGGGGTAATGACTAAGGGCAGAAGAAAGTCCCTGAAAAAAAAACTTACCTTTCTGTTTGCAGTCTTCTACTGAATATACCTTGAGCTGCGTATGCACAGCTCAGCATACATTCCTGGCATGGTGTTGGGATGTGAGACTCCTGTGTGCATGTGGTAGTAGTCATCTTATCCCCGCCGGCCAATCAGGAGGCCAAAATCTTGGCCTCCTGATAAAGCCAGGGGAGAAGCCACCAAGGAGTCTAATGATCCTATTACTGTAAAGCTGGATACACACTATACAATTTTCTTTAGATTTTTTCCTTTAGATTTACCAAAACCATATAATTTGAGGTCAAACCTAAGCACTTTCAATTTGTATGCAATCAGGTAGGCCCTTGCACTACATACACTGAGCAAAATTATAAATGCAACACTTTTGTGTTTGCCCCTGTTTATCATGAGCTGAACTAAAAGATCTACAACTTTTTCTATGTACACAAAAGGCCTATTTCTCTCAAATATTGTTCACAAATCTGTCTAAATCTGTGTTAGTGATCACTTCTCCTTTGCCAAGATAATCCATCTACCTCACAGGCATATCAAGATGCTGATTAACAGCATGATTATTGCACAGGTGTGCCTTAGGCTGACCACAATAAAAGGTCATTCTACAGTAAAATGTGCAGTTTTATCACACAGCACAATGCCACAGATGTCGCAAGTTTTGAGGGAGCATGCAGTTGGCATGCTGACTGAAGGAATGTCCACCAGAGCTGTTGCCCTTGAATTGAATGTTAATTTCTCTACTATATTTGAGAGAAACAGGCCTTTTGTGTACATAGGAAAAGTCGTAGATCTTTGAGTTAAGCTCATGATAAATAGGGGCAAACACAAAAGTGTTGCGTTTATAATTTTGCTCTGTGTAGTTGAAGGTAAATCTAAAGGAAATTGAACAACAAAAGTTGTATAGTGTGTCCAGCTTAACAGAGGTTCGTGTTCTGTGGACTTTTGTTCCAGTCTAAAATAAGAAATAAACCTGCCCTTGGAATGCCGGGATAGACATCTTGGTTCAAAGAAGCAACCAAATCATCTTGTCTGAATGGCGTTTTCCTGCACTGTGAGCATGTCTCCCTGCAAAGTTGAAAAAAGTTGCAAAATGGATTTTAACAAATAGAACAGCTTCAAAGGTGGATAGCATCAATTCCAATGCTAGCATGCATTTCTTTAGGACAAACTGACTTTGGGATTGCATTTTCCAAACCTGGCTCTGCAATTTTGTTAAACATTAGGATGACCTTGGCCTGAAAAGAAATCCAGGAGAAGGCCAAAGTACTGCAAATGATGTGGTGGAATCTGAGATGACTTGGAGTCCAAGGTCAAAGAGGCCTGCTCCCATAGCAACAGATTGTCTACTCGTGCTGCTATAACTGAAATACCTCTGATACAAAGAAGACTAAGAATTGGTGCAAGGGCCCTTGTGGAAAGTGTTTTCGCTCATGGCAAATCAAATAAATCACTGATAACTTGGAAAGATGTAAATGTGTAACGAGGCATCCCTCATGTCAATGAATGCTAAGAAGTCTCCATGATGAAGGGATTCCCTAACTGTGGATAATACCTTCCACACCCATGTCTCAGTTATGTAGGCTTTCCAAATTCAAAATTCGGAAAGTGATCAGGCGTTTCTTCACCTCTGATGGAACTAGTGGGGGAGGACTTGCATGAGGTGGCACATTTAAATGCAGACTTGGATGCTTTGGTTTGCCTAGCATCTTTAGAATGTCCTGAGCCCGAGAGGGTGGAAGAAGACTTGTGGGCATCAGAGCTGAAACCTGACTTGGAGGAACAAGTGAAAAATTTTAATCCAGGATAGGAAAGTATTGACCTTTGCTGCTGATCAGTACTCTTACCCCATGTTGTTTTTTTAATGATCTTTTTCGGAAGAGCTGAAAAGAGGGTCTCCCATGAAGGGTAGTTATAACAAAACCATCTCTCATTGTTGCTTCACTGACCACCACTTAAGCCAGAACGCTCTGTGGTTCTGGACAAAAAAAATAAAGGCGATACCTTATACACAACACAACCAACATCCAGTGCGGCATCTCACATAGTTCAAGTTCAACGTGATAGTCAAATGGTAAAGGTAATTAATTGTGTGTAAACACTAGTAGCCACCTAAACCCTACCTAGTGATTAGGACCAGTCAGCTAAAGTATGGTGGTGAACATGGGTTGAAGGGCAGATTCCACCAAGAGGTAGATGGATCAAGAAATTGCTTTCAGCCTCTTGTCAGTAGGGTCCTCAAAAGACGTAGCATCTTCTATAAGAAATGGTCAGAATTTTGTTAAGGTGAGACAGCAGAGAGTCAGCTGTAGGAGGAGTGGTCTGTTTCAAGACAAACAAAGAGTTCTGGAACCAGAAAATGTTTAGCAGCAAGAATTTGTGTTTCCAATCTTTGTAGATAAAATCATCAAATGAGGAAAGATCAGGAAACGCCTTGGTCGAACATGATGGTCTATGAGAACTGGGCCCAGACACCATGACAGATGGAATCCTTAAAACTAATTCTATGGAGAATACCCTACAAATTCAGAAATATTAGGTAACTCTTTGTGAGATTTCTCTGGGGAAGGTGGTGGTGGGCGTATTAGGCTATAGTGCTCAGGGGAGAAACAAGTTGCTCTAAATAAGTCATAAATATACACATTACAGTTGAAGACACCCCTGCTGGAAAGTAGGAGGAATAATGAGCACCCGTGGAAGAAATAGCTGTGGTGCAAGCGGTTCCGACCGGATCTGTGAGAAGTGCAAACGGTACAGTCCTTCCCCACGCCAAGCTCAACCTTACACTGTGGCATTAATATTAATTTAATGCCACTGGTCAATTATTAATTTAATGCCACTGGCCATGGTAACTGATGAATAATTTAACCATGACCAGTGGCAGTACATTTATACAGTACAGATTTACCCCTCCCCCCCTCCATGCTGCATATTCAGTTACTTACTAATTACTATTATTATTAGAAAAGTTATTACTATAGTGCTGCACTGCTGCTTACTTGAATGATGACAGTGACACTATAGCCTTGGTCTCTGTCACTGTACTTGCTGCTGGTGGTTCTGATCCGATTCCGAATCCTCCTCCTCGGCTTCGGCTCCTCTAGGTTGCAGACTTGCAGCCAGGCTTGCTTTGCTACGCCCTGGCTCCGCCTCCTCCTATGTCCCCGGGCCGCCTCCGCCCTCTGTCCGTGAGTGACGTCACGGCGCCGGGACAAAGAGGCCGCCCAAATGGCTATATTGTTAGCTGTTAGGGGGAGTGCCTGGGGGAGTGATAAAGCCTGTTTTTTTGTGACGCCGGCCCGCCCGCCGAGTGCAGGAGCGGAGCCGCTCGGCGCCCGGCGACGCTCGGACGGAGAGAGACAGTGACACAGTCACTGTCTGTCAGTCAGAGAGAGAGAGTCCTTGGTGTAGTGGCCCGCTGCCAATCGGCCCACCGGGAATCTCCCGGTAGTCCCGATGGCCAGCACAGGCCTGACCTCTTGTGGCTTCACAGCCGGGTGCCCACTGTGTATGCGTGAGCGACGCTGTGCTCTGTGACTGGTTCCAAAGTCTTCTGGGACCTGTCATATGTCCCAGAAAACTTCAGGAAGGAGAACATCCGCTTGCGATCACCTAAGGTGACAGGAACGGAAGTGGGAGTGGGTACCTGATTTTCCCAAAAGTTCCATTTCACACACAGGAGCCAGGGAGGAGGCCTTAAAATGGAACTTCCCCTTTTGGGTGGAGCTCCGCTTTAAGTAACATCCATATTTAGGGTGTAACATGAAGCATAGTCACAGCATGCAGCCCATCACCCTTAAACAAGAACCCCCCTCCCCTTACAGGAGCCAGGGGTTCTTCTCTCTGCTGACTCCTGTCAGATGTGAAATCGGTGCAGTGGTGTCTGGCTTTGACTGCACAGCTGTGTCATTCATTCGCAGGACATTGTGCATGAAAAAACTATGAGTCCTATCTGCTATCGCAGCAGAGTGACTATTAGTTCTCAATGGAACGCACATTACCCGATCTGGTTACTGAACTGTGGCTTGGCTGACTACCCAACCCATTTACTGGACTCTACGCTTTGACTACACTTACTTTATTTACCTTTTTATTGTTATTAATAAACAAGTGTGATTTTACTGTACTTCTGTCTCGGTCTGGTTCATGGTTTCTGACAGTACCCATATAGCAAGTAATTGTGCTGCAAGTTTGAAAATGACTTGCTAAGCTCTTGCTAGACTTGCCAAGCTTGACAAGTTTGTTGCACAATTGCAGCAAGTCTGCATTGCATGACTCCAGATCAACTTTTTTTTGCAAACATTCTGCAAGTCTGCTGCAAGTTCTGGTTCAGTTATGTTGTGTAATAGTTATCCCACCACAGGGGTCACTATGGCTGAATTTTCATCATTGCTCCCTGCTGTGTGTAAGGTTTTCTTTTAATTGGTGCTGGGGAGTGTGGGGAGTGTGCAGAGAGGTGAGTAGTATCCATGAGATCTTATACAGAGTTCAGAGCAGGGGTGGATCCAGAGCCTAGTCTCGGGAGGGGCACTGCCAGAAAATACGTTTTTTTTGCGGACAATTTATCGGGGAAATGGCTGTTGTTGGTGCTTTAACCATCCCGGCACCATGGTTGTTATGGTGTCAGGATGATTGAAGCGCATTATTTCTATTATTACATTGTAATATAAAATGAAAACATTCAACTCACCATAAAGTAGAATGAATGGGAACCCCGAGCGTGTCACTTGCCACCGCCGCCTGCCACATTTTGTGGATTGTCACTTGCCTGCCGCCAGATGCAGATTGACACCTGCCACATGTTGCGAATTGTCACTTGCTATGTCAGCTGCCACTAGATGTGGATTGTCACTTGCCACACCTTGTGGATTGTGATGCCACGTTACCTGCCACTGGATGCAGATTGTCACTTGCTATGACAGCTGCCACTAGATCCAGATTGTCACTTACCACGTCATATGCCACACCTTGTAGATTGTGACTTGCCACGTCACCTGCCACTGGATGCAGATTGTCACTTGCCACGTCATATGCCACACATTGCGGATTGTCACTTGCCACGTCAATTGCCACTAGATGCGGATTGTCACTTGCCACGTCATATGTCACACATTGCGGATTGTCACTTGCCACGTCATCTGCCACTAGATGCAGATTGTCACTTGCCACGTCATCTGCCACTAGATGCAGATTGTCACTTGCCACATCATCTGCCACTAGATGCGGATTGTCACTTGCCACGTCATCTGCCACTAGATGCGGATTGTCACTTGCCACGTCATCTGCCACTAGATGCGGATTGTCACTTACCACGTCATCTGCCACTAGATGCGGATTGTCACTTACCACGTCATCTGCCACTAGATGCGGATTGTCACTTGCCACCAGATGTGGATTGTCACGTGCCAGGTAAGGTGGTGTTTTGCTTGTTTGCTTGTGAGGGCGGAAGTTACTGCAGAGATGTGGGGGCAGTGAGAGATGATGTCATCTCTCTGCTCCCCTGCCCGTCGGCTCGCTGATTGGCCAGCCACCCCCACACACACACCTAGCCTGCTCAGTCTCACCCGCCCATCCACACACGGAGCCACCCGGCAGCCCGGCCAATCCACTCTCTCTCCTGCTTGCCTGCCCGCTCTCAAGCGGAGCTGCCCGGCACTCCCACGGAGCCGCCCGCTCTCTTATCCGCCTGCGGTGGAGCCGCCCGCTCTCTGAGCCACTCGCGGCGGAGCCGCCCGCGGAGCTCATCCGCCCGGCCTGCAACAGATTTCTCAGGGGTGGCAATTGCCCCGTTGCCCCCCCCTGGATCCGTCCCTGGTTCAGAGAGGTAGAAATCAAGGAGTGACTAACCCTAATATCCCATTGCTGGAGCACAATTTGGAATGTATATTTTTACTTGTTTATATGCTAGCAGCTCACCTTAAACAAAATGTGATTTTCCATAAAGGATCCATATATTAAAGCCTGGTCAGACCAGCTGTGGATTTCGATGCAGGCGAGGAGAGGAGAGTGGAACGTGAACTGCCATTAAGGATTTGTATACCAAAGCGCCACTAGACCTGTTGTGATCTTTGTTTAAGGTGAGCTGCTAGGACACACTCCTGTCTCCTGGTGGATGCCTGGATGGTGGGAACAATTGTGTTCATAACTTTCAAGAACTGTTTTTTGAGCACATGATCTTCACATCTCATCATGTTTTGATGCACATGCACTTTTTTATTTGGGACTTATTTTATTGTTTTTTTATGTAAAATCAGATGAATACCTGCTTTTGATTAGAGCACTTTTATTACTGTTTCACATATTATCGCATAATATTGTATTTTTTTTAAATTAGGGATAGTCATTTATGCATATTTGTCTTTTTGCTGTTCAGCTTCTTGAATTAGTGCACTTTATCACTGTTTCACATAGTATTGCATATTATCGCATATTACTGCAATTTTTGTGTTGTGTGGTTTTTTTTATTAGAGATAGGCATTCATCTATATTGGTCTATTTTTGCTGCTTAGCTTCTTGAATCGGTGCACTTTATCACTGTTTCACTTAGTTTCGCATATTACTGCAGTTTTTGTTTTGTGTGTTTTTTTTTTTTTGTATAATTTTTATTGTTTTTGAGAATGTTCTTTTTTATGTTTTGTTAAATGTTCACCCTAATAAAACAAATAACTAAGATGTAATCCAGTGTTATGTATTGATTTTATTCAAATATTTTAATGTTTTTATAAAGATCAGTTTTGTCTTAAAGCACTATTCAGTGAAATGAGGCACATTTTTTAGGAAAATGGTAAAATATAGGCCAAAAAAAGCTGAACTAAAAAATATTTCAATGAGAGCTTTTTTTTTTCTACTTCAGTCACTTTGTGTCATGGTTATGCAGTAATCTTTCTCTGTCAGCTTACCTTCTCCTCATGTGTTCAGACTAAGAGGCCAGCCACTCACATGTGGCTGGTTTTATAACCTCTCCTCTAAGCATGGCCCCACCCCAGGCCCTATCAGGGAACCCTATATTAACCTGTGCACTACAAGCCAGCAGTGCTGATCAACCATTGTGCGTTAGCTTTTGTGTGTACTTGCTGTGTTTTCTATGTCTGATTCCAGTTACTGACTTTAGCCTGTTCTCAACTATTCCTGTCTGCTCGTGACCCTGACCTTTGGTGTGTCCCCGACCATCCCTGTTTGCCTGTGACCCTGAACCTTGGCGTGAACTCTGTTTTCATTGTCTGCTTGTGGCCCCGACCTTGGCTTATCCCTTACTTTCCTTGTTGTTCCAGCCTGCTGCCTCCTTCCTCTTCTCCTGTAGTCTACCGTGAGCGTGAGCTGTGAGACCCTGGGGGCCGCGACCTGGAGCCAGACTGCAGCGCAGTCCATCCTCCCCACTAGAGGCTCTGGTGAACACCTGCTGGCTCTTAGACTCCGCGCCCTGGGAAATCTATGCTCTAGCTCCCAGTGGGATCTGTGTTAGTGATCCAGTAGACCTGCTTCCTGAACCTCCCAGGGTTCAATCCACAGCAGTCAGTCCAAGGGTCCACTACCTAGCGGTGCACATCCGACTCCTACAGAGTGCACCTGTCACCTAGCCTCAAGGTGACCTGACACTTTGGCTTAGATTTTGCAGTTTTTCTGACAATTCACCTCTGAAATAAATTCTAAAATAATTATTATCTGAAGGTGATTACGGATACCCTCTATTTATTCCATATATGTATTAATTTGTCTATTCCTATAGTTAGCTAGTCTATTAAAACTTTGGTAGTTACTGTTGATAGTACAATTATATAAGGTTAGTTATGAAAACAAACACACTGCTTAGTAAAACAACGTCTTAGGAAAATGCTAACATGAAAATACTAAAGGAAGATATTACAAAGCATATAACAATAGAACATCAAATATGCTTATCGCAAGGCTGTCCTCTAGATATTGTCTCCTCAGCTGGGCTCAAAAATGGTAGAGAGAGAGCCATGAGAGAGAGCCATGAGGCTCAGAGGGCCATCAGGCACGAGCCAAGAGCGAAAAAGGGACGACTTTCCTCCTGTGTGCACTTTTCACACATTCATTCAGACCCACTCGTAACCACCCCCACTAGCCTCCTGTCCAATCAGATATTGCCAAGAGGTAGTCCTTTTAATATGTTATACTTCTGTCCGTCCTGCTGTATTGGCCTCTAGGGGCAGTATTGTCTATGTATCATGTCTATGTATCCTGGGTCAATACAGTGCCTGTTGATCCTCTGATCTTTGTAGCAGGACATTCATCAATCATTTTGTCAGCTATGGTCATTTTTAGGCTTGCTTGCAGAGGGCTAATCAAGGATTTCCACGTTATCACACCAGTCGATCAGGAGCCAAGCTTTTGTTCAGCTTTAATGGAGGCCTGATCTCTGAATATTCTGATATGTTACAAAGCTTTGATATGTAACTTGTTGCATTCCAACTTGGTTGTATCAACCAGAAAGAAACTCCAGAACTATAATATTAAACCATGTTGCCTTCCAACATCCTCTCTTCACTTATTAGAAAAACAGACACTGGGACAAACAACAAAAAAAACTAGTGCCAGGTCGACGCTCAGGAAGAAACTGAAGCAGACAACGAATGAATCAAGGCAAAGCTGGCAGACATGGAGGACAGATCCAGAAGGAACAATTTAAAAATTAGGGGGATCCCTGAATCTGTGCAACATAAGGATCTGGCCCCATACACTGCCACTTTGTTCAAATCTCTTATGCCAAGTCTTATGGACTTAGACATTACCATTGATAGAATTCACCGTCTGCCTAAGCCGTCCCACTTGCCAGACCTGATACCTAGAGACTCAGGCTGCATTTCTTTCACGTGAAGGAACAACTGATGACCACAATGAGAAAACAAGAGCAGATTCCGTCACAATATCATAATATACAATTTTTTGCAGACTTGTCACAGTACACCCTGCAAAAACGTAAAAACCTGAACACAGTGACAAAAGTACTACGCAACCACAAAATTGTGTACAGATGGGGGTATCCCACAAAGATAAATATCACTAAGGGCAACTGCACTTACACAGTGACATCCCTGGAGAAGGGCATCAACCTTCTGAAAGAGTGGGGTATCCTCCCTGACCCCCCGGAAGAAACTGCGGCCACTAGCACTCCGCGTCACTTATCACAAGAATGGAAAACGGTTACAGCAAAAAATGCCACCTCTCATTCTTGAACAGATAAAGATGGTCTATATTCTTTTCTTTAGTCCCTGACTAATGAAGTCCTCAAGATTGAACTTATCCCCCAGTTACATGTAACAGCAAACTGCTGTTCTTGGGTATTTTTTACCCCCCCCGTATATGTTGCATCAATTGCGATGTACCAAAGTTAAAAGTTAAAAATCCTTTGTTTTTCTTTTTGCTTATACTTTATATTTTTTCTATGTTCTTGTCGTTGCTTTTGGGATGCAGGCAGCATCGCTTCACCCACACTCCCACCTTTTCCACACAGGAAAGACAACAGAAGCTTCCACGATGGGAATCGGCTTCAAATTTAACCTCCAAGGCTGAACAATCTCTCTTACGTTAAAAGATAACCTATCTTATGACCTTTACAAGTAAGTCTACACTAACACATAGAGTCCTAATTGCACCAAGCATATGTGGACTAAGCACTGAAATTGGGATGATGGTCTTAATTTTAAAGCTTACCTCATATAAAACCAATGCCTATTAACATTATCTCCATTAATGCCAAGGGGCTCAATCACCCCGTGAAACGCAAATCACTATGGCAAGAAGCATTGTCACATCAAGAAGATATATTATGTGCTCAAGAAACTCACTTTTGCAGCCAAGCACCGCCGAAATGTACAAACAAAAGCTTCCCGCATGTTTTCACTGCCAATGCGGATTCTAAAACAAAAGGAGTATTAATAGCCATAAGAGATTCTGTAGCATTCACTCTACATCAGGAAATCCGAGATCCTCTGGGTTGATACCTAATCCTGATATGGGAACTGAACTCTTCAATGTACACCCTAGTAACTGCTTACTCCCCTAATAAGCATCAAGTACACTTCTTTAACAAACTAATAAGAAGAATCAGAAAGTGTCAAAGAGGACCGCTTATACTATGTGGGGATTTCAATGCTACCCCGGATCCATCAATAGACTCTACATCTGAATCCATACGCTACACTCCTATACTGTCAACTTCCCTTCACAAGTATAATCTATATGACGCCTGGCCTTGCTTTCATGCCAATGAAAAAGACTTTACATTTTTTTCTGCAGCGCATAAAGTTTATACAAGAATTGATCTCTTCATAGTGAACCAACCTGTTTTATTGGGAACTAAAGCAGTATCTATCAACTCTATAACGTGATTGGACCACGTGTCTATAGTACTGACGTTATCGGATTCTGCTTCTCCCAGACCCAGTCCAATTTGGAGAATTAACACCTACTTGCTACAGCAAAAAAAGACTTTAAAGAACAGATTAACAGCCACTTAACTAATTTTTCTGCAGAAAATACGGGTTCAGTACAAAGCCCTTTTACATTATGGAACACCCACAAAGCATTCATAAGAGGCGTTTTTATACAACTGAGTGCAAGGCTGAAAAGACAACGACTGACTGAATTGTTAAAACATATCTCTGAATTAGAAACCCAAAACAAACAAAATTACTCCCAAAATACTTCCCAAAAATTGACACAACTGAGATCTGAACTGAGAATTTACCTATTAGAAAATTTTGAGAAAGCCACTAAGAGACTCAAAATGACTTATTATGTGAACGGAAATAAGGCAGGAAAGCTTTTAGCACAGAATATTCAAGGTCATAGGTATAAATCGAGAATACCATTTATAATACATCCATCCACCAATCAAAAAGAATATCACCCACAAAAAATTGCTGATGCTTTCAGCCACTATTATAGATCTCTTTACAACCTAAAGGACGACCCATCCACCATTCAACCCACCCCTGACGCAATTAATGACTTTTTAAGTAAATTATCCATACCGAAACTAACTACACACCAGATCCAAGCTCTTAACCAACCATTTACCGAGGCAGAAATACATAAAGCTATTGACTCACTCCCTACGAATAAATCCCCAGGACCGGACGGTTTTTGTGGAGAATACTATAGAGAATTTAAAACCCTACTGACCCCCTTCTTGACTCATATATTTAGTTCAGCACCTGCTTCGGCCTCTTTCCCTCCAGAAATGCTAGAAGCTTTGGTTGTGGCTTTGCCAAAGCCAGGAAAGGAGCCCACCTCTCCCTCAAATTTTAGGCCAATATCTTTACTAAACATTGATCTTAAATTGTATGCCAAGATCATAGCACTACGTCTAGTTGACATTCTGCCTAACCTTATCCCCCCTGATCAAACAGGCTTTACAAAATATAGACAAACTTCGGATGCGACAAGACGCATGATTAATATCATTCATATGGCGAGGGTGCACCAGAGGCCTTCTCTGCTCCTGGCGTTGGATGCAGAGAAGGCCTTTGACCGTATACATTGGCTATATCTAACCAAAGTATTAGAATCATTTGGTTTTGTAGGACCTATCCTTTCTGCCATTATGGCTCTATATTTTAGTCTGTCTGCCAAGGTCTATATATCTGGAACTATTTCAAAACCTTTTAGTATATCAAATGGTACAAGGCAAGGATGCCCGTTGTCCCCTCTAATCTTTAATTTATTAATGGAATCCCTGGCCATATATATTAGAAGTCATCCAAATATAAAAGGATTTCCTGTTGGTAAGGATACTCACTCTATAAGTTTATTTGCAGATGACATTATCATGATATTGACAGAGGTGGGCTCTTCCCTTATGGCGGCACATGAGGCATTACATTTATTCAACACAATCTCATATTATAAAGTCAATGAAAATAAATCGTATATTTTAGGTTTGGGAATAGACAGTACCACTAGCAATAAGCTTAAATCACAATTTCCGTACAAATGGACTACAGAAGGGATAAAATATTTAGGAATAACACTTACAGCTGATACAAAAAAATAGCAGAAACAAACTATACTCATTTTTTACTAAACCTAAACCAAAAACTGCAAGCAATAAATAGAGCAGAATTCACATGGTCAGGCCGTCTTGCGGCCTTTAAAATGATGATACTCCCCCAATTCATTTATTTATTCAGGGCCCTTCCAATACCAATCCCAGATAGTTTCTTTGTCAAAGCACAGTCCATGGTTAATGGATTCCTTTGGCAGGGAAGAAAGGCTAGATGTGCATTCCATAAGCTTATCAAATCCAGAAGGACAGGAAGAGTGGGACATGTCCTATTGAAGGACTACTATCTTGCGGCAATTTTGGCCCAACTAAAATATTGGTTTCCTGGAAATCATATCAAGATGGCAAGAATTGGAATCTTTCCAATCCCCTAATCATAGCTTATATGATCTAATAGTGGCCTGCAGAATGATGCCACACTCTCCCCCCAAACTTTCACCCACAATGGAAGCATCTATGAACACATGGAAAACATTCCTAAACATTCCTGTCACTGATAATCCTCTGAAATCCATTCCCCTTCCTATCACCAGTTTACAACTGTTGATACCAAATATAAATATTAAACATTGGGAATCCAAGGGTCTTAAAACAGTTGAAGATCTTTACATAGGCCCTACAATAGAGACTTTTAGAGCAATTCAAATAGAACATAATCTAGATTCTAAAGAATATTATGCGTACTTACAAATATCACATTTACTGTCCTCTGTCAATGATACTAACATAAATATTTTATGGAAGGTTTATCTATATTTCACGAATCCCACGACCTCCATCAAAGGCACCTCCTTATTTTATAACCTCTTGCACCAGAAATCAATATTCAGCAAGACACCTTCTATGAGGACTTGGGAAATTGATTTCAATACATCCTACACTCTAGAGCAATGGAAACAAGCAATCTCATCCATATACAAGGCCACCAGAAGTGTTAACTTGTGGGAACTATACCAAAAAATACTCTTAAGATGGTACTTAACCCCCACACGATTAGCAGGATTCAACTCCCATATATCTCCACTATGCTGGAGAAAGTGCGGCCAAAGAGGTTCCATCATACATATATTTTGGTCATGTCCAAGATTGAGAATCTATTGTTTCAATATCTTCCATTTCATAGAGCAGATTACCAAAGCCCAACTCTATCATACCTCCAACATGGCTATCCTATCCTTAGGAATAGATATGGTACCTCATTCTATGAGACATTAAGTCACCCAGATCCTTACCAGTGCTCGTCTTGAGTTGACGAGAAGATGGTTAAAGGCTGAAACACCAACTCTTAATGACGTGATCAGAACCACTAATCTCCGCGTATCATACGAACTTATATTTGCCGCCTCTCAAGGCACTTACACATCCAAAAGTCTGATTTGGAAACCATGGATAGATTGGTAGCATACATTTTGCACCAAGTGAGAGAGGGAGTCATGTTTGCCTTATATATCTATACTAGATATCCTTTTACCTTTTTTTTTCTTTAAGTAAAACTGCCTATTTACCACCTCTTTATATAACTATTGTTCTATATGAAGTTGAAGCATAACATTACCTTGGTACAGTTGCATCTGAAATACACAACTAAGCCTATGAGGAGATAATAGAGATAGGATGATATTAACAGAGTGAGCGCTCGTCTACCGAGGCACAGAGAGTTCCCATTGGGGTGCCGGGTGGTTGAGATGCACACTTAGAATTATACCAATGTTAATCCTGTTGTGCTACCTTATATATATATATATATGATTTCAATTAAGATATTATTGATGTAAAAGTTTTTTTACAATGGAACAATAATAGCAAATTTCTATGTATACGGTTACTACCTATGTAATATTTCTCTTCCTTTGTTTTACCTGTTATTATAAAATTCAATAAAAATTATTGAAACTAAAAAAACTAGTGCCAAAGATATTAATGGAAGATTGAGGGATTAAATAAGATTGCTGCCACCTAAGTACCGGTGACTCACCAGCATAGGTGTCAGGAAGGGCATGCCAGCACCCAAGATGGCTGCCGAAGAAGATGACCTGTTACCCCTGCCCCTGTCAGAATGCCATTGGTGCACATGCACCCTGTGACAGCTTTTGACACCCAAACAGGCTACTTAACCACTTCAGCCCCGGAAGGATTTACCCCCTTCCTGACCAGAGCACTTTTTACAATTTGGCACTGCGTCGCTTTAACTGCTAATTGCGCGGTCATGCAATGCTGTACCCAAATGAAATTTACTTCCTTTTCTTCCCACAAATAGAGCTTTCTTTTGATGGTATTTGATCACCTCTGCGGTTTTTATTTTTTGCGCTATAAACGGAAAAAGACCGAAAATTTTGAAAAAAATGATATTTTCTACATTTTGTTATAAAAAAAATTCAATTAACTCAATTTTAGTCATACATTTAGGCCAAAATGTATTCGGCCACATGTCTTTGGTAAAAAAAATGTCAAAAAGCATATATTTATTGGTTTATGCAAAAGTTATAGCGTCTACAAACTAGGGTACATTTTCTGGAATTTACTCAGCTTTTAGTTTATGACTGCCTATGTCATTTCTTGAGGTGCTAAAATGGTAGAGCAGTACAACCCCCCCCCCCAAATGACCCCATTTTGGAAAGTAGACACCACAAGGAAATTGCTGAGAGGCATGTTGAGCCCATTGAATATTAATTTTTTTGTCCCAAGTGATTGAATAATGACAAAAAGAAAAAATTTACAAAAAGTTGTCACTAAATAATATATTGCTCACACAGGCCATGGGCATATGTGGAATTGCACCCCAAAATACATTCAGCTGCTTCTCCTGAGTATGGGGATACCACATGTGTGGGACTTTTTGGGAGCCTAGCCGCGTACGGGGCCCCGAAAACCAATCACCGCCTTCAGGATTTCTAAGGGCGTAAATTTTTGATTTCACTCCTCACTACCTATCACAGTTTTGAAGGCCATAAAATGCTCAGATGGCACAAACCCCCCCCCAAATGACCCCATTTTGGAAATCACCGGCTGCATTCTCAGGTTCCCTGTTGAGACAGGAGAGCCAGAGAAAAACACGGAAGACGGTGGGGGGCATTCCCTCCCACTGCTTGTAAAATCAGTCTAGAGGCTAATTAGCTGCTAGGATTGCTTTTACATGAAAGCCGACCGCTGGCTGAAAAGAATGATTCCAAGATGATACCTAAACCTGCAGGCATCATTCTGGTATAACCACTCAAAGTCGTGAATGGCGTACCTGAAGACAAAAAAATGGTTAACAATAAAACACAGTAAACGGTAAAGTATAAAAAATACCTGAAAAGCAAACATGATAAAACATAATAACAATAAAACATTGCAGAATAGAATACAATAAAAAAGAGCAGAACAATAGAGAGAGAATAGAGAGAGAGAGAACAATGAAACGACAACTATTTTTTACAATTTTATATATTTTTTTTGTGTTTTTTTTTTTTTTTTACATTTTTTTTGTAACTGTAACTTTTATAACTGTAAACGGTTCCAGGTTCGGGTCTCTCAAAATGCGATGGCATCTTGGGAGAAAGACGAAAAAAAGTACTCTTGCGCACTGGTGTGTTGGCTAAAAAAATTCAAGAAGGACTATGGATTTCGGCTTTGCTGCTCTCAAAGGATGGGATTGTCCTAGTGTTGAAAGAAAAAGAGAAAAGAGAGCGCACCAGCCTAGTGCATTATCCTTGACAGGTTTATTAAATTAAAAACAAGATAAAAACTACTCACAAAAGTCGAAGGTTTTACCTTCGACTTTTGTGAGTAGTTTTTATCTTGTTTTTAATTTAATAAACCTGTCAAGGATAATGCACTAGGCTGGTGCGCTCTCTTTTCTCTTTTTCTTTCTGGCATCTTGGGAGACCCTGTGAAAGTGTGCCTAGTCTGTGCAATGCTGTACCCTACGCTAACACTCAACTAGTGAATGGTAGCGTTCAAAACATTCACCAATGCAAAGACCAGGATTGTCAGGACAGGAGGGACAATAATAGCGGGTGTCACGCCTATATCCGCGCTTGCTGCAGACACGACATCTTTTTTGGGGAGGTTCGTTGGGTAGGGGTACTCGTTAGGACATTAAAATGCCTCTCATGCAGCCGACTGCATTTGGTTGGGGATGTGAATGGGGGAAGTACGGGTGCTGCAGAAGCGGTGGGTTCCCAATTAGGATTGGCGAATGCAGCATGAAGGGCACTATGGGCACGACGGGCCTGTGTTTGTCTTCTTCTTGGTGGCAGCGGGACACTACTTGTGCTTGCCACCTCACCAGCTTAAACTGCACTTATGGGACTCGCCACGTCACCAAGTGCTACTGCAGTGCTGGTTTGACTACGACCGGGGTGTACTAGGCCGCTGGTGCTTTCCAGTTCACCAAAACGCTACCAAAAAAACTATTAGCGATCGCAGGGATCAGGCCTGACTCTGCGAACACTGCAGTTATGCGTTTAGTGTTTTGTAAGTGACAGTGATCGATCGATACTGCACTTGGGTGGGCTGGGCTGGGCTGGGTCGGGCGGAGGGGCAAAATGCAGGTGCTAGCAGGTATCTGGGCTGATCCCGCTAACACTGCGTTTTTGGGAACGCTAAACTGCTGGGGACGCTAGTATAGATCTGATCGGATCAGATAGTGATCCGTTCAGATACTATACCACTAAGGGAGGTGTACGGTGCGTGCGTGGGTGTTAGCGGTACTGGCGTTAACCTGACGCTGCTTGGGGCTGGTGCTTGCCAGTTCACCAAAATGCTACCAAAAAAACTGTTAGCGATCGCAGGGATCAGGCCTGACTCTGCGAACGCTGCAGTTATGCGTTTAGTGTTTTGTAAGTGACAGTGATCGATCAATACTGCACTTGGGTGGGCTGGGCCGGTCGGAGGGGCAAAACGCAGGTGCTAGCAGGTATCTGGGCTGATTCCGCTAGCACTGCGTTTTTGGGAACCCTAAACTGCTGGGGACGCTAGTATAGATCTGATCGGATCAGATATTGATCCGTTCAGATGCTATACCACTAAGGGCAGCGTATGCTGCTTGTGTGGGTGTTAGCGGTACTGGTGCTAACCTGACACTGCCTGGGGCGACGCATATCACCGCCGGGCGTTCAGGGGGCTAAACCTTTATTCGGTAATGAACGGCGGTGTGCCCTGACACTATAAAAAATAAACTAACTAACCAGCGTCACCCGTAACAGTTATACGGTGATCAGTGGTGAAAGGGTTAACTAGGGAGCAATCAAGGGGTTAAAACCTTTATTAGGTAGTATATGGGGGGTTCCTGATGCTATAAAATGCTGACGGCGAAACTATATATTTACCTCCCTAACTAGCGTCACCAGTGACACTAATACAGCGATCAGAAAAAAGATTGCTTAGTGACACTGGCGACGGGGGGTGATCAAGGGGTTAAAACTTTATTGGGGGGGTTAGGGGGGTATCCTAGACCTAAAGGGGGCTAACACTAACTGCCCTACCACACTAACTGTCACAAACTGACACCAATGCAGTAATCAGAGGGAAAAAAAACAGCTTGGTGTCAGTGTGACAGGGGGGGGTGATAGGGGGGGTGATGGGGGGTGTAATGTGTGCCTGGCATGTTCTACTGTGTGTGTTTTACACTCACAGCGATGTCTTCTCTCCTCGGCGCCGGAATGGAAAATACCGAGCCGAGGAGAGATGACATAATTTCCTCTGCTGCTGTTTACTATACAGCAGCAGAGGAATGGTCTCATTGGCCGGGAGTGATCGCGAGGGGGGGGGCCACGAATGGATGGCCTCCCCCTCACCTCCGATCGCCGGGGGAGAAATGCCTTGGGCACTGGGGGAGGGGGTCCGATTGGACCCCCCGCCTGCGGGAGGCAGATCACGTACAGGTACGTGATTCTGCCTGCCCGTGCCATTCTGCCAACGTATATCGTCGTGAGGCGGTCAGCAAGTGGTTAAACTCAGTCAGTTTCCAGACTCAGTGCTGTCTGCTCTACAGCGTTCCCTGTGTACCCTGCAATTACCTACCAGACTTCCGTTCCTGTTGTGACCCGGCTTGCTTCCTGATGTTCCTGTTTCCTGCCTGCATCCGGCCCCGGCTTGTCCTCTACTCCGCACCTGCCTGCTCCTTCTGCCACTTTGCTGCCAGTCTGCTGACGACCCGGCCTGTAATCTGATTCCGCTTCCGCTTCAGCCTCTGTTCCTGACGTGCCCGTTTGTGTATGACCCGGCCTGCCTGTACCTGCCTTCTCTTCAGCCTCGAGGGTGCCACCATCCCTTCTGCACCTGCACTTCTGCCTGTGGGGACCGGTTGTCTACTCGCTCCAGCTACCTGCCTACCACTGCTCTGGGATTCCTACAGACACCTCTACAGCCCGGCCGAGTGCTCTGATCCAGCTCCAGGTTCAGCGATCCCGCCAGGCACTCGTGCGCCTCTGCATCTCGGTGCTTCCTGTCAGCTCTATCAGGGGCTCCAAGTCAGAGTTGTAAGAGAGGCCGTCCTCTGCATATCAGGCTCCATCACCAGGTACGTGACAATAGGTGTGTGTAGCCTATTGCATTAGGGTGCGCACCCAAAGATCATACGCACATGCACGTGTGTGTGATATATATTACATATACATACACATACTGACACACACACTCTTATCGTAGAGCCGGTTCAGTACAAGTGAAGTACGGTAGCACTTCATAAATGGAAGAACTGGTCAGAGGGAGATATTTCCCATCTCCCTGCCTGCACACGGAGCGATAATGCTAATGTGCTTGGGGTGATTAGGGCACACCTGGCACACCCCCTGTGCATGCCTATGATCACCAGTTAATTGTCAAGAAAAAAGAAGCAAGCAGCGCAAATCTATAATCCTACAATCTGGTGATAGTGAACCCACTGCTATAACCTAATCCCTTACTGTACACATGTGAAATGCATTCAATTGAGCAATCATGTATAATGATAAACTCTGTGTCATTGCATAAAATAATTCATCTATCATACAAAAATTATTTGTTTCTATGAAACAAACCAAGTGCAAATGCTGTTAAAAAAAAAAAGTGCAAAAGAAAAAACTGTGCTGACACAGTGAACAAAAAGTGCTTAGTGCAATAAAATATTATTCATTAGTAAAGTGCATGCATGAAAAACTCATATGTGTTCAAAATATCTGAAGTCCATTTTGCAATCCCAGGAAAAATCCAAGAAAGTGATAATAATAATCTTGGATTTTTCAATACAATTTATTCCGGTGTGTGGCTGTCCAGATTTCTTCATCCATCCATACCTGCATTAGCAATTGCCAGCACCTGGGGCTCTCTTCTCCCTGGAGGATATATACATCTTGGTTTGGATTGTCCTGAGCGGTGGTAAATATAATACACTGATTGCAGGTTCTATGCTTTCCAAGCTCATATGTATAAAATTTAATATATGGACATTTTTTTAATAATGAATATGGGTGAATGTATAATTTAATTCCAAAAGGTGGACTTTAAATGAGAAATGTGGGAATCTAAAAAAAAACATTTATACTCACCTAGGTGGATGCAGCATTGATTCAATGCTGCAGCTGTCCCTCGCCACCTCTACATTGTGAACTGAGCGATCAAAGACTGCTAATCGCTTAGTTCTCTGTCTTCAGTAGGTGGAGAGCAGGTGACTATCGGTCACTGGATCTCTGCTCTGCCCCTCCAGGACTTGCTGGAGCGCTGGGCTGTGGAGGGGTTGGGAGCATCTGGCACAGGCTCTCAGTGGCGCTGAGATAGAGAGAGAGAGGCTGAGCCAGCTGCCGGTGAGGCATCTAGACAGATCCCAGCATTATTGTCTGGATCCCCTACAGAGCCTTGACCATCTCTATTAGTTCAGCCATCAGCAGGCTTTAGCCCACTGTTGGCTGAATCTGGGTTACAGGAATGCAGAAATAAGTGCACATCTGTGATCCATAAGAGAAGTATGACTAAACAAGCATTGGCCATACTTCTCCTTTAAGTAGGCTTTAGTAAAACAAACAAAAAGAGGAGAGAGTAGAAATCCTGTTTTATTGCTGTCTGAAGCTCCATTAAAGAGATTACCCATTACTCAATGTCCATCTTTTCACCAGACAGGAAGTAAAGGAAACTCTGGAACAGCAACAAAAAGAGATGAAAAAATGTTTTTGCTTTGTTTTTTGGAGGGGGATACTAGAACCCCTGTCAGCTTTTTTTTGTCTATTTCCCTGTTGCACATTTTCCCTTATTTCCTGCCTGGTAAAACATAACAGAAAGTAATGAAATCTCCCTGAATAGCAGTAAAACCTGCTAGGGGTCCTAACTAGGGGTCGACCGATTATCTATGCGGCCGATATTCACTTTTTTTGAAGCATCGGTATCGGTCACAAGCAGTGGGAGGGGACATACCCCCCTTCCGCCAGGAGGCCAGATCGGCTTTGTTCGGGTCTCGGATCCAGTAACCCAGAAGTGATGTCATGACATCACTTCCGGATTACTGGCATCCTAAAGGCGCCAGTTTTAAAAAATAGAAAGTATTCAAAAACGCAGATCTTGAGAGGAGGGGTTTGGGGTCCCAGATCCTTCCATAAAGAGTACCTATGCTGCCTATTACTGTCAAAAGGGATGTTTACATTCCTTGTGACAGCAATAACAGTGATAAAAGGACCATGTAACA